>OW964831.1:2027993-2703991 GCA_943142095.1 Ophonus ardosiacus
TTTGTACAACAATGTAATAAAATTTTACGTATGTTGTGGATGACCACTACATATGTACGAATATTCTATTATCTCATTGCATTTTGTCTACAATTAATGGGTAACTACTCCAAAATAATAAAATTAACATTGTATTCTCCATATAACAGATTTCAAGACTAAGTTTTCAATAACATATTTTTGGAAAATAATTTGAGTAATTGGATGTGGGTTCAATTTTTATTTAGAAAGTAAAAATGTGATTATCACGACTTCTTAGGCTTAGGCACTTTTATCACCCCAATATCTATCTATCTATCGGTCATTTTTCAGATGCTGGCCGTGCCTAGTTAGTAACCACAGACGCATTTCGCTTTTGTTGAGCTCATCAGTGTGGTGTAACTGACGCCTTTTTACAGAGACAATTCACCAACTGGGCACGGCGTAAGACATACATCTCACATAAAAGATAAATGGATTAAGAGGTAACTAACCACATGGAGAGCCATCTACCGAAGAACGACGTAAAGCACTGGCACATTTAGAAAAATCTGAATCCTTTATTTTCTTCTTTAGTCATCATCCTAAATATTCCGTAACACAAATTCTATTCAATATTCCGTATAAAATACGACTTCATTTGGCGTTTGCTTCTGTTTGATCATCGCTATTCCTATCTCCCTACGGGTAGAGACGGTCCCATCACCCTGGACGCCAAAAGGTCGTCATATGTGCCCCGAGGGTTCAAACGATGGTCAGATGAGAATAGGTATACTCTATAGGTGCGAATGGAGAGCATTTGGAAGGAATATGTATTTGAATTTTATTAAACGAGGTGAAAGGGTTTTATTTTACTGAAAGAGCATAAAAGAAAGGATAAGTTTTGATATTTGAAGATACAAAGTGTGGAAACAATTTACCCCGATTCAATTTTGAGGAATATATGGATTTGGGTGTTGCAATCTTGGGGAATAAAAATCTTTATATGACGCTTCGTAAAATTGAATTCAATTTATGTTATTTCAACAACAAAGAAATTACGTATACCGAATATTCTTCAATTTTTTTACCTCTAGCTAAGAGAGGTATTGAATTCATGCTAAAATTCGCATGTTCAGATTTTATTGAATAAGCACTATTTAAGGTTCCTAGAATCCGATTATAACATTTTTAAAATGATGTTTGTGTGTGGATGTGTGTATGTGTGTATGTATGTCTGGATGTTGTAGATACGATTCCTCAAAAACTATAAGACTTAAAAAATATTTAACTGCAGTTTCCTCAATCTGATATTCCTGGGAAGAGCTGAAAAGGTTTTGGTAACAATTGAACAACCGGAAGTAGTAGTTTCTTAGAAAATTTCTTCCAAATATAATTTTTTGGAAATTTTTGTTATTACAAATATTGAAGAACATAATTCTCCATCCAATACACTTAAAATTTTTATTATATCTTGTATAGATTTAGAGATAAAGACACTATAATATATACCAGATTCTAATCGTAGAGGCTAAGGCGTGGCTAAGACACTAAGGAAACGACTTGACAAATTCAAATGTTTATAACATAGTTTGAAAATGACATATGTCAGTGTTAAAAATCAACAGTTTTAGTGGCTTTCTGATAGCTGTTTCTGGGAAGTATATTTTTAATCTTTCTTATTATTTTATTAATGAAATATTTGAAATTATAGGTAAAATGCATATATCCATCAGAAATATCGCCAATCTGGTTAATGAATTGGAAGACATATAGGAACTTCCTCATACAATGAAAAATAGATATAATTAGAATTATATGTGTGCAGAAGACATGTTAAATATAATAAAAAACAATATTTGGTTAAAGTTCTGTAATTTTTTGTTATAAATCGACGGTTCGATAGAGAAGTACAATACAATAGCCTTATATGGAAATGGCGAGAGGTCTTATGCTGGCCACAACAGATTTTTTTTATTGCAAATTTAAAAGTGAATGAAAATGCTTAAATGATGTATGTTATAAAATTATTTATTGCGAACGTTTCAAGCTTAAGGGAAGCCCATCTTCAGATACTGATACAATATTATTAGCAAAAAACAGTTTACAGGATAAAAAGTATAGAATATTTCTTACCTAACGGTGTATATATAATAATAATGATGAATTTTATTACAAAATCTTACATTTGTATTAGACATAATGATCTCTACATTACCGATATCTGCGATAAAGCAGATTGGCACACCCAGAAATGGGTAATATGCCGTGATGATATATTTATATATATTTATTTATCTCTACAAGCTACGTTGATAAAATTTTAAAATACATTATTTCAACAAAACTTTGAAGCAATTCGGTCCGGGCCAAAATGAAAAGTCCGACTCGCCTCGATTTTTGAAAATGATTAGCCCGATTCGGCCCGATAAAAAATATCTTCGGCCCAGCTCGATGATCGACTCGAAATCGAGGCGGGCTTCGGGCCGGGCCGGGTCAAAGCTCGAAATCGAGTGCATCTCTAAAATTTATACATTTATTTGTATTTCTCTTAATATGAAGTGTCTCTTTAAGTAAAGAAGATATTTGTTATTAACTTTATCAAT
Organism: Ophonus ardosiacus; assembly: GCA_943142095.1. Lineage (NCBI taxonomy): Eukaryota > Metazoa > Arthropoda > Insecta > Coleoptera > Carabidae > Ophonus > Ophonus ardosiacus. The sequence goes on from OW964831.1 coordinate 2,030,558, forward strand.
AATTTTAACATCATCAAATTTAAATTTATGGCCAGTATTAATTGCGTGGTTAGTGAGTGCACTTTAATTTGGATCTAATATGTTACTGTGATATTTTTGATAATACATTCTTTTTTAAGGGTTTGGGATGTTTCCTCTATGTATATCTAATAACATTTTCCACATTCGACTTGGTAAATAACATCTGTGGAGCCACAAAGATTTATATTGACGTTGTTAATGTTATAATTGTAAGGTATGAAAAAATAAATGGGTTTAATATTACTATTATTATTTGGTTGGTGGTGAGTTCTATTGTAAATTTTGTGTAATATTTTATGAATATTTTTGTGAATAAAGTTGGTTGGATAACCGTTCGATATTAAAATCTAGTTTATGTAGTCCAAGTTTTGTTGGTGATACCGTGACACAGAAAGACGAACATCTCATCAACTGTAGCTATTACTTTTACAACACTAATGAAATAATGATAAGAATTCCTGTTGTAACTTGATTTCATTTTGTTTTCAGATTACATGCAATCTCTATGCAAGAACCATTTCCTGCAACAATTGTACCGGAAGATAGATGGCGCGGTGCTCTGGTCGCAGAACGAGCGCAACCTGAACTGCGTCATCACCTTCCAGACACACTCCATCCTCCAGAGGTTTATGCTTCGCTTCGACTTCCTGCAACTCGACTGCAACGACCACCTATACATATACGACGGTGCGCATGCTGTCGGCACGTACAAGGTGAGAAAAAGATATTATTTATCCATGGAAAATAATGTAACAAATTACGCCATATTGGGACCGATATGATTTATGAGTATATGTAAAAGGATGCAAAATAGTTAAACAGAAAAATGAATTGTACGAGTCCTGTCGTACATCAGTTCGCACACTTGTTAAAAATTCATTTGTCATGACTTAACTAATAGAGGTAGATACAGGAAAGTAAGAATTCTTCGGACTTGCAGTCAATTAATAAAATTTATTCACGCCGACGTTTCGACTATACAATAGTCTTCTTCAGGGCTAGAATGGTCTAGTCGAAAAAAGAAACCACATGTGGATAACAGAACATACAACACGGACAATTAAAAAAATAAATAAATAAATAGTTAAAACCAACATATCACAGGAGAAAATCGTCAAAAAATGTAGAACTTGTCTTGGATGAGTACAATACATATGGAGCTACAAATAACTATGGTAACGTAGATAAATTTCTATACGTTACCATAGTTATTTGTAGTAGAAAACGTCGGCGTGAATAAATTTTATTAATTGACTGCAAGTCCGAAGAATTCTTACTTTCCTGTATCTACCTCCATCCTAACACAGTCGAATATTGATTTTTCAACTCTTAACTAATAGAATTTGTAATAATAATTAAATAAATCTTTACTTTTTATTATTAAATTTTAGCTAAAGATTAAAAATTTAACGGTATAACCGTTACAGATATCGTTATATAAATTTCAGATTATTCGTTTTTTTAGACATTTTATTTAAGAAAACCTTACAATCTTACGATTTAAATTCGTTATTTTTTTTTCACTATTGCTTGAATTTCTAAAACTAAGTATCATTTCATTTTACGAAAAAAAAAATCTGTTGTGGCCAGCACAAAACCTTTCGTTAATTTGATGTATTTTGTACAAATCCCATACCAAAAGTTCATTGGGAAAGATTCTATATATCCAGTAAAATTGTAACACGAACATAGTACAATTTTTTACAAATTCCATACAGAAAGTTCCTTGGAAAATATTCTATAAATCCAATAAAATTATCACCTTATGTATACTCATATATAAATACTGTAAAAATGCGTACACTTACGTAACATTCTCTTTACAATCAAATAATATTACTACCAAGTTTATATCTCTACCCATTTTTGAGTTATTGCCCCAAAAGTCAATATACCCCACATTTAAATAAAAACTTCAAAATTTTCAAAAATCTAATTTTTATGTATGTAGATACTTCTCAATGCGCTGATTCCAAATTTTGAAACCGCAGGTCGATATCTCTTTTCGTTCTCGAGATATTTAAATTCAAAGTTTTGCTCATAACTGCCCATTTTTGGGTAATAACCCAAAAATGGGTCGAGATATGAATTTAACGACAACACCATTCGATTCTACGGGCAAAATTACATAAGTATACCAATTTTCAGAATTTTTGAACACCGCATACAATCTCTAAAGCAAAATAACTAAAAATGGCCAAAAATTGCAAAAATCTAAGGTGTACCCCTTACGATTTTTTCAGATTTTGGCCATTTTCAGGGGTTTTCAAGTTTTTATTCATAAAAAATGAACCGGTTGGACAAAAATTATGAAAATTGCTATACTTATGTGTTTTTGTCCGTAGAATCGAATGGTGATGTCGCCAAATTCATATCTCGACCCATTTTTGGGTTAATACCCAAAAATGGGCAGTTTTGAGCAAAACTTTAAATCTAAATATCTCGAGACCGAAACGAGATATCGACCTGCGGTTTCAAAATTTGGAATCAGCGAATTGAGAAGCATCTAGATACATAAAAATTAGATTTTTGAAAATTTTGAAGTTTTTATCTAAATATGGGGTATATTGACTTTTGGGGCAATAATTCAAAAATGGTTAGAGATATAAACTTGGTAGTACTATTATTTGATTGTAAAGAGAATGTTACGTATTACTTAAATGCAATATTTCATTTCTTGTTGGAAATAATTTATATGGAAAATCTTCCCTCAAAACTCTGTCTTATAAATTTGTGTCGCTATAATAAGTAAACCAATCCATCCCTTTTAAATAACTTGGAGTCTGTCATGAGATAAGATTTTAGACCTTGCCCAGTAAACACACATACGTTTTTTAAACGTATAATAAACGTGTCATTGGTTGATAAAACGTTTTACGTTAAAAAATCAACGGTTTATATTTGGTGTCATATGAACACCATTTGATATTAACGTTATAAAAACGTACTTTTCATATCAAAATATAAGTATATTATATTCTAACGTTAAAATAACGTTATTTGTATGTTATATTTGCACCATTACAAATAATGTTATTGTAACGTTTAGTTTAACGAAATTTTGAAATAAGGTATAATTAAAGCCGTGTTTCTAACGATTTAATTTTACGTTAGAAATATGTTCGTATTAACGTTATAAATACGTACTCTTTGTATCAAAATATAAGTATATTATATTATAACGTTAAAATAACTTTATTTGTAACTTATATAAACAACATTACAAATAATGTTACTGTAACGTGTAGTTTAACGTATTTTGAAATAAGGTATAATTAAAGCCGTGCTTGTAACGTGTTTATTTTACGTCAAAAATATGTTCATATTGTTTTAATAACAGTTTTATGTTGGACATGTATAATATGCCAGGCATGATATCTAATACCAAACGCGTCCATAGATATAAAACAAAATGTATTAATAGATAATATTGTTTGAATGCCAATTAAAGAAATGTTTAACTTCAGTATTATAGAATACAGAAAATATTATTTTGCTTTTATTATTTACAGCCGGTGAGAACAGTATCAGTAAAAATAATTTGTGTTTTACACAATTTTCTAAATTAATTGTAGTTGTAGCGTTTTGTTTTGAATTCGTTGCAACAAAGTAGGAAAGTAACGTTTTTTTAAACGTTGATGCAATGCATATAGCTAAATAATTTTGTGTAGCGCGAAACAACCTGATTGGTTTCGGGAAGATCATGTGATACAGCGCTGTGGTAAGGGTCGCAGTATTGCTAAAGATTTCATCATATCAATCAGTTCTGCATAAAGTTGATCACAGAATTATCCCTGGTTTTTAGTTGTGTTTGTGTTTTGACCTAAAGAATTATCCCTGGTTTTTATTTGTGTTTGTGTTTATGGCAAGTACAATTTTTTCAAAAGTATTCAGCGTGCAAAAATGTTTTCTCTGAGTTAAACTACGTAAAAATGTGATGTTTTGACGCTGTATACGTGCAGAACACCAACTTTATTAAAATGGCGTATAGTAAAGAAAAGTACGCACTACCTAAGTGCTGGAAACAAAAGCACGTGGTAAATGTCAGTTTAGTTCGTAATAAGTTTTAAATTAGAGGTCCTGGTAAGTGTAGTAACTTTTCGAAAAAAGTAAACTATTTGTGTAATTGTAAAATTAGTATTTGTGTGTATATGGTCAGTTGAGATGTTAACTTTTTAGAAGTTATTTAGTTTGTAAATATTATAATGCACTATAGTAACATAAATAAATCATATCTAACACCTGTCATATCTGAAATTGATTTAAAATAAGTTTAATAAATGACATCTAAATATCTGGAAGCCAATAACCTTAAACTTCATTTTCTGACAGCCCAAACAGCTAATTTTACTCATTTTTGTTAAATTTATATAATATGTATTTTTAGAAGCGGCCAAATTAAACGTCCCGGCTAATGAGAAAAATGACATGCAGATTACCTGGGCCGTGAAGGACTGGTTGAAACATTACAGTACAAGGACCAAACAGTCAAAAAATTAATATATAGCACTTTTTTATATAATATAATATAATTTAATTTGCTAATTATACTATAAAACAGAATGTTTTTGTATTAAAATTATATTGTATTAAAAAAAAAATAATAAATGTATTTTCATTTTTGTATTTTATAAGAAAAATTTTTATTTAAAAAACCCAAAAGATATGTAGACAATAAGGCTTCTTAATACGTTGAAGAGACGTTAATGTTATACGTTTCTAAATAAAACATTTTAAACTTTAAATTAACGTGTAATTCTTACAAATATAAAACGTTATATTACAACTAAAAGAGTTTCATATTTTAACACGTTTAATGTACGTGTTCTAGGTATTAAAATAACACGTTTATTTATTAGTATCTTGCAACGTTTGAAATCGCGACATTTAAAAGTTGAATCTACGTATTAGAGACCCGTATTTTTCTAATGGTGTTTCTACAATAAAAAACGTTTTATATACGTATCTGTGTTTATTGGGTGTCTTTGTAAAGGCTCCGTGCCATTGATGTTTAGGATAATAACTCCAAAATAAATAAGAGATATAATTAGTTTGTAATACAGGTATACCGTATATATACGTTTAACATGGGAAAACAGTTTTTCATTTTAGAAAAAAATGCTTCAAATAAATGTTGGAGAGAATAAAATTCTGCATTAAATTCCATAATGTCTTTTGCATTTTCGCTAACCGAGGAAACTGAGTTTAATATTTTATAAAAGTTATTTCTTTATAATGTTAGCCATTGTATTGAAATAAAATCTCAAACAAATTTTATGGTAATTTACCTGTCAGAAATTATAAAATATACTCTGTGGGCGTGGGTTCGAATCCCACTTAATCTGACGTCATATCAATCACCAAAAAATCTGATGTGGCCAACACAACACCTCCCGCTATTTAATTTTTATTAATTTAAATACATACCTACCTACGTATTTACTAACGCTGCAAACTGTTCCATTGCAGAAAACTACTGCTTTATTTACTATTTTCTTTTTAAAATGTCACTATTATTAATTTGAAGTGATTAGTTTTTTGACAGTTACATTCATTTGAATTATGATGTGTAACATAGAAATTGTGTTTATCTTAGGCTTCGGGATGTATATATAAAAAAAAGATTTTTAAATTTATCTGTAAATTATATAGAAAAAGTATTAATGTATTCCTATAGAAAATTCAATAATCTTTAATTTTCATAATGACAAAATGCGAAAAAATGGCATGTAATGGTATTTTTTGAAAAAAAACCATTATGAGCTTCAGGTAAAGTGTTATTTCCGGTTATCTGATTTACACCAAAATCTAATGGGATCTTTCCATATTAGAATAGGGTAGAAATACAAGGTTTCAGAATTTTCTGAATGATAGTATTTGAGTTAGAGTGCCAACAAAATCTGTACACATACGCACACATACACACACACACACACACACACACATATATATATATATATATATATATATATATATATATATATATATACTCATACAGACATCATCATGAAAATGTTAAAATTGGAATCTAGGGACCTTAAAACGTGGTCATTTACTAAAATCTCGATATGTGATTTTTAGCACGATCCCTATACCTCCCTTACCAAGGGTAGCGGGAGGCAAAAACATTTTCTATATCGAAGTCTACGCGTTATTATTATATTGATGATGTGTAGAAATTATAGACATAGAGATTAACGTGAATAAAGTTTGATGTAGCTATATTAATTGTATTGTAGAGGTATTACATAGTATCTATTGGAATAACGTTCGATCTTCCGATCTTAGCGAGTTTTTACCCAGACGGGGTAATGTTCTTTTTACGTGCCCGTTCCGTCATTTAAGATCGAAGATTTTACCAGGCCATCGACCTAGAAACATTAATATTACTTTAGATGAAAACGTGCTAGAGGAGATGATCCTAACACATTGTCTTACATCAGACGAAGATCAGGCGATGTGATACCTTTATTCCATTCTGAAATGAAGGTCTCTTAACAATACTTAAAGAGCTCTATAATAGAAGCTTTCTTACGACTATAAAAATTTATTTCAGACAAAATTAATAGTAGTCTGAATCATATTCTTTGACTTAATTTGTTTGGTCCTTCAATAACATTAACTGTTGTTTATTACTTTTATGACTATATTTTATTTCCTCAAAATAACCTAAGGAATAAAGTAAAAAATCTGTTGTGGCCAGCAAAATATCTCTCGCCATTTCCATTTTATATTATATTAGTATTGTATAAGATATATTTTTTTTCTTTTTGTTTGAGAAAGTCAAATTTCCACTTTTAATAATTTTTTACTCGGAAACTATCCATCCTACAGAGAAATGACCCATTACGAGGATGTTGAAGACAACAATTTCCAACAAATTGAAATAAATTTCATAAAAATCCCTCGAACCGTTTAGCCTGTAGCCTTACTTAAATTCTGGCCGATGCTCGAGGTGAAAGTATAGATAGTGAATTAAATTATTTAGTATAAAAGATTGCACTTCGCTATCGAACCGTCGTTTTTGCTATTACAAATATTGAAGAACATAAAATTCTCCTCTAATACACTTAAAAATTTGATTATATCTTGTATAGATTTAGAGATAAAGGCACTATAATATATAGAATAATTTAATGCAGTACATCGTAGAGGCTAAGGCACGAAGGAAACCAGTTGATAAATTCAAATGTTTATAACATAGTGTGTAAATGACAGATGTCAGTGCCAAAAATGAACTGTTTTAGTGACACTCTGAAACCTTTTTCTGGGAAGTACATTTAATCTCTCTTATTGTTTTATTAATTAAATATTTAAAATTGTAAGTAAAATGTTTATATCCATCAGAAACACCGACAATCTTGTTAATGAATTGGAAGAATCTCTGGCATTTAGGAACTTCCTCCTACAGTGAAAAATAGATATAATTAGAATTTTATGTGTGCAGAAGACATGTTAAATACAATAAAATACAATATATGGGTAAAGTTCTGTAACTTTTTTGTTATAAAACGACGGTTCGAAAGCGACGTGTAATACAATACTTATACAGGGTGGTTGATTTTTCATTGTCCAGCTTATATTTTCTGAAATATTAAAGATACAAAAAAAAGTTTTATAAAAAAGTTGTTTAATACAACTTGATCTATAATTTAGCATAAACAATTTTTTTTCACGGCCTACCAATTTTTTGGAAAAATGTTTAACTTAAATTTTTTAAATGGAACAACCTGTATATTTTGACAGAGTAAGATTCTTAATAAATTTCTCTTTACAATGATGTGTAACAAGTAAGGATTTACCTTTAAATTATGTCCTATAAAGCAAATAGAAATATGATAAAAGTAGGCTATGATATTCTATTGTTTATACCTGTAACTTCTGTCACACATGAACATTGGCTACGGAGGGGTTTTCCTTTGAATAAAATTATGTCTAATAAAGCAAGTAATAGAATTACTAGCATTGATGATTTACAAAATTATTAACACTTTTATTTAAATATCAAGTAGCAATCTATGACATATGTTACTGGTATAAACAATAGAATATCACAGCCTACTTTTATCGTATTTCTATTTGCTTTATTAGACATAATTTAAAGGTAAACCCTTACTTGTTACAAATCGTTGTAAAGAGAAATTTATTTAGAATTTTATTCCGTAAAAATATAAAGGTGTTCCATTTAAAAAATCAAAGTTAAATATTTTTCTGGAAAATTGGTAGGCCTTGGAAAAAAATTGTTTATGCTAAATTATAGACCAGGTTGTATCAAATAACTTTTCTATATAACTTTTTCTTGTATCTTTAATATTTCAGAAGATATAAGCTGGACAATGAAAAATCAACAACCCTGAATAACATAAAATGGAAATGGCGAGAGGTATTGTGCTGGCCACAACAGATTTTTTTATACGAGTACTCAAAACTTTTCCTAATTTAAATAAGTATTTTACGAGCAATAGCTTCTCAAAAGTTGTAAGTGAACAGTTCAAATTTCTTTTTAAATTGTCAATGAACAAGTAACAATTTTATTCATCCCTGAGGAACAATTTACCAATTCACATTATCCTTTCTTCAAAAAGGAACACCACCATCAACCGAAAAAGACATTAGCATAGTTTAGTAAGAATCCTTTTTTTCTTTTTGTGCTGGAATCGTATTAAATTGTTATTTCTACGATAAATTAAGACGTAGTGCACGCTAGTTCCGCCGGATCTCCCATCTCGCCTGATTTTAAATTCGGCTCGTACGTCCGTCGGTGATCAGTCACGAAGCGTCGGTAGCGTCGCAGGATTACGCTGACGTCGCGACGGTACATTACACGCAATTTGTGATTTCGTCCGTCGACAAAATGTTCCGGCATTAAAGGATACGCCACACGCAAAAACGAATGAGAGTTAAATATAAACGCAGCGGGTTACCAAGCGACGGATCACGCTAATCGCACGATAAAAAACATAAAGCTGATATGTGGTGGATGTTTGTTTTAGTTCAAAATGCCATTTTGTTTAAACTATAATCCGTGGAACTTGAATAATTTTTGGAAACAATTTTTTATATTGGTACTCCATACTCGTACATGTATTATAAAATATTTTTTTGCCCTCCTGAAGTGTAATGGGAACTTTACAATTGTATACACAGCAAGTGTAACCTATATTTTACGCTTACTGTGTTGTAACTTCTCTAACTATGCGGTAAAATAATCAAAATACACTGGACGTTTATGGGCATTTAGAAAAGAAATCATCTTTATTATAATAAAGTTCATGTAAAAAAGTACATAAGTTATTTTTTTACTTTAACATTTCCTATATTTAAAATTAATTTATATGAACCAAAATCACGGCAGCGACATCTGTCATTATTGTAAAATCTGCCGTTACCGACATAGTCACCGATCGATATACCTGTCAAATATGTGAGGCGAACATTGCTGAAATGTCAAATATCGACACCTACCTATTATTTATTACGAAGAAAACATGAGCAAATAAATATATTATCAGTCATAAACAACGTCTATTATTACAAATAAATTTTCGCTAGAAAAGTACTCTAATGAAGGTATGTAAAATCATATTTGGAAATTGACTTAACCCCAGTATTTTCAACTAACCCTTTTTATAAGTACAACCTATCTCATTAAAAAAAGTGATTTTCATTATCGTCGGCCAAAAAGTTTGATACAATTCTCGTGCGTGAAGTATTTTACAGCGCTTCAGCTAATAAGACACTCTCCTTAAGGGCTCGTGCCTTAAACAAAGCTGTCGCGCTGTAAAATACAACTTACACGCACTCGAATGTAAATAACTATTACAGAAAAGTAAAATGGGGTCCCGTGGCCGCGTGCCTGAGTGTCTGGTCGCGAACCCGGGGGAACCGGGTTCGATCCCGACAGACGCCAAATATTTCCAATTTTAAATGGCACAAAAGTGACCCCTATGGTGCACTCTCCACACCAGCTATGAGTGCCCGCGAGGTGACGCCTGGTAAGCACCCACCCGGTAAAATATATCGTCATCATTACCGATGTCTACATGTGTTGTAGATACTGGCACACCCAGAAATGGGTAATATGCCGTGATGATATATTTATTTTATATTTATTTAGAAAAGTACAAAAGTGAACTCTAGGTAGAACAATGCCTAATAAAGAATAATATCAGATGATTATTGCTTGAATCTAATACCTCCTTCTCTCATCTGAGCTATACGAAGTCTTCTTGCTAATTTTTAACGAAAATATTGTTTTATTCAGAACATTGAATATTCATCTCACACCGCATCACCCTTGGAATTTAAAGAACCAAATCTTATTAACTATATTAGTTATATATTGCTTTTACACAGTTATTTTTATAATATTCAGAACCATGAACGATTCAAGTTTAAATCCTGAAGAAAGATGTCTGAGAAAAATTCATGGGCTTTACTGGGTCTGGAACTTAGTAGTCCAGTCAATGGAGACCAAACAAGACCTTTGCCTTACAAAAGGTGGGAAAAAAAGATTTTAAAAGATGTTGTTTGGGTTGAGATGGGGATGAAAAATTCGAATTTGGGACCTTGGGGAGGCTCGGCGTAAGCCGCCATTTAGGATCAAAGGTCCAAAAAACGAGTTTTTTGCTATTATCTCAAAAACAGTGACCAGTATTAAAAATTTACAAGAATACAAAATTAAAGCTTGTTACTTTTTGTATAAAAAGGTTTCTTGCATTTTTTACTTAGGATGGACTTTCAAAGAGGTATGTTCATAAATAGGTAACCAGAACAACAATTTATGAAAGAATATTTAATCGCTCAAAATATACACAATATTAAGTTTTTAATACTTATGCCCAGTTTTATAAACATCGAATAACTTGCTGAGTTATTACTTTGAAAGTAAATTTAATCGATGAGTAAATAAAAATGTCTGTTTTATAAAATAAGTAAAATAAGTACTTCCAGAGTAAATATTTTATTCTAGTGATTTACCGACAGAGACATCGTTTATTATTATTCAAACGTCAAAATAAAGTGTCAGTTCTCTTTAAAAATGGAAAAAAGAGAGAATGGGGAAAGAATTATACTGAAAAAGATAAAGTGAACATGTTAGAGATAACAAAAAAAAAATATATATTAAAATTATTGAAAACAAGCAGACAGACGTAGCAAAAATAGTGCATGGGATGAGATTTGTAAAGAATTTAATCCAGTTTCACAAATAGGTCCCCGGAATAGTGTTCAAATGAAACTGTTATACGACACATTGTATTTATGTTGGCTTGCAATAGTTGGGTTTTGTACAGATGTTAATAAGTAATATTTTCAACGGTATCCACTATCCCCTAACAAGTAGCAATTACCAAATTCTCCGTTTTCAAGCCTAGCTCTTATTAATGAATTGTTAAATATGTTGCTGTCGTATGCGGAACCAGGCCATCTAGCAGCGACATCCGTTATTTTTAGATTTGCTGAACATACCATTTGGCAATTCACAGAAAACCATCCTTTTCGGTTTCTATAAATTTCTGCGTTCCCTATAAAATAATTAATTTTGACATGTGTCAAATTTATTTTACAGAATAAAATTTACTTCCTCGAAAATCAGTGGAGTAATTTATTCCATAGATTTATTTAGCTAGTATTTTTATTCTTGCTTTATAAAACGAAAATCTCTGGAATAAACTATTTTACTTTGAGAATAAATTTTACTTTGATGGTAATTTACTTATCCATCTTTTATAAAACTGTCGAATAGATCTTGTTATTTATAATAGTATAAATTCGTCGTGGCATCAAAAGAAGTAAATGATTGATGATTTTAAAATAATTTTTGCCAACTCTTTCCAACAAATTCATCAACCACTCTAAACCGGTTAAAGATATAAAATCGCCATTCCAAATACAAATGTCTTTACGGTATTGTATTTTTCTTACTTTCCGAGTTTTATTTAACTTCTTGAGGGTCCTTTCCTTAAATAAAGTATGTTGAATGCTTCATTCAAACATCAAAACAACTAAGACGATTGTTCGACAATGGCGACAACAAACAATAGAGAAGCGAAAAATAGGAAACTTCGTCAAAGCAGGCTCCGATGAGTAAGTTCTGTTTCCTAAGGGCTCATCCGAACCCACTTACCAACCAGTGCGCGTCGAGAACTTGAAGATCAACATGCAATACGCGCACCAGCCTTCATTTTCATAACAACTTGGGTTTACATTCCGCCGAGAAGAACTTTTAACACCCTTAAGACAAGAGGGAGTTTTACGACCAAGGCCTACTTCTTTCACAGAAACTTAATTGATGGAGATCGATACTCTAACTGTTACTCATGTTAGATTTAATTGTACGGAGATACTAAAGTTTTAGTCGAGTTGAATTGAAATTTGTTTGAATTGGATGTTTTACTTCAAATACAATAGTTTGCAGATAATTTAAATTGAACTTCGAAAGCGATTTAAATGTTGTTTGTTCTTGAAATATTCAGCTGGTGTTTTTTCCATTTCATAGATAAAATATTAATAATTATTGTAGATAATTTTGCTATCGATAAAATAGGAAGGAAGACAAAATGCAAGTGGATAATTTGGATATTTTTTTATTTACCTTCTCCATGGTGGCGCATTGTTTTCAACATTTTTGATATGTCAAATAAATAATAGTAATTTACGTAACAAGACCTGAAAGTGATACTTTACTGGGTGAGCAAGCATATTCCAGAGCGAGCCGTAGGCGAGCTTTGGAAGCTTGTCAGCCATTAATAATGTATTCTATAGAAAATGATTATTTAAAAATTTATCTCTAGGACTTGTAATAGAAATGAAAGAAGCAATCTTAGAATTCGTGTAAAGAATAATAAAATAATACTGGAAATAATAATACATTTTAATCTCAAAATGCACAACCAATAAAAGTAGTTGAACTAGAAACCAGCACATTGTCTTTCGTTAGTTCTATGTATTTAGTACAAATACCATACCAAAAGTTCCTTGGACAAGATTCATTAAAATTGTAACACGAACATATATGATGTGTATCTACATGTGTTGTAGATACTGGCACACCCAGAAATGGGTAATATGCCGTGATGATATATTATTTTTTATTATTATTACATATATGATTTTTCACCGAAATTTTGTGTCTTTCAATAATACTTCTAATAAGAAAAAGAAATTTAAAACACTCGCCATGTTTCACAAGAATTACAGCGTCTGAATCAACCTTTCGGCCATCAACAGACGCCGGCCATGCTCAGCTAGTTACCATAGACGCGTTTCGCTCTTGTTTCACCTAAAGTTCGCTATTTTACTATTAATAATACTTCTAATATTTATGTATGATGGAAAAAATATTATTTTTACAAACCTTAATTTCAATAGAATCAAAATAATTTCTACAACATATTCTCCTTAACACGGTTTCATTATTAATTTTAATGTAATTGTTTCCTGACAGTGACATTTGTTTAAATATGTCAAAATTGTTATTAAAGTATTATATTTTTGTTTGACGCGTAGGCAAGATGATGCATAAAAATAAATTATTTTATAAATTAATATTTAATGTTATTTAAAGTAATATATTAAATGCTATTATCGTGGAATTGAAGATAAATAAAATAAATAAATATATCATCAAGGCATATTACCCATTTCTGGGTGTGCCAGTATCTACAACACATGTAGACATCGGTAATGATGACGATATATTTTACCTTGTGGGCGCTTACCAGGCGTCACCTCACGGACACTCATAGTTGGTGTGGAGAGTGCACCACAGGGGTCAATTTTGTGCGTTTTAAAATTGGAAATATTTGGCGTCTGTCGGGAAGAATTGAAAATGTACCATTATTCAGAGCTGGGCAAGTTACTTTTAAAATGTAACTAGTTACAGTTACAGTTACCTCAAAAAATAGTAACTAAGTTACTTAAGTTTCAGTTACATTGGTGAAAGAACTAAGTTATTTACTAGTTACTCATTAAAAGTAACTTAGTTACTTTGAGTTACTTTCTAACTACTTTTAATGACTTGGACTGTTGACTTAGTTATTGTGTAGTATACATATCAGGGAGTTTTTGCACTACGTTAACCTAAATTTTAACGTTATTGTTTGGCAACACTCAATCAGATTATTATTGTTAATGTTAATGTTTTTTAAATTTATTAAATTATTTTTCAATTTTGATTTCTTATACCAAGATATAAAGAATCTACTTTCTTTCTAACATGACATGACCATTATAATGTATAAAACATGCAGACATTATTTTCTAGACTTATTAGTGGATAATGATTAATTTATTGGAAACCTCGGATCAGACGTCGATTTTCAATCTGAAGCCCCGCGCGCACTTGGGCCCCGCACATTGAAATATCTAAGAAAATTTGATGAAAAGGTATCTTTTTATAAATATTTGGGGCCCCGTTACGCTAATAACATTTATTTAAAACAAAACAGTTTTAGTTAGTGTTTCTAAAAAGGCATCAGCCTCAACAAAATATTTCTTAGAAATTTTAATCTCCCCGTTACTTTTTATGACTAAGTTACATTCCACTTTTTAAGTTACTTTGACTAACTTAAGTTACATTCTAATTTCTGAGTTACTTTAAATAACTTAAGTTACTCAAGTAACTAGTAACTAAAAACCGTAAAGTTACCAACTACTTTTCCGTAGCAAGTTAAGTTACAGTTACAGTTACCATATTTTAAAAAGTAACTAAGTTACGTTACAAGTTACGTAAAAGTAACTAGTTAGTAACTAAGTTCCTAAAGTAACTAGTTACTGCCCAGCTCTGCATTATATTAAATTTTTATTAGTAAAAGTTGCTGAAAAATTATATTCAATGAATTTTTTACAAGAAAATCTGTTAAAAGCTTGTATAAGTGATACTTCCGGTTTTCCGATATACCCTAAAAACTAATGAGCTCTTTCCACATTAGTTACGATGAAAAACTTCCCTAACCTAAAATTGTCGGAAATCCTCTCATCCCTCAGCAGCTGGTGAGTGTCAGTGGGATTTGACAGTAATAACGCGTGAAAATAATAGGTAGATTACAATTGCTGACGTGGAAGAAGCCGTATCTCTAATTGGCTACACGTTCTGGTGAGGAGGACTTTCTGACAAGCACAATGGTAAATTGCTTCGGAGGCTGTCACCCCTGCCTCAAACGCAAGATTGATGGGAACGGCGCAAACTGCGATGTATCTCCAAACGTGTAAATGCAGCTTTACATCGTACAGCAGTGGATACAAAACTTTCACGTACGAGCATGCAAGGGTAATTTATTTTGAGTAGTGCTGTGAGGATCCGACAAAACATAGATCCGAGGTCCCGGATTTCAAAATATCCGGGTCCTCGAATATCCGATGTTCGGATATTGAAGCGGATATCCGTAAATTTAACTCGGATTTGGATTCGGATCCTGATTCGATGTGTTGTTTACGGATCCGGATCCGAATTTTAATTCTGGATCCGATTCATCATTTTGAATGTAAAGGCAAACATCTGGAAGTGAGTTCAAATTCAAACCGTTACAGTGGGTCTGTTTATCTCTACAGCGGTCTGTAAACAGCAATAAATTTTATACCCCTCTAAAATAGACAGGTAGCTGGTGCAAATACGAGAAGGATATTTCTTCGAATATTGAATTCTTTAGTTCTAAAATTTTAACATTCATTACATTAAATACTTCAAAGAAAACGAGATTAAGATTAAATTTGAGAAATAATGGTTACAGGTTCATTGCAAGTGTCGAAATACCTATTTATTTATATCGTGCATGTGTTTCACATAAAAAAATCCGATACTCATACTCATATTCGGATCCGGATCCAAAATCCAATACTCAGATTCGGATCCAAAATCCGATACTCAGATCCGGATCCAAAATTGAGATTTGGATCCGAGATTTGGATAGTTCAATATTCAATTATCCGGATATCCGGATATTTTTGGATCCGAAACCAAAACTATCCGGATCCGGATCCCACCACTAATTTTGAGGGTATAGTACTGCCTAACATGAGTAAAAAAAAGTTTAATCAACTTGGGTCCAATCTTCAGTAGTTTCCCAGATATGAAATAGTTTATTGAAGAACAAGTTTTAGAAGACATGTTTTTTTCGCACGCGTCAAAATTTAGATGGAAGATATTTCTTTGTTCTATATCGTTGTGTAATAACTCTTGGTGATTTTGATATTTAAAACTCTTAAAATGTTCTTGTCACTTTCAATTAATTGCATAATTTCTTGTTTCTTACTATTAACTACAGTACTTGGTCTGATTTTCTTCTTGTGCTGTTTATTGACGCATCCTTCAGTTCTGTAGTCATTGTAAATTTTTCTTATAGTTGTTGGACTGGGTCGCTTATTAAAAGTTAATGCACATAAGTCAGAAACTTGTTGTAGACTCGTTATAATTACTCCAATTTACAATTTGAACTTTTCTTTAACTGTATACATTTTGAAGTCTAACAATTTGATGACATTGACAGATATACTAAATGTCACGTCCTATGTCCAGTTTTTAAAAAAAACGCGATAATGCATTGCTGTCAATCATTTTAAATGTACCTATGGTAATGACATACGCCCATGTTCACTGATAAAAAAAAACTCTCGGTATTTCATTACAATACCTTTTAATTTAGATTATATGTTTCCATTTCAATTTTTCGTAGTGGTTACATTTTGAGAATTTCTGTTGTGGTTGATGTTTGTACGCAGAGTACGCGTGGTTTATCGCTTTCATTATCGCATTTCCGTGTTGTCATGCGTGCATTGCAACCTGTAATTTGTTTATTAACCAGCCACCTTTAAGATGCATGGAATAATGGATTGTTGTAAAGTAGGTTTCTAGGGAATCATGTGCTACATTATACACATTTCCACGAATTGTTTTATACGGAAATAAATTATATCCTGTGATCATACAGATAAAATTACTTGTATATTAATTTTTGTAGTACAAACATCAGTCTACATGTTCGTAAAAAATTATGTGAATAAATATCTTTATTATTTGATTCTTTAGTTGTTATTTTATTTTAAAATTTATCGGTTAAATGATTGTAATTCGAGATCAATAGGGTACTATACCATAGTCAGATTTTAACTATCTTACGAGGTCTGTCCGAAAAGTATCCGACCTGCCTTTATATTTCCCCGCTGCTGTTATTCTGCGTCATCGGGCTGGTGGCATCCTTTGAAGTAGTCTCCATTTGATTGAAGAATACGCTTTCAACGGCCTTTCTACTTTTTGAAGAAGTCTTGGAACTCGTTTTTTGGTATTGCCTTTAGAGCATTCGCCGTATTAGTTTCTTTGTTGTCGAATCGGTGTCCTTTGAGCGACATTTTTAATCTTGGGAACAGCCAAAAGTCGATGGGAGATTATTGACCATTTCCAAATTGTCCTGAGCGATTTCAAGGCGAAGGGTTTTCAACTCCACTGTTAGCAATTTCGGAATGAATTTCGCACACACACGAACCATTTGCAAATTTTCAGTTAAAATCTTCCAAACACTAGTTTTCGGTATTCCCAGATCATATTCTAGTTCTCGCACAGTCAATCGACGATCTTCATTGATCACAAGTTGCACACGTTCAATATTTTTGTCGCCGAAGGCCGCCCAGAACGTGGGTTACTATCAACAGATGTGCGGCCATCTTTGAATCGTTTATACCAGTCTTTTATTTGTGTTTTGCTCATACACTCGTCCCTAAATGCCGTCTTCATCATTTCGATGGTCTCCGCACAACTCTTTTCGAGTTTTAAGTAAAATTTAAAGAAAATTCGTTGTTCCGATCTTTCCGACATTTTTTACAATAGCAAAATGCGACAAACGGAGAAACCACTTTGTAAACAAACGCATGCTGCACGTAAACTAAGGCGATCCGACCAAATCTGCTGTATCTAGGAAGTTCGTGAAGCTTTACAGTTGACACTCGTATCCGGCAGAGGGCGCTAAAATTGTCAGGCGCGAAGATATGAAGGAAGGTTGGATACTTTTCGGACGGACCTCGTAAATAAGAAGACGAAAATATACATAAATTAATGAGTATTAGTGAAAAATTTTTGTTTAAATATTGATTAGGTCGCAAACTACAAGCGATTGAATTTGACTAATAATTGGGTATGACGCGTTAGGTCTTAAGAATTTGATTGGTCGCCTGATTTTAATAAGGAGATTCGCGCGTCTGTTGCGTTCACCTTTAAAACATTATGAACTGGCGCGTTGATGTATAACCTAACAAAAAATTTAACAATTTTGTGCTTGAGGAATTTGTTTAATTATAATATGTAGTAATATTAACAATAATAATGTATGTATAATTGAATCAATTTGTAATATTAATTAAATTAATAATAATAAAATCCTGTTAAATTCGGTAAAAACAATAGCCTGTATTGACCTATGATTTCTTTCCAGATAAACAATACACTGCTAGAACGGCTTCCACATGTATGTACAGATGTATAAAGATTCATATTATATCATTTCTTTCTTAAATGACTATTTTTTATTATAAATGTTAAAGAAGCTATGAAATAATTTAAGGCGCATTTGTTGGGGTGGTGGATTCCATTTTACCGAACTTCTGTATTTTTATTTTTACTTTTTCTGTATATAATCAGATAAAATTATTAATATTAAAATTGATATGTATTTAAAATTATAACAAAAAATCTGTTGTGGCCAGCACAAAACCTTCCGTCAATTCGATGTATTTTGTACATATCCTATACCAAAAGTTCCTTGAAAAAGATTATATATATATCCAGTATAATTGTAACAAGAACACACTATTTTTTACATATCCATACTGAAAGTTCCTTTGAAAAGATTCTAAAATCTCATAAAATTTTAATACGAATACGAACGTACATTATGTATTGCACTTAACACTTCCTCCTGCTTCAACTTTTCTCTATTTTATTAGAAGTCGCTGTTTCTTACTCTTCTCTTCTACTCATTCCTGTCCAAAGCACCTTCGTGACACAGTTCTTCCTCTCTCAAATCTTCTGCTATACAGTCCTTCCATCTTCTCTTTTGCCGTTCTTGTACTTCTGGCATTATAAGTTCCTATCTTGAGGCGAGGCCGCAAATGCAAGTCACTGGCGAGGGACGCTCTGTCACTTATATCACTTTCAGATTATATACTTTCCACTTTGGTTTTGCACTTGCCACTGACATCTGTCAATTAGATTTTTTTTATTATTTCTGTTGTTTTCATAATTTTTGCAATGCTGACTGATTTTCGAAAGTTAATCTCTCTTAATCTCTCTATAACTCTATATCTATTGAATATGAAGGAAGATGCATAATCGAACCGTATAGAGAATAAGATATTCTTTCTATTGATAATCACATAAAATGTCGAAAATGATATTTAACTGCGATTTTTCAAGAAAAACTGTGAAGAACTTCAAATAAGGATACTTCCGGTTGACCATTTATAACCAAAATCTAATCAGCTCTTCATATGGTTGTAAAGAAGAGGAATATGAAAAAATCATAATTTTTAGAATTGTAGTTTTGGAGTTATCGTCGGAGAAAAATTTGTCACACACACACACACGGACACACACACAGACACACACACAGACACACACACAGACACACGCACAGACACACACACAGACACACACACAGACACACACACGGACACACACACACACATACAGACATCATCTTAAAAATAGTACATTCGTATTGTAGGGACCCTAAAACGTGCTTATTCGTTAAAAACTCACCACCGAATTTTTTGACCAAAAACAATACCTTCCTTTTGACGGAAGGTAAAAATAAAATAAAAAATGCAGAAGTTAGGTTTGACATTCTTTTATGGAGTATAATAATTGTTACTTTAAATTTGCTTTATCATTTTTTAATATTCTTTAATTCTTCATTATTAGTTTGGAAAATTAATTATTAAAAAAATCTGTTGTGGCCAGCACAAAACCTTCCGTCAATTAGATGTATTTTGTATATATCCCATACCAAAAGTTCCTTTAAAAAAATTCTGTATATCCTGTAAAATTGTAACACGAACACACTATTTTTTACAAATTCTATACCGAAAGTTCCTTTCCCTATTTTATTAGGGGTCGCTGTTTCTTACTCTTCTCTTTTAATCATTCCTGTCCAACGCATCTTCTTCACACAATTCTTCCTCTCTCAAATCTTCTGCTACACAGTCCTTCCATCTTCTTCTCTTTGGAGGGACACTCTATCACATTCACACATAACTTTCTGACCCTATACTTTCAACTTTGGTTTTGCATTTGATACTGACATCTGTCAATTAAGTTTTTTGCATATATATGCTGTTTCCATAATTTTAGCAAAGCTGACTAATTTTTGAAAGTTAATCTCTCTTAATGTCTCTATAACTCTATATCTATTGAATATGAACGAAACTGTATAATCAAACCGTATAGAGAATAATATATTGTTTCATATTCATAATCACAAAATGTCGAAAAATAATATTTAATTGCGTTTTTTTAAGAAAAACTGTTAAAAACTTCAAATAAGGGTACTTCCGGTGGATCAATTATAACCAAAATCTAATCAGCTCTTCATATGGATGTAAAGAAGAGGAATACGAAAGAATTATAATTTTTAGAATTGTAGTAGTGGAGTTATTGTCGGAGAAATATTTGTCACACTCGGAATAGTAAATTCGTATTCTAGGGGCCCTGAAACGTGCTTATTCATTAAAAACTCCCCAACGAATTTTTTGCCCAAAGACAATACCTTCCTTACCTAAAGTTGGCGGAAGGTAAAAATTAAAGTGTAGTTTATTTATTGTCAGCAACTTTGCAAAAAAATATTTTGTAAATATTTTTCTCTTTTTGCAACTAATGTTATGTACGAGGTGTGTTCAAAAACTATCGCGAATTTTGAATTTTCGCGGGTTACGTATATTCGAATTTCGATCTTTTTGTGGCTTTATGTTGGTACTCATGTCTCTCACTTATGTCGACAAGCTCGGCCATTTTGAATGTTCACTTAATTGTTGACAGCTGTTTTGCTTGCACGTGTTTTGGATCGTCTTCGATTTTTACCTATTCAAAAAAATGGAACAAAGAACCTGTATCAAATTTTGTGTGAAAAACGAAATTAAGTGCGCGGATGCATTCCGAATGTTGACTGTGGCATACGGAGAAGCTACCTTGGACCAAAGCAACGTTTATCGGTGGTACAAAATCTTCTCAGAAGGCCGAGAAGATTTTGTACCACCGATAAACGTTGCTTTGGTCCAAGGTAGCTTCTCCGTATGCCACAGTCAACATTCGGAATGCATCCGCGCACTTAATTTCGTTTTTCACACAAAATTTGATACAGGTTCTTTGTTCCATTTTTTTGAATAGGTAAAAATCGAAGACGATCCAAAACACGTGCAAGCAAAACAGCTGTCAACAATTAAGTGAACATTCAAAATGGCCGAGCTTGTCGACATAAGTGAGAGACATGAGTACCAACATAAAGCCACAAAAAGATCGAAATTCGAATATACGTAACCCGCGAAAATTCAAAATTCGCGATAGTTTTTGAACACACCTCGTATGTATTTTTATGTTCGACATGAAATAAACCCTAGTTACATCCGTAATTCGTCATGTTGTCAAAATTATGATATACGAAACGAAAAAGCAACTCATCATGTTTTGTACTTGCTTTGGCATTTAATTACCGTATTATATTCATTAAAACAGTCGTACATTATGCATTACTGAATTTAAATACAAAACAGTGGAGTAAAATGTAAACAAACAACTGAACAGAGAATACAACCCGCAGTTTGGTAACTAGGGCGCGAGAGACATGTGACAAGCAGGAAAACCATCTTCGTCATTCTCGTGACAATCGTGGTCGCTTATCTCTCATTATAAATTAATAACAGAATAATTACAATGTTGTTTACATGCCAAACAAAAATTTCATTCAAGAACGATTGAGTAATAAGCTATACTTATTTTCAACAGCAAAGCAACAATCGCTGAAAACATCTGATGTGGCTAATACAATACCATCCGTGAATTCTATGTATTTTGTACAAATCTCATACCAAAATTTCTATTCTATATATCTAGTAAAATTGTAACACGAGCAAATACTATTTTCTACAAGTTTCACACCGAGAGTTCTTTGGAATAGTTTCTATAAATTCAATAAAATTATATAATATATAATTATAATATAATTGCACTTGACATAAGCTTTGTTCGATGACATGTACTAGGCCGCCCTAGTGTTAACTTTCTTACACAAACATGTTTTATGAGAAACGGGCAGCTTCTGGCAGGCTGTTCGATGACAAAAATTTTAAGAACTAGTGCTCACGTTTCTGACCTGACTCGCGAGGTAGTGTAGAAAGTGCAGAGTAGAAGTGGGGGTAACTAAATGTTGTTCGGTAGACATTTTAATTCTATCCTATCTACACATCTATTTATTAACCTAAAATTTTACACATTGAGAAAATAAAATAATGGATTCAGATATAGTATATTCTCTTTGTTTTGTTATATAAAGAATTAATTAATATATCTGTCTCTGAATCTGATGAAGAATCAAGTGATGATTGATCTTCGTCAGAATCGTTTATTAGTTCAAACATTATGCTCTTTAAAACAGACATTTCTGCAGTCACTCCTTTGCAGCTTTATGATATGACTGTGTTTATAAACAACCTAACCTTTTACACCTTTGGCTACGCTTGGCTTGATTACTCACAACTGAGCAAACTTGCCCAAATATACACTAGTGTGTTTTATGAAACCACAAGAATTAGACTGAACTAGTGTACACTACACTGCACTGCACTATTATGCTCTGCACATATTATTTGAATATATCGGCTCTTTCCGTGACTAATTCATGAAGGTTAATAAATTTTTAAATCTATATCTATTGAATATGAAGGAAAATGTATAATCAAACCGTATAGACAATAAGATATTCTTTCATATTGATAATCATATAAAATGTCAAAAAATAATATTTAACTGCGGTTTTTCAAGAAAAATTGTTAAGAACTTCAAATAAGGAAACTTCTTGTAGACCAAATATAACCAAAATCTTATCAGCTCTTCTTATGGATGTAAAGAAGAGAAATACGAAAGAATTATAATTTTTAGAATTGTAATATTGGAGTTATCGTCGGAAAAAAATTGTCACACACACACATACACACGGACACACACACACGTACAGGGACATACAGTAAAATCATATTCTACGGACCCTAAAACGTACTTATTGTAATAATATAAATAATTTTAAAATACCCAATTTACCAATGCGTTGCCATAAAAATAAATTTTGAATGTGTTCTGAATCTGATATAGATCTTCCTTCTGATGTAGATGAACTGAGTGTAAAATTCTTGAAAAAACTTGTTTTATGGTCGTCTAAAAAATAGTGTTTATAACTCATTCGAGATTAACTATATTTCTAACTTTCGATAGTCGTTAAATTAATAGTATATTAGTATTTCACGATTTATCTAAGTGAGAATTGAGAATATAATTCATTAGTCACGTGACATGTTTTTCGCCAATCAAAATATTGAATTTTCCTAGTTACAGGTCTATCACAGCGATGATGAAAACAAAGAAATTATCACTTTATTTACATACTTTATTTTCAACATTGACAGTTAATTTTAACAAAAATTCATTATATTCTCTTCTTAAATATAGCTCGTGATATGATTAAGAGCATTGCCGGTCGCTCAGCGAAATCAGTTTTGTAGCTAGTATGACACTAGTACAGACAAACTTTTTACGTTGCCCCACTACTTTTAAGATTGCTAAGTTTATTTCTCTCTTTCTGCCTTTATATGTGTTTGTCCTTGTTTAAAGCATAAGGGGAAAACTCAGCCCGTGTTGTGAAGCAAATTGTTGGAGTGAGAGAGGAGATATTCTCCTAACACTTTCTCCTCCATAGTCTATCGTTCCGATTTCTGAAATAAGCGGCAAAAAGGGGTTTAGTAGAAATCAAATCACAGCTAAACTAAAAGAGATAATTTAGATTTTTTTTCACAGACTTACTACTAAAGGTGGGCGCTATGGGGGTGACCCAAACATTTTTTGTATAAAGCACAGATTTCGTGTTAACAATAAATTTTAAAATAGCCATTTTTTAGATGTTTTTTGAACTAAATTTAAATGCAATAGAAATTAATAATTATACAAAATAATTGGTCAGCCCCATGCATTGATCTATCTTCTATACAATGGTATCAAGTATGAAGTTATAACTTAATATTTACGAGTGTAGTTTGATTTCTACTAAAGTACTGTTTAGCGTAGCACCGGCAATCGCCTTAATAATCGAAGATAGTCCTTCGGACTCGTGAAATCTGCAACTCGGTTTCACTCGAAAATATTTTCGATAATAATCATCATTTGTTATATTACGTATGAATATACCATACTGGAAAATAATTTATATAAATATATAAAAAAAAAATAATATAAAAAAATATTTAAAACAATTTGCGTAATGTCAAAAAATACATTTTTTAACATTAGAACTCTTTCTTACAAGTAGTTTATTTTTTTTGTCTCATGCTAATTTAAGTTATTTGCAGATATGGGGTATTATATTAGCATTAAGAATCCATCGATATTAGGCGAGGTCCGATAATAATGGCAATAGTTTAAAATTCAACCTTGGAAGTCTCATTCTTCATTTTTCTTGAATACGAATGAATAAAATTTAAATTTATTTGATGTCGCTGGCCCATCGAGATATTGACCTGATGTAAATCTAGTGACCTCTGCATCACATTGTCCAAGTGCGTACGAACGATCCATTATTTATCCACAATAAAACAAAACAAAGCGTCGACCTCACCCTGCCTCTGCTTTAATTTTTAACTGGTTCCGTTTCCGAACGCGCGCTTTATGAAATGTTAACTATGTATACAGTGGAATACAAATGGAAGAAAAGAGAACTGGAATTTATGGTGGTCGCGTTTATTGTTTGTTTTAAACAGAATATAAACGTGGGTAATATTTACAGAAAGATAAATAATTACAACGAAATGAATTCCTATATAATACTGAATACAACTTATTTATTTATTTATTTAATGATCATCCCAACAGGCTAACCCTAGATAAAGGGTTGTAAAAAAATACATAATACACTCAACAATACATAAAAATAAACAAAATGCTTATGACATATTACATAACATATTAATGAAATTTTTAAATTCCAAATGAAATATATCAGTCCTCGAAAATTTACAATTATAAAGTTTGCACATACGATATACAGGCGACAGCATTAAATAATTAGTTCTAGCACCCGGTAAATAAAAAGTAAAGCTACTTCTGGTACGAAAAGAGGGAATATGAAATTATAGAGAGGAAAGAGTACAAGGATCGTCAACGCAGCTGTTTACAACTTTAAATAGATGTATTATTAGGGCATTTTCACGGCGTTCAAAGAGATTCTTGAAATTAAACATATGTAACAACTGTTTATAATTTACAGAATAATCAGGGTAGTTATTATGTGCCTTGTAATAAAGGTATTTGAGAAATTTTTTTTGAACAGATTCAATCAGGTCTTGATGAACTTCATAAATAGGGTTCCAAATGATGTGACAATACTCCAGCTTAGAGCGGACGAAAGAAAAGTATAGGTTCGTAATTGCTGATAAATTTAGGAAAGTTCGAGTATTTCTTATTATGAACCCTAGCATTCTCATGGCACTGTTATATATATATATATATATATATATATATATATATATATATATATATATATATATATATATATCTTGTATATGATGTGTAAATGTAAATTTGGTGTCATATTTGACTCCAAGATCTCGTACAGTAGTAGATCGCGACAAGGTGACATTTTCGATCGTATAATTATAAATAATTGGCAATAGTTTCCTAGTAAAAGACATTACTGTACATTTATTTAGATTAAGATGTAATTTGTTAATTGAGCACCATTTAGAGAGTCTTCTTGGAGAAGTTGGCAATCTTGTACTGAGAGAATTGGGTAAAATATTTTTAGGTCGTCGGCGAAAAGAAGTTTATCAGCGTGAATTACATCTGTCACATCATTAATAATAAGAAGAAAAAGTAGTGGACCTAGATTTGAACCTTGTGGAATCCCTGAAGTCGAAGAGAAAGAGAAAGAATTGACGCCTTTGTAATGAACGTACATTTTTCGTTGATAAAGGTATGAGGTGAAAAGGGAACGTAAAGGGAGAGATAAAGAAAAGGAATCAAGCTTGTTGATCAGTATACCGTGATCAATTCTGTCGAAAGCCTTCGCAAAGTCTGTATAAATACAGTCAACTTGACCTTTGGCGTCAAGGTTAGAGGATACAACATGACTGAAATAGATTAGATTAGTAACAGTAGACCTCTTCTCCATAAAACCATGTTGAGAGAGAGATATTTGATGTTTAACTTTTCGAAAAATAGCCGCATAAACAATTTTTTCAAAGATTTTACTAAAGTTTGACAACATGGCAATGGGACGATAGTTTGTCACAGAAGAAACATCATCCGACTTTAAAATAGGAGCAACACGCGTTACTTTCCAGAGGTCCGCGACACATATTAGTATAATTACACATACTTACATGTAATTACCATTATTGTTTCATCTTTAATATAAAAATTAATGAACAATGGTATAGTAAATTATATAGTGTTTTTCAATAGGGGTGACAGTTTTTTCAATAGAGATTTCTCGGTTTCTGCTATTATTGTTTTTTTTTTACTGTCAGGTGTCAAAATATTTGCTGTAGTTTGCAGTTTCATCATGCAGCGTTTGACCCTTCGCGAACGTTTAGAAATTATTAAAAAATATTATCCCAATTCGAGCTCTGTTGTGGGTGCTCAACGTTTTGTTCACCAAAGAACTGGGTCGCCGTCACCATTATTCTGCGCAGGCTATACGCCGTACTGTGGAAAAGTTTGAGCGTGAGTTCACTTTACAAGACAACAAGCCACCAAAAGTACAACGAAATATGCAAAATAAAAAGAATATCGCAGCTGCAGAGGATAGTGTTGCCGACGAACCAAATTTGTCGATTTCAAGACGATCTTAACATTTGGGGCCTTCTCGGACGTCAATTTGGAGAATTTTACGTGATGATTTGGGCCTACATCCTTATAAAATCTTATTGACTGAAGCTAAACCATCACAGAGTCCGAAAAACTTACTGTGTGGTGCGGTTTATGGCATGGTGGCGTCATCGGACCTTATTTCTTCAAAAAATTGGAGCGATCGTTTGCGTCAGTGTACACAAAGCCGTGGTGAATATTTGAACGATATATTGTTCCACACATAATTGCATTGTCCAAGCTTCAAAACAACAGGCACGAGCCCCTAGGCGAGTGCCTTATTAGCTGGAGCGCTGTAAAATACACGCACGAGAATTGTATCAAATTTTTTGGCCGACGATAATGAAAATCACTTTTTTTAATGAGATAGGTTATACTTCAGAAAAGGGTTAGTTTAAAATACTGGGGTTAAGTCAATTTCCAAATTTGATTTTACTTACCTTCATTAGAGTACTTCTTCTAGCGAAAATTTATTTGTAATAATAGACGTTGTTTATGACAGATGATTTGCTCATGTTTTCTTCGTAATAAATAATAGGTAGGTATCGAAATTTGACATTTCAGCAATTTTCGCCTTGCGTATTTGACAGGTATATCGACCGGTGACTATGTCGGTAACGGCGGATTTTGGTTTATATAAATTAATTTTAAATATAGGAAATGTTAAAGTAAAAAATAACTTAAGAAGGCAGTACTTTTTTACATGAACTTTATTATAGTAAAGATGATTTCTTTTCTAAATGCCCATAAACGTCCAGTGTATTTTGATTATTTTACCGCCTAGTTAGACAGGTTACAACACAGTAAGCGTAAAATGTAGGATACACTTGCTGTGTATACAATTGTAAAGTTCCCATTACACTTCAGGAGGGCAAAATAAGTTTTCACACATTAAAAATGAATAGATGATTAAATTATAGACTAAGAATTTTTTACAAAGAGAAAAAGGAAATAATGGAACTTTTATTGACGTAATGAGTGTTACGAGAAATAAATACTGCTAAAATATTCATATATTTTTCTGTATCTGTGTAACTGTAAAATTATATAGTATCACATTGGAAATACAGTGTGTTAAAAAAATCCTAACTCGGAATACGCTATGAACAAAGAAACGTATGTTCATTTGAAAGTATTTTTAATTAAATATCAATTTGGCACGAGATATTGACAAAAATTGTTAACTAAAGAAAACAAAGCTTTTCTTCTTGAACCTTTATTTTAGAAATAGAAATAAATTAGAATACGGTGAATAGCAATATTCTGTATCCTTTTTTATTATCTTTTCTCCTTAAAATTACATTTTACGATCAATTTTGACTTGACTTTTGAATTGAATAATGATCAGACATACGTTTCTCTGTTCAGCCTACTCCGAATTGGGGTTTTTTTTTGAACACGCTGTACAGGGAATTTATTTTAACATGCAACATATGGCGAATCATTTCCATGGTTACTTACTATTGTCAAAAAATGACAGCAATGTAAAATTTGTCCATTTTAAAATGCAACATACAAAATTTGTAGTTTTGTATTATCAAAACTAATTTCCTAAAATTAGCCTACATACGATTAACAAATAATCAAAACATCAATGTTGTACATCTTAAAAAAACTTTAGCTTACAAAAATTCATAACTTTCATGTAATAAATGTTAAAAAATACCCCCAATCACTCTGAGGCAATATTCTATTCGGTCGTAATAAGAATTGACACCATTTGTGATGTGTTTTGGAGGTATCTCCTGTGCTGCAACACTATTTATAATGTTGCATTTTAAAATGGACAAATTTTACATTGCTGTCATTTTTTGACAATAGTGAGTAACCATGGAAATGATTCGCCATATGTTGCATGTTAAAATAAATTCCCTGTATAATAAATAACTATATTCCGAGAAAATAAAATGATGCTTACGTAGATAAAAAATTGTCGTATAATTCGCATGAAAATCCTGACGACTTTGTCTTGTTTCAGGCGGATCTGTCATGTCGAGATACAAAACAGAGCGTGGGCGCCATGTTCACGCGGACCAACTTCGTGACGCTGAAGTACGTGACGGACGGCTGGGGCACCGACTCCAACGGCTTCAAGCTCGTCATTACCGCCGTCAAAGATCCCAGTAAGTGCCACACTTCATCATCTCTAAATACTCGCCACCTGTCAACCGACAGACACTCACACCGGATTGTTTGCAAGGGTTGTTGAACTAGGATTGCGGAATTCGATAGAGACTGGGAACTGGGAGGGATTGTGAAAAGGATTGTTCGCTTAAAAAAGATTTGGATTTTGTTTTCAGATATACTATTTCGGGTCATTATATTAAAAATAGAGATGCATTCGGGCCGGGTCGGACCGAGCTTTGAGGTTGGATCGACTCGGCCCGAAAATAAAAATTGCCGGCCCGATTCGAAGATCGACTCGATAAAAAATTTGCTGGCCCGGCTCAAAAAATGACCCGAAATTGGGCTGGGCTTCGGGCCGGGCCGGGTTTAAGCTCGAAACTGAATGCATCCGGCATTCCTTTGATTTTTATGTGAGGCGAAATGTTTAACTTTTTTCGTGTCAAACTTAAAAAAAAATCTCTACATCCTTATAACGTTCCACATTAGTTAACAGAAGTAATTAAAAAAAGACACTTATGCCCGGTTTCATATACGATTGTTAAATCTTGTGTTAGTTAACAACTTTTCAAAATTAACAACTTGTTCAATTTTTATGATGTTTCATGAAATTAAGAAATCAATTTTAAAATGTTGTTAGTCAACATGCATGTTAAAATTTGTTATATAAAAACTAATTTTATAGTTATTAATAAATGTCATTATTGACAGACTGGAAAGTACCAGTTCCATAGAACCTTAATGTTAATAATAACTGATTGATTGGATCAATTGGATGATTTCTTTCAGTGTATGATGTCAAATTTTCATATATATGATTCAAAATTAACAGAACGGTGACCTTAGATAGCTGATATCTCATTTTAAATTGTACATCATCAAAAAATTCAAAAGGATTTCCTCGATCTCTGAATACTCTTTCAATTTCAAAAATTTTTTCTTCAGACTCATCATATTCCAAAAACATAATTGAATAATATTTCCTATGACATTAATGTAATGAATATATTTTTATTTTAAATTACACAGCTAATGCAACTTGTACTTACTAAATTTCTTGTTGCAAATTAATTTAAGACGGAAAGGACAAAATAAATATTTTGTTCTGATTACACATTTGTGACAGATGTCATAATAGCAAGACCCGAGACTGTTGTTGAAATAGCAAACCATTTAACCATAGTTTAAATCTAGAATTTTTTGATGAAACAATAGTTCCTACTTAATCAGTTGCTAAATTATTTAACAAATTGTTAAGATTTAACAAGCGGATATGAAACTGGGCATTAGTGTAAGTTTTTTTTATCTAACTTTGTGCTCAAAACTAAGACAAGAAATCATTATGATTGGAACAAAAATCACTTTTATTTAAGTTTACGAGTAGTAACAATAGTAATAATAACATCACAATAGCATTATTATGCTTTGGTGAATAACCTTGAATTCTTGAAGTAAAATAACATTTTTATTTGTTAAGATGTGAAGTATGATGTTATTAAATCATTTTGACCCTTTTTAACTCCATACATTTTCATTAAGATATTAAGGATACTGTGCATTTGACTGAATAATAGGATTTTTCGGGCCGGCCCGAAAAGCTCGGATTTTCGGGCCGGGCCAAAATCAAAAGTCCGACTCGCCTCAACTTTTGCAAATGATTAGCCCGATTTCGGCCCGGCTCGAAATTTACAGTTTTTGGAGTAGCCTATTATTTCGCAAGCCGTTTAAAATTATATGAAGTGCAGGTTGTCTCTTTTAGATTCAAAGTTGTGTTTTAAATAAAAATTGTAATTTAGTTGTACAGATATAAAAAAAAAAAAACGGAACAATGTCATTTAAATTCTTCGTAAAAAGAAAAGAGCAAATTTTAAACGTGCGAAGGAAGCTCCCCCTGCGCAACAATTATTTAAAATAAAACAGAGGAAAGTTGACAAGAATTCATTGCTCCCATTTTAATCAAGTGTCTTAACACAATCCGTTTTTCTGGGAGTGAAAATCTTATTTCCGGTTCTGGAATTGAATGAAACGCTGCTGAAAAATAACAAATACTTCAGTTATTTCAGCGCGCTTCATGCTTCATTTCACTTGGCGTTTCTGGCGCCACGCGGCGGCAGCGGCCGTATCTGTAATTACAACCAGCGCCAACTACGTTCTTTCTACGCAGTCGTTTGCATTCGAAGAGTTTGGGAGACGTGTAAGCAGATTATTCGATGTAATTGAATGAGCAACTTTCTTTATTCGATGTCAGTTCTGAATTTCCAGAATGCAGGGAGGATAATTATTTAGAAGTTACTTATTCTTTGTAGGACTATTTTGTTTACAACAGAAGAACTTGAAAACTTTCAATTTAATCAAGAATTCTTCTGTTACACTGGAAAAAATTCATGGAAGTATATGAAATTAATTTGAATATATGCATATCTAAAGACCATACGAGGGTTTTACAATATTTATTGTCCCTAACATAGTAGGCTTTGATATATTGTCTTCATAACAACAGCAATTGTTTATTGTTTATCTGTCAAACGAAGTGCCAAATTTGATTATTCTAGTTGATTCTAGTTTTAATAATTTATAAGGCTTCTAATATAATAAATGCGAAAGTAACTCTGTCTGTCTGTCTGTCTGTCTGTTTGTCTGTCTGTCTGTCTGTCTGTCTGTCTGTCTGTTACGTTTTCACACCTAAACCGCTGAACCAATTTTAATGAATTTTGGCATAGAGATAGATTGGGTTTTGAAGAAGGACATAGGCTACCTTTTATCGCGAAAGTAAAACTTGAAGGGGTGAAATAGGGGATGAAAGTTTGTATGGAGAACCCATCATTTCTTCCGCTGAACCAATTTTGATGAATTTTGGTATAGAGATAGATTGGATCTTGGGTTTTTGCGTTTTTGAAAAATCATCCCTCAAGGCGGTATAATGGGGCATGATTTCAAAAGTACCCGAGATATGTTTAGAAAAGGGCGTTGGGCGGAGCCTGTTGAATGTACGATGCGAGGCAGGTTGCCGGCTCCCTACGCAGCGCTTTCTCCGAAGTAAATGTGAAAAAATACTGGTTTCTCTCAACGTCCACACCACTGTTTTCGAATCGAGACTCGAGTTCGTCATTTAGTTTGAAGGCAGTTCGTCAGAAGTTCGCTATAAAGCTACGCGTCCTGAATTTTCATTATTTTAAAATATATAGAAACAATGTCCACGTCGTCAAGCGAATAAGAAAATATTGTTGCTCGTGCAAGTTTCTTAATTATAACACCATTGAAAAAGAAGAAAGTAGAAAGAACCCGTAAAAGAAGGTGGTGGAGAAAAAATTTATTTGCAAACTGTGGCATATTTAGAGCTGCACTAATTTCTTGAAGCGAGTCTTTCTTCATATTCCGCTTTTTGTGATGAGGATTTTTTGGATTCCATAAAATAGGATGTACTTCATATTGTTCGATTAAATTAATAATTTTCTCTTCACTCCACTCCATTGTTAAAAGAGCTAACTACACTTTTAAGATAGATCATCACCCATGAACGTCCACACTAGAACTGCTGTTCGCTAACACTTTTTTTGAAGTTACAGCTCATGTAGCGAACTTTGGCCGAACTCGAACCCGAACACGAACTGCTCGCGATCTCTGGTACACACCGACTTCTGCAAAGGTTCGCGAGGTGTTCGTGAGCTGTTGGCGAGCTATTCGCGAACTTAGTCTGTACGCGGCTTAGGTGAAATATTTATTTTTCAGAGACATGATTACTATTTAGTTACGATAAATCCCAACTTTTCCACATTACGATTTTATTTTATACCCAGTCGATAGTCAATAACCCTTGATGCCCTGATTGTATCCAACTTAGATGTAGTACCTACATTGTAGAATAATTATTTTAATTTTTAATTTTATTGGTTGTTAACCATGCTGTTATGCATCCGTCTCCAATATATTTATTTTTATAAAGAACGATTAGTTGAAATTCTCCTTCGTGTGCAAAGAATTTCCCTTTTCGTGGGTGAACTTTGAATGAACGCCAGTTCGCCAGTGCCAGTATATCTGTTCTTTAGTAGAAAATAAAACAAACAGCAGCGTTGTAATTACGGCCATTACAACAATAACTGATTGAGATTTGCACGCGAACTCGCTAGCAATTATAGGCAAGTTATAGCTTCTAATAATCGCCGTGCTGCCGTTTTATGCTCGCCGGAACTTAAACTTACCCTGTAAACAAAAATCATTACAGCTCCTATACTTGTGTAACCGGATGTTGGCTTTCGCAGTTTTTTCACTTAATTGCCGACGATTTTATATAAGTAATATGTTTATTACTTCAAGCTTTTCACACGCTTTACATAAAATGAAAACACTTTCCCCTTTTAAGACATACTTTAAACGAATATTATTTGACAAAATATTAAAATTGTCTTTTATTATAATTATGATTATTATTGATATGATATTTCAACCGATGGTTTATTTAAATTTTCCACCCTTTTTGCACATCTAAAAATAACATATACAGCGTCCCACAATGTATAGCTTTCAAAAATCCTCCGGATCACTTAGTCTCAGCTGTATTTTGGCTATTATTTAGACAGTCTTTTTTACCCGCGGAAGGTAAAAATAAGGACTGAATCGATTTCGCATTTTATACATTTGTAATTGTAACTCTCCTACATTATGTGTGTCACAGTTTATAGTTAATACAAGAACATGTCAAATATTTATTTTCATACATACTGTGAGTATTTTTTAACGTGAAACATTGGGTTTATCATATCCATGGTGACGACTCGACATTTGATTGACAGCAATGTATTTGCCCGTTCCATTTAAAATGAAACATAGGGAACGAATCTGACAGAAGTAGGTATTATATTTAAATATTGTAAAAAAATTATCGGAGTCAGAAAACCACTCGATAGCACTAAACATATTTTGGGCACAAGGTGCACACTATATTTTTTCTACATATAATTTAAATTTTTAAAAAACAGGTATAATTATTTAAACAAAATTAACCTCTAATGACATCTTCTCAACATGACAGATAACCGTTGAATTTTTCTATAAGTTATGATTTGATTGACAGCAATGCATTTGTCTGTCTCATTTAAAATGACACATGGGGAATGAATTTGATAGAAGTATTATATTTAAATATTGTAAGAAATTTAGTCAGAAAACCACTCGGGCACAAGGTGCACACTATATTTTTTCTACAACTAATTTTTATTTAGAATGCAGGTATAATTATTTAAACAAAATGAATCTCTATTGACGTCATCAAATGTCAAATTCGTTCCCTATGTTTCATTTTAAATGGAACGGGCAAATACATTGCTGTCAAGCAAATGTCAAGTCGTAACCATGGATATGACAAACCCAATGTTTCACGTTAAAAAATACTCACTGTATAAACAACTACCTACTTAATACATATTCATGACAACATTTAATAAACATAATTACATAGCAACATATAACAAATATATAACATCAGAATAGCTTTGACATCTAACAAAATCTATACTCGCCGTCAAATGATTATGGACTGATGTTCAACTTTTATCCCTTTCCGCACCCTGTCCCTTGCCCAGCGGTGTTGCCGCTTGTTACTTGACATGACTAGGAATGTACGCAAATGTCATAATGCATTTAAAACTAATTAAAATTTTGAATGCATCGCAAATGAAGAAAATATTATGACAAATAAGTAAGGTAAGACAGCAATACGTAATATAAAATATAAAAATTTATATTTATATTTTGACCAAAGTTTCCAAACATCAAGCTAAGGTCGCGTTTGCTATAAAATACTATAACAGGTGAAATCTATATAAAAGGTAAGAATAATTGATTATAAGGTGAACAGTAGATCTGCCAACACAACATGCTTCTGCAGTGAAATCCATAGTTTTCTTGTTATTTAATAATGGGGTATTCCGGTGATATGGAATTAATGCAAAATAATAACTTTTTTCTATAGTTTCTATCTTCATATAGTAGAAAAATATAATAAAACATGTTTAATAAAAAGTTTTAATTCATAATTTAATGTTACAAAATTGGAATTTTTACAGCTCTAGAAACGTCCTTGAAATTTGTGACGTCAAGTAGATAATCTGTTGCTCATTTCAAAGTAAATATTTTCGTTTAAAAAAACAGATGGAGCCAGTAGTTAACACGCGCGGATATAATTCTTGTTTGACATTTCGTCCACTTTATAATTATTACTCCTATTTTTATCAAAAACAAACACAGGGCAAACACCGAAATACACGCTGCTACTAAAATCATATGTAAACAAGCAAATGGTTGTCATGAACATGTGGATTTAGGCGCTGAAGTTCGTTGCAGATGTCACCATCGAGTTGACGTCATAAGCGCGCCATGATAAGAAAATTTGAATTACGATGAATTTTTTTAAAATTCATATCTCATGTGATGCATATATTTTCGTACTCAAAGTTAGATATTCAGAGTCCTACTGGTTTGTACTAATGTAAAAAAATATTTTTAAAAAATGTCGGAATACCCTATTATAATTTTTTTCAGGATGAACGCCAATTTTTTGAAAAAATTGTGTACATTGGCAATAATTGTTTTTGCCTGTCCATTTAAATTTTGTTTTCCTAAACCTTTTTTATCAGACCAGGACTATTTAATTCATGAGTTTCACTCATTTCTTTTCAAAAGTCTAAATATAATGCAATGTATAGGATTGGGAATAAAAAGCGCACGCAAGTACTAACGAAAATGTCAGAATATAAAATGATATTGACAGATTACAAATATTTGTACAGGTAGACACTTAAAAAATTTGGCATCAGTGTAGAAATCTCCAGTCCATAATTATTTGACGGCAAGTTTAATAGAGAATATAAGGCAATACTTAAAAACACGCGTGGGTAAAGAGAAACAGTCCAACCAGGGTGAATTATGGAACTATTTGGAAAATGAATAGCAAAATTTACCTCAAGATATAAAGGATATGCTACCTTAAGCCGCGTACAGACCAAAATCAGCTTTCACGAACAGTTCGCGAGCTGTTCGCGAGCTGCTCACGAACTGTTCGAGAGCTCAACGTCCACACCACTGTTTTCGAATCGAGACTCGAGTTCGTCATTTAATTTGAAGGCAATTCGTCAGAAGTTCGCTATAAAGCTACGCGTCCTGCATTTTCATTATTTTAAAATATATATAAAACAATGTCTACGTCGTCAAGCGAGGAAGAAAATATTGTTGCTTGTGCAAGTTTCTTAATTATAACAGCATTGAAAAAGAAGAAAGCAGAAAGAACCCGTAAAAGAAGGTGGTGGAGAAAAAATTTATTTGCAAACTGTGGCATATTTAGAGCCGCACTAATTTCTTGAAGCAAGTCTTTCTTCATATTCCGCTTTTTGTGATGGGGATTTGTTGGATTCCATAAATTAGGATGCACTTCAAATTGTTCGATTAAATTAATAATTTTCTCTTCACTCCACTCCATTGTTAAAAGAGCTAACTACACTTTTAAGATAGATCATCACCCATGAACGTCCACACTAGAACTGCTGTTTGCTAACACTTTCTTTGAAGTTACCGCTCATGTAGCGAACTTTGACCGAACTCGAACCCGAACACGAACTGCTCGCGATCTCTGGTACACACCGACTTCTGTAGAGGTTCGCGAGCTGTTCGCGAGCTATTCGCGAGCTATTCGCGAACTTGGTATGTACGCGGCTTTATGTGTGTGGCTCAAAACATTTGCACGCAACTGTATGTAGCGGGATTGATTTTAGTTGCAATAAAAGGAGAACTTTTTTATGCATTATATGGTGGAAAATGATTTATTATTGACTTTTGTCTATCACTTTGTTCCAGAGCACGCTTGCAAGGACTTTCGGTGTAACCTCCGGGAGTTCTGCATCGACAACGACCTAGTGTGCGATGGGGTGAACCATTGTGCAGACGGCTCGGACGAGACGAGCAGCACGTTATGCCAGAACAACGAGCAGGGCACGATCCTAGGCCTCGAGGTCACGTGGTTCGTCGTGGTCGTCGTCAGCACCGTGCTCGTGCTCCTGGTGCTCATCGTAGCTGCTGCCATCTGCATATGTCGGAGGAACTGCAATTCCCGAGCGCAGAATGCTCAGCCTAATGCTTCCTATTCATGTAAGGACATTACTTATTTGGTATTATAGAAGAATTCGCCTAAAAAGATTTCATTCATTAAAATTATAGTATATTTAGGGTTGCCAACTGACCTTTTTTGGAAAGGACTGTCCTTTTTTGAGCATATTGTGTCCTTGTCCTTTTCTAAACCAGGAAAGGACGCGATTTGTCCTTTTATAGTAAATTTTGTTATTAATAATATTTTTCTTGTTATTATAAATATGAAAATGAAATAAATAATTCACATTTTATGTAATTTAATGAAATAACGATAGAATTTTTGAATTGTTGATGTATTGGTACTAATTTTTCTACTAACATTTAGTTTACAGTCTTCTCAAAAAAGGTGGCGGTACTTGTTTTCGTCATAAAATATTGATTTTAATTTTTTAAGAATTTGTTAAATTTGCTTCTTTGTAAAAAAACTCTACTTATATTATCTAACTTTGCATTAAAACACATTCGACCTTGAAAATTTTCAAAAAATCGCCTGCGGCGCATTTTTTTTCTCAAATTTTAAATCCTACACATAATTCATAATTAAAGTGCCGAAAAAATGTCCTTTTTTGTAATTTTGTAAAGTTGGCAACCCTAAGTATATTATACACCAAGGTTGTGAAGAGTATGATTATTGACCGAGCGATTCCTCGGGATTATAATTTTTTCACTACTAGCACGTAATTTTAATAATTATTTATGAAATTAATCCCACCATAACGTCATTTTACTTTTAAATGTGATGGCACAATTGATGCATAGTTGGCCTAGTAAAATTGTTTATTAAAACAAAAACTGAAATTTTATCATTTCATTGTGACAGTTTTATAAAAATAATCCCAATTTTTAATATTGAATTAAGCTGTTTAAACAGCCATTTAAATGCATAAAATATTAATAAATAAAGTCTCTTGATTATACTAAACTTGCTATAAACATTTCCGATTTAAAACTGTCACAGAATTATCAAAAAATGTAAATTTATTCATTATTAACTTATTATCGCTTAATAATGAAAAATTATATACCGGTACGGGTTGTGAAATTCAATTTCACGGCACTCTATTCGGTCAATAAAGTACCTCTGTGTAGCTAGTAGTGAAAAAAATATTTTAAGTTTTATTATTATTTATTGTATTTACTTAGTAATTTCGACATTTTTACCTCTCGCTAAGAGAGGTATTGGATTAATGCTACAATTCGCATTTCCAGATTTTATTGAATAAGCGCGATTTAAGGTTCCTAGAATCCGATTATAACATTTTTAAAATGATGTCTGTCTGTGTGTATGTGTGTGTGTATGTGTGTCTGGATGTTGGAGGGACGAATCCTCAAAAACTATAAGACTCAAAAAATATTTAACTGCAGTTTCCTCAATCTGATATCCCTGGGAAGAGCTGAAAACGTTTTGGTAACAATTGGACAACCGGAAGTAGTAGTTTCTTAGAAAAAAATTCTAAATATAATTTTTTGGAAATTTTTGTTATTACAAATATTGAAGAACAAAATTATTCATCTAATACACTTAAAATTTTTATAGTGCGATTCTGTAACTTTCTATAACGCTATAGAAATGTAAAAATGAACAAAATCGCAAAAATTTTTGTTTACTAATACATTTATTATTGTTTGACATTAAAAAATGATGCGCTTTTGTTGAGAGTTACAGTTTATAGTGGTATAGAAAGTTACAGAATCGCACCAATAGAGATAAACTATAATATATAGAATATTCTAATCGCAGAGGCTAAGGCACTAAGGAAACCACTTGACAAATTCAAATGTTTATAACATATTTTGTAAATGACATGTCAGTATCAAAAATCAACAGTTTTAGTGACATTTTGATAGTTCTTTTTGGGAAGCATATTTAATCTTTCTTATTATTTTATTAATGAAATATTTGAAATTATAGGTAAAATGCATATATCCATCAGAAATACCGCCAATCTGGTTAATGAATTGAAAGATTCTCTGACAAATAGGAACTTCCTCATACAATGAAAAATACATATAATTAGAATTATATGTGTGCAGAAGACATGTTAAATATAATAAAAAACAATATTTGGGTAAAGTTCTGTAATTTTTTGTTATAAATCGACGGTTCGATAGCGAAGTGCAATACAATACTTATATAGCCTTATATGGAAATGGCGAGAGGTCTTGTGCTGGCCACAACAGATTTTTTTTACGAAAAACAAATATGTAATGAGGCAACTTTGTTCTAATTTACCTAACTTCATATTTGACAACTGTGATCCAAATGGCTATTTGTTAATTCGTTCATAATAATATTAATCGCGATGGGATTTCTTTTAAAAATAAAACTGTACAAAAAAAATAGCCAGCTAAATGAAAAGTGTGGTTCAAACTGTTTCATTTACACGCTTGATAATTAAAAATCACCGCAAACACAAATTTAATGAAAGCATGAAAATTCATCAACCACCCCTTGGTTACTGAAAACTGAACCACTGCATTGGCGTGGATAGTATGTGGAAATGCACGATCTAGAGTCGAGTTCAGGGGCCGTGAATTGTTCAGCAGCTCACATCATCATAACTTAGTCGGACCGCAATTAAAACTTGCTAGCGAATATAGATGGCGACATTTAATAGTGCCAAATGCTCTTTCATAAATCCACCAAATCCCAATTAACGTCACAGGCCACTCATCCTGCAGGACACTCACTAAGGCAGGGCAGAGCTAAAGGGGAGGAAATATGCTCGAAATCTACAGTGTGTTATGTAAATAAGTGTACAAGAACTGGAGGCCTTTAAAACACTTACGTAATATTCTCTTTACAATCAAATAATATTGCTACCAAGTTTATATCTCGACCCATTTTTGAATTATTGCCCCAAAAGTCAATATACCCCACATTTAGATAAACTTTAGAAAAACTTAAAAATTTTCAAAAATATAAATTTTATGTATCTATATACTTCTCAATGCGCTGATTCCAAATTTTGAAACCGCATGTCGATATCTCTTTTCATTCTCGAGATATTTAGATTTAAAGTTTTGCTCAAAACCGCCCATTTTTGGGTAATAACCCAAAAATGGGTCGAGATATGAATTTGGCGACACCACAATTCGATTCTACGGACAAAATTACATAAGTACACAAATTTTCAGAATTTTTGAACAGCGCATACAATCTCTAAAGCAAAATAACTAAAAATGCCCAAAAATCGCAGATTTTGGCCATTTTCAGGGATTTTCAAGCTTTTATTCATAGAAAATGAACCGGTTGGACAAGAATGGTGAAATTGCTATACTTATGTATTTTTGTCCGTAGAATCGAATGGTGTTGTCGCCAAATTCATATCTCGACCCATTTTTGGGTTATTACCCAAAAGTGGGCAGTTTTGAGCAAAATTTTAAATCTAAATATCTCGAGAACGAAACGAGATATCGACCTGCGGTTTCAAAATTTGGCATCAGCGCATTGAGAAGTATCTACATACATATAAATTAGATTTTTAAAAATTTTGAAGTTTTTATCTAAATATGGGGTATATTGACTTTTGGGGCAATAATTCAAAAATGGGTAGAGATATAAACTTGCTAGTAATATTATTTGATTTTTAGAGTATTTACATATATATATGAGTACATAATGTCTATTCATTGTGATAATTTTATTGGATTTATAGAATATTTTCCAAGGAACTTTCTGTTTGGAATTTGTAAAAAATTGTATTATGTTCGTGTTACAATTTTACTGGATGTACAGAATCTTTTCCAATGAACTTTTAACTTTTGGTATGGGATTTGTACAAAATACATCAAATTAACGGAAGGTTTTGTGCTGGCCACAAAAAAGATTATTTTGAAACTAAGTATATATATATATATATATATATATATATATATATATATATATATATATATGTATATTTAATAAATATGTAGTTTTTCATTATGAAAATCTGAAATATGCTGCGACGCCAATGATCTTATATGTCATTTGTGACATGTGTGACATTTTTTCCAGAGAACACATTGATTTTTACTGTTTTTACAAAATTTTGAATTATGACGTAATTGGTCAGTTTTAAAGGCCTCTAGTTATTGTTATCTATGAGATCAGTTCTACCTTGGGTTAAGCGTTGTACCCTAACTTACATTACGGTTAAACCGCGCGTACGAATAATCGAGTTTCTAACTGTATCTGTAATATCAAGAATCTATTAGTGTTAATTTTTACATGAAAGAGTTAATTGCAGCTTAGCGCAATGTTAATAATTATTTCGAAGTGCGCTTAAATTTGAAGTGGCTCTCAATAAGCCCTCGATACGGTTTTGCGGCAGGTGAGAACGCCAAAGCCCTCGAAACTTCTATTTTGAGCAGCGTGGCGCTGCCACCAAATGGTGATATCGCGTTTGCATGTTGCCTGTTGGCCGCTCACTGATTATTGTGACTTGAGCTTTAATAACTTTTAAACGAATTAGAAGGCTAAAGTGTTTTCGAATTTTCAAACAAAACTGAATTGCTGTAACCAACTACGTGATCGTTGAAATCCAGGAATTTCATTCATAACTAGTTTACAAATATTTCTCTCATTTTACTTTCTATATTGGAACGGGAGTTAAAATTAGGGCAGGGACTTTAAATTTTGTTTTATCTCCAGGATATTTAACTGGAATTTAATATTCGTGTCACTGTTTCATTTTCATTGCAATTTTTGAAAAATTAACTTACTGAAACATATAAATAATCTATTACATAAATCCGGGAGACCTATCATTTCAAATTATAACTGGTAACGTTTTAAAAAGAAATTTGTAATAGTAAGTAAAACAATACAAAATACAATTGCAAAAAAACATAATATAGTTTTTCGTATTTTGTACAGTAATGTACTATTTTAATATACTCAAAATAATACAGTAATGGGTTACTTTACAGCATAGCAACGGTTTTGTCATTCAGACACATTTTGACACAAGGAATTGTTTCTTCGATTTCCAAAAATTTATTTGTTTGGAGGTTGTAAGATACAAAAAACAATAACTGTCAAGTTACTTTGTTACTGAGAATCAGACTATTATGTTTTTTAGATGTTTTTAATTCAGTATATAAAATACAAAATAGTATATTATGTGGCAAGTGTGTGAAGCTGAAATTTTTACATGAGGGTGGAACCACCCGAATGTAAAATAGGCTTCACACACGTGTTAAATACTATACTTTTTCTACGACCTTGCAATAAAATATATTTTTTCTTCATAATGTCATTCTTTTAACGTAAAGCCTCTGTATTATCGACTTGTGTAACCATGGTTACCAACGTTACGGGTGTTTAACAGCTTTGTTTTATTAAAATACAATTCAGTTTGTAATATTTAAAATAATGAACGGTGCGTGAAGTAACACTTCACGCACAGTGTGCAAAGAATCAAACTTCACACAGAAAAGTAATTTTACTGTACTTATATAGCATTTAAGTAAAACAATAGTTTATATTTTACAATACTCGTCTTGTAAACTTTCATTTTTCTTAACTTGGAACGTAATATACTATTACGCACAACTGCATTAAAATTGTTTGTTTACATCTTAGTTACCAGGGCGGATAGTTGAACATTACTGTAAAAAAGTCAAAACGTCCGGTAATGATACTAACCTTTATTTAATTATATGAATTTTAGAAGTATTTCTTTAATTATTTATAATATAACGATGCTTTTTATGTAGCAACAAGCTTTACATGCATTTAAAAAATAATTTAAAAACATTTAATTTGACTACAGTAGTGCGTAAAACGTTGTACATACTTCAGGCCGAAAGTTTACACCCTTGGACGATAAATAAATATTCCAGCATCAATAAGTAGGTATGTAGGTACGTATTTCAATTAATAAAATATTTAAAAAATAATACTCGGTTTAGCTTCATAATAAAAGTATATTTTTTTCGCCAATGGGGTCATTTCACATTTTCTGATTTATTTTTTTCTTGAAAAAATAGGTTAAATTAAACATGTATGTGTATGTTTTACATCTTACAAGTCTTTAGAATCAGAGATATGA
This sequence comes from Ophonus ardosiacus, assembly GCA_943142095.1. Taxonomy (NCBI): domain Eukaryota; kingdom Metazoa; phylum Arthropoda; class Insecta; order Coleoptera; family Carabidae; genus Ophonus; species Ophonus ardosiacus. Next base: position 2,073,986 of record OW964831.1, read on the forward strand.
TTTTTTAAAAGTTGCGTTTAATTTCAAATATTTCAACGGCTGACGACACATATTCACGGATACGACAGTCGAACTCTACCGGTTTAATATAGAACTATGATTATTTGGTTTGGTATTTATTTAAATAAATGGTTTATTTACATACCTTATACTGCACTAGTACTTTTAAAGATATAGAAAGTAATAATAATCTTCTCTCTTGTATATTTTGCTGTTAGCTGTCACACTTTTAGGTTAGATTACTGTTTCATGTTGTGAAGCGTGTGTGTGTGAGAGAGAATTGTCTTTGTGTGAGTATGAATTTGTGTCGTCACAAATTTAGTCCGTGTTTAAAAGCGCGAAAATTTATTAGCAAATTTATGAATGAAAAGTTGCATATTTCAAATTATTTTTTATTACTATATTTATTAAATGAGATGGATTTCATGATTTTATAAAAAAAATCGACAATTATTTTTTTTGAAATGGCCCCATTGCGGCATCATACAGTGCTGGCCATAACAGATTTTTATTATTATTACATGATGCCAACTGAATGCACATCTAGTGCGAAAAACAGTGTCATTTTTCAACTAAAAACATAAATAGCTGTTTCGCACTTATGAAAAATCTTTACCTACCACAAGACTCGTGATGTAAACTTCCTACAGAAGGTACAAAAAAGTCTCTCTTTCCGTAGTTATTGCGTAATTAATTACTCTTTTTAATGGTATACTTTCTTAATGAAAAACTTAATTAAACTTTGTATTTACGTCTCCTGCATGAAAAATTATAACTATGTAAAAGGCGGATAGAGATGACCGCCATAAAATAAGGGTAATAAACAAAGAGCAAATATGAAATGGACCACAAAACAATAGCAATTTGCATCATGTATACTATGCAAAATATCAAACTCCTCTGCGACTATAAAGTTATAGCCGTAGCTGTAGCCGTGCTATTAAGTTGAAACAAACTACGGATATTGTACAATGTAGCCCTGGACACAATTTAATTGCGAGCATCGGCTGCGTCTGCGTACTTCGTCGTAAAATCTGCTGTAACCCTGTTAGGAATGAGCTCTATATTCTAGTTTATGGTTATGCCTGAGTAACGAATCCAGCTCATCACTATAAAATTTTACATTGTTTTTATTAAGCTTTTCTCGCACATAATTAGAAATACAAACTTGGGTATAAACGCATGCATTCTAATTTCTCTTTAATCTAATTTTATTGTAGGCATCTTTGCAGTTTTCTTGTAAATACATTTAATTAAGGCTGTGTCCGATGTTGCACTTTTATCACCCTAATATCTAAATCTTAAATTTATATGCCCTAAATCTAGTGATTATTTAGGATTTTAGGAATTATATTTTAGGGTTTTGCAGGAGTTCACTATGCCTTGAAGTTGACGCGCACTAATTAAACAAATCATATTTGTTGCTATAATTTGTACAAAACGTCAAATTTACTGTCAAAGAATAGCTTCTTCTATTTTATGAATAGTTATTTACATTCGAGTGCGTGTAAGTTGTATTTTACAGCGCGACAGCTTTATTTAAGGCACGAGCCCTTAAGGCGAGTGCCTTATTAGCTGGAGCGCTGTAAAATACCTCAAGCACGAGAATTGTATCAAATTTTTTGGCCGACGATAATGAAAATCACTTTTTTCAATGAGATAGGTTGTACTTCTGAAAAGGGTTAGTTTAAAATACTGGGGTTAAGTCAATTTCCAAATTTGATTTTACTTACCTTCATTAGAGTACTTCTTCTAGCAAAAATTTATCTGTAATAATAGACGTTGTTTATGACTGATAATATATTTATTTGCTCATGTTTTCTTCGTAATAAATAATAGGTAGGTATCGATATTTGACATTTCACCAATGCTCGCGTATTTGACAGGTATATCGATCGGTGACTATGTCGGTAACGGCGGATTTTTACAATAATGACAGATGTCGCTACCGAGTATTTGGTTTATATAAATTAATTTTAAATATAGGAAATGTTAAAGTAAAAAAATAACTTAAGTAGGTAGTAGTTTTTTACATGAACTTTATTATAGTAAAGATGATTTCTTTTCTAAATGCCCATAAACGTCCAGTGTATTTTGATTATTTTACCGCATAGTTAGACAAGTTACAACACAGTAAGCGTAAAATGTAGGTTACACTTGCTGTGTATACAATTGTAAAGTTCCCATTACACTTCAGCAGGGCAAAAATATATTTACGTTTACTCTCAAGCATCAAATTGAATCGAATTATATTTCATTTTTGTTGTTTAAAAGTGTTGCCATACAAACTAATGGATATCACTAGTGTCCCATTCGGAGTTGTATTTATGTGAAGAAGACCTAAATCCTAAATACTAAATGCTAAATGCGACATCGGACACAGCCTAAGAGTTTATTTATACTTGCGGAAAGATTTAATTATTCTTTTTATTTTCTATCGGAATTTAACAACTAACACAAAATATGTATATAATAATAACAGAAAGTTTCATTCTGTGAGTACATTTTATCGTCTGAAATAATAAATTAAAATGTTTCACAAGATTTCAGCGTCTATATCAACTTTTCGGCTATCATCTGACGCCGGCCGTGCCCAGCTAGTGTTTTCTAATTCTTTATTAGACGTTGTTTCACTTAGCAAGTTTAGTTAAATCATCTTATTTTAGCCTGAGGAATCTGTAGTTAAGCCATGTCCCCCTATTTAAGAGACACCCTGTACACGACGTGTGAGACTGAAATACCATTTGAATCATTTGTTTAGATTATTTCGATCACAAATTATTTCATATGGTCGTTTATTTGTTGGTAATAACTTATAAAGACTTCACAAAGTGCGAACTTCAGAACAGATAGTGCTGCAATATTTATGATCAGAAACATTTTCTGAAACACAAATGTTTCCGCCTTATAATACTGACTGTTCCGTTTCTTTTCAGTACAACAAATGTACGGGTCAAACGGGGCAATGAAACACCCGTCCATGACGACGCTGCCGCGCGGCGTCGGCAACTCGACGGGGCAGCCGCAACTGCAGCTGCAGTCGCAGCAGCATCCGCACGCCCCCATGCATCAGCATCAGCAGGGAAACTGGTGTCACCCTGCGGGCCCAGCCGGGTACCGCAGCAGCACGCTGGCCCGGGCCCGCCTCTACTGCCAGGCAAAGTGAGACACGCCACCGCCAACGGCAGCGACACGGACCTAGTGTCGCAGAGCCAGAAGGATGAGTGGTTTGTCTAGCAGTAGGTGAGTCAGTATACAAGACTTTGTTTTGAGTTATTTCGGGGGCACTAAATATCAGAATTTCAAATTCGTAATATAGTCCATTAGGTAGATTTACCCTGCAAAAGGTCGGGTATTTCTGATTTTTGGATATATTATATATTTAGGGGTCCTAATAAAAAATGCAAGTTTTCCCCCTCGGGGGTCTTCGGGAAGCACCTCCAACTTGGGAAAAAGGGCGCAAAAAATCCGTTTTTTCTAAATATCTCTTCACCTATTTGCATTAGGGCAAAATAGCTATTTATAAATTGGTTGATAATAAAATTCCCTACAACTGCCTTCTAATACATTTTTTTCTATAACGAATAGATAGCGAGCTACAGCGCTTCAAACAGAGCAAATTTTTAAAAACTCCCCTATTGCTTCATTTAGATCATATTTTATTATATATTTTTAATTTATTTTTTTTCAAATTACTTATTATTATTCATTAATTGTTATTATTTAACTACCATACATACATATTAGTTATTGTTTATTGTTTTATTTTCATTCTAAAGACGTTTTATAGTCCAGGAAATTTATGATTTTACCTCAAAGTAATAACAAGAAAAGTTTTTAAACGGAATCCTATCCAGAAAATGCGCTGAATAACATATCAAAAATTTTCGGATATCGGAGCACGGGAGCCTCCCACCAATTGGAAAAAATGGCGGCTTATTTATGTTTTTGACCATTTGCTCAAAGCAATTATGAAAGATATTAACATTACTTAAAAAACAAACAATATTACATATTTAATACATAGTCTAATAGGTTTCACTATTTATAACAGTTTACATTCGTCGTGGCACCGAAAGAAGTAAATTATTGATGTCTTTTTTATAATAATTGTCAACGTTTTCCTGCAGATTTTCATTTTTTCATCCACCACTCTGATCTTGTTAAAGATACGATGACACGGTTTGAAAATTTGAATTCAGCATGAAATTCTCTTTCATATCAACTATTACACAAATTTTTCCGATGAGCAATTTACGAGTTAATAATAAATTAAACTCACATGAAATTCCTCTAAAATTTTAAACATCTGAAAATCGGCTCATTTCTCAATTTCTCATTAACCACTTTGACACATATTAAATATTTAATACTGTTTATCTTTAATCGTGTCGAAATTTTGAATGAAATGCAAATAGGTGAAGAGATATTTCGAAAAAACGGATTTTTTGCGCCTTTTTCCCAAGTTGGCGGTGCTTCTCGAAGCCCCCCGAGGGGGAAAACTTGCATTTTTTATTAGGACCCCTAAATATATAATATATCCAAAAATCAGAAATACCCGACCTTTTGTGGAATAAACCCTTATTTTTCTACCAAATGACTGGACTAATAGTTACTAACGCCATATGAGGCAAATAACGGACGCGACTGAGGTTTATAATCAGTCGAGTTTGTTATTTGCATATCGGCCGTGAGGCGTTCAAGATTTTTCGTAATAACATAAAATTTAAACATTTAGGAATAATCAAATTCTTCTATATCTGTCATGCTGAACAACTTTTTTAGTTAATTTATAAATTCTCCTAGATAACAGTTCATCAATATGATGTTATTTTTATAGGAACACCTGATCCTTAATTGTAGGCGACTGTTATAAAAAATTGCGGCCTAGGCCGTTATTTCTATCTTTTCATTTTTGTTTTTAGTGCTGTTATGTCATAATAACAGTATGGTATTTCGAAAAAGGAATAATCAGATTATTCAAACTGAGTGACATAATAAATAAGTGTACAACAGTATTATGGTAAACAGGCGCCGAATTTTATGTAGTCATAGAAAGAACGAAACGGTTTGAAAGCAATAGCCGTATTGTAGAATCAAATTTCAAAAATTAATTTCTTATTAATGCTACTCTTATTCTGTTATATCTAGATCTTAGGATGTTTTAGAGGATGTTCCGCGATTCGATCGCCATAGCTTAGGAGAGTATTCCATAGATAATTGTACAGTAATGTCCGCTTATAACGAACATGTTTTCAATGAACTTCCGGTTATAACGAACCAATCCGAAAAGTACGAATTAAAGTCCCGTAAGAAGCGTGTAATTTTTTTCCGCAAATAACGAACTTTCGGCGGATAAAACTAACCTTCTTTGGAATATAGCATTTGTAGTTTTCGGTTAAATCGAACTTATAAATAGAATACTAAGGACTTTCCCGAATAAATCATCCGTATACAAATATGAGTGGCACAATTTTGAAAAAAGAGCGTATATCTTTTACAATTCAGACTTAATATGATATAGTAAAACGACTACAAATAGATACAAAAGATATTTTCTTCTACTATGTCTTCAAATTCTAAAAATTGTTGATTATCTTCATGGTTCATTATTTAACTTAGATGTCATTTGTGATGGAAATGACAGTTTGACAGTTTTTTTTTATATACTGATCAAGTCTACCTAATTTTTTTAAAAAAAGCATGATCATTACTTCAGCATTACTCAAGATTGCTTGAAACTCGCCTCAAGTAAACCTTCGATCGAAGTACGAGTGAAGAAACAAGTAGCGACTATGAAACGAAATCTGGTACTCAAGGCATACTCAAGCATGAGTCAAGCCGAAGTATTGACTATGAATACGGGCATTGGTAATTTTTTGTTTTAATTCCATGGCTATCGCTAGTTTTAGGATGATTTTCGGCTATTCATACCTAATTTCAGTCGATACAAAGCATTTCAAATTAATTGTGCTTATTGATTCAGATTAAGAATAAGCTCTAAAACTATTTGAAGCTTTTTTTTACCTAAAACAGTTAGGGAAGCAGAAAATTATCAAAATCTGATTTGTTAAAGCCCTATGTTTGGGTGTTCGAGTCACCTCACCTTTCTTATGTGGTATGTATATACATTGTTATGTGTTCAATGAAATAAATCCGTAGCAATTTTGTAATTCACCCTTACAACGAACCATTTTTGTCGGTCCCTTGAGGATCGTTATAAGTGAACATTACTGTATTGTTAAAAATTGATTTTGTTCAACGAATTAACATAGCTAAATTAACGCGGCTGTAGAGCAATATTTAAATGAATTGAGTACAACTTATTTAGAGAGATTTGACATCTTTGTATGAGCTAAGTAGTAACGGAATCCTTGTATATATGCTAAATAATATTCAAACATGAATATTTATGAACTATTCCGCTTTTGATGTACGTATGTTGTTTACACGAATTTTAGAATATGTAACTGTATAAATCGAACTAGTTAACTAAATTCCGCGTGTTCCTTTGAAACTAAATACGAAATTTGTGATTTTGGAGTTGAATAATGTATTTGGTAAATTAGTTTGAAAATTTGATTGTAGTGTGTGTAGGTATGAGGGATGTTTCGTATTGCCTGAAATCGTAAATCAGTTAGTGAGATCCGTCAGGCCATATCTTGTTTGTTGTTTGCTTAATGGTTGTCCTGTTTACTTTCAACTGTTGAGCACACGTGTTGATTTGGCTGCCTAAACATTGTTCCAACAAATATTTACAATCGCTTTCAATCAATTCTAATTCTATGAGTACCTCTCTGACAAAATCTTATTTTATTATATTGACAATGTTCAAATGTAAATCTAATATGGTAGAAATCAAATGACAGAAGACTTACGTCATAAAAAAATATCCCTAAAGTAATGACGTCATATACTACTAAGTTTACATGGGATACTAATTTATAAGGCGCGAGCAGTCATGTGACTTTGTTGGTCTTTCTTGACAAGCAGATATGGCGACCCGTAACAGAATGACAGCTAGTAATATAAATGACAAATGTCATCATTTTTCATTCCAAATTTCATGATTCCAATTTCAGGTGATTTATCTTCTTACTAATGATTTGAGTTTGTGCAGTTATACGATTTTGGTCAGCTGTTTTGTTAAAAATTAACCTTGTAATTTGGAAGTGAAAACGTCATTTTCTGTTATATATATGATTGATGAATTTTCATCTGAAGAGTCGTATGAATCGGGGGAATTTTCTTCTAGCGATGAAGACAATCTGGAAATGTTTTCCCGAAAATCCGAGGTCAGAGAATGAAAATTATTTAGAAGAAACAGTAATAGTAATCATGGACATACATAGATGTCAAATGTCATTATTTTTCATTCCAAATTTCATGTGATTTATTTAACTCGTCAAATAAAGTCCACGCACCTGGTGACAAAGAAACTACGTGAACTTACAAAATCTTGATATTTTGAATTAAAATTTATGACATTTGTAAGTTATGTATATGATTCTGAAACGGGTGCCCATATCTGTTTGTCAAAATTTGCTTATTTGCAGGGCATTTGCTCCTCTCTAAAAATATGGGGTGAGATTCAGTGGGTTGTATTAGCGTGTTTTAAGCTAAAACAGTCCTTTGTCAAAAATATTTTGGCAACTTTGTAATACCTGTCAGAAAAAAGTGAGAGACTAAAGGATCAAATAAAGAAAAAAATATTATTAACAGAAGTAAGAAAAAAGGACAAATGTCAAAACTGATCAAAACGGTGGTTGAGATATTTTAAAATTCATTAACATTCAGGTATGAAATATTTGACACATAAAATTTGACATATTTCTAACCTAATTTTGCAATAATGAGTTTCCTTTTACACCTTCCATTTACAATAATACTTCTTCATTTGCCTAAAGGATATCTGTATTACTTTTCCTTGTGGTAAAATATCTAAATCACAATTAAATCTCATTGATACATGTGGAAAATATTACAATGTTGCCATATACTTAATACAAGATTTAATACAGACCTTAATACAACCCACTGAATTCCACCCATGTAGTTTAAAGATCGATAACAAGAGAAATATTTGAAAAAAAAATACCTTTTGAACGGCTTTCAACGGAATTAATGGCCCACAATTCCCATTTGAAATAGTTCATGACATGGTTAGTTTCTGAAATTGCTTTTTTAAGCTTTACGCATTATTATGAATGTAAACTGACAACCAAGTGACAATAGTGACAGGATGCATTATTCGATCGATGTAAAATTTAAAGTAAACATTGTCATGCCAACGTATAGAATAAAAATAAACTACAATTATTTCAAATAATTTCAAATTCCGTAAAAGGAAATAGAGATTTACTTAGAAATACCTGTAAATTTCATTAATATATACTTTTCTTAATACTAGTATTTTTCTTTCTTCTGTATTTAAAAATAAATAATTTTTACAAGTTATATTTCATTTTATAAAGTTTTTTTCAGATCTATGACATAAGTCTTCTACCATTTCATTTTCACTATATCAAAATACGTTTACTATGTTAACGTTTGAAATCTTACGAGCGAATCTCAACTTAATAATCGTGAGGAAAGTTTCAAATAAACTGAAAGCTTTACTTTTATTAAATAGAGTGTCAAAATTTTTTCTGCCCACTGAATTCCGTCGATATATATATATATATATATATATACAGGCTGTATTAAGATAATGGAACAGTGCCTTTTACTCGTGTATGTGAAAAGATATAGAAAAAAGTGATCAAGATATTTTGTAAGGCATAAAGAAGGACACATTTTAGCATAAACTTTATTACTTTAAATCCAGTGGTACTCAAACTATGGGGATATATTATATTTTTTTAAATGGCATTATACATATTTTATTAACTCATTAAATAGAGAATTTTGTTCTGAATTCAACGATATAATAATATCATACCCTTCCATTGCGAAAAAATGTATAAAAATTAATTCAAAGTTAGTATTTCATTTCTACTGTATCCAAGTAATCTGAGCAAACATTGAATCAATAAAACAAAAAAAAATATTTTAAAAGTTTAATTTATTGCCAATATCGTAGCTTACTTGAATGTAATAAAACTAAAATAAATTTTATTTTGTTTTATTCATCAAAGTAGAAATAAAATATTAATTTTGAATTAATTTTTATCAAATTTTTCTCAATGTAAGGGTATTATATTATTATATCGTTGAATTCAGAACAAAATTCTCTATATAATGAGTTAATAAAATATATATAATGCTATTTGAAAAAATATAATATTGCCCTGTAGTTTGAATACCATTGGATTTAAGATAATAAAGTTTATGCTAAAATATGTCCCCTCTATGCCTTACAAAATATCTTAATCACTTTTTTCTGTATCTTTTCACATACACGAATAAAATGCACTGTTCCATTATCTTGATACACCCTGTATATATATGTATGTATATTCCAATTTACCAGTCGGTAGTAAATGCCTAAAAACTGTTAATCTATGAAGTCTTTAATTACTCCCGTACAAGTTAAGGAAACTTCATTTCATGATTTGTGAGAATTATCCAAATTCCCGTTTTATGTTGAAACCTTTGTGTCAGTCAGTCACTGTGTTATGTTGTCTTATGTGACATGTCATTCTATATCTAGGTGGTATTAAAGGTGAGTGTTTTGTTGTCTTGCTAGGGGTTGGACGGGTCATGGCCCAGCAGGGTGAAGTCCGAGCGCTTGCAGTACCCTGAGCGCTCGGCGCGGCAACACTCGGGTGGTTGCCACCACCTCTTCCGTCTTCGTCTACATCATCTCGTATCTTATCTCTCTCTCTGTCTTTCGTCTCGTCTCGCATGCGTACGCCCCACGACCATCAACACCTCCTGCTGATTCATCAAAACAACTGTGATATTCACTCGGTTTCACACATATCATTTCATGCACTGGCGACTTCACACGGAAAGAAGGAAATTAAGAATAAATGCAAATCAGATTGTCCTAGTCAACAAGAAAGGTGGAGACGTGTAAGAAACTAATATAAGAACTAATAGACGTTTTCGTAAGGACGATCGGGTTAATACATGAGAATATTTAAATTGGGATTCATCAAAAAATAATCCTAATTATAATGGATTAAGATTTTATATCTGTAGGATATAAATAATAACAAAAGTTTATGGGGTATTCCACTCAATTTTTTTTTTATTATTAATAAATAAAACTTCATTCAATTTGAAGCAATTCATATTATTAAAAAAATCTGATGTGGCCAACACAAAACCTCCCGCTATTGAATTTTTATTAATTTAAATACATACTTACGTATTTACTAACGCTGCAAACTGTTCCATTGCAGAAAACTATTGCTTTATTTACTATTTTTAAATTTATCTGTAAAATATATAGAAAAAGTATTAATGTATTCCTGTAGAAAATTCAATAATCTTTCATTTTTATAAGACATAAAATTCGAAAAATTGGAATTTAATGGTATTTTTTGAAGAAAAACCATTATAAGCTTCAAGTAAAGTACGATTTCCGTTTATCCGATTTACACAAAAATCTAATGGCTTCTATTCCTATTAGAATAGGGTAAAAATACAAAGTTTCAGAATTTTCTGAATGATAGTATTTGAGTTAGAGCGAAGACAAAATCCCTACACATACACACACACACACATACATACATACACACATACATACATACACACACACATACACACATACAGACATCATCGTGAAAATGTTAAAATTGGATTCTAGGGACCTTAAAACGTGGTCATTTACTAAAATCTCGATATGAGATTTTTAGCACGATCCCTATACCTCCCTTACCAAGGGTAGCGGGAGGTAAAAACTTAATTATTCCTAATATTTTGAAATATGCTTTCAGAACTCATTATAAATAAAATTAAACAATATTTGGGTTTAGTTCTGTAGATATTTTATTAAATTAACAACGTTTCGACAGCAAGGTACTGTCTTCTTCAGGTTTTAATAATAATAACATAAATAAATAAATATGTAGTCAAGACTACAAGTATATAAAATCAAAGGTACATTGATAAATGGTAAATATAAAACATACAAATGAAAAAGAAAATTATAAACGAATGACAGGGTACCATGATTTATTTAGTTCATAGCCTGTGTTAAGATTGATATTATTAGGAGACTTCTGAATTTCTATAGCTTCTCTTATCAATCTTCTAATCCAGTGATTTTCCTTTGCTATAATTTTCGTATTTTCAAAATCAACTCCGTGTAGTTCTCCTATGGCATGTTCAGCTACCGCTGATTTATCAGGCTGATTAAGTCTTATATGGCGTTGGTGTTCCTTTGTTCTAGTAGCTATAGTTCGGCCAGTTTGTCCAATGTACACTTTTCCACAATGGCAAGGAATCTTATATATGCCAGAACATTGTAGAGGAACTTTATCTTTAACACTTCCAAGAAGATCTCGGATTTTAATACTTGATTTAAAAGATGTTTGAATATTATATTTCTTTAAAATCCTGCCAATTTTGTCTGTAACATTGGCAACAAATGGTAAGGTGGCATATAATTTTCTTTCTGTAATACCTTGTTGTAGTGGTTTATTCTTGGTCTTTAATGCTCTTTTAATTTGAGCTTTATTGTTTAATTTTATTTAATTGTTCCTAGTTTAACAGCATTTTATTTTCGAGAAATCAGTAACGTCACATTCCCCCTATACTTGTCTTTCTCACACACACTGCTCTGAGTACGCTACAAGAGAAAGATAACAATTGTATGACGTCAATTTCCCCTTTTAGCAAATGTGCAATATCTCGTAAAGTAATTATTTAAAAAATGTTTTCATTGTTTTAACTGTTATTTATTGAGCCATACTTTAAGTTAAATTGAATTTTTTTATTTTTTGTTGTAGTGGAATACCCCATTATTGAAATAACTAGATACTAGGGTAGAGAAAATAAAATATTTGAAATCGATATTCGATTTCATGTTGGTAACGATAAAAAATCGTTTATCTATAAGTTTATTATTAAAAAAAAGAGATATCGATGGAAATTGATATTGATATTTATCGATATATCGATATTTTTCCCAGCCCTACTAAGTACTTAAAAATTCATAAATTTGGATTCTATTGTTTTGACATTTACATTTACGTCTTTCAAAATGATGATTATTATTTAAAATTATTTCTGAATTTTAACAGGAAGTACAATAAAGTGAAAAAATATTTAAAAAAAATTTTTTCTTGCACAAAAAATTATAGACACGAATCCACCTGAAGTTTTTGCGAAAACAAAGAAATATTTTTCAATACTCTTGCCATCTTGGATCCATAAACTATTACTATTCTTTCCGTGTGAGATTCTAGCTGATTATTTCTCATGTGATACTGGAAATAGATACCTCATAAATAATTTCCACAGCATATCAGCATTAATTTCTTACAAATTATCAGTGGCTGAATCAGGGGGTGGTGCTGATGCGTCGATGTGGCAACATCGCCTCCTCTCCTGTGTGTAAACCATCCCCCCCCCCCTCTTTTTGTAACGTACTGAATGTGGACTGGCTTCACGACACACGAGCATAGAATGTCACATATCATGTTAAGAAGTGTGTGAAATATTTATTACGCAATGCGTTCGTTGATACGTTATATCCTAGCCATGGTGTCCCTTTCCTGGGCTTTCCCCCTCCACAAGCACGAAGTGTGTTGATGTCAGCTGTTTCACTTGATGCGCAACTGTTTGGGCAAGCGCAGACAGCCTGACAGCTTGCTCGCAGGACCTAGCAATTGTTTTTGTATTCTTTTGTTTATATAGCATCATAGTTGACTGTGCCTATTCTATAACTCAGTGGTTAATTTTTAACAACTGGTTAAAAAATTTAACCAATCATGTATGTTGATATATAACAAAAAATTGGATTTTTAGTTGTCAAATCAATTGGTTGCAATTTTTAACCAGTAAAAATTAACTACTAATATACAGAATAGGCCCAATTATGATTGTACAATAAAGCAATAAATAGCGGGACATAATATTCCAGTCAATATTAAAATACTAATACAATAATTAAAAGATTGAAAAACCCAATACTGACTTTTTTATAATAAAACAACTTTTATGCACGGACGTATCATCATTTGACAATTATACTCGAATTTCTTTGACATAAACGTCATTTTATAGCCCACGGGCCTTATTATAGCTCGCCGGGCTATAATGAAACGTCAAACCATTGTAACCTACAATATAAACAATTTAAACTGGTAACATGAAAAGTTTTTATTACAAACCGAAATTTTTTATATTCTTTAATAAAAAATGAAAATTAAGTTTGTGATATTTATACGGAAGTACTGTTGTTCTCCGCTGTCATAGCAACACTAGATACTGGATGTACGAGGACAAATTCTTTTCGATACAATTTTTCTAACACTCATAATTTGAAAATTTTCGTCCGTGCATAAAGTTTTGTATGTACCACGAGCGTAACTTGCTTTTATGGCCTTTGACGTGTTTTTATCCCTGGGCTTACGCCTCGGGCTCAAAATCCCGCCGCAGGCCATAAAAGCCTCCTTACGCTCTTAATACATAATAGTTATTTATGCACGGACGAAAATTTTCAAATTATGAGTATTAGAAAAATTGTATCGAAAAGAATTTGTCCTCGTAAATCCAGTATCTAGTGTTGCTATGAAAGCGGAGAACAACAGTGTATTGTTTGATTATTAGTTATGTCATTTTAGTTTTATTTTGTGTATCTCAGTGCTTATATATAAATATCACAAAATTAATTTTCATTTTTCATTAAAGAATATAAAAAATTCTATTTTTAATAAAAACTTTTCATGTTACCTATTTAAATTGTTTATATTGTAGGTTATAATTTGGTTGGACGTTTCATTATGGCCCGACGTTTATGTCAAAGAAATTCGTGTATAATTGTCAAATTATAATACGTCCGTGCATAAATAACTATTATGAAGCTCGCTTTTACATTATATTCTTATAAGGAGTGTCCTCTATAAAAGCGCTTTTATTATAAAAGTGCGCTTGTAATATGAGCTACTGTATTTATACTTACAAAACAGTCTTTTCGGTATAAACTTAAACGACTGTTTTGTAAGAATAAATGTACCTAATAATAAAAAAGGTATTATATTTATGTGCACTATGCTGTGCGATTTACTTCGTCTCGATATTAATTTGCTTTATTGTACGTCTATTTCCCTGTATGTTTATCTTAAATGTAATATTTATGTTTCTAAGGGTTAGTGGTAGTCGTATGTAGCTAATGGGTTTGGTTAGGTTCAGTTCGGTTATATAGTGGAATAGTTAAGTTGTTTATAATGGAAAGCTGGCGACGATGAGCAAGCTATGAGGCTGGAACGAACAGAAAAGCTATTTACAGTTAGTTAATCATGAAAGCTATTAGTTGAAGAGGATGCTAGGCTAATTATATCATGTCATTATGTGAAACGAGAGGAGTGTGAGTGAATGACAATATTTTAAATAAAGAGAATTTCATTTGATTTCTAACTAAAGATTAAATAAAATTGTAATTAGGTAATGTAATGTGATTCAGATGTAATAATAACCTACAAAGAGGTAATGTGTAATAAATTAAGTAATTATTGGTTCATTGAAACGTTGATGAAATCAGCAGTTTCAATAATTCCAGTAAGTCGTGACGTCACAGACAGCTCCGTACTGCCGTTTCCGTCAGCAGGCGCTCACATCCAAAAAAGGAACCAAATTCTCCACAAATTTCCTACACGAATTTCCTACAAATATTTTCATATATTTGTCAAATCATGCTTCATAAGTAGTTAATTGTTGTTTTCAGGATCGAAAGTGTCACTATTCTTAAAAAAATGCAGACCTGATAATACACTACTACTATTACAGTGTCCCACACTCTATGTTCAGTATAGGGTCTTATGGTGCCATGTTTACCTGCTATAAATCTGCAAGATAGAAAGAGCAAAATTGATGCCCAAAAATAGATAAAATATTCTGGGTACTTCATTGAATGTATTTATGACTGATGTACTTTCAGTGTATCTAAACAAATACAAAATGTAAGTAGGATTTAAAATCATAACAAGCGTAGGTAAATGAAATGCATTAACATACAAACTCTAGTCAATTTAAAGTAGATAATATAAAACATTTTTGTAGTTAATTGGACATTTTACAATCGTCGTCAACAATATAAATTCCCTATGTTACATATTTCCATTTTACGAAAAGATATAAAATTAATACATATACGAGTACAATATATAGATGTAAAACAGCATAGGTGCTAAGGAAAAAATGAAATTGAATAACACACTGGTCAGTTTAATAATACATATTTTTTATTTAATTTATAACTTCTTATTTGACAATTTACTAATATTTAAGCTTGATAGAAATACTGCATATATTTTACATAGTTCATAAGTCTTTATTCTTTCTTTGTAATCTCCAATTTGAATTTATAATATTTTAAAATTCTAATTTCTAATGCATTTAATCAAGATTAGTATGCTGGGCGGTTTTAAAATATTGTATTGAAATTTTACTTATTACAAGTACAAATAGCCCTGTATATAAAACTATTTAGACAAATATTGGGTGTATACAATGAGCTCTTGAGTAAATAAGAGACCCTTATAAAACTTAAATTGTACAGTGTTAACTAATTTTGGTATAGCATTGAAAATTTATGAATGTTTCAATATTACATTACATTGAAAAATTGGCAACATGATACAGAAAACCTCCATAAGAATAGCATTGGTTATCTCCGCTACACTGAAGATAGAGTGTGGGACACTGTATAGTAGGTATTGTACTGTCAGTTCCACATTAGATTTAATGTTGAAAGTAACCGCAATATAATTTAATATTCCAGTGTTCAATTAGAAAAAAATTAACACGGACGTAATTTTTATTGTGAACAATAAATTAATTAGTATGTAAATCGGAAAATATCGAAATATCAAAACAATTATTATACTTGGACGCATCTACGAACTTGTCCATTTCGTTCAAAGAGTGTGAAGATCTAAACAGATTCTATGACCTGTATAGCAAAAAGAGGATATTTCATTTACGTATATCGTCAACAATCATAAATTTTTTATTGCACAACGACGTTCTTACATAAAGAATATTATGTGTATAACTAATTTAATCGTCAGCTTTCTTTTTATTCCTTAAAGTAAAATTTGAACATTGATTCATATTTTCAACTCCTTGCTGAACAAGATGTCAACTAGAGAGTCTTATGTTTAGCCAAAATTTAAAATAGCAGTCGACTTAAGAATATTTAAAAAAATGTAAAAATGCAGACTGTCCGAATAGAAAAGTGGAGTGCGTGAAACCATTTGTTATTCTGACGACTCAGGTTATAATCCGACCGAACACAAATTAGCTTTGTTCGATGACATGTACTAGGCCACTCTAGTTTTAACTTTCTTACACTAACATGTTTTATGAGAAACGGGCAGCTTTTGGCAGGCTGTTCGATGACAAAAATTTTAAGAACTAGTGCTCACGTTTCTGACCTGACTCGCGAGGTGGTGTAGAAAGTGCAGAGTAGGAGTGGAGGTAACTAAATGTTGTTCGGTAGACATTTTAATTCTATCCTATCTACACATCTGTTTATTAACCTAAAATTTTACACATTGAGAAAATAAAATAATGGATTCAGATATAGCATATTCTCTTTGTTTTGTTATATAAAGAATTAATTAATATATCTGTCTCTGAATCGGATGAAGAATCAAGTGATGATTGATCTTCGTCAGAATCGTTTATTAGTTCAAACATTATGCTCTTTAAAACAGACATTTCTGCAGTCAGTTCTTTGCAGCTTTATGATATGACTGTGTTTATAAACAACCTAACCTTTTACACCTTTGGCTACGCTTGGCTTGATTATTCACAGCTGAGCAAACTTGCCCAAATATACCCTAGTGTGTTTTATGAAACCACAAGAATTAGACTGTACTAGTGTACACTACACTGCACTGCACTATTCTGCTCTGCACTTCAAGCACTTCTTATCGAACAGAGCTATTTATCGCACAAAAATTACTAAATTATAAGTACCTAGAACATCTTCAGAAAATGTCACTTTTATCGACCTGCGAACAGTAGATTGCCCCCTAATGAATAAATGATGATATATTACATATTTATTGAAAAATCGTGTAGGAAATTCACTGGTATGAAGTTGGGTTTTGACCTTAATATTAATCTGGATGTTGGCGCCTTGCACTGCGTTGTGTGACTATATTCCGATACCGAGTGTACTACCTACTAACGTAAACGCACATCGCCAAATAGACAAAAATATTATGTTACCAAATCACTCTGTACAGCTACTCGTTATAGTGCGTGTGTTCTGTGTAGCGTCTGTGTTTATAACTATGAATTGATCCGAACTCGAGAAGAGTGTATCTGTAGCGTTTGCCTTGCACATAGTACATTGTATAGCACTTTTAATATCCCTAAACCACTATCCATTTGTAAACTTA
Source organism: Ophonus ardosiacus (assembly GCA_943142095.1). Taxonomy (NCBI): domain Eukaryota; kingdom Metazoa; phylum Arthropoda; class Insecta; order Coleoptera; family Carabidae; genus Ophonus; species Ophonus ardosiacus. The sequence goes on from OW964831.1 coordinate 2,091,511, forward strand.
TACAATGTAATTGTTCTCTTTTCATCCAAATACTCAAATTTTTAATTATGAACTGTTAATACTACTAGTACATATGCCCAATCAAAAATTAAATATCTTTTTTGAAACATTTTAATGTTTTACAAAATGCAGATATAGGTAAACCAAAAGTATTAAAAAAAATCATTTAATAAATAATACTTTTATGCCCGGTTTCTCCAGAGCAACCTACGACTTAAGTCGTTGCTTATTCCTAAGTTCCACCAGTTTCACGGCGTGAAAATTAAATGATATAAAGAAGAAACGATTAAATTATAGCAAATATTGAAAATAAAAAAATCATGCGGTGTCCATGTCCAATATACAAAAAGATAACACCTGGAAATTAATTGCCGCAGCATTGGCAATAAAATGTGTGCAAATATGTAGACTGTCGTAAGGAAGACGACATCGAAGAAAAAGGCTTCAGTTTATAGGACTGGCGGTGGTTCACATAAAAATATTAAAAATAAATAATATATTTGGAACAAATCAATTCTGTTACTTATTTGTCGTGGAGTCCTACCATTTTCGACAATATCGACTTCCATCAAGCTATCCACGACGTTAACGTCGTCAAAATTAGGGAAATCCTGTAAATCCATATCGAATATTGTTGATTGAATACAAATATAAACCCTGTTAAACACATTGACAGCTTTGACGTTTGACAGCCGGTATTTTATTTTGAATCGCTAAATTTCAAATTGACCAATCATAGAACAACTTTACGCTGTTGCCAATGTAATTTGTGACATAAGTTAAGTTCGCATGTGAATTTGCTGGTGCAACGCAATTGGGATATAAGGCCTACTTACAATTAAGTAGCAATTTAATAATCAACAACTTAAGTTGCTGTGGAGAAACCGGGCATTATACTCCGATGTGTAAAGTTGATACTTTACACATTCCAGACAGTGTGTTAATTAAACGATTTTCGTATATATTCGTATATAAGGAAAAATGACCGAAAGGTTGATTTACATGCTGAAATCTTATGAAACATGGCAAGTGTTCTTCTAATTCTTTATTAGACATTGTTTCTTCTAGAGTTTTATCTATTTGTTTCTTGAACCTATTTCCTAACTGATCACTTGGTTGCTAAATTTTCCGTAAGTTTAATTAAAATTGTCAAAAAAATTCTCACCGAATACCCCTCGGTCATTGATAAATACTTATAATTTTATCACAACTTCCTCAAGCACGTTGCTTTTAGGTAACAATCGTGCGCCTGCGGCGTCGGGAGGTTACTAAGCGACGCGCTTTCGGTATCTGTAATAAAATTATTGCGTAATTATCAATGTCCTCGGGATATTATAGCTGATAATATATTTAGCTGCTCTTGTTTGTATAACAGCGAACCTATACTAATCTTCTGTGAAGATGAAGAATAGTGCCGCATTAGTGGCAACTAGTTTTTTAAATTTTCTTCTTTATCTATATAATTACTAGTGGTGGGATCCGGTTCCGAATAGTTTTGGTTTCGGATCCAAAAATATCCGGATATCCGGATAATTGAATGTTGAACTATCCGGATCTCGGATCCAAATCTCAGTATCGGATTTTAGATCCGGATCTGAGTATTGGATTTTGGATCCGGATCTGAGTATCGGATTTTGGATCCGAATCTGAGTATTGGATTTTGGATCCGGATCCGAATATGAGTATCGGATTTTAGACATGGAAAAACAATCCCTTTTATGTGAAACACGTGCATGATATAAATAAATAGGTATTTCGACACTTACAATGAACCTGTAACCATTATTTCTCAAATTTAATCTTAATCTCGTTTTCTTTGAAGTATTTGTTGTAATGAATGTTAAAATTTTAGAACTACAGAAATCAATATTCTAAGAAATATCCTTCTCGTATTTGTACCAGCTATCTGTCTATTTTAGAGGGGTATTATAAAATTTATTGCTGTTTACAGATCGCTGTAGAGATAAACAGACCCACTGTAACGGTTTGAATTTGAACTCACTTCCAGATGTATGCCTTTACATTCAAAATGATGAATCGGATCCAGAATTAAAATTCGGATCCGAATCCGTAAACAACACATTGAATCCGGATCCGGATCCAAATCAGGATCCGAATCCAAATCCGAGTTAAATTTACGGATATCCGCTTCAATATCCAAACATCGGATATCCGAGGAACCGGATATTTTGAAATCCGGGACCTCGGATCCATGTTTTGTCGGATCCTCACAGCACTAATAATTACCGTTATCATAATATATCAAAATAATTTCTTTGAGCCTGTTGTTCATTACAAATTTAATACAAATTATGTGCAAACTTCTGCTTGGCCAATATTTGGTCAACTGATTCCTAGCAGTCCGATTAGCAATTTGCTAGCTAAAACTATTTATTATTTTTAAAATGAAAAACAGAAAAAGATTGGGCATATGTACACTGAATACCAAAGCAATAATATAACCTAAAACATATCGTTTAAACATTGTATAATGTCATATCTATTCCCGAATTTATTGTAAGCATATCTAGGATGAAAAGAGAATCATTGAGCCCCGTACCCATTTGACCTAGTATAAATATATAGTAATGGTATGTAGCTGTGTGTTGAGCGTGCGCAGTGTGTCATTTTGTCATCGGTCAGCGAGCGGAAGACTCCGCTGGGACCGGCATAGAACAATAACTAATTTATGAGTTTGGAATTTGTCTATCCACATCCTGTATTATTCATAGGAACAATAACCTATTGTAAGCTATCCGATAGGTCCTAGTGTTAATGTTACACGAGTTATGTGACGCAGAAGATACAACTTTTATCCCTTCGGTACACGACTCTTTTTGGAAATTGTTACAGCAAGTATCTTTCCCAGAAACAAGTATAAAATTCGGTTAGGTCTGCTGTATCTCAGGATGCAGCGTATCAAAATATTGTCATGAGTAGATAAAAATTACCAATTTTCTAATTTTATAGAATATCATAATCAGCATTAGTACTGTATTAAACAAAATGCCATAACTTCAATTAAACATAAATCCTTCCGGGCAGAAACTAAAAAATAATAACCTATACTCGACGCAGTTACCAATTCATTCTGGGGATCTTTTTATTCCATAGTTTACTCAACATCAGTTGAAAGCGGAAATACTATTTGACGTCATTTTTGACGCCACATATTTCGAATTTTAAATGGCACAAAAGTGATCCCTGTGGTGCCTCCTCTACGCTAGTAATGAGTGCCCGTGAGGTAACGCTTTCCGATATCTGTGACAAAGCAGATTGGCACACCCAAAAATGGGTAATATGCCGTGATGATATACAGAGTGTTCTGAAAATGGGTGAAAAGCTTCAGGTAGAACGATTCTTTGATTAATTCTGAGTCGATAATCCTAATGCAAAAAATTTGTATGGCCCTTCGTAAAGCCGCACGAAGCCATCAAACTTGTAAATGTGCAACTAGAACTAAGCGATTTTTTAAAAATCTTTTACGTAATGTCATTGCTCTTTACATTTTAGAAGAATTGTGTAAAATTTGAGCTAAACGTTTGATATCAAATCTTTAAAATTTTAACTTTTCTAAAATAGATTTTTTTAATTTAAATACGTACGACAACCATGTATAAAACAGTTTTTTGTTTGAAACAGAAATTATAAATTATTTGTCAAATTTTGACGTTTATCAGTTGATGTTTGATTTTATAATTTATAATTTATTTCTTTTTGTACGATGAATGAAACATTGGATAATTAGAATGTATACCTTTAACGAATACGAAATATGTATTATTATTTTTGTTATTTTTATTACTACATAAAATATCGTTTACATTGAATTTTTTTTAATTAATAAAGCAAAGCTGACATCTTAAATAAGTAAATTCAATTCCCAATTTGAATTTATACTGAGTGTACCTGTCAAAATAATGTTGACATAAAATTCATACTGATTTGCATAGCTACCTGATAACTTCTATAACAATTTGATTCGGTGTTGCCAAATTTACATTTCTTTTAAGTAACGCAGAATTAATCAAAGAATCGTTCTACCTGAAGCTTTTCACCCATTTTCAGAACACCCTGTATTTATTTAGGTTATGTCAGAAGTGGGGTCTTTGTGGAGCCAACAGCTAATAGGATTAATGAAATGGTTTAGATTTTTGCTTATGGGTAATGTAAGAAATAAATATGTGGGTAAGAAAAACAACTGTTTGAATAAAAAAATGTAAATATGCCCAACAGGAAATAAAATGTTGTATCAGTGTTATCAATTTCAAGTAATTTTTTGTTATTTCCAACTGAATCATATTTTTTTTATCACTGTATTTAAAAATGATTACTAGCTCAACTTTTTAAATATCATATGAAATGAAATGTATTTCTTACTCCAACAAATTTAAAAATGTCCGTGAGTGAATTTGCTAAAATTTTAGGTAGGTACCAAATTCAAGGGAAAAATCAGGTTTTCTCTACTAAAGCACATTGCCAGATACTAAACAATTATTTGACCACATAAATTCGAGAACAGTATCCCTAAGAAGGACAAGAAACAAAAAAAAAATGTTTAGCTGAGATTCAAAACGTAATTTTTAAAACGGTTTTTGTTCAAAAAGCGATATAATCTTCATTGACTGGTTTCTTAATCAGTTAGATTAACCGATTTATTTAATCCACCAAAAAACAAAATACCTATTCTTTTTTATATAATTTTTTTATGCCCATTAAAGAGTTTTTTGATTCAACTCTAAACAACAAAAGAGATGACGAAAAAGAAAATGATATATAATTATTATGAGTTTCTACGATTCCTGCTTGGTTATAATGATAATCGTACGAATTAAACTTTCGAATTTTAAATGGCACAAAAGTGACCCCTGTGGTGCACTCTCCACGCCAGCAATGAGTGCCCGTGAGGTGACGCCTGGTAAGCGCCCACACGGTAAAATATATCGTCATCATTACCGATGTCTACATTTGTTGTAGATACTGCCACACCCAGAAATGGGTAATATGCCGTGATGATATATTTATTTAAACTTTAATTGCATCAGGATTAGGATGAATCTTTCTCTTTTGCTATTGATACAACATTAAAATTATAATGTTTATTTTCTTCAAATGAAATACAAGTCTTCCTAGGACTGTCTAAAATTTTGTAGTTCTATATCTGCTCATGGCAACAACTGCCTTTCCGAAATATATTGGATGAATAATGATTTTATCCGTATTCATAGAATGGGGTCAAAACGAAAACTATTTCCAATCTGTGTTGAATAATGAAGGGATGAAAGGTTAGTGTACCAAATCGCAGTTGCTCGTCGCACCAACGATTGATCCAGGGAGAAAATTCCCGAGTTTTACCCGTAAATAAATTCTCCTTTATTGAATAAATCAAGCAAATTGACAATTCGAGTGACGGTGAAAATATCGCATATTTAGTCTGTCATATAGAGGTGGACATGGAAAAACAATACTTGCTTTTATTCCAATGGAATTAAATCGTGAATTATTTCTTTTGGATCTCAAAAATCTGCAAGGAGAGACTTTTCTTCTAAGACTAATTTGTGACAGCATTTGAAATAGCACCAGTATGTCAATGTAAAAATACGTACAAGTACGAAATCTATTATATGAGTGCATTTTTTTTTAAACATAAATACATTACGTATTTAAATTTCTTTTTATATACAACTACGAGTATAATTAAACATATCAACATTTGTAGGTAGAAACCAGGGATTTGTTAACTACTGGATGGAGCAAGTGTATATCGATATACAGAGTGTCTCAATAAGCTTGCTCACTATTGGTAACTTTTTTATTTGAAGAGGTACGAGGTTGGTTAAATGAGCAAAATTGTGCCATTTTATATTAGAAAATTGGTCATGTAGACAAAATAAAATTTGTGTCAGCGGTTCTCAAAATTTGGGACAATTTATATATATTTTTTAAATGTAACCATATATTTTTTATTATCTTATTGGAAAAAGTATTTTTTTTCTTTCCAATAAGGTAATGTTGTTTATGTACAATTTTTTCCAATAAACGAGTTATTTACGGTTAAAAATTTAAACTTTGTAAACTATTTTATTAGTTTTTTAGTCAAGTAAGCCATGGAAACAATTGATTCTTTGTTTGTTTGACGTTTAATAATTTCTCCCGTAAAGTTCTCTGTGTTTAATAATGTTTAATAACTTTACAAATGAAGAAAAGTTAGATATGATCGTGCTATATGGAAAGTTATAGGTATCTAGACACCAGTTAAGTAGAACGGTCGGCTCTCTTACCAAACGAGTTTAAATGTGCGAAAGAAATAATGGCTTTCAATTTGAATATTTTCTTTGTTTTGTTATTACTGTAAAATAAATTAATAAAATAATAATTTTATAAAAAGCAATTGTTTCCATAGTTTACTTGACCTAAACTAATAAAAGATAATTTTTATTTTTAAACGTAAATAACTCGTTTATTTGAAGAAATTGTACATAAACAATATTACCTTATTGGAAAGAGAAAAAATGTCAGAGTATAAAAGACATTGACAGATTACAGATATTTGTGCAGGTAGACACTTAAAAAATTTGGCATCAGTGTAGAAATCTCCAGTCCATAATTATTTGACGGTATAGTATCATTACCGGGCGTTTTGGCTCTTTTGCAGCCCGGCGGGCGGTAAAACTGGCAAAAAGCCCGGCGGACGTAATGTTTAACTTTTCGCCCTGGTAACTAACAAATAATTTTCGTGCAGTTGTGCGTAAAAGAACAAATAGATACATTATTTTTTGGTAGGGGTTGAAATGGTGCTATTTCTTGCTTGGTCGAATTGGCAAGGGGAAAATGAGATCTTTTGTGCAGATTTGGTTGGAAGTCGACGAGTTAATTTCCAAATGTTATGAGAACTCTATACAATTTCATACTGTTTTTTACTATAATGCAAATTGGCGTATGTTTATACAATATATTTCTTAAAACGTATACATACGAACTACGTGAGATTTTTAATAGGTAGCCTAATGTTTGATATGTTAGAGACGAGTAAGAAATTGTGTTAGCTTGAGCTATTTGAGGAACCATCATCTTTTAGCTATAGGACGCTTTGCTTAGACCCTCATTTACCGTACTTACGGTCTTGCTCAACCAAAGGAGACTTTGCCAATTTAGAAGATATAAATCAATTACAGGGCTATTGGAATGCTATTAAATCTTTCAAAAATTAGTAATAACTATACTTCTGAAGTTTAAATTTGTTAAATAAATTATAAACATATTATATAAATCAGTGGCATAGTTGTTACTATTTTTGAAGAATATTGATAGTCAATTGACACACAATATACGAAAATGTGAATGTGGAAATTATTGTTAGAACCATTTGTATTATGAAAAAATCTTTTTGTTATTACAAATAATTTACAGTTGTATATAACATTTTACATGGCACAATATATTGGACAATACTTATACATGTGTAGTACAAATTACAAATAGGTTTAATTTTTGTAGTATAAAACATGTTCTGTACTTCGCATTGAGTGACCAATTGTGATTTCAAATCCAGCTGAAATCAATTATAAATTTCAAATCATGAAAATTATATCTCTGGATCACAACATAGTCGATGCTCAATGTCGTACTTGAGTATTATCTCGCCAAGCATACCTAAAGCACATCTAGAAAGAAGTTTAGAGAATCTGCAATAACTATGTTGGTAAATTTGTAAATATTAATATTCTTCTCTCAAATCATATATTTGACATCTACTTATATGTCACAGGTTACAGATACTGAGTCATATTACGGATATATCTTCTTGAAGCAACCCTTTTTCATCATTAGAGAGTTATTGCAGCTTCGACGCAAAAATAACGTGCACTTTAAAGTCACGTGACAGCCCGAGTGCGCATGCGTGCTAATAAGGTTCACGTTATATGAATAAGGAGACACGTTATGTGCAATGGAATAGCGAGTGTTTAACGTCACACGTTATCTTTTGAGGTTATGTTTCGGTGAAAATGTGGATATAACCTCGTTTGTGTTGCTTTTAGCGTTAACGTTAGCGTGAATACACTAATTACATGCGGTAAACATTGAAATTGAAAGTCCTTTATTTCTAAAATAAAGTGTATTCTACATAAAGTTAACGTTTACGTTCTTTCATCTTAGAAGTTGCAATAACTCCCTATTATTATTTAAGGCTTCTTCTACTATGTCTAAAAATGCTAAATTATCTTCATGGATCATTTTTTAACTTAAATGTCAAGTATAATTTAAAGTCAAATTTAAAAAAACATCAATCATTACTTGAGCATTATTCAAGATTGCTTGGAGCTCGCCTCAAGTAAATCTTCCTTCGAAATACGAATGAAGAAACAAGTGGTGACTATGAAACGAAATCTGGTACTCAAGTATGAGTCGAGGCGAGGACCTGACTATGAATACGGGCATTAATTTGGTAAATGCTTTTTTTAAATAAAAATGTATCGTCATTATTGAAAGCTGTGTTACCAGCATATTGGCATATCTAAAAATGGATGAAAAGCTGTAATGATACGAGTACCTGTATATTTTAAATAAATGACCTTATTTTGTAACTAAGTTAAATCCGTATCTTTACCTTGTTTTTAAACTATAGACAGCACTAGACGAAATCACATTTACACCGCTAGAAGTTACCAAAAAAAGTCATTAGATTTATTTGGCGGGGGAATTGAAATGAAGGTCAAGTCAGCATTTATACTTTCCAGGTTATATTTTCATTAACCAAAACTATTATAGATAATCTACTTAATTTATTCATATAAAATTGGTCGCGAACCTGGGGGAACCGGGTTCGATCCCGATAGACGCCAAATATTTCCAATTTTAAATGGCACAAAAGTGACCCCTGTGGTGCACTCTTCACGCCAGCTATGAGTGCCCGGGGGTGACGCCTGGTAAGCGCCCACACGGTAAAATATATCGTCATCATTACCGATGTCTACATGTGTTGTAGAAACTGGCACACCCAGAAATGGGTAATATGCCATGATGATATATTTTATATTTTATTTATTTTTTTAAATCATAAATACATAACTTTTAATTATAAATTAATTAATTGCATTATTTTTTGTAATTCCTTGATGAAAAATTTATATATTATAACTGTTTTTATTGGTGAAATATCACAAAAAGAGAAATGAAACAAAAAACACGTGCAAATTCAACTGAGACTTTGAGGTTTCAATTACGTTTGAAGATTAACTTGAAATTTCGTCTGGTTAAATGCGGCTTCACGAAATAGCGCAGCAACCGTCACAGGCTTTCATTTTCTCACTAGAATTTCTAGTTACTGTCTATAGTTTAAAAAGAGTATAGTAGACAACAAATTTAACTAATTATTAAAAATTAAACACTTTTTTACAGAAAAATAAAATCGAGCTATTTTATTAAAGTACATATACATATAAAAGCTCTATTAAAGGCGAGTTCAGCGTATGAGCCGATGTGTTCCTAAATGCTATAAAAAATTATCTATAAACAAATTGTATAAAAAATAGATCTCCCCACAAATTTATTGGTTGTTCTTGTTCAAGCATGTCCAAGATATTGTGTAATGTAAAACCTACTTTATATTCATAGCCCCCTATCTGCAATCTTGTTGGTGGAGTCTTCTTGGAGCAGTCATTGTTGATTTTCTTGTGTCATGTTGAAGTTGTGCGCTACAGGAAACTGCAATCGTTTTAGTGATTAATAACTGTAGAGAAATTTATCGTAACATAACCTATTCCTCTCCGCTCCTTCCTTGAGTGTCTACACGGTTAAAATACCGTCAATTGCGACTCACTTGCATCAGTGTGGCCAGCAGGTCTCTCCGTATCGCTTGTGTAACCCCTCTTTGCATGATTACCACTCATAATTTCACTAACTTATAGTTTTTAGAGTGTATAACTCATACAGATAATGATAATAATCGTAATTACATATAGGTATATTTTATACATATTTTTAATAACTTTTTACTGACATTTATCTACACATATACATGTACAAGTACACTACACTTAATATAAGGTTAACATTATCAATAACACCTGCAGGGGTTGCTTAGAAACAGACCATAGACAAAATAGTAAACAACAGGCGCTTTTCATTTGTTTCACTAGGGATGATCTGAATTGAAGAATTTGTACGGTGAATGCACCAATCAAAACGTGGAACTACTTTTTCTAATTTTTGGCACTACTTTTGTCATTTAAAAAATAAGTCGCTAAAATTTGAAAATTTGTTTGTTTTGTAAATGGCATGAAGATATTCAACAATGAACATTTGTCATGCGACCACACCATCACCACACACACAGACACACACACACACACACACACACACACACACACACACACACACACACAGCACACACACACGCATCTGACATCTAACGGTTCAACTTGAAATGAAATATGTAAAGTAATTAAATACATACATACATACATAAAATCACGGGTTAGCAAATCCCGAAAACAATAAGAAAAGGGATGAAAGTAAGAGCTCCACTGAATCACTTAACTCTTTAAAAACATTCTTCTTTCGTCTTGTCCAAAATCATCATAACATTTATACAAAGAACATATTAATGTGACCGATTTTCGGTAGCGAATAACCGCATCCGAATTAAATCGAATCGAAAATTAAACTTCAAATTATCTAACAAGTCGAAATAATTTTAAAGATGAAATAGTCTAAATGTCGAAATAATCTAAAAGTCGAAACAGTCTAAAAGTCGATATAGTCTAAAAGTCCAAATAGTCTAAAAGTCGAAATGGTCTAAACGTCTAAATAGTTTAGAAGTCGAAATAACCTAAAAGTCGAAATAGTATAAAAATCAATATAATTTAAAAGTTACAATAGTCGAAATTATAAAAAAGTCTAAAAAGTCGAAAGTCGAAATTATAAAAAAGTCTAAAAAGTCGAAAGTCAAAACAATATAAAAGTCGAAGTCGAAACAGTCTATATTCGACTTATCGACAGCGACTTTTTCTGAAAGTCGATCGACTTTTTTTGAGGAAAGTCGAATAGAAGTGGATATATCGATTTTTTTCCAGCCCTAGTCATGTGCTTCTTAAGCGTACATGACACGATGAAGTTTTTCTTTTCAAGTGACTTGAAAAGTGTCTTTATAATGTGTGGATTATACGATGAAGTTTTTCTTTTCAAGTGACTCGAAAATTTTTCTCTGTCGCACAATAACATGAGACCAAGAGAGACAAGTGAACAGACTTTTCACGAAAAACTTTTAAAGAAAAACTGGAACATGCGCTACTTTTCTAGTCCCTATAAGTTTGACTGTACACATCAAAAATATAAATACAAAAAACTGTCATTCCAATGACCAATGGAGTTTTTTACATTAAATCTAGGAACTACAGTTGATCAACAAAAATTTAGTGACTTAACATTTATGTAGTTAACGTAGACTACTTACATTCATAAGTAAATATTGAAAGTTTTTATTTTAAATGGAACACAACTGCATGTCAGGTGTTGTATGATCTGTGCATTTCACCGTCTTAAAAATACTGCTTAAAAAACAAGATAAAGAGTGCAGTTAAGAATTTTTGTGCCTCGCTTAATCTTAAGCTGAAAGAAGTAACAAATGAAAAGGGCTTGTGATTTGACAATTAGAAATATATATTCTAATTTAGGTTGAAACGTATAGCACAAAATTTTGTATATGGTACAATTTTAATAATATCTAAGTGCCCATTGAAATGTATGGTCTGTTTCTAAGCAACACCCCGTATTTACATATACAGGTATTTGTAATTAGAAAAATGTAGAAATAGATATATAAGTTTTATATTAACAGTAAAATGAAAATTATATTAAATGTTTTATTATTATTATTAACATATCATATGATAACAGGTATTGTGTATTATACTTATAATATATTTGACAGTTTTTTAATATTTGAAACTTTGAGTTTGTTAAAAAAACTATGTTTATATTATTATTATGAAAGTATATCATATGTGAAAGTTATGGAAATTATGAATGGAAATCACTACCACATATCCACATAATCATGCATCCAAAATCGACCAACTCCCATAGTATGTTTATTACTTACAAAACATAAGTAAATAGCGAATTATAAAACATTCTTAGAGATTTACTTTGAAACTGAACAAAACTGTCCGTGTGTGTTCTGTATGGAGTATACCGAAACATGTTTTCTTTAATAAAAACAATATATAAAATCTGCGTTCATTTTATACCCTGTACCTGTCCCAAAAATTATTCATTTTATATTTGTAATAATTAAGAAATTGTTTGTTTTTTATTTATATCATTTATTTTATTTTGTCAACGAATCTTCCAAAAATTATTTAACAGAAAAGTTTTAATTATAAAGATATTAGCAAATATTTCTTTTCGTTTTAGTTTGAGCTATAACAGTACTATTGAATATATCTACGTCATTCATTAATTCATGAGTCATTATTTCCAAAAAAAATGTTCAACAAAATGGGTCATTATATGAATAAATTAAAAAAAAAATACCTACAAAAATAAAAATATCTGATGTGGACACCACATGACTTCCTTGTACGCCTGTTAAACTAACATATGTATTATAACAGACCCAATCATAAAATTGCACGTATTTGACATAATTTAACATTGAGATTAAATTCTTAATTTTTTTTTGTTATTTTTTGTCCTAATTCATAGCAAACTTAATTACAGAAACAAAAAAGTACATAAATTTTAAATTATAAATATAAATATCTTGCTTATACGAAGAGTTAATTAAATGATACTTGATGTTTTCGACGCAGAATTCAATTCTCTAAAACTTTTATTTGAAGCATTTATTTCTAAAATTAAAATAACACTATTTTTTCAAGAAAAACTGATAACCGCTTCAAGTAAAGTATCACTTCCGGTTAGACTATTTTAACCAAAACCTATTATGTTATTCCCATTAATATAATAGTATTATGTACCAAATTTGAAAAGTTTTGGATTGTATTTTAATATAGTTTTTCATTAAAATCTATTATAGGCTTCAAGTAAAGTACCACTCCCGAAAGTTATGTAATGACCAAAAAGGGAGTTACATAACTAGATGCTACAACAGTCCTAAATACAAAATTTCACCTTTCTACGGCTTCCTATTTTTCAGTTATATATACGTACGTACAGACGTTACGACGAAATTAGTTAAAAAGGATATTTCCGTAGAAATCTGGGAACCGAAATTTTTCACGATTACAATACTTCCTTTACTTCGTACAAGGAAGTAAAAATAGTTGAATGTCCTAAATTATTAAGTTTAAATAAGTTTTCGTATTCCAAATACTTTTCATTTACATTATAAAAATAACGACGATCATAAAACAAATAACTTTATTTTATTATTATTACATCCTTTGTTCTCTTTTATGTTCTTTTTTATTTATTTAGTTTCATTTCCTTCCTTTTCAGCATTTTCAACAGTGAAGAATTCAGCTTAGAAGTCTTCTCAGGGTGAGTGTCTTCTACTTTTAATGGCATGGTAACTTAAGAACACAGTACTTGGAGTCACTTTGCTCTGTAAAGGAATTCAATTTTGCATTGTAAACGAAAAAGTTGCGAAAGTTAGAAAAACCGTATTCAGATGTGTCACTTTAAGAAATTTCACGAATAAATCTAGCAGTAGATAAACGCACGAATGTTTCTTTGCTTTATACGCGCTGTTGGTCTGAGACTGTTCGCGAGAGAAAAAATTTACGGCGATAAAACACACACTGAGAAGCATTTTTCACTCTAGTTGCTTGTATATCTTGCTGTCTACATACGGAGATAAAAACAATGAAGCAGATACTATTTAATTCGCTTTTAAAATTAAACTAATAACACTTAACAACTCGTTCACAAATCAGTAAGCGACATGAAACCAATAAAATTTTTAAATCGCTTTACAAAAAAACTATTGGTCGCTGGTAGACCATGCTATAAAAAATAATCACGAGTTTAAATTTAATGAAACAAAAATACTTGACAGGGAAAAAAATCTTAATAAACGGTTGACACTAAAAATGCTACACGTACAGCAGGATAAAAATAATGTTAATTTCAGGACTGATACTATGTACGTTAGTAAAATATACACCAACGTCTTAAAATATAGCTTTAAAAATAAGGATAAAACTTAATCATAAAATACATTTTTCTAATCCTTAAAAATATTTTTTTTTATTAAAAAAAAACAAATTGCACTAAAATAAATTTAAAATATTTTACTTAATTAAACAATAAAAAATCTGTTGTGGCCAGCACAAGACCTTCCGTCAATTCCATGTATTTTGTACAAATCCCATACCAAAAGGTCCTTGGAACAGATTCTATATAATATCATGTAAAAACACATACTATTACTTACAAATTCCATACCAAAAGTTCATTTGAAAAGATTCTATAAATCCAATAAAATTATAACATAAACTACACTAATTAATGTCCTTCCATCTTCTCTTTGGCCTTTCTCTGCGTGGCACTTGCGAGCAACAATATGACATACCAATTTTAGATCCTATACTTTTTTCCATATTTGGTTTTGCACTTGCAACTGACATCTGTCAATTAAATTTTCTTGAATAATTATGTCAGCTGTTTCCATGATAAATGGCAAAGCTGACTAATTTTTGAAAATTAATTTCTTTATAATGCTTTAAATTTACATCTATTGAATATGAAGGAAAATGTATAATCAAACTGTATAGAGAAGAGTATTTTCTTTAATATATATAATAACAAAATGTCAAAAAATAATATTTAACTGCGTTTTTTTAAGAAAAACTGTTAAAAACTTCAAATAAGGGTACTTCCGGTGGATTAATTATAACCAAAATCTAATCAACTCTTCATATGGATGTAGCGAAGAGGAATACGAAAGAATTATAATTTTTAGAATTGTAGTATTGGAGTTATCGTCGGAGAAAAATTTGTCACACACGGACACACACACACACGGACACACACACACACGGACACACACACACGGACACACACACAAACACACGGACACACACACACACACACACATACATACAGACATCATCTTAAAAATGGTATATTCGTATTGTAGGGACCCTAAAACGTGCTTATTCATTAAAAACTCACCACCGAATTTTTTGACCAAAGACAATACCTTCCTTACCTAAAGGTGACGGAAGGTAAAAACCTTGACTATAGTAAGTGTCTTAACTTGCTAATACTTTACTTAAGTAGTTCCATGGGTGTGGTTCACGTAGAACATTTGTTCTTAGTTTTTTATAAAAGTTTTATATAGTTTATTTTATTTATTTTTTTATCTTTTGACGAAATCCATGTGCTTTATATTGCACATACGTTTTTTTTTTTGCCATGTATCTAAAATTTTCTTAATTCTCATGTAAGTAATTTATCATTTTTGTTATTTCTGATTATTAAATTGTAATGTTTTGTAAATACTGTTCAGCTCCTGAGGAAGGCTCATGTGGAGCTCGAAACCGGTCGACCCAAGAATTTAAATAAAATTTTGAGACTGCAATCCAGAAATTTTTATTACCTCATTTACGGTAAAGTTTAATTTTTAAATGATTTCACAATGCGTTAACTATATATCTTAATTTAAAAGAACTTAAAAACAAAAATACCTAATTAATTAGTAATACTCAGTGGTTAATTTTTAATAACTAGTTAGAAAAATCTGTTGTGGCCAGCACAAGGCCTTCCGTTAATTTGATGCATTTTGTACAAATTACATACCAAAATTCTATATATCCAGTAAAATTGTAACACGAACTAAATATAATTTCTTGCATATTCCTTACAGAAAGTTCATTTGAAAATATTCTATAAATCCAATCAAATTATCACATGAATATATATTATGTATATTCATACATAAATATTCTAAAAATGCGTACACTTACGTAACATTCTCTGTACAATCAAATAATATTACTACCAATTTTTTATCTCTACCCATTTTTGAATTATTGCTCCAAAAGTCAGTATACCCCACATTTAGATAAAAACTTCAAAGTTTTCAAAAATCTAATTTTTATGTATCTAGATACATCTCAATGCGCTGATTCCAAATTTTGAAACCGCAGGTCGATATCTCTTTTCGTTCTCGAGATATTTAGATTTTGTTCAAAACTGCCCATTTTTGGGTAATAACCCAAAAATGGGTGGAGATACGAATTTGGCGACACCACCATTCGATTCTACGGGCAAAATTACATAAGTACACCAATTTTCAGAATTTTTGAACACCGCATACAAACTCTAAAGCAAAATAACTGAAAATGGCCAAAAATCGCAAAAATCTAAGGTGTACCCCTTACGTTTTTTTCAGATTTTGGCCATTTTCAGGGGTTTTCAAACTTTTATTCATAAAAAATGAACCGGTTGGACAAAAATTATGAAAATTGCTATACTTATGTATTTTTGTCCATAGAATCGAATGGTGATGTCGCCAAATTCATATCTCGACCCATTTTTGGGTGCGTACCCAAAAATGGGCAGTTTTGAGCAAAATTTTAAATCTAAATATCTCGAGAACGAAACGAGATATCGACTTGCCGTTTCAAAATCTGGAATCAGCGCATACATAAAAATTAGTTTTTTGAAAATTTTGAAGTTTTTATCTGAATGTGGGGTATATTGACTTTTGGGACAATAATTCAAAAATGGATAGAGATATAAACCTGGTAGTAATATTATTTGGTTGTAAAGAGAATGTTACGTAAGTGTACGCATTTTTAGAGTATTTGAACAACTGTGTGAATTTTTAGAAATTAAAGTATTGAAATAAAAATGAATAAATGCTATAAAAAAGACACACATATACAGACATCATCTTAAAAATAGTAAATTCATAAAATGTAGGGACCATCAAACGTGCTTAATCATTAAAAACTCACCAACGATTTTTGTGACACAAGACAATACCTTCCTTACCTAAAGGTGACGGAAGGTAAAAATTAAATGGTTAAACTGCCGATTAAATTAACTCTCGCTTATAAGAACAATGTGGCGTCGAAAATTTGACACAAGATGGCTGTTTATAATTCTTTAACTTTATATCTATGGAATATGAAGGAAATTATATAATAAAACCGTATAGACAATAAGGTATTCTTTCATATTAATAATCACATAAAATATTAAAAAACTGTTAAGAACTTCAAATAAGGGAACTTCCGGAATACGAAAGAATTATAATTTTTAATATTGGAATATTGGAGTTATCATTCAAGAAATTTGTCACACACACACACATTGTTGTAAAACTAGTAAAATCGTATTCTAGGAACACTAAAACATTGATCAAAGACAATTATCTTCCTTACCTACAGGTAGGTAAAAATGTCAAATTTTATGAATATAACAGTAGAAGATCGCTCTCACTACTAGAGCTACTATTGCAGAAACTTTTCCAGCAGAATTCTCACAAATAATTAAAAAACCACTAGTATAATTTATGTTTATTGCCTTTAAAATAAGTTCATACTGATAATTTTTTCGTTGGCAATCATGTGTCTATTCTTCATGCTTCACCATTCTTCATCGTACGGGCCGTTCTACTCCTACTGCAACAGGGGAATGCAATTACAGTGGTAAGCCTGTTGGCTCAGAGCGAATTGAGTGAGGAGAGCACGCAGGAGCGAAGCCTGCAAATACTGCAGGAAATTGTTTTTATTATGAATTCGCCGGGCGAACGATGCGATGCGGGGCGAAGAAAAGCCTTCCCGCCACTCTATACGCTGAAAGGCGTTATGATGTGATTGTGGTTTCAAATGTGAAAGGTTTTGCACTAGACGGTAAGATAATATTGTCACGGGTAAATGTTTTTAAATTAAATTTTTTATGTCGATGGACAAACAATTTTTACATTAACTATACAAAAATGAACTGAATGTCTAAGTTTAAGTAAAAACTGTGTTGTGGCCAGAACAATACCTACGTTTTACTTTAAGCTGCGTTCGGTAAATCATACGGAGTTGGAGTATTTACGGAGCGGAGTTGGAGTGGAGTGGGAGTAGAACTGGAGTTGGAGTAGATCGAGGGAACAAGGTACACTCCTTTATTTGTGATTAACCGAACGAGTAGAGTTAAAATTTTGGTGCACGAATATAATAACCTCCTTTTTCGACAATCTGATATACTACTGCTAAAAAAATAAATAATGAACTATACAGAAGTTATTCAGTTTGGTATTATTCTTTAATGATTATGAAGAAAGTATATATTAGATATGGTACAGAATTCTTACCGTTTCGACATACTGAGCCTTGTTATATTATAAAACAATATTATAAATATAAAATAATTGTGTATAATAAAATATTTCAACATAAAAATGCAAAATGATCTGACAGATGTCAAATAAAACAAAAAAAAAAAAAACTCCCTGTATGCTTGCATATCGAGGTTGGGCTTATGGAGTTAACACTTTTCACTCCACTTGACTCCATTCTGCATTTGCCGAACGCTCCATTTTAAGACGCTTCTCACTCCATGTATTACCGAACGGTGCTAGGAGTGTACAGAGTGAAAAGAGTGAACAGAACTCATTTGCCGAACGCACCTATAAATATCGTGTAAATTATTTTTTGCCCTCCTGAAGTGTAATGGGAACTTTACAATTGTATACACAGCAAGTGTAACCTACAAAATAATCAAAATACACTGGACGTTTATGGGCATTTAGAAAAGAAATTATCTTTACTATAATAAAGTTCATGTAAAAAAGTACTACCTACCTAAGTTATTTTTTTACTTTAACATTTCCTATATTTAAAATTAATTTATATAAACCAAAATCACGGCAGCGCATCTGTCATTATTATAAAAATCCGCCGTTACCGACATAGTCACCGATCGATATACCTGTCAAATACGCGAGGTGAACATTGCTGAAATGTCAAATTTCAATACCTACCTATTATTTATTACGAAGAAAACATGAGCAAATAAATATATCATCAGTCATAAACAACGTCTATTATTACAAATAAATTTTCGCTAGAAGAAGTACTCTAATGAAGGTAAGTAAAATCAAATTTGGAAATTAACTTAACCTCAGTATTTTAAACTAAACCTTTTCAGAAGTATAACCTATCTCATTAAAAAAAGTAATTTTCATTATCGTAGGCCAAAAAACTTGATACAATTCTCGTGCGTGAAGTATTTTACAGCGCTCCAGCTAATAAGGCACTCGCCTTAAGGGCTCGTGTCTTAAACAAAGCTGTCGCGCTGTAAAATACAACTTACACGCACTCGAATGTAAATAACTATTATTCACAATCGGTTAGTAATTAGAAATTTTATAAATATTAATAGTTTATAGTGACACCCATGGAATTTAAACAAATGAAAATGCGCTAAATTTAACTTTCAAGAAATCTTGATCTTAACACTAATGTTCTTGTCTTGAAATGAAGACTTGCTTCTTGTCTTGTTTTCAAGACAAGAAATTCAAGATTCAAGAAATTTCTTGATACTTGGTGAAACACTACTTAAAAAACAATATTAATTTTTACCATGAATTTAAGAAAAATGCAGTTATTGTAGCGTTATAATAACGAAAAAAATAACGTTATTATAGCGTTACATACTGTTATTTTAACGTTACATAACGTTATTTTGTTTATCTTAAGTTATTTATATTCTTATATTTTACTTATTAACGAAATAATATTTTTTATTACGCTGTGAAATAACGTGAAGTTTTGTCAGCGTTCTTTAACTATGAAGACATTTATAAATTAGTGTTTTACAACTGAAAATTCTTCCTGGAGCCATTATTTCGATTTTACTCTTATACCTACATAATTTTGTCGTGGTGGATACTTTTATTCCCTGTAAAATTTGTCTTTTATTCTTTGTCATTTTACGCCAAAGCACCCCGCGTTTTACACCCCAAATATTTCTCTTTTATTTTCTCGAAAGCTTTACAAACATTATTTAGACAGTGTTCCCATTCTGCCACCCTAAAATTCAAATCAAATTCCATTACTTTCCCGCACTTTCCATTCCAAACATCATTTCCGGTTGGCTGAAAAAGTCTGTAAAATGCAAAATAATTCCCTGAAATCACATTACAAGTAACCGCACATGTTTCTTAATATCAGCATCATTCTCTCTTGTATATGTTTATTCACAGTTTCTCTCGCCCTCTAACAGTGTTATTATTGTTATTCTACTGCGACGTCGGTCCCTATTTCACCAGCGACGTGAGCGGACTCAGAAATACACGGGGGCTCAGTTCCTCATCCTTTGCGCTTTTGCCCCAATGAGTTCGGAAAATTGTTCTAAAGACAAATAGCTTCTTTTGAAAGTCGAATTTAAAATTATTCTTTTAAAAATTAATAATAATAATAATTATTTGCCCAATTTGACCATTAATAGGAAAATATGAATACATACAAAAAAAATCTGTTGTGGCCAGCACAAGACCTCTCGCCATTTCCATATTAGGTTATATGAGTATTGTATTGCACTTCACTTTCGAACCGTCGTTTCATAACAAAAAAATTACAGAACTTTACTCAAATATTGTTTTTTATTGTATTTAACATGTCTTCTGCACACATATAATTTTAATTATATCTATTTTTCATTGTATGAGGAAGTTTTTGAATGTCAGAGACTCTTCCAATTCATTAACCAGATTGGCGGTATTTCTGATGGATATATGCATTTTACCTATAATTTCAAATATTTAATTAATAAAATAATAAGAAAGATTAAATATATGTACTTCCCAAAAAAAGCTGTCAGAATATCACTAAAACTGTTGATTTTTGACACTGACATGTGTCATTTAAAGACTATGTTATAAACATTGGAATTTGTCAACTGGTTTCCTTAGTGCCTTGCCCTCTGTGATTAAATTACTCTATATATTATAGTGTCTTTATCTCTAAATCTATACAAGATATAATAAATATTTTAAGTGTATTAGATACACAATTTTATTTTCTTCAATATTTAATAACAAAAATTTCCAAAAAATTATATTTAGAAGAATTTTTCTCAGAAACTACTACTTCCGGTTGTTCAATTGTTACCAAAACCTTTTCAGCTCTTCCCAGGAATGTCAGATTGAGGAATCCATAGTTAAACAATTCTTAAGTGTTATGGTTTTTGAGGAATCGTGTCTACAACATCCAGACATACACACATACACACATCCACACGCACACAGACATCATTTTAAAAATGTTATAATCGGATTCTAGGGACCTGAAATCGTGCTTATTCAATAAAATCTGGGTATGCGAATTTTAGCATGAATCCAATACCTCTCTTAGCGAGAGGTAAAAAAATCTGTTATGGCCAGCACAAAACCTTCCGTCATTTCGATGTATTTTGTACAAATCCGATACCAAAAGTTCCTATACTATTCTACATATCCTATAAAGTTGTAACACGAACACACTATTTTTTACAAATTCCATATTGCAAGTTCCTTTGAAAAGATTCCATAAATCCAATATAATTATAACACGAATGTACATTCTGTAAATTGCAATTCACACTTCCTCATTCCTATCTAACGCATCTTCTTCACACAGTTCTTCCTCTCTTAAATATTCTGCTACACACTCCTTCCATTTTCTCTTTGGCCTTCCTCGCACTCCCGGCATTGAAACTGCGAGAGACACTCTGTCACTTTTGTTACTTTCTGATCCTATACTTTCCACTTTGGTTTTGCACTTGACACTGACATCTGTCAATTAGAATTTTTTGAATATATCTGCTGTTGCCATAATTTTTTCAAAGTTGACTGATTTTTGAAAGTTAACCTCTCTTAATCTCTCTATAACTCTATATCTATTGAATATGAAGGAAAATGTATAATCAAATCGTATAGACAATAAGATTTTCTTTCATATTAATGATCATAAAATGTCGAAAATTGATATTTAACTGTGCTTTTTCCAGAAAAACTGTTAAGAACTTCAAATAAGGGTACTTCCGGTTGATCAATTATAACCAAAATCTAATCAGCTCTTTATATGGTTGTCAAGAAGAGGAATACGAAAGAATCATATTTTTTAGAATTGTAGTTTTGGAGTTATCGTCGGAGAAAAATTTGTCACACACACACACGGACCCACACACACACACACACACACACACACACACACACACACACACACACACACACACACACACACGGACACACGCACACACACATACAGACATCAATATAAAATTAGTAAAATCGTATTCTAGGGATCTTAAAACGTGCTTATTAAAAACTCACCACCGAATTTTTTGACCAAAGACAATACCTCCCTTACCTAAAGGTGACGGAAGGTAAAAGTAGTACATAGATTATTTTTTGACATTTCTTAAAACGAATGAAATAACAATAAAGCCAGTAATCCAATAATTAAAGCAACGTTTTACTTTTCATTCCATTAATAAAAATAATTTAAAGAAATTTCATTCTACACTCTGATCAGTTCAGTCGTATTCCTTAAAAAACAAGTTCAAAATCGCATGGTAGTTAGTATATTGTGATACTTTGAAGTGTTCGGATGTGTTTTGTGTATTAAATGATAATTACAAACTAACATAGAAAGTGAAATACAAAACTTTGTGCAAATATATTTTTTTAAACGAAGGCACCAAGTATGAAGATTTCTCATCACCTGGTAAGTACAGTACATTCATTCTGTCTATGTTAAATGCGTTCTACAAATGAATTCTTTGAACATATTGTTTTTATTTATTTATAATATAAATTCATACGTACATATATTGTATCTTGTAACAATTACATAGTTAAAATTCATTAATAGGTGCTATGTTATGAAATATTCGTATTCAATTTTGAACCACTTCAAAGTGTATTTTTATAACAAATTTGTACACTACTTGGTATGGACCTACATAAACCAATTTTAGTGTTTATTTTAAAAAGAATTTGAAAGCATAGTTTTTACCTCCCGCTACCCTAGGTAAGGAAGGTATAGGGATCGTGCTAAAAACCGCATATAGAGATTTTAGGGAATAAGCACGTTTTGATTTAAAGGTATTTTTCGAAGTAAAATGCCATTTTCGGTTACCTAATTAACACCAAAATGTAATGGCTTTTTTCATATTAGAATAATGTAGAAATACAATGTTTTACAATTTTCTGAATGGTAGTATTTGAGTTAGAGCGTTGACAAAATTCATACATATACATACCCACATAATAGACATCATCGTGAAAATGTTAAAATCAATTATAGGGATCTTGAAACATAGTCATTTACCAATATCTCAACATGCGATTTTTAGCACGATCCCTATACCTCCCTTACCAAGAGTAGCGGAAGGAATTTTTTTAAATCTCTCAAAAGGATTAAATCCCAATTACTAAGTAGGTTCACATACACAAACATCCATGCCTTGGGGGATTCGAACCCAGAACCTCGAGCACACTCATGACTAACAGGCCTATTCTACAAAAAAAAAAAATGTATAACGATGTCGTTACTGAACGACTGTCGCTAAGCATTTGGTTAAACGACTTTAATAACGACAAATGCCAATAACCTATTCTACTAATCATATCGTTATAAATTATCGTTATCAGGATTATAACGATAATATCTAACTTCATGTATATTTTGACAGAATAATTTTTTATGTTTTTCAATTTAAATTTAACATATCGATTCAATGTTTGTTTATTTAAATGGATTTGACAATGGATATAAAGAAAAGGACTTCGAGGACAACTCAAAGACAGTATGAAATATATGTTGAAGAACTGGAAAATAACAGTTCATTAAGAATTAATAAATTGTCCACTGAAGAATTCGAAAAAAATATGGAGAAGACTTACAAGTCATTTAAATTCTGTGGGACCGGGTAAAAGGATCTGATGTATCACGCAGTGTACGATTATATACTCTGGCATCCCTATACAAATATATAATTTTTAAATACATAGATAGTGCATCTATATTCTATATTATATTATATATCAATATATTAAATAATATTATCTAAGGGTAGAAAAAAGAAAAAGTTTTTCGTTGCAGAATGTATTTGAAAATTATTTATTTATTTATTATTTACATTCTGCATCGAAAAAACCTTGAATTTTTCTTTTTTCTACCCTTCAACATGCAAAACAGCCTGGAGTCCTTCGTCCACTAAATATTATCTAAATCTAAATTTTTAAATATATTTCTGAAATATAAATAAAATGTCTAATACTAAAAAGTATAATATATATATATAATTAGTGTACAGAAGTGAATAAATATTCATCTTTGCAGAATCTCTTTCTCAGCTACAATTAACAAAATATCTTTTTCAGCCATTTTTACTTTTGTTCTCAAAATATGTCTAACTTTACGACTTCAACGATGCATGTGAACTTGTCGTCATTAAACGATGTGAAATAACGATTTGTAACGATTCGTAACGATAAATAAATTAACAGAATAGGGTTTTGGCAAAAATCGTTATCATAACGACTTATCGCCTAGTAACGAGTCATAACGATACATGTTTTTTTAGTAGAATAGACCTGTAAGAGGCGTTGCTCTAACCATTGAGTCAATTAAATACTTTATAATTTTACTTCGGGACTTCCAAAAATGATTTATTCTTCATGGAACGAATTCGCACGCGTCTTATTCTTCCCTTCTTCGTCTCGATGGTGTCTGTGGGGCAGGGTAACCTCGAATAGCACTCACTCACGCTGTATCAAATGATTTTCGTGTTCGCTCACGAAAGAAGCTTGCTGGATGCGGGCTCTTCATTCCACGGGGTAGGTACGTGCCGCAAATGCACACCCTCACCTCAAATACCGCAAAACCGCTGGAAAACTCTATTATGCGCCTATTGTTTTATTGCTAAACGACACAGTTTAGTTTTAATACCGGCTGATAAGATGGTAAAGGACGGTGACCGACACAATATCTTAAATTTTAAATTAAAACACGAGTGCATTACAGAGGTAATTTTTTTCCATGTTTCTTTATTTAAAAAATAGTATATTGTGGAAATAAGCATTTCTTTGTTGTAATCAAAATTTCTTTATTTAAGGATTTCTTTGTTTGTAATAAAAAGAAATCAATATTATTTTAATTCAATGTAGCAGGGCCCCTAAAATGTAAGGGGCCCATAGGCAATTACCTACTCTGCCTAATGGGTAATCCGGCACTGATTGAAATACAATTCAAAGGGTGAAATTGCGCATTATTTAAAAGAAAAAATAAAACTGGAGGAGGTACATCACCCCCAAACTCAGATATGTCAATTCGAATCAAATTTATTACATGCTGAAATACATTTTTTGATAATCGGTATCACTTTCGGAGAGAGTATTGTCATAGTTTTTCGTCTTCTGTATATCCTTCTTCGTCTTCTACAATCAACAACACGCCAAACATGCTCAACTCTTTCAACAGCACGTATTGTGTCACCTATTTTACTTAAACAAACTCAGAAAATAAACAACATATAAATAATTGTTGTAACTTGCCTGAATTTATTCATATTAACCTCAATTTTTAAAATTATTCATTTTCTCTTTTATTATATCATTTTAAGTTCAATATTTGCTTTAGTATACTTTATGAAGAGTCAAATATGTATTTTTACTTTAATATTTCATATTTGACATTATGAATTAAGGTTAATACAATACTTAAAACAGATATAACCCATTTTAAGAAGTGTTTTAATTTCCTAGGCAACTAATACACATGTATTAAAATAAACACTCTAAAACAGCCTAATACAAGCCACTGAATCAGGTTTTTTAATACAACTCTTAATACAGATCTTAAAATAGCCTAATACAACCAGAGCTGGGCAAGTTACTTTTAAAATGTAACTAGTTACAGTTACAGTTACCTCCAAAAAAAGTAAGTAACTAAGTTACTTAAGTTCCAGTTACTTTGGTGAAAGAACTAAGTTATTTACTAGTTACTCATTAAAAGTAACTTAGTTACCTTGAGTTACTTTCTAACTACTTTTAATGGCGTGAAGTGTAGACTTAGACTGTTGACTTAGTTATTGTGTAGTATACATATCAAGGAGTTTTTGCACTAACTACGTTAACCTAAATTTTAACGTTATTGCTTGGCAACACCCAATCAGATTATTATTGTTAATGTTAACGGACCTACAGGGCCTTATTGCCGCCTAGGCCCACGAGGCCACGGCCTAGGGCCCGCTTTGACAAGGGGCCCGCAGGGCCCGGTTGCTGTGATTTTTTTTAAATTTATTAATCTATTTTTCAATTTTGATTTCTTATACCAAGATATAAAGAATCTACTTTCTTTCTAACATGACATGACCATTATAATACATAAAACATGCAGACATTATTTCCTAGACTTATTAGTGGATAATGATTAATTTATTGGAAACCTCGGATCAGACGTCAATTTTCAATCTGAGGCCCCGCGCTCACATGGGCCCCGCACATTCAAATAAGTAGATACTTGGGGCCCCGCTACGCTAATAACATATTCCCGAGACCCGGCTAAATCGCCAACCATCCCTAGAGAGGAATAACAAAATATTACGCTAAAATTTCACCTCAAACTAGAATCGAGCATACGGTATTGTATAATTGATCAACTTTTCTCTCAGCAGGCAATTTTATTTTTGTCTTTAATAAATAAACTTACATTATAATTATGCAAATATTTGTACGTACTTTTTTACTATAAAGAGGGCCTAGGGCCCAAAAATCTGATAAAAAGGCCCTGCGGACCTACATTATAATATAACATAAAAATTAAAAGTGACATTTTGTCTTGTGAGAAGGGAATTTGCAACTATGAGACGAATTCAAGTCTTGCAACCCTTGGAACAACGTACAAAATACACTATTTTTTGTATAACCTGAAAATTGGAATAATTTTGATGTTTTAGTGGCAGTTTAATTATAATTTATTAAAACGTATCATTTGTAAGCGAGGAAAACATTTGAAAATAATATATTTTATAAGTCAAATTTAACATTTAGTGACTTACGTTACAAGTTACGTAAAAGTAACTAGTTAGTAACTAAGTTCCTAAAGTAACTAGTTACTCTGAATACAACCCACTGAATCGCACCCAATATAATGAAAAAGTCCATTAAAATTAGTCTGGGAATATAAAAACGACCCCTCGTATTTTATAATATCAATGCTATATTTTTTTAACTGACAGTTAAATTAATTCACTGAATTCCTTCCATCATGTACTGAAACGACAATAACTGTATCAAAGATATCCAATAGAAGTATATTCGTGTTATATCCCTTGGTATGCGCTAACCAGCATGACAGTACAGTAGTGTTGGACAAATAAACCAAAAACCCTTTTAATATCCAGCATATTTGCATTCCACATAAAACAGTGATAATAATTCCCGCTATTCTTTTGTCGGGAGGCGATATCTCTCCTTACAGCCGAGTTCGCTGTCAAATATTGGAGGATTTATTGTGACCGGGGCGCGTCTTTGTGTAGTGTCGGGGTAGGGGCGGCGGTGGGAACAGCAGAGCATCACAAAGAGCGTCTCGACGCCGCGGTTATCACATCCGCGGATAAATGACGTCACCGCCAGCAAATCGGGAATATTCAATGAGCTAGAGGAGCTCAAACGATGAGGTGCTGAATAAAGAGAGAGAATGATAGAATAATTAGGTGAAAATTGAAGTTGTGACGTCAGATATATTTGGTTTTAATAACAGATCAAGTAGGAGAATTGGTAATAGATTTTAAATCCGATCATATTTTTAATGTCTGTATTGCGCGGATTGTAACTGTAAAATGGCGAGGAACTGATTTGAAATTTTGACTCATTATTGGCATATAGAATTAACATCTTTTAACTCTAATATTGGCGTATTCTGTACCAAAGTGGTTAATTTTTAACAACTGGTTAAAAAATAACCAATCAAGTATGTTGATATAAAAAAAAAATCTGACGTGGCCAACACAAAACCTCCCGCTATTTAATTTTTATTAATTTAAATACATACCTACCTACGTATTTACTAACGCTGCAAAGTGTTCCATTGCAGAAAACTATTGCTTTATTTACTATTTTCTTTTTAAAATGTCACTATTATTAATTTGAAGTGATAAGTTTTCTGACAGTGACATTTACTGTCAGTTACATTCTTTGAAAAATGAACTGTGTAACAAAAGAATTGTTTTTATCTTATGCTTCGCGACTAATAAAAAAAAAGTATTTTTAAATTTATCTGTAAAATATATAGAAAAAGTATTAATGTATTCCAGTAGAAAATTCAATAATCTTTAATTTTCATAAGACATAAAATGCGAAAAAATGGCATTTAATGGTATTTTTTGAAGGAAAACCATTATGAGCTTCAAGTAAAGTACGATTTCCGTTTATCCGATTTACACCAAAATCTAATGGCTTCTATTCCTATTAGAATAGGGTAAAAATACAAGGTTTCAATTTCAGAATTTTCTGAATGATATTATTTGAGTTAAAGTGCAAACAAAATTCGTACACATACACACATACACACACACACATACACACATACAGACATCATCGTGAAAATGTTAAAAATGGATTCTAGGGACCTTAAAACGTGGTCATTTACTAAAATCTCGATATGAGATTTTTAGCACGATCCCCATACCTCCCTTACCAAGGGTAGCGGGAGGTAAAAATTGAATTTTTAGTTGTTAAATCCATATCTATTGGATACATATTTTAACCAGTTGTTCAAAAATAACCACTGAGTTACAGAACTGGCCCAATAATGAATTTAATTCTGTCGTAAGAATATGGAAGTAAACTTATCGAAAAAATTATTACAAAATTAGGCAGTTACTATGTAGGTACTATAAATTTTCACATCTTTCATCGGATCAAAGCACTATCTGTGCATATTAAAACAATCTGATGTTGGCAGCACATTACCTTGCGTCAATTTTATGAATTTTGTACAAATCCGTTACCAAAATTTCCTTGGAAAAGATTCTATACAGGGTGTTATGTAAGTAAGTGATCAACGCTTAACCAATGGTAGAACTGACCCCAAAGATAGTAAATCAGGCAATAATTTTTGTTTAACATACTTTCTACAAGAACTAGAGGCCTTTAAAACTGACCAATCAAGTCATAGTTCAAAACTTTATAAAAAAGTAAAAATCAATGTGTTCTCTGGAAAAAATGTGATACCTGTCACAAATGACATAAAATCATTGACGTCTATTTGGAAATAAGTCTCTGTACTGTCTTATAACAGCACGACTATTTTGTAATGTCTCGTTATAAACCATATGCATGTCTGCATACTCTTGGTTGGTGAAGGTAAATGGCATTTTGAGAATATCAAAAAAACAGAATATAAATTGTACGTCTATGCAAAAAAACATTTAACGTCAGATTGACAATCAATATTTTTTCCAGAGAACACATTGATTTTTTACTTTTCTATAAAGTTTTGAACTATGACGTGATTGGTCAGTTTTAAAGGCCTCTAGTTCTTGTAGAAAGTACGTTAAACAAAAAGTATTGCCAGATTTACTATCTTTGGGGTCAGGTTTATTAAAATTAATCTCTTTATAATTCGTTAACTCTATATGTATTGAATAAGAAGGAAAATGTATAATCAAACCGTATAGACAATAAGATTTTCTTTCATTTTGATAATCCCATAAAATGTGAAAAAATGATATTTAACTGCGTTTTTTCAAGAAAAACTGTTAAAAACTTCAAATAAGGGAACTTCCGGTTAAATATCTTCATATGGATGTAAAGAAGAGCAATACGAAAGAGTTATAATTTTAGAATAGCAATATTGGAGTCATCGTCGGAGGAACTTTGGTGACACACACACGGACACACACATGTGCAGACATCATCGTAAAAGTAGTAAAATCGTTTTCTAGGGACACTAAAACGTGCTCTTTCATTAAAAACTCACCATCAATTTTTTTGACCAAAGACAGTCCTTCCTTACCTAAAGGTAACGTAAGGTAAAAAAAAACTCAATACGACAATTATTATTTATTTTTATTAATAAAACATTTACAGCCTGATTCACAAAAAAGTTGAAGCTAATCCTTATTTTTGGATTAGTGAATTCTGTTCGGTATTTAAAAATTAATTTTCATATTTTCAATAAAGGTAGATACTAGGAATAGATTAGACTATATTTTGAGTAATAAACTGTCAAAATTGGAGTAGAATTCGCTAATCCAAAAATGACGATTAGCTTAAACTTTTTTGTGAATCGGGCTGGAAAATAATAAATTTATAAATAAAATAAAATAAATATATCATCACGGCATATTACCCATTTCTGAGTGTGCCACTATCTACAACACATGTAGATATCGGTAATGATGACGATATATTTTACCGTGTGGGCGCTTACCAGGCGTCACCTCACGGGCACTCATAGCTGGTGTGGAGAGTGCACCACAGGGGTCACTTTTGTGCCATTCAAAATTGGAAATATTTAGCGTCTGTCGGGATCGAACATCGAACCCGGTTTTCCCAGGTTCGCGACCAGACACTCAGGCACGCGGCCACGCGACAAAAAATAACAATTATTGTAAGAAAATCTACTTTAATTTTAATATTGTTTTATAGTAGTTTAGTTCTTGCTCAGTCATTACAGCCGTCATTGTTTTCAAAGTATTCCGCTTCACGGCGTTAATTTTCTAAACCTCTTTTAACTTCTTAGGCTCAAGAAATACTTGTTTTAGCCCGGTTTTTCTATCTCTGGATAAATTATCTCTTAATTTAACTGCCAGATAAAATGTTTTAATGTATTAGATGGAGAAATTTATGTTCAATATTTGTAATAACAAAATTTTTGAAAAAATAATATTTAGAAGAACTTCTTTAACTACTACTTCCGGTTGCCCAATTGTTATCAAAATCTTTTCAGCTCTTCCCGTTGAGGTCACACACACACACACACACACACACACACACACACACACACACACACACAGAGAGAGAGAGAGAGAGAGAGAGAGAGAGATCATCGTAAAAATGTTATAATCGGATTCGAGTGACCTTAAATCGTGCTTATTCACTAAAATTTGGATATGCGATTTTTAGCATGAATCCAATACCTCTCTTAACGAGAGGTAAAAATGTGATATCACTTATGAAAAACCCTTATCATTTGTCTACATTACAAGTCAAAAATTCGTGAAGCCGTGAAAGACCAGGTACTAGAGGTATAAATAGCCACAAACTTCATGTCTTCTACGTGGTGCCCATCTCCTTCCGCAATGATGTATTCCGAATGCTTAGTATACAAGTTCAAGTTCATCTACTTGCCGCTCGTCGTCTCCACCATCGCTTAGACGCGGGATTCGAACGTCGACTGTCGCAACCAAAACAACAACACAGCAGTACACCGCGTGCCTGGGTCGGTATTGGTAACGTGTTCCGTTGCGAGGCAACCGCACGTTTCGCGTAAACAAACACGCAGAGGTGCAAATGTCAAATCCTGACCTAACTTAAAAAATAAACATCGTGCGCGGACAAGGGTTAAAATGTGATTAGTGAGATTGTTGGTGGTTAAGTGGATTGATTAGAGTTTGTTTGACAGTAGACAGTATGTGTACCGCGAGTGTTAGAGTTGTTGTGTTGTTTTTATTGATTTTGAGGTGTATTGGCTCCGTTAAGATTAGACATAGACATGGTAAGTCTACTTAAAAATACAAAAATACTTTTATACAGAATTTTCATAAAATAACAGAACAGTTGGTTCTTGAAAAAACAATTTACAGACGAATATATTAATTGTTTTCTAGATTCTGTATTGTCCGAAATATATTTTGCGAAAAAATAATTAAAAATTAATTGTTTATGTACTGTTTGTAGGCTATTTCGTAAAATAAAATAAGGAACGCATTAGGTATACATTTGTTGTAATTTGAACTTTGATAATAGTACCTAAAACAATGATAATAAAAAGGAGTACATGACAAAGTGCCCCTAATACCTGATTCAAATTCAGCTAATGACGATATTTACTGAACAAACATTGCACTCTCTAGTAGGAATGGCGATGGGTACCGTACCTACCCGATAATAGTGTACCCGGGTATAAAATTTCTTACCCGATTACCCGAAATATACCCGCTACCCGTTAATTACCCAATACCCTTTAATTACCCGAACAGTTTTCATCTGCCGGAAAGATTGCCTCTAAAAGACGAGCTTTTTATTATCATACCATAGGTAATTAATATAATTTATGTTAAGTTTTTTATAGAGATAGAGTACATCATTTATTTGTATTACTTTTTATTTAATAAATAAATGTAAATAATAATTATGAATTTTATTAAAAAGTAAACTGCTAATATAAAGGTAACTGGTAATTAACAAATTAACGAATTGCGTATATGTTCTTAAAGGATAACGGGTAATTAAAGGGTATCGGGTAATTAACGGGTAAAGGGTACTATCCGGGTAGTTGTTTCGGGTACTCGGGTACCAAATTATCGGAATTCGTCATTCCTACTCTCTAGAGTATCTTAAGTGCCTGCGTGAACACGTGTTAGATATTCTTTTTTCTATTTTTTTAAAACCGAAAAAAATAGCACCCTCAACAGTGGTATGGATTTTTTCTTTATTAAATGTTTTGTTTATACTTGTATTGCTTCTAAACTACACACAGTACTTTATGAATTAGTTAGGTTAAAATAATGTATACAAACAGTCTCGTAAAGTGAAGCATGTAATATAAACTTACTTTAAGCCCACAGAAAAACAAATGTTAACTAAATTTGCATTTCATTAATTATACTTTCTACTATATTTACAATCTTCCTACGTAGTAATTCTAATTGTTTATAAATATTTAACATTTTAATTATCTATATTTATATTTTCGCGAACGACTTATGTTTCACTTTTAATTAATTGTTTACTATTAATAATTGTTGCTTTAAATAACATATTATTTTTTTCATGGAGAATTCATTGTATAAATATGTATATTAGCATAAATAGCATTACTAATTACTATAATTTACTATTCTCGTTGTGTACTATATCAAATAGTATTATTGTGTATGCTATTATATTAAATAGATGCAACAATAAAATGAATATATAGATTTAAAAATATGTAAGTAATACATCTTTATAATAAATTACAAATTAAAACTGTATGATAAGGGACTATCAAAGATTTTTTAAAAATATTCGAGTTTTTAATGTTCATAACATGTATAGTATGTCACCGGAAGTCGAGGGATCATCTAAAACATCCTAAACGCCCCTCAAATATAAAAGTACAAAAGAGGATTTCAATGGTGATACCGCAAATTGCTGTATCTTTATCAAAATACTTCCAACTTCCAGGGTCTGATTCAAGGAAAAATTATTCTATACAGTGTCCCACACTCTATGTTCAGTATAGGGTCTTATGGAGTACCATGTTGCCATATTTACCTGCTGTAAATCTGTAAGATAGAAAGAGCAAAATAGATGCCCAAAAAGAGATGAAATATTCTGGGTACTTCATTGAATGTATTTATGACTGGTGTACTTTCAGTGTATCTAAATAGGTGGGTGAAAATAAAAAAAATTAAATTAAATAATGAACTGGTCAGTTTAATAATTTACAAAAATATAAAATTATACAAATACAAAATGTAAGTAGGATATAAAATTATAACAAGAGTAGGTAAATGAAATGAATTAACATATAAACTCTAGTCAATTTAAAGTAAATAATATAAAAAAATTTTGTACTTAATTGGATATTTTACAATCGTCGTCAACAATATAAATTCCCTATGTTACATATTTCCATTCTACGAAAAGATATAAAATTGATACATATACGAGTACAAAATATAGATGTAAAATAGCATAGGTGCGAAGAAAAAAATGAAATTCAATAACAAACTGGTCATTTTAATAATACATATTTTTTATTTAATTTATATCTTCTTATTTGATAATTTACTAATATTTAAGCTTGATAGAAATACTGCATATATTTTACATAGTTCATAAGTCTTTATTCTTTCTTTGTAATCTTCAATTTGAATTTATAATATTTTAAAATTCTAATTTCTAATGCATTTAATCAAGATTAGTATGCTGGGCGGTTTTAAAATATTGTATTGAAATATTACTAATTACAGGTACAACTAGCCCTCCCTGTATATAAAACTATTTAGACAAATATTGGGTGTATACAATAAGCCCTTGGCTGAATAAGAGACCCTCATAAAACTTAAATTGTACAGTGTTAACTAATTTTGGTATAGCAATGAAAATTTATGAATGTTTCAATATTACATTACATTGAAAAATTGGTACAGAAAACCTCCATAAGAATAGCATTGGCCATCTCTCCCACACTGAAGATAGAGTGTGGGACACTGTATAGTTTTATTATACATGATTTTTTCATTTATAATACATGTAGGTAATGATAGTTCAAATACTGAAATAGAAGAGTAATTTTTATGTAAATTGTGTATGTATGACTATAACATTATTGTTAATGTTAAATATCTGTATTTAAAAATTGTATGTATATAAAGATTATAAAAAATTGGCAGCAACACTATAAATAAATATTGTTGTAATATGTTAAAAAGATGATTAATTTAATTCCTATTTAATTTATTATTTTTGTAAGGATATAAGTCCAACCCTGTGCAAAACTTGACAAACCGGTGACAGTGTTTACATTTTTATTTATGGCAGTTATAATTTAAGGTTTCTTTGTGAACGTAATTGGCGGGTGTAACCGGTTTTCTATGATCCCTCGATATCTGGTGATTTATACTATAACTATGTCATACAACTACTTTATTCCAAATTCTAATTACCTAGTTTCAAGCCTTCTGCCATCGTCTTTTGGATTTTAAATGAATGCAGGAAATACGAAATAACAAAAGTAAATACAAATTGAATGTTTCAATAATAATTATAATAATACCTAACATAGTAATAATTATAACTAACTTGTATCAAAAATTGAAAACCAGTAATTCGATAATTTGTCATTTCGCATTTTTTTGTATATTTTTTTTATTTTCATTCATTGTTATAATAACATTTGTGAATAAGTATCACGCCGAGCGCACATTTGAAAACCTTGATTTTTCTATAATTCGCGGTGACTGTAACTGATGGTAAAACACGTAGGTACTTACTTAAAAACAGGTGACAATTATAATATTAAACAATAGTTTGACCTTGTGTTTTATACAGTTAATTAACAATTTGAACGAATATTTCTAATAAATGTGAGTGTGAAATATTATAGATGAGTAAAATATTTGCCGGGGGTCATTTAAAAAAAATGTCGATTTCATGAAATCCATCTCCATAAATACAGTAATATAAAATAAAATAAAATATGCGACTTTTCATTCATAAATTTGCTAATAATCTTTCACGGTTGTGAAAATGCTCTGCAAATAAGCAAATATTGACAAGCAGATATGGGCACCCGTTTCAGAATGACAGCTGGTAATCATGTATGTACATAACTTACAAATGTCATAAATTTTAATTCAAAATATCAAGAGTTTGTAAGTTCACTTGGTTTCTTCGTCACCAGGTACGTGGAATTGGCGAGTTAAATAAATCACATGAAATTTGGAATGAAAAATAATAACATTTGACATCTATGTATGTGCCTGATTACTATTACTGTTTCTTCTAAATAATTTTCATTCTTTGACCTCGGGTTTTCGCCAAACATTTCCAGATTATCTTCATACGACTCTTCAGATGAAAATTCGTCAATCATATATATAACAGAAAATGACGCTTTCCCTTCCAAATTACAAAGTTAATTTTTAACAAAACAGCTGATCAAAATCCTCGCCAAAATCGTAAACTGCGCAAACTCGAATCATTAGCAAGAAGATAAACCACCTGAAATTGGAAAATATCATGAAATTTGGAATGAAAAATGATGACATTTGTCATTTATATTACTAGCTGTCATTCTGTTACGGGTTCCCATATCTGCTTGTCAAGAAAGACCAACAAAGTCACATGACTGCTCGCGCCTTATAAATTAGTATCCCATGTAAACTTAGTAGCATATGACGTCATTACTTTAGGGATATTTTTTGATGACATAAGTCTTCTGCCATTTCATTTCTACCATAGTAGTATGTTAGCAATTATTATTATTTTAAATGTTTATTGTCTTCTTGATGTTCTTTAATTTTATCGCCAAACACTTTGCCCCTTTTCGTCCTCATACATAACCTTACAAAGTAGAAAACGCGTAAATTTCCGCGCGAAAACCGCAGTTTAAATTCCTCAACTTGCTACCGCATTCTCACCAAATAAATAAACCTGAAAAACATTATCTGTGTAAAATCTCCGCCAAGAATAAAACTGAGTATAATAACATGCAAATCACCGCGTCGTAACATGAATATCTTTATCTGCATCTCGTCAAGTTCAGGTTCGCGTTCGCGACAAAATGTAAATACTTATAGATATCGCACCGCAGGTCCCAAAAGCCGCGAGTAACGAAGAAGAATTCCGCAAGAAAATAATTACAGAATGGACAAGTTATGGCTACGTACGTAGGTAGGTTTATGATCACAAGTATAGAGTACCTATTGATTTTTATGAGTTAAAGATATTATCTATTTAAATATTTATTGAATATTAATTTTCTGGCTTGAAAATTGTTTAAGAATTGATTATGTATGGATTTTAAAACGTTATCTATATGCAGAATTTTTGTAATACATTCTTCTTTACATAAAAATCTGATGTGGACAACACATGACTTCCTTGTACGCCTATTACACTATACATATTTTTGAATAACTTTAATATAAAATATTAACTTTAACTTCAAAACGGGAGGATATATAGTGATCATAAAGTGAGGTGCACAACTAAACCACAGAATAGACATATACAGAAGCGACACTCCATGTCTGCACCATTGTTGTTGCGATTTGATGTTTATGACCTTGAACTTTAAATTTGTTGGCAAATTCACACGCGAAATTTAAATTGTTTTAAATAGTAATAGAAAAATTAGAACACAAAAGTATTAAAATTTTAATTTTATTAACGAATTAAGAAGAAATCATAAAATAAACACATAATTATGTTTTTATTGAACAAATACGTGAATTTTACAAATTCAATACAATGTAGAATTTTCCATACCTTTGACGTGGGAAACACAAACGTCAGATTCGATGAATATGTCGCAAATATCCTTCTCCATCAAATCTTCTCTTCCTCATGCCTTGAGCCACATTTTACACCTATATTTATTAAGTGAATATACATTTTGCATGATATGGAAGTCGTTTTGCATTACTTACATTTATGGATCTGATATATGTCAAAAGTGAGAAGACATGTTTGATTTGTTTGAATTAGCTATAACCTTAAAATACATGGGCGTGACAAGCTGAGACAACAGTTCCTCCAGAATATGTGAAATATAATGATTTTCTTTATAATAACGATTTTTCTATCGTTTGTTGAAAAAATAACATGTATGTTCTTAATAGAAATCAATTTGTGTTTCTCAATATATTTTTATTATTGACCCCAACAGAAAATGTTCTCGTCGAGATAATGAAAAGAACAAAGAATCATAGATACGAAGATATGCCGAAACAATCCGATTTTATCCGATTAGCCCTTTAAATTTGTTGGCATACTCTTTCTCTCTCTAATTTTTGTTTCTCTCTCTGACTGTCGCTTCTGTATGAATATCTATTCTGTGACTAAACTTTAAACAAGATGTAAAATAGTAAATTATAAAATGTGTTCAGAAAAAAAAAACTAATTTGGAGTAGGCTATGAACATTGTTGCTGTCATTAGAAATTATGTGTTTGACATTTATATAGACTGCTAGATTAAATTTATTTTAAAAAAATTCACGATGCAGTCACTCAGGTGTTATTTTTTTCTGTCTGAACCGTAACATATATCACAAATTAAACAGAGAGAGAAAAGTGTACTATTGAATGTATTTTTCTGAAAAAAAAAAATTATGTTATCGGCGTGACCATTAAAAAGTTACGGTCTAATCAATGTTGGGACACCTAAGTTTCATAATAATAACAAGTATCACCTTAAAAGATGACATAACCTATGAACTGTCATACCAAATTTCATCCAAATCGTATAAAGCGTTCTGTTATTACAAGCAAAATGAATTTTTTTTCGAAGAACTTTGAAGCAGAATTCTGGCTAAATGGTACACTTTCCGGTAGAAGCAAGTTTAGTTAAATCGCCTTATTTTCGCCTCAGGAATCTGTGGTTAAGCCATGTCCTCCTATTTAAGAGACACCCTATATATATATATATATATATATATATATATATATATATATATATATATATATATATATATATATATATATATTACCTAACACTAGTGAATTTCATTAAGTAACACTCTGCGTAAGATTTCATTTACTTGTTTGAAAGATAGTGTGTAAAAGGTAATATTTTATGACTGAATTAAATTCAATTAAATAACCATTTACGTTTGAAGCTGTCCTTGTTCAAATAGTCATATTCATCACAATCATATAAACTCTCCACAATAATATTTAATGACGCCGGTAAATATCTCACTGTAAAATTATTTTCTTTTTCAAAAATTTGTGGTAATGTACAAATGAAGTGACGATATATTTATTTACATAAAATATTCTGAGCTGTCACATTTAATTTAACATTCAACATCGTTAAATAAATTATATTAATATTTCCGGTTATATTATGCATCATCGTTAAAATACTGACAGGTTATTGAAACATTCTTTTAAAATATGGAAATATTAAATCATTTTGTAGCGGTGCAGTGTGTCATTTGAAGCCTATTTATAGCATTCTTGCAGGGCACTTGTCAGTTTAGTGTTTAATAAAAGGCCACTCGTCGGCCAATTAAAATGTAAAGTGCATATCAAAGACAGCTGGAAAATCTCAGAGAGAGCATAGACACTGTTGAGAGGATAGTGTAATGCAATATTTCGCAAATGATTTATTAAAATTTAAATAGCGAAAATATAAAATTTATATAACAGGTCTTTAGTTGGAAAAGTATGAAAGAGATGTATTCACTTGAGAATTCATTAATGCAGCATAGCTTATTCAGTAAGAAGAACAGTAGGTTATTTTTTTCTTAAATTGTCCGTTAGCACAATACCTCTCGCCATTTCCATTTTATGGTATATAAGTATTGA
Source organism: Ophonus ardosiacus (assembly GCA_943142095.1). Lineage (NCBI taxonomy): Eukaryota > Metazoa > Arthropoda > Insecta > Coleoptera > Carabidae > Ophonus > Ophonus ardosiacus. The sequence goes on from OW964831.1 coordinate 2,130,722, forward strand.
ATTGCTCTTCGCTGTCGAAACGTCGCTTTATATTATAATAAAAAAGAGAACTTTACCTAAATATTGTTTTTTTATTGTATTTAATATGTCTTGTGCACACATACAATTCTATTTAGATATACTTTTTATTGCATGAGGAAGTTCCTAAATATTACTGATGGATATATGCATTTTACCTACAATTTTAAATATTTAATTAATAAAACAATAAGAAAGATTAAATGTACTTCCCAGAAAAAAAATTCAGAATGTCACTAAAACTGTTGATTTTTGACACTGACATCTGTCATTTACAAACTATGTTATAAACATTTGAATTTGTCAACTGGTTTTCTTAGTGTAGTTTAGCCTCTGCGATATATTACGCTAGATTATTCTATATATTGTGTCTTTATTTCTAAATCTATACAAGATTTAACAAAAAATTTAAGTGTATTAGATGGACAATTTTATGTTCTTCAATATTTGTAATAACAAAAATTTCTAAAAAATTATATTTAGAATAATTTTTCTAAGAAACTACTACTTCCGGTTGTCCAATTGTTACCAAACCTTTTCAGCTCTTCCCATGAATGTTACACACACTCTCACACATACACACACACACACACATCATCGTAAAAATGTTAAAATTGGATTGTAGGGACTTTAAAACGTTCTTATAGTCACTAAAATCTATATATGCGATTTTTGGCTTGAATACAATACCTCTCTTAGCGGAGAGGTAATAAAAAATTGATAAAAGTCTTTTGAAATCATATTTATTTGTTGATTTCTTACACAATGTATACGACAAAATTGTAACACAACTTGTATATAAATTACACCATCATTTTTATGAAAGCTAATTCCAACGTCCAACTTTTATGACATTATTCTTTACTTTTATGAAGATAGGTGCTAGTAAAATATTTAATGAAACTGACACATAAATTGTCTCTCCATTTTAGTCTTAAAAATCACTTTGAAAATAAATTAGCTACAATATTGAAACGGAAAGAAAAACAATTTTAAATCTTGGTGGTTGAAACAGATTTATTCAGGCATCCGACAAGATCATTGTAATAAGATTAATAATACTGCGACGAAGATTATTGAAAAGGACATAGGATTAAATTCAAAACTCATCCATCAATAAAATCTCATAAAAGCAGGAATTAATTTTCATCGTGCTGCAATTATCTGTTTTGATTGTGATTTATTATAATTAGATTTTTTATTTGATTATTTAATAAATGCTCGAAAAATGTAAAACTTTTTTGTACCATATTTTCTTGTTGGCAACTGTTATTTTGTCTGTAGATACAATTTTCATTATTGACGATTACGATAATAATAATTTTAAATAAGTATCTAGATTGCTAATCCTTTAATTTTAAGCATTTGTTTATAATTTCTGACAGATATCTTTTGTGATACAGTTTGTGCGCAGGCGCATATACAGATTTATGTACAAAATAAACGAAACAGTGGCATACAGTGTTGCAGAATAATGTACAAAAAATCTGATGTGGTCTTTCGTCAATTCTAAATATTTTGTATAAATCTCATATCAAAAGTTCCTTGGAAAAGATTGTATATATCCAGTAAAATTGTACCACGAATATATACTATTTTTTACAAATTCCATACCGAAAGTTTCTTGGAAAAGATTCTATAAATCTAATAAAATTGTAACAGGAACATACACTATGTAAAATGCACTTGACACTGACATCTGTCAATTAGAATTATTTGAATATATCAGCTGTTTCCATGATTATAACACAACTGGCTGATTTTTGAAAGTTAATCTCTATTTAGAAGAATTCTAAGAAACTACTACTTCCGGTTGTCCAATTGTTACCAAAATCTTTTCATCTCTTCCCAGGAATGTCAGATTGAGGAATTCATAGTTAAACAGGTCTTTAGTCTTATAGTTTTTGAGGAATCGTACCTACAACATCCAGACATACATACACACACATACACACATCCACACACAGACTAAAACGTGGTCATTTACTAAAATCTCGATATGTTATTTTTAGCTCGATCCCTATACCTCCCTTACTAAGGGTAGCGGGAGGTAAAAAGGTAGTATTAATTATTAATATGAGCTCTGAAAGATATTTTAATAATTAAGTGTGTTATTAATTAACAATATAAGTGGAGGCACAAAGACCAAAATACAAAACAAATGAGTTGCAATTCTCCGCATCATAGGAAGCCATGAAAGTGAAAAAGTCTTTTTTGGTTCACGGATGGGTACCACCGAAATCCTAATTAAATTAACACGAACCAACACACGTTTTGGATTTCCACAGAGATCCTAATGATATAAATCAGAGTGAGACTAAACTTCAAAGGTTATACAAGCAAGCAACAATTACAAAGGAACCGAGAGTTTGTAAGTAAATTACTGATCACACAAGTTCCGGTCTAAAGAAACAACTCCCCTGAATTACCCAGACTACTAGATGCGGATACTTCCCAACCATATTACAACTTGCAAGAGTTTGACGACTAACACTGCACGGTTTTCAAGTTTCGACTTAATTTACTTCAACTTACAAACTGATTCAAAACATCAAAAATACTATACAGGAATATAGACTCGCTTAGCAAATTAGTTTTTTGCTCAAAATAATGTACATAATTTTTCACAAAATTTTAATCATAAACATGATTAGTGATGAAGGAAAGAAAATTACTGGATTTCAGTCAAATACTAAATATATTTTCCGCCTCTACCGGTTTCGACACCTCATGTGTCTTCTTCAGGAGGTGCATGAAAAACTTAAAGGGTGCCATTGTTAAATCAAGGTTTATAAAAGTATATCTTAATTTATTGACGACTACATGAGTTTTTTAATGTATTTATTTATTTATTTATTAAATTTTGACGACCATTGTATGTATTATATGTTATTTATTATTGTCTTATACAGTGTGAACACTGAAAACCGTGACATAGGCGTTTAACATGGGAAAACAGATTTTTTCAAATATTATCTGTCCCGTAAGACTATAGTGGGAGTTTTTGATATGGTTAGAAAGATTATTTAATATGGCATCGAAAAGTATCTAAATACTCCTAATTTAATGCTTTATTATTGAAATATTTACGAAAGTATAATCCTACTTGACAGTTATTACTTATAATATACTAAAAACAGTAATCATGGAAACGTATTCGGTAGCTGACTTGGTTAAATCGAGGCTCCATGATAATTTTTCACTAGTTCAAATCCCCCCCGGTTCAAGTTAATATTTTTATTATTTTTATATTTATTTTGTACAATGTATTATTAAATAAATTACAAAATTAAAAAAAATAATTTTTTGGTACATCAAGTATTTTATTGACTAAATGTACAAGAAGTGAAATAAATATGTAAATTTAAGCCAAATAAATAAGTTTAGTTTTATATTCGTCATTAACGCAACCGCTTTTTTCAAATTTTAAAATGATTCGTCTAGTTCGTTCATGGGATGCAATTTGTCTATCAGAATATATCCTAGCAAAAAGCCTCGAATTTCTCGTAAACTCATCCCTTGATTGTAAAATTTAATTATACTAATTTTTTTTCTAATGAAAGATCCATTGGATTTACAAAGTTTTCGGAAAGAATGTGTCGAAAAATGACAATAAAATCTAACACGTCTGACAAACCTGTGTGAAGGTTTATTTATTAGTGATTACTTTTTGTTTTTTGCTTTAATACTATTAGCAGTGATATAACAAAGAAATAGTATAGTAAATTCAAGAAAATACTTGATGTACCAAACTATTTACGTTTTAATTTTGTAATTTATTTAATAATACATTCTACATGTACAAAAGTAATAAAAATATTAACTTGAACCGAGAGGGATTTGAACCAGTGAAAAATTATCGTGGAGCCGTGATTTAACCAAGTCAGCTACCGAATACGTTTCCATGATTACGCGTTTTTAGTAAATTATAAGTAATAACTGTCAAGTAGCATTATACTTTCGTAAATATTTCATTAATAAGGCATTAAATTAGGAGTATTTAGATACTCTTCGATGCCAAATTAAATAATCTTTCTAATCATATCAAAAACTCCCACTAAAGTCTTACGGGACAGATAATATTTGAAAAAAACTGTTTTTCCATGTTAAACGCCTATGTCACGGTTTTCAGTGTTCACACTGTATATGTATCCATGTTATACAATCTAAAAATTTTCACCTCCTGAAGAAGACACATGAGGTGTCGAAACCGGTAGAGGCGGAAAATATATTTCATAATTGACTGAAAACCAGTAATTTTCTTTCCTTCATCACCTTTCCAGTCAAGAAGTTCTTGCAGCCATGATTAGTGATGTGCCGCCAAAAAATACCTTCAGTAACGATTTGCGGGAAGAAATTTTGTTACGTATTTTCCTGGATTTTTTTTGGGAAAAAATAGGCGAAGGCCTATCCCATTCTGAAATGGACTATACCTATACGCACTCACAGTACTGATTCTTCTAATTCTGATGTCTAATTACATATTTGTTTACATTTTAAATTATTTGTTCTTGTATTACCAATGTACACTTTTTCGATATTAATAAATTCCCATGGGGTCCCGTGGCCGCGTGCCTGAGTGTCTGGTCGCGAACCTGGGGGAACCGGGTTCGATCCCTACAGACGCCAAATATTTCCAATTTTAAATGGCACAAAAGTGACCCCTATGGTGTACTCTCCACACCAGCTATGAGTGCCCGTGAGGTGACGCCTGGTAAGCGCCCACACAGTAAAATATATCGTCATCATTACCGATGTCTACATGTGTTACTGGCTCACCCAGAAATGGGTAATATGCCGTGATGATATATATATATATAACTTATTTATTTATATACGTTTTGCAAAATTTTATAATTGTGAAAAATTCTTCTTTTCCTAGTCATTAATTTAAAAAGACAATCATCTGAAACGACCTCTGCGGCTCTGTCTTTAAAAGGAAATTTATAATTAAACTTGTATTTCTCTGTAAAATATGGATGTGACAGTTACAGTTGCTTTTAATAGTTTTAATTAATCTAAAAATAGAATCAAGTCTCTTTACCTGCGATTGCCACATTGTTAGGCACGGTTATGTTAGAACGAGCTACAAAGGTTTTTGTCGCCTTTGAAGTGAGTTTTGTTGCTCTTTTCAGTGAAGAGCGTTCCAAAAAGTCCGGATTTGTCCAGGATATATGGATAAAGATTTTGACTTTTCAGACATAATATACAGTGTTATGTAAGTAAGTGTACAATGCTTAACCTATAGTAGAACTAGCAATAATTTTTGTTTAACATGCTTTCTACAAGAACTAAAGGCATTAAAAACTGACCAATCATGCCATAGTTTAAAATTTTGTAAAAAAGGAAAAATCAATGTGTTCTCTGGAAAAAATGTCACACCTGTGACAAAGATCATGCGGTATACCTCTATTTGGAAATAACTCTGTGCCGCCTTGCAGCAGCACGCTATAAACCATATGCATGTCTGCATACTCTTGATTGGTGAAGGTAAATGGCATTTTGAGAATATCAAAAAAAAATCTGTTGTGGCCTGCACAAGTCCTTCCGTTAATTTGATGTATTTTGTACAAATCCTATACCAAAAGTTCACTGGAAAAGATTCTAATATATCCAGTAAAATTGTAACACGAACATAATACAATTTGTTACAAATTCCATACAGAAAGTTCCTTCGAAAATATTCTATAAATCCAATAAAATTATCACATGAATATACATTATGTACACTGAAAAAAATTTTGCTTTAATTATGAAAAAACTGCAGGTAAAATCAAAATATTTTGCATTCAACTTTGATCCAACAAAATTTTTATTTGTTTTGAAATTACTTCTGTTTTTGATCTTTCCAACGAAAGTAATTACTGTTAAATTAAATGTATTATATCATTAATTATTTTATATTGATTTGAAATTAAAAATGTTGGCACAAAAGTAAAATGTTTTGACACCAAAAATAATGCTTTTAAATGTAATATTTTTTATTCGTTTCAAATGCCGTAATTTTTAATTCAAAATATTGATTTTTTGAATCAAAAGTAAAATAATTAAAATAAAAACAGCGACGTAAAATATTTTAAAATAATTGTATATGACTTTCAAACTAATGAAAATATTATTTATTTTAAGTACGTGTACAATCAAATTGAAAGTAAACTTTCAGTTTAAAAGAATAAATTTATAAGTGAATATCACTAACATTAGAAATGATTGCAAAAAGATTTTAATTTGAAATTATCCAATTTTTTGAATTAAAATCTTTTTTCAAAAGTACATGTTCCCGAAAGTTTTTAATTTTACCTGCAATTTTTTTAAAACTATAGCAAAACTTTTCATTTTTGCAGATTTTAGAAATGAAAACATACTATTTTGAAAATAAAGTAAAAATTTCTTTCAGTGTACACTCACTCATATATAAATACTCTAAAAATGCGTACACTTACGTAACATTCTCTTTACAATCAAATAATAATACCACCAAGCTTATATCTCTACCCATTTTTGAATTATTGCCCCAAAAGTCAATATACCCCATATTTAGATAAAAACTTCAAAATTTTCAAAAATCTAATTTTTATGTATCTATATACTTCTCATTGCGCTGATTCCAGATTTTGAAACGGCAGGTCGATATCTCTTTTCGTTCTCGAGATATTTAGATTCGAAGTTTTGTTCAAAATTGCCCATTTTTGGGTAGTAACCCAAAAATGGGTCGAGATATGAATTTGGCGACATCACCATTAGATTCTACGGGAAAAAATACATAAGTACACCAATTTTCATAATTTTTGAACACCGCGTACAATCTCTAAAGCAAAATAACTGAAAATGGCCAAAAATTGCAAAAATCTAAGGGGTACCCCTTACGATTTTTTCAGATTTTGGCCATTTTCAGGGGTTTTCAAGCTTTTATTCATAAAAAATGAACCGGTTGGGCAAAAATTATGAAAATTGCTATACTTATGTATTTTTGTCTGTAGAATCGAATGGTGATGTCGCCAAATTCATATCTCGACCCATTTTTGGGTTACTACCCAAAAATGGGCAGTTTTAAACAAAACTTTGAATCTAAATATCTCGAGAACGAAAAGAGATATCGACCTGCCGTTTTAAAATCTGGAATCAGCGCATTGAGAAGTATTAGTTACATAAAAATTAGATTTTTGAAAATTTTGAAGTTTTTATCTAAATATAGGGTATATTGACTTTTGGGGCAATAATTCAAAATTGGGTAGATATATAAACTTGGTAGTAATATTATTTGATTGTAAAGAGAATGTTACGTTTACGTAAGTGTCAGCATTTTTAGAGAATAATTTGTGCCACTCTATTAGAATGAAGATATTTGCATGTTATTTCTACCTGCTCTCAGTGCTCTATATAGTAAAATAATTTTACTGTTTCTTTAATATAAATGCTATTTTTGTTTGAAATCATTTTTGAAACTACAGTTTTCAATCTCATAAGAAATTATTTTGAACTAAAATAGAATTCATGTTAAAGAAACAGTAAGATTATTTTACAATATGGAACATGTCTTCATTTCAATAAAGCGGCGCAAATAATAGCTCGGTTGGCATTCAATGTTAATGCAAACAGTAAGCCATATGCCGCTTTGTCATAATTACAATATTTATAGTTTTATTGCTGGATCCTGACTTTAAATTTAAACTTTGTAGAAGTAATAGTTGATGTTGAAAACATTATGTGCTGAAATGTAATTATTTACAAATTTGTTATAATTACTCCTACTATTAGTTTTTATTGAAAGGAAAAAATTATAAATACTTCAACAGAGATGAGTTTGATGACCTGATTTTTTCTTTTTATAACATTTGCAGTTAAACAAATCTAATAATTAAATAAACATCTGGTGTCACCTTAACTGAAATTGCTTTCGATCAAAAAGCGAATAGCGAACCATTTTTTGCGAATTTCATGAATTTAATTTCGTGAAAATATATTTATTTCCTTTATTTTTATCTCAAAAGAAAGTTATTTAAAAAGCTTTTGAAATGGGTGCCAAGTTTGCAATTGTTTTACAAACAAACAAGTTAATAATAATAAGATTTTTATTTCCTCATTGCCAGTGCATGAAACGTGAAATTATAAATAAATACCTATATCATATATTTTACTAGGTAGTTATTTTCATTATTATTAATTTTAGATCCTATTCTATTCGTTTGTATTGGCTATTATACAGGGAATTTATTTTAACAAGCAACATATGGTCAATCAATTCCATGGTTACTCACTATTGTCAAAAAATGACAGCAGTGTAATATTTGTCCAATTTAAAATGCAACATACAAAATTTGTAATTTTGTATTTTCAAAACAAATTTCCAATAAATTAGCCAACATACGATTAACAAAAAAATCAAAATATGAATGCTGCACATCTTAACAAACTTTAGCTTACAAAAATTCATAACTTTCGTGTAATAAATGTTAAAAAATACCCCCATTTACTCTGAGGCAATATTCTAGTCGGTCGTAATAAGAATTGACACCATTTGTGATGTGTTTTGGAGGTATCTCCTGTGCTGCAATGCTATTTATAATGTTGCATTTTAAAATGGACAAATATTACATTGCTATCATTTTTTTGACAATAATGAGTAACCATGGAAGTGATGAACCATAATGTTGCATTTTAAAATAAATTCTCTGTATATTACATTGAATAATATACTATTATAATAAACATAATCAGGGCATCGAACCCAAACCTGAACCGAACCAAAACCGGAACCAAACCGTAACATTTTAGGAAACCCAAACCGAGGACCGAACCTCAGATATATTTTTAATTGAACCTGAGTCGAAATCGAACCTAGTATTAAAATTCAGGTTCGGGGTTCAACTCCGGTTCAGGTTAATTTTTAGTTCGACAAGTAAATACAGCCGATAATCGACGTCTTAGGGGTCTGCGTTGCTGTCTGGGCTGACTTTTCGTGAAAATTGTGTTCGTTTCTTGTTGCGTTTTGCGTAAATTCCGGCTCTCATTTTACATTATTTCGAACCTGAATCGCGAACAAAACCGCAAATTTTATTAATTCTTGAACCAGAACCGCACCCGAACCCATCTTTCAAAAAACAAATTAACCCGAACCTAAACCGAACACAGTGTTTGGCGGGTTCGATGCTCTGAACATAATAGCGAAGAATGTAAAGTTTCGCAGAAAATTAACTGTTCATGCATTAAGCCAAAGCCACAAAAATGTCTTTGCAGGGCATCGAACCCGAACCTGAACCGAACGAAAACCGGAACCAAACCGGAACATTTTAGCGACCCCAATCCGAGCCTCAGATATATTTTCAATAGAACCCGAGTCAGAACCGAACCGGGTATTTACATTCGGGTTCAGGGATAAACTCCGGTTCAGGTCCATTTTCATTTCGAAAATCAAGCGTATTGACTGTTCGTGAAATTGTGTTCCCAAGGAATACAGAGTTTTTATTAATACATAAGGTGCGTTCGGTAAATCATACGGAGTTGGAGTATTTACGGAGCGGTGTGGGAGTGGAGTAGGAGTAGAGCTGGAGTTGGAGTAGATCGAGGGAACAAGGTACACTCCTTTATTTGTTATTAACCGAACGAGTAGAGTTAAAATTTTGGTGCACGAATATAATAACCTCCTTTTTCGACAATCTGATATACTGCACTGCTAAAAAAATAAATAATGAACCATACAGAAGTTATTCAGTTTGGTTTTATTCTTTAATGATTCTGAAGAAAGTATATATATTAGAAATGGTACAGAATGCTTACCGTTCCGACATACTGTGCCTTATTATATTACAAAACAATATTATAAATATAAAATAATTGTGTATAATAAAATATTTCAACATAAAAATACAAAATGATCTGACAGATGTCAAATAAAACAAAAAAAAAAACTCCATGTATGCTTGCATATCGAGGTTGGACTTATGGAGTTAACACTTTTCACTCCACTTGACTCCATTCTGCATTTGCCGAACGCTCCATTTTAAGACACTTCTCACTCCATGTAATTACCGAACGGTGCTAGGAGTGTACAGAGTAAAAAGAGTGAACAGAACTCATTTGCCGAACGCACCTATTATAACTAATAATGTAGTTACTGTAACTTATAGTTAGCGGAATTATAACACTTTTAAGTTATTTTGCCTTGTACAACTTTATTCTAGTCTTTTAAACTACAATGCGAAGTTATGATGTGTGGTACTGATTTGTGTTCCTTGGGCTGCTTTATTAATTCCAGCTCGCATTCTTATTATTGCTTTTTAAAGATTGTTATTCAAAAAACACACATACATACATACATACACACACATACAGACATCATCGTGAAAATGTTAAAATTGTATTCTAGGGACTTTAAAACCCTCACCAAGGGTAGCGTGAGTTAAATAATGACACCGAAATCTGCATTCTTTATTTCCATAAATATATGCCTCTCTAAATATCTTGATAAAATCAGGGCATCGAACCCGCCAAAAACTGGGTTCGGTTTAGTTTCAGGTTAATTTGTTTTTTGAAAGATGGATTTGGGTGCGGTTCTGATTCAAGCATTAATAAAATTTGCGGTTTTGTCCGCGGTTCAGGCTCGAAATAATGTAGAATTTACGCAAAACGCAACAAGAAACGAACACAATTTTCACGAAAAGTCAGCCCAGACAGCAACGCAGACGCCTAAGACGTCGATTATCGGTTGTATTTACTTTTCGAACTAAAAATTAACCTGAACCGGAGTTGAACCCCGAATCTGAATTTTAATACTCGGTTCGGTTTTGACTCAAGTTCAATTAAAAATATATCGGAGGTTCGGTTCTCGGTTTGGGTTCCCTAAAATGTTACGGTTTGGTTCCGGTTTTGGTTCGATTCAGGTTCGGGTTCGATGCCCTGGATAAAATAAAGTTATCATTTTCATAACATGGATAGAAGATAGAATAACTGCCTAAACCACAAATTCTCACCTACCTACATATCTTCTACACAACAGAATATCTGCCTAACAATAAATAATAGCCGGCACGAATGATAAACTTCACTTCAAATCGTTGAAGTGTCGTAAAGGCACATCGGTCTTATTTATTAGTTCTCTCGGAACCTCTCAAAGCCTTCTAAATTTTTTTCAATGCGTTAAATGGCCCGTAGCTAATTTCCAACCATTACCTGCCGAGAAGTGAGGTGCACTTGCTATAAAAAGAGATTTTTATGGTGACTTTTGTGGCGCCTATATAGTCTTTTGTCTTTTTACCGCCACAGCCCTCTCTGTGTGAAATCAGTCCCTGTTTACTAATGCAATTAAAAGTTTGTTTTCGAAGTATAAATTATCGAATTATTGTTTTTGTTTCGACATTAATTGCGACTGATTTTAAAAATGAAAGGTGTAAAATTATTACGACGAATATATTTTCTTTTATGAGAACAAGACATGCAGTAATAATGGTATTTCTCAACAAATCATAAAAGCAAATATACTTCATAATGAATTAAATTTATCAGTCAAGACGAGCCTATAGCGACGAGGTATATAGTTTCTTTTTTTTTGAGCAAGTTTTGAAATAAAGACATTTCGTTAGCCAAAGCATTAACGATTAAGACACTAACATGCATGAAATTTGAATTACTGTTTTTTTATTTGCATCACTTTACGAATGTTCGTTTTTTGTTCTTGGTTGAAGTTCAATACGTTCGCCCTTTTCTTTCTTTTGGATATAAAGAACACTTGATCGTTGATGTGAACGATATTGAAGAGATCTTTCTTACGGTTATGAAATGTTCTCGTACGTAGACGATGAATCAAGTGTCGCGAAGTCTGGTTCTTAAAAAAATGTCACTTTACTCGTTTCGCTCAAGAATTACTACACACATGTCTACGATATGCGTCAGTACGTTAACCTGCCGTGTTATTTTATTAAAATGTTGGTGGTTATGTGTTGACAGGAACGCAACAAAATGCAATCAGTAGATCCTTAACTGAAGATGCACGGATTTTAAAACCAACAATACCACAATGTTTGTGTGTGTGTGTGTGTGTTTGTGTGTGTGTGTGTGTGTGAATTTGTACAGATTTTGTCTCCGCTCTAACTCATGTGCTATTATTGAGAAAATTCTGAAACTTCTAATATAAAAAGAAACTATTAGATTTTGGTGTAAACTGGATAACCGGAAATGACACTTTACTTGAAGTTCATAATGTTTTTTTCCAAAAAAACGCCTTTAAATGTCACTTTTTTGCATTTTATATCATAAAAATTAAAGCTTATTGAATTTTAATACTTTTTCTATACAGGGTGTCTCTGGACGAGCTTACTCTATCTATATTTTAAATACTATTTAATATAATTTAACGAAATTTGGTATCTAGGGGTTATCCAACATGGCCGTTTTAACTAAAATATTTTCAAAGCAGTAGCACTTCCGGTTTGACCGGAAATTGACCTCAACTTTCTTATTTTAAATGTAATACGCTATATTTTATTTTACCATTGAATGCAGCGGAAAATTTTACATATGAAGCAATAAAAACATTTTACTCATGATCAACTACTTCCGGCGTTATTCAACTTTTTTTGATTTTTTGTCTGAAATCCGGCACATTTTCAAAACTCTGTATATCAGGAACGAGATCGAATTTTTATAATCTGAAAAAAGCCTGTTATAAAGGAGACTGTAAGCTACATTATCCATAGAAGAATCCTCGATTATTTATAAAAATGCGACGGGTACGTTACACCAAAATTTCAGTTGACAAACTTCAAAAAAGACAATTTTTTTAAATGGAACCCCCCATTTTTTATTACATAAATGTGTTCTACGGCAAAAAATAAGGGTACTTTATGTATCATGTCCTATGTTGAAAGTTGATAGAATTTCAGTAAATTAAAAAAACATGTAATCTGAGTATAATTATTTTATTAATACGAATAAGTAACGATGTGCTTACATATGAATGGATGACAGTTTGAATATGTATTAAATTAATCATAGTTTTGTATTTAGAATTTATTTGTTTTTTCCATGGCTTACTTATCCGTATTAATAAGAATACTGCCCATTTCTTAGCCTTCAAGACATACCTTCAAGGTCCAATAATTTATGAATCCTCACCACTAAGCACCTAACCCTTTATAAAAGGTTGTAAACCCTGCTAAGTCAGTTCTTAGATCACTTCATACAATTATACCTCTTAAGTGTTAGTGTTCCATATTTAACTCTGTTCTCCCTTGTATGTTTTGAAATAGTGTGTGGTACCATTCGTTAGAACGCCTAGGTTGTCGGTCCTCCCTTAGCATGCCACATGCCATTCTCACGGTTGTTAACTTATCAGAGTGAAACTGAGGACCAAACTCAAGCTCTTCAACTTGAACGCGTATCATGAGACCTGCTGTCGCTTTCTACTGTTTATTTACAATACGCTTCAGACAGACAAACGTTACACATACCAATTATTTGTTGAGTACTTCAGAACTTCAGTCACTTGCAAAAGACACGGCATTGTCTTTAGCTTAATAGTTTAGGTAGGGTCAAGATGAATAGATTAGAAAAACTGAGATATTGGCTACTATTTAATCATCATAAATAAAAATCTGATGTGGGCAGTATTTTGTATAAATCCCATACCAAAAGTTCCTTGGAAAAGATTCTATACATCCAGTAAAATTGTACCACAAACATATACTATTTTCTACAAATTCCATACCGAAAGTTTCTTGGAAAAGATTCTATAAATCCAATAAAATTATAACACGAACATACACTACTCGTACATAAATTGCATTTGACACTGACATCCGCCAATTAGAATGATTTGAATATATCAGCTGTTTCCATTCTTTTAGCAAAGCTGACCGATTTTTGAAAGTTACTTTTTTTATAATTCTTTAACTCTATTGAATATGAAGGGAAATGTATAATCAAACCGTATGGACAATAAGATATTCTTTCATATAACTTCAAATAAGGGAACTTCCGGTTAATTATGACCAAAATCTAATCAGCTGTTCATATGGATGTAAAGAAGAGGAATACGAACGAAGGAATTATAATTTTTAGAATTGTAGTATTGGGTTATTGTCGAAGAAATTTTTGTCACACACAGTAAAATCGTATTCTAGGGACCAAAACGTGCTTATTCATTAAAAACTCACCACCGATTTTTTTGACCAAAGACAATACCTTCCTTACATTAAAGCCACTTCCGCCACGGAAGGTAAAAATGAGAGAGTAAAAAATAAAAACGTTGAAATAAACTATTTTTGATCCTACTAGAAGTTATAAATGAAAGAATTAGGCCTTAAGGATCACGCAGAACATTAAATAAAAAGTTAAAAAATATGCCTAACATTAGTTTTTAAACATCATTTATTTCTTCATTTTCATAATTTTATATATTGCTCCAATCATGCGTTGAACGGTTTTGAAATGAATAGTTTTTTCCTACACGAAAATTTTAATTTTTAAACGTTTGGTTTTTGTAAGAAAAAACCCTTAATCTTTGTATCAAAAGTACCTACCTGATAAAACCACGTTAGCGAATTACATATATTTTTTAAATTTGGTACAAATATTTTCACATGTGAAACCTAAGTTTAACTGTGATTTATAGATATACGGGGTGTATCAAGATAATGGAACAGTGCCGTTTATTCGTGTATGTGAAAAGATAAAGAAAAAACGGGCGACACATTTCAGTATAAACTTAACATTATATTATTGAATTTAGAACAAAATTCTCTTTTTAATGAGTTAATAAAATATATATAATGCCATTTAGAAAAATATAATATTGCCCTATAGTTTGAGTACCACTGGATTTAAGATAATAAAGTATATGCTAAAATGTGTCTCCCTCTATGCCTTACAAAATATCTCAATCACTTTTTTCTGTATCTTTTCATATCCACTGTTTCATTATCTTGATACACCCTGTATATCCAGTGACCAGGACGATGACTTTATCAAAAGTCATAAAAAGTACCAATATTGATACGTTCGAGTAATTTGTTAAGCTAAAGGTTATTAATAAATTGATAATAAACATCATAAATAAACCAGTAAAGATTGGCAACAGATAAAAGTTTGCCGCTTTTTCTCTACAAAATAATTGTGGAAATATTATTGGTAGGTATAAAATTTCCAGTACCTAGATTCAAACTTGGAATTTATTAGAACTCATCTTGTCAGTTCGTTTCCGAAAATTTATGCCGTCATTTCCTTTAAATCCCAAAAATTAGCCCTAAATATTTGGCATTCTACTACCTGTTTTAGTTCCCCATACCTGTAGGTTGTTGCCCGCATTCCTTCCAGAAAAAAACCTTTACAATACAATACATGGCGCCTAACCAAACCAGTAACGAGCCAACCTTCGAATGACAGATGTCTATAGTAGGGTGTCTGCCTCTTCTCCAGCGTTGCCATGTAAGAATACGGGGGTGACGGCTTCGGCTTATGAATGGCCGATGAGTTATAGCTCGCGGACTGTATTGCATGTTCATAGCGGATTACCGATGTAATATCACGGCGTGCCGTACGGTTTTGTCCGCAAGATTAATGGATGAGAGCCTCGGCGGTGCAGCACTGCACGGCGGCCCCAGTTTGATGCGAGGGCAACTGCTAGGAAATAATTGGAACAAGATGCAAGCTATTATGGAAATTGTAAGCGGCAACCTAGGATACATGATTGGAAAACTTAAATAGATTTATGGGAGCGGATCGGAATGGGAGATGTAGCAGTGATGTTCAGATGGAATTTTAAAGTAACAAATGTAATTCAATTTAAATAGTGAATCGGAGAAATCTTCTTGACCATGCAGTTAGAAAATAAAGCGAGGGATGATAAAGAACAACTAATTTCTTATTGCACTTTATTTACATAGTATAATTTTAAAAACTTTCTCCAAAATTTAGTACTGGTATAGTCTGGACGATTTATCTTGGCAAGCCTTAGGAATGCAGGTCGATTCACAATTCCTACGATGCGGTATGTTAAATATATACTTTTTCTTAGATACCGCACTACGTTAAAAGTAAAATAGTGATTTTACGACCTTTTATGGCCTAACACAATAGAAAAACATTCCGAACCGCACGATTTATGACACTTATATTCAAGCAGTTCTCTTTGCACATAGGCGTGCATAAATTTTCTTACTGGCAATAAGAAATCTACAAATGATTCGATTTTTTGAATATAAATAAATAAATATAGAGTAATCTAATCGCAGAGGCTAAGGCACTAAGGAAACCAGTTGACAAATTCCAATGTTTATAACATATTTTGTAAATGACACATGTCATTGTCAAAAATCAACAGTTTTAGTGACATTCTGATAGCTTTTTCTGGGAAGTATATTTAATCTTTCTTATTGTTTTATTAATTAAATTTTTGAAATTATGGGTAAAATGCATATATCCATCAGAAATACCGCCAATCTGGTTAATGAATTGGAAGAATCTCTCATATATACGAACTTCCTCATACAATTAAAAATAGATATAATTAGAATTATATAAATAAAATAAATATATCAGTCAGTTTTTTAAATATTTTATAAATACTTTTTTTAAAATATTATAGGTATAGGCTGTCTCAAGATATATGCACATTCCATTACTTGCGAAGTAGTGGTCCGACCCTTCACGGATGGATATTTTGTCGGGGATTTGACCAGGTTGGGATTAAGTAAATTTTAAAAGGATGGTTATTTTCAAAGAAATATATTTTCCAAATATGATTATAATTTACCATTGATTAACATTAACTGTTTAACGCTCTTTTCAAAGAAAACGTACATTTGACTAATGATGATAAATACGTAATTTTCTTATCGTTTAAAAATTTATATATAAATGCATTTTTTAAAATAATTGTTAGCTTTACCTATTCGTCAAAATAATGTTACTAAATAAATTTTTATAACAACTAAACAATAAAAATGTCGCAAAATTGACTTCATGAAAATTAATACTTGATTACTTCAAAAAAATAAAAAATAAATAAATACGTCCCAGCACTCTTTGCCTCTCTAATGTATGTCTCTCGCTGGGAAGGGTGCAGGTACAAATGTGCATATATCTTGAGACAGCTTATAATTTTATTCTCTTTACATTCATAGTGAATTACAAGAACATACGGTCCATTTCCTTTCTCCTTGACAATAAAAAGATTAATCTTGAATGGCTCAGCAACATTTATCACGTATGCAAAATGTGACGGCTGTCTAATTAAGCGATGTATCGATCAAGTAAACTTGTTACGCAGTAATAGGCAATTGTTTTTAATAGCTTCATTTATCAAAACAGCTTGTGCCACACAGTAACAAAACACGAACGAGGTGTACGCAAACAGACTGACACCTTCAAAAGACATCTGCCAGAGCGCGCAAAACAAATATGATGATCTATACATCTTGACACCAACAGAAGATAATGCAAATAGTTTACAGCACAATGATAATTGAATACACAACCAGATATTGATTATAAGCGATGATAAATGAAATAAATAATTATTACATGTGTTACAAACATTGATTGATAGCGAGAAGTACGGTCAATACCTACAATTAGAGATGGGTCAATTCCCGAAGGAATTTTCCCGAATTTATTAATATCGAAAAAGTGTACATTGGTAATACAAGAACATAATTTAAAATGTAAACAAATATGTAATTAGACATCAGAATCAGAAGAATCAGTACTGTACGTATAGGTATAGTCCATTTCAGATTGGGATAGGCCTTCGCCTATTTTTTTCTCAAAAAAATCCGGGAAAATACGTAACAAAATTTCTTCCTGCAAATCGTTACTGAAGGAATTTCCGGGAAAAAACGAATTCCCGACGGGAATTTTTTGGCGGCACATCACTACATACAATGGGGTATTCCACTCATTTTTTTTTATTATTTTAAATAAACCTTCATTCAGTTTTGAAGCAATTCATGATATTAAAAAATCTTAATGGTTCCTAGTTTAACAGTATTTTATTTTCGAGAAATCAGTGTAACGTCACATTTCCCCTATACTTGTCATTCTCACACACACTGCTCTGAATACGCTGCGAGAGAAAGATAACAATTGTATGACGTCAATTTTCCCTTTAAGCAAATGTGAAATATCTCGCAAAGTAATTATTTAAAAAATGTTTTCATTGTTTTAACTATTATTTATTGAGCCATACTTTATGTTAAATTGGATTTTTTAATTTTTTTTTTGTTATGGTGGAATACCCCATTCAACAAACTATTACATATTACCCAAAAAATTGCTACGACGGTAACAATATCATTTTATATTACGAATTACACTACACAGAGACAATCAAAAAGAACACATTAAAATCAGGGTTCGAAAATATCAAGATATTTATATAAACATCATATCAAGCGATATATATATCGGATATTTATCATTCTGTGAAATATTTTATTTTTTAAAAAACACACATTTCAGATGTAAACTTGTATTTAAAAACTAAATATGTACATAAACTTAATATATGATCTTGGATAATAATAGTACAAAAGAATAATAATTTATAACAGAGTTGAAAGAGGTATTTCTTCATCTGAAGAATCATTTATGAGATCACTGTGACCTTCAGTTGAATCTGATGATTCCCATGCCCATTCGAGTTTGGTCTTCTTCTTGTTAGTCTTAGGGAGGTATTAAGCGATCTGCTCATGGGTGATATTTTCGGAAGAATCCAGATTTATTCAGAATAAAATAAATGAATATATCGTGATATATATCAAGCTATAAATATCATGATATATATCATGATATATATCGTATGATATATATCCTCCGAACCCTGATTAAAATACGATGAATGATGATGATGATAATTAAGATATGTTATTGATGAAACACATGGCTAAACGCCATTTTTCTGTCGACAACAACGCAACAGGTGTGAAAGTGGCTCTGTGTTTCTATTTGGATGCTGGTGGGATTCCCTCATGAACATGTTTGGAGGGAGGACTATTCGCATCCATCCTGTATGTTTCTGAATGTTTCAATGTTGGGAGGTTTTGGGGCTGGAATCAGCCCTGCCAATTTAATTCTTTATTACGTTATTAGGTTATTACAATTCTTATTTTTTCGACGTCGTATTTATGGCCACGCCTGTCGTTTGGTGATTATTTGGGAATGCTCTGATGTGATGTGTAAATTTTTTGAAGATTAGTCCTTGACTGATGATGGAAGTTTTCCAGCTTCCGAAACGTTCCAATACATTGAATATGTTTTTATGAAAAATACAAATGTTCTTTATTTTCCCCATCTCGAGAAGGCGGTAATCTTTCATGTTATTTCAATTTAGTTGTACTACCTACGAGTACGAGGTAATTCAAAAACTACAAAATGTTTATTTTAAACAGAATTTCTTGGAGTGTATCTTATAAATGCTGCAATTTAAAATACATCATGTCATTGTAGTTGTTAAAGATAAAAATGTGAAAAAGATATATCTTCTTACTGTATGCAGTGCGTTAAGCACATGAATTACATTATTATCACTGCCGATATTAGTAAACAAACCAATTACATATTGATAACACTATGAACAATATATTTATTTACAATCTACAACGTCTACATTAGAGCCAGAGTATTTATCAGGTCCGTAATTACATAAATCATGTTCTTGAAACATAAATAATCTATAAAGACACATAAATAACATCTCGCACACATATCGAATCTTGAATTCTGTAAGATTTACGTTATGTCAGGTATAGCGTCTTTGTTTCATAATAAAGGAAAGAATAGAGAAATTGATTTTAAAGAATCAAGACGGCGTCTTACCGCTCCTCTTTTGTCACAATGATTAACAGAAAACCAGGTAGCGTTAAGGCCTATTTATAATGAAGTAACGTAAAACCCAACGCAACGACGCACCGTAATCAGTAACGCAAACTCAAAATATGTGATTTATAATAACGCCGAAGATAGCATTTCTAAACAATCAAAAGAATTCTGTATATATTGTTGAAATTCAACTCGTTTTTATTTATAGTCTTTATGGCACATGACATATAAATGAGTGTATAAAATAATTTGATTAGAAATGGACAGTGACGACGATATAGCTGCGGCAATATTGTTTTTGACTCGGTGAATCTCGATTAATTCTATCATCCATAATTATTCTTCGTATCGCTTTGAAAATCTAACCGGTCTAACCATAAAATGTAGAATTTATTATGTAATTTTGACAGTTCACGAACATATCGATAATACAGATTTTTATAGTAAAACTAAAACACTGAATTCTGATTGGCTAGAGGTACAAAAGTAAGGTAGAAAGATGAAAGTTGGTTAGCTTTTGCGTTGTGTTACGTTACGTTACTTCTGCGGCTCTGCGTTGCGTTTCATTATAAAACGGTAGATAGAGATGCACTCGATTTCGAGCTTTGGTCCGGCCCGGCCCGAAGCCCGCCTCGATTTCTAGTCGATCATCGAGCCGGGCCGAAGATATTTTTTATCGGGCCGAATCGGGCTAATCATTTTCAAAAATCGAGGCGAGTCGGACTTTTAATTTTGGCCCGGCCCGAAAATTCGAGCTTTTCGGGACGACCCGATAAATCTTATAGTTCAATCAAAAGCACAGTTTCCTTAATATTTTAATGAAAATGGATGAAGTTAAAAAGGATCAAAATGAACAACACACTTCACATATTAATAAATAAAAATATATTATTTTACTTCAAGAATTCAAGGTTATTCATTAAAGCATAAAAATCATATTGTGATGTTGCTATTATTATTGTTATTACTCGTATACTTAAATAAAAGTGATTTTTGTTCCTACCATAATGATTTCTTGTTCTATTTTTGAGCAGAAACAAAGTTAGATAAAAAATCCTTATGTAAATTATAATTATATTTTTTATATAAGATTTGTGAAAAAGTTGTTTAAATTCTTTGGTAAACAAAGTTTTAAATACTCGTAGGTCTGTAATTTTTATAACAAACTTACACTAGAAGGGTCTCTTTTTCAACTATTTATGTTAACTAATATGGGGTCCCGTGGCCGCGTGCCTAAGTGTCTGGTCCCGAACCTGGGGGAACCGGGTTCGATCCCGACAGACGCCAAATATTTCCAATTTTAAATGGCACAAAAGTGACCCCTGTGGTGCACTCTCTACGCCAGCTATGAGTGCCCGTGAGGTGACGCCTGTTAAGCGCCCACACGGTAAAATATATCGTCATCATTACCGATGTCTACATGTGTTGTAGATACTGGCACACCCAGAAATGGGTAATATGCCGTGATGATATATTTATTTTTATTTATTTATGTTAACTAATGTTGAAAGTTATAAGAATGTAGAGGTTTTTATAAGTTTGACACGAAAAAAGTTAAACATTTCGCCTTAACATAAAAATCAACATTAGGAATGCCGGATGCACCCAATTTCGAGCTTTGGCCCGGCCCGGCCCGATTTCGAGTCCATTTTCTAGCCGGACTAGCTAATTTTTTTGTCGAGTCGATCTTCGAGTCGGGCCGATAATTTTTATTTTCGGGCCGAGTCGATCCAAACCTCAAAGCCCGGCCCGGCCCGACCCGAATGCATCTCTAACGGTAGAGATGCATTCGGTTTTAGATAAAATCTACCGTGAGTATTTTTTAACGTGAAACATTGGGTTTGTCATATCCATGGTTACATGACATTTGATTGACAGCAATGTATTTGCCCGTTCCATTTAAAATGAAACATAGGGAACGAATTTGACATTTGATAAGACGTCAACGTCAATAGAGGTTAATTTTGTTTAAATAATTATACCTGCATTTTAAATTAATATTAGTTGTAAAAAAATATAGTGTGCACCTTGTGCCCGAGTGGTTTTCTGACTCGGCTAAATTTCTTACAATATTTAAATATAATACTTCTGTCAAATTCATTCCCCATGTGTCATTTTAAATGAGACAGACAAATACATTGCTGTCAATCAAATGTCAAATCGTAACTTATAGGAAAATTCAACGGTTATCTGTCATTTTGACAAGATGTCATTAGAGGTTAATTTTGTTCAAATAATTATACCTGTTTTCTAAAACTGAAATTTAGATGAAGAAAAAATACTGTGTGGTGCACACAGTATTTTTTCTTGTGCCCGAAATATGTTTAGTTCTCTCGAGTGGTTTTCTGACTCCGCTAAATTTCTTACAATATTTAAATATAATACTTCTGTCAGATTCGTTCCCTATGTTTCATTTTAAATGGAACGGGCAAATACATTGCTGTCAATCAAATGTCGTCACCATGGATATGACAAACCCAATGTTTCACGTTAAAAAATACTCACGGTATATACAGGAAACGTTGTACGGTGTGTATTCGATAGGTCCATATTTTAAAATAGCAGTAGTTTTTAAATGTTATCTAAGTCATTGACAGACACTATTCCATTCAAATTTGCATTAATATAAATTACATCAAAATAGAGAAATGGGACATAATGACGCATACGTATGTATTCTCCAAATCCCGAAGGACATAAATAATTCTGTCCCACTGTCCATTCTGCAACATCTGTTTATTTTATAACAAAACCAATCCTATTCCATCATCATAGAACAGTATTCCATGTTTGTTTCGTAGCACATATTTCATAAATCCAATCCCAGTACAGCGACTCCGGCGCTCTTATTTCGTTCAGCATCTCTGTCTGAGCTGTACTCTGTACTTGAATGCATCTCGTGAGGCATTACGATGACCGATAATTTGCCGCGGCCTTAACCTCCGCGCCACTCACGGACATGACGTGAACTCAACTGAGATCGGGATCCAGATCTACACAACCAAGACGAGATCGTAGACAAAGTTGATTGGAAGCAAGGATTGTTATTGGAGTATAGATTTATTTTGTTTGTATGTTGTGTGATATGGTGTTGTGTATGAATGTAATTTGTATTACATTAGATTTGGCTTGATTGAAAATAATGAAAATCAAATGATATTTTTCTACCGACTAGCTACTGTTGTGTTAAAAGCCTGTTCTACAATAGACCTATAAACCATAACAAAAATAATAAAATGTACACTTTATCCTTAAAGTACTACTCAATAAATAACGATTAAGATAAAAAAAAGATTTTTACCTCTCGCTAAGAGAGGTATTGGATTCATGCTAAAATTCGCATATCCAGATTTTAGTGAATAAGCACGATTTAAGGTCCCTACAATCCGATAATAACATTTTTAAAATGATGTATGTGTGTGTGTGTGTGTGTGGATGTGTGTATGTGTGCATGTGTGTGTGTGTGTTTATGTCTGGATGTTGTAGACACGATTCCTCAAAAACTTAAGAA
This sequence comes from Ophonus ardosiacus, assembly GCA_943142095.1. Classification (NCBI taxonomy): domain Eukaryota; kingdom Metazoa; phylum Arthropoda; class Insecta; order Coleoptera; family Carabidae; genus Ophonus; species Ophonus ardosiacus. The sequence continues at coordinate 2,154,063 of OW964831.1, forward strand.
CTGTTTAACTATGTAACTACTTAATCTGACATACATGGGAAGAGCTGAAAAGGTTTTGGTAACAATTGAAAACCGGAAGTAGTAGTTTCTTAAAAAAATTCTTCTAAATATAATTTTTTGGGAGTTTTTTTTTTTTATTAAATATTGAAGAACATAAAATTCTCCATCTAATACACTTAAAAAATTTATTATATCTTTTATGGGGTCCCGTGGCCGCGTGCCTGAGTGTCTGGTCGCGAACCTGGGGGCAGGGCCGGCTCGTGCGACTGTGCAACCCGTGCGTAGCACGGGGGTGCAAGGCCGAAGGGGGTGCAAGCAAAACGACGACGGCTATTATAATGCTATCCTAACTCAGTTTTATATTTTCAGAACTGATTTTACCAATTTTAGTAATGATAATGTTAACATTATGCATGACAATAAAATAAAATTTAAATGAATATTCTAATATAAATTTTTGTTATTTCGCGCTTAAATTTGTAATACGCATCGCAGAACGCAGGCGCTAGCCGACCAGCCTGTAGGAAAAGAGAGTTAATTCAAGATGCGTCGTAACCTGTTCTACCCGAAACTAACTGATAGTTGTTTGTTGTCTATAGCATTCAGAATATTGCTAACTATTCCGGTTGCAGTTGCTATTTGAGAGAGGTCTTTTTCAAAACTAAAAATGATAAAAAAATATCTAAGAACATTAATGTCACAAGACAAATTTAACAATCTGGCATTAATATCGATTGAAAGTTCAGTAATTGAAATTTGAATCTTAAAGATATTATTGCCGAAATCGCAGCCGCCAAAGCAAGAAAAATATCTTTTCTGTAATACTGTATTAATTTTGCTTTTGCTTGTATTTTTCATGTTCTATATATAATTTTTTTTTTATTAAAAGGAATTCATAAAGTAGGCACATTTGTCTTTTTTAACATTAAACGGTGAAAAAAGTGCTCTTTTTTTAACGCTAAGCGTGAAATAATGAAGCGTTACGGCACTTTTTTCACACTTTTATTACAGATGTAAAAAAAAATGTATGCAATTCGATTAAAAAGTGTCTTATTTCACTTAAAGGATTTCACGAAAAATATGTCTACTTTTTACTCTTGTTGCATAAATAACTATTATTTTTGTGGTAATACGCAAAAAGCCAAAGTTGAAATTTATTTTTTTTTTACATTTATGTACAATTTAGGTACATATTTCCTTTTTTAAAAAAATTTGTTATAGACTATATTTTATTTTTGTGAAATATAACTTATTAACTCTTTTTTTTCTTGTAATTTATATACAATTTTATTTGTGGCGTATTTTGTTTTCACAATAAAAATATGAAACGTTTCAAACAATTTAATTTTTTGTGTTGTTAAATGCGAGGGGGGTGCATAATAAAATTTTGCACAGGGGTGCTAAAATACCACGAGCCGGCCCTGCCTGGGGGAACCGGGTTCGATCCCGACTGACGCCAAATATTTCCAATTTTAAATGGCACAAAAGTGATCCCTGTGGTGTACTCTCCTCATCAGCTATGAGTGCCTGTGAGGTGACGCCTGGTAAGCGCCCACACGGTAAAATATATCGTCATCATTACCGATGTCTACATGTGTTGTAGATACTGGCACACCCAGTAATGGGTAATATGCCGTGATGATATATTTATTTATTTATAGGTTTAGAGATAAAGACACTATAATATATAGAGTAATCTAATCGCAGAGGCTAAGGCACTAAGGAAACCAGTTGACAAATTCCAATGTTTATAACATAGTTTGTAAATGACATATGTCAGTGTGAAAAATCAACAGTTTTAGTGACATTCTGATAGCTTTTTCTGGGAAGTATATTTAATTTTTCTTATTGTGTTATTAATTAAATTTGAAATTATAGGTAAAATGCATATATCCATCAGAAATACCGCCAATCTGGTTAATGAATTGGAAAAATCTCTGATATTTAGAAACTTCCTCCAATGAAAAATAGATATAATAAGAATTATATGTGTGCAGAAGACATGTAAATACAATACTTATATAGCCTAATATGGAAATGGCGAGAGGTGCTGGCCGCAACAGATTTTTTTAATAATTACTTTGCGAGATATTTGAATTTATTTCCAGGGACACAGTTGACGTCACACTATTAGTATCTTTCTCGCGCAGCCTACTACAGAAACTGGTGTGAGAAAGATAGCTATAGGTTTCTTTAAAAATAAAATGCAGTTATACAAAAATTAATTATGATTTTTTGATACCACGAATTGCTTCGAAATTAAAAATATTTAAAAAAATTGGTTTATGAGTCGTTTGTCGATTGTTGCTTGTCGTAAGTTGTTTGACATTAGAAGCACACGACATTGCTTTCTAGTCGCAAGAGTTATATGGTCTTGTAGCGAAGTGGGGTTATAAATATTATATCTTTCAAATTTATTTTAATTTAATTGCAATACGGTCCTAAACATACAAGACTTTGGTGTATAAAACCTCATATTACTGTTAGGCACCTTATATTTTATATTATTATACAGAGTGTTAAAAATAAGTGTCACAAATTATGAGGGTATATAGTACTGACCAAAATGAGTAAAATAGGCTTCACACACGTTTACTTACTATACTTTTTCTACGACCTTACAATAAAATATATTTTTTCTTCACATTGTCATTCTTTTAACGTAAAGCCTCTGTATCATAGACTTGTGTAACCATGGTTACCAAAGTTACGGGTGTTTAACAAGTTTGTTTTATTAAAATACAATTCAGTTTGTAATATTTAAAATAATGAACGGTGCGTGAAATGTTACTTCACGCACTGTGTGCAAAAAATCAAACTTCACACATAAAAATTAATACGTGAAGTACTGATGTTTTCGTAACTAAGCCAACCTTAATTTTGAATGCTAAGATTCGCAATTTTGCCTCTGCTTTTTTTCACTGCTCTTCGCCTTGTAAATGCAAAATAATTGCTCACCAAACAAAGTTTCCCTTTTGATCCTAGTGATATTTGGAACTTTCCAAAGAATTATACTGTAGAATTAACAAATGATATCCGCAATTAAAATCTTTTTAAGAACTCAGCAATTTTGTCATAATCTGTAATCTGATGATGATTGTTCAACACCCATGATTAATGTTGGTCATTAAAACAATTGCTAAAATTTGTTTTAATTTTCTCGTAAAATGCTTTCTGTGGGTCGTTTGTCAATGTGGACAAATGTAGGAAAGTGTCGTAAAGATCATGACAAAAGAGCAACCATGAAAAATAAATAATGATGCTGTAAAACGGAACGAAATCATATCTTGCTTCAAGGGCTTCCAATGCTTTGTTTCCGCCAGACCTACAGACGATAAACTTGATAGCTACGATTATTTCCAAACATCTTTGCTAAATTATTTCGGAGGGATCCTAAATACAAACGATATTGTTTCTTTTAAAAGAGTGAAAGATACAATTCTATACAGTGTCCCACACTCTATGTTCAGTATAGGGTCTTATGTAGTACCATGTTGCCATATTTACCTGCTGTAAATCTGCAAGATAGAAAGAGCTAAATAGATGCCCAAAAAGAGATGAAATATTCTGGGTACTTCATTGAATGTATTTATGACTGGTGTACTTTCACTGTATCTAAACAGGTGGGTGGAAAGAAAAAAAATTTAATTAAATAATGAACTGGTCAGTTTAATAATTTACAAAAAATATAAAATAATACAAATACAAAATGTAAGTAGGATATAAAATTATAATAAGCGTAGGTAAATGAAATGAATTAACATATAAACTCTAGTCAATTTAATGTAAATAATATAAAACATTTTTGTACTTAATTGGACATTTTACAATCGTCGTCAACAATATAAATTCCCTATGTTACATATTTCCATTCTACGAAAAGATATAAAATTAATACATATATGAGTACAAAATATAGATGTAAAATAGCATAGGTGCGAAGAATAAATGAAATTGAATAACACACTGGTCAGTTTAATAATACATATTTTTTATTTAATTTATATCTTCTTATTTGATAATTTACTAATATTTAAGCTTGATAGAAATACTGCATATATTTTATATAGTTCATAAGTCTTTATTCTTTCTTTGTAAACTCCAATTTGAATTTATAATATTTTAAAATTCTAATTTGTAATGCATTTAATCAAGGTTAGTATGCTGGGCGGTTTTAAAATATTGTATTGAAATATTACTTATTACAGGTACAAATAGCCCTATATATAAAACTATTTAGACAAATATTGGGTGTATACAATAAGCCCTTGGGTAAATAAGAGACCCTCATAAAACTTAAATTGTACAGTGTTAACTAATTTTGGTATAGCAATGAAAATTTATGAATGTTTCAATAATACATTACAGTGAAAAATTGGTAACATGGTACAGAAAACCTCCTTAAGAATAACATTGGCTATCTCTGCCACACTGAAGATAGGGTGTGGGACACTGTATAGTAAAGGAGTTTTTAAGTCGAAAAAAGTTCGAATGCTTCACTGGCCATGCCAATCTCCGGATTTAGATCCAATACAGAATATAAGACAGTACTCTTTTGTAAAATAATAAAAATTTGACAGCTCTGACATAACGGTTAACCTGTAGTTCATAATTTTGTCACCAGGGCCCTGTTTCTCAAAAATACAAGTCTATAAGTTAACAAGTTACAAGTTACTAGTAAATTTTTCACAAGGACATGTAAATTCTGTTTCAGAAAGATATTTACAAGTCTAGTAACTTTTTTACACGTGTAGTTTATTTTCGCAAGTGATCACAGTTGATTTAATTTGTGTGTTTATTATAAGGGAAACCTTCTGGCCAAACATAAAACGAGCAACATTGCTAAGTTTTCTCATATCATAATGTCATGATCTATTTCTACGCAGGGTCGCGTTAAGCAATTTTTGGACCCTAGACACAAGAATAAATTCGGGCCCCCAAATTTCATACATTCGTACATACATATACTCGTATATACAAACAGAAATCTGATCAATTTCAATCATTGTTATAACCAAGTTTATTGTTGTAATCAAGTATAATCATTGTTGTACTCAAGTTTATGCATTGTTGTAATCAAGTTTTATCATTGCTGTAATGCTTTTTAAAATTTTTAGCTCACAAATATTAAATAATTCGTGATATTGTAATTGTTTAAAATCAGCCAATGGGCCATTCCAATTTTATAGCTCCTCCATATGGCCATAATCAATCCTCCTAAATATTTTAGTTCTTCGTACCACAACAATTTCGTTTTCGTCACTAGGCCCGCTTGACCACATTGCTTCCTAATATTTATCTGCAATTATTATTATAATTTGTTATTAAAAAAATAATAATAAAATAAATCAAGATAATAAACAACCTCACTTTCAATTCCGAACCTTACCAGACAACTTGTACACTTTTTCAATTGTAAATAAATATTTTCTATACTATTAGAATTGTATGATAGGGTTGCTTGAGACTGTTAAAAATTTTCATGTATTTCACAAGACACTACTTGTAAAATATATTTTGAGAAACAGAACGATAATTACACTTGTAGAAAACACTTGTATAAAATAGACTTGCACTTGTGACTTGTGTCTCACATGTGTAGTTTTGAGAAACAAATATTTGTGAAAATTAAAATTCTACAAGTGTACACACTTGTATAAGACTTGTATTTTTTGAGAAACAGGGCCCAGATGTATCGCTACGTTATGTAGCTAGTTACAGTGCCTCAATTAAATGACCAGTTGCAATTCAACCAACTCTTATTCTAATATGACCCAAATTGGCTTTAAAAACCTGTCATGGGATTTCTGATAAACATCTTGTATTCGTAATAAATCATATTACCATTTACGGAATTCTCTGTAAATTGTATTCTGTTCCCATAGTGCGAAAATATCTTGGTGACACATTTATTCATTCGTTCAACGGAGGCACAGTTCACCTTAAGTCTTTTCCAAAAAATTGTTGTACACCCAATAATTCCCCGTAACAAATCATCCTCATATGGGTAACATAGTGCATCTAGCTCCGCCTACTGCACATGTATGCAAGCATGCACAGTTAATTGCAAGTTGCATGCTGCAGTTGCAATGTACTGCAACCCTTGCCGGCGCTGCACTTTAGAAACATTTATCTTCGAGGAACGCACAACTAGCAACAACACTATGATGGCTAGTCGTACTGTATGATTTGCACAGATTTATATGAGACGAGATCTTAATTGGAAGAAGGCTAGCTGCATAGTTGCAACTGCAATTATAAAAGTATGTAGACATACGGAGTCATTCACTATTTCCGTATTGATTGCTCATTTTAAGGAGAAGATGAAACAATTAAAAAAAAATCAAATTAACTCTTGAAAAGTATTTGCTCATCTGCATTTTTATGCTAAACACTCAGAAATAAAAAATCTGTTGTGGCCAGCACAAGACCTTCTGTCAATTCCATGTATTTTGTACAAATCCCATACCAAAAGGTCCTTGGAACAGATTCTATATAATATCATGTAAAATCGAACACGAACACATACTACTTTTTACAAATTCCATACCAAAAGTTCATTTGAAAAGGTTCTATAAATCCAATAAAATTATAACATAAGCTACACTAAGTAATATCCTTCCATCTTCTCTTTGGCCTTTCTCTGCGTGTCACTTGCGAGCAACACTTTGACATACCAATTTTAGATCCTATACTTTTTTCCATATTTGGTTTTGCACTTGCAACTGACATCTGTCAATTAAATTTTTTTGAATAATTATGTCAGCTGTTTCCATGATAAATAACAAAGCTGACTAATTTTTGAAAATTAATTTCTTTATAATGCTTTAACTCTACATCTATTGAATATGAAGGAAAATTAATAATCAAACCATATAGAGAAGAGTATTTTCTTTAATAAATATAAAAACAAAATGTCAGAAAATAATATTAAACTGCGTTTTTTTAAGAAAAACTGTTAAAAACTTCAAATAAGCGTACTTCCGGTGGATCAATTATAACCAAAATCTAATCAACTCTTCATATAGATGTACAGAAGAGGAATACGAAAGAATTATAATTTTTAGAATTATAGTATTGGAGTTATCGTCGGAGAAAAATTTGTCACAGACGGACACACATACACACACACACACACGGACACACACACACATACATACAGACAGACATCATCTTAAAAATAGTAAATTCGTATTGTAGGGACCCTAAAACATGCTTATTCATTAAAAACTCACCACCGAATTTTTTGGCCAAAGACAATACCTTCCTTACCTAAAGGTGACGGATGGTAAAAAGATCTTTGTTTATGTATTTATTAATTGTCTCGGCAACTCTATACGCTACGAAGTTGGTAGAGATGCACTCGATTTCGAGCTTTGGCCCGGCCCGAAACCCGCCTCGATTTCGAGTCGATCATTGAGCCGGGCCGAAGATATTTTTTATCGGGCCGATTTAATAACAACAAACCTCACATATTAATAAATAAAAGGAGAATTCATGGTTATTTATTAAAGCATAATAATTATATTGTGATGTTGCTATTATTATTATTGTTATTACTCGTATTCTAAAATAATAATAAATGATTTTTGTTCCTACCATAATGATTTCTTGTCTTATTTTTGAGCAGAAACAGAGTTAGATAAAAAATCCTTATGTAAATTATATTTTTACCTTCCGTCACCTTTAAGTAAGGAAGGTATTGTCTTTGTTCAAAAAATTCGGTTGTGAGTTTTTAATGAATAAGCACGTTTTAGGGTCCCTACAATACAAATTTACTATTTTTAAGATGATGTCTGTATGTGTGTATGTGTGTATGTGTGTATGTGTGTCCGTGTGTGTCCGTGTGTGTGTGTGTGTGTGTGTGTGTGTGTGTGTGTGTGTGTGTGTGTCCGTGTGTGACAAATTTTTCTCCGACGATAACTCCAATACTACAATACTAAAAATTATAATTCTTTCGTATTCCTCTTCTGTACATCCATATGAAGAGTTGATTAGATTTTGGTTATAATAGATCCACCGGAAGTACCCTTTTTTGAAGTTTTTAACAGTTTTTCTTAAAAAAAACGCAGTTAAATATTATTTTTTGACATTTTGATATTATATATATTAAAGAAAATATTCTTCTCTATACGGTTTAATTATACATTTTCCTTCATTTTCTGTAGTTGTAGATTTAAAGCATTATAAAGATATTAATTTTCAAAAATTAGTCAGCTTTGCAATTTATCATGGAAACAGCTGACATAATTATTCAAAAAAAATTAATTGACAGATGTCAGTTGCAAGTGCAAAACCAAATATGGAAAGTATAGGATCTAAAATTGGTATGTCATATTTTTACTCGCAAGTGACATGCAGAGAAAGGCCAAAGAGAAGATGGTAGGACATTACTTAGTGTAGTTTATGGTATAATTTTATTGGATTTAAGGCACCTTTTCAAATGAACGTTTAGTATGGAATTTGTAAGAAAATAGTATGTGTTCGTGTTCGATTTTACATGATATTATATAGAATCTGTTCCAAGGACCTTTTGGTATGGGATTTGTACAAAATACGTCGAATTGACGGAAGGTCTTGTGCTGGCCACAACGGATTTTTTAATATAAGATTTGTGAAAAAGTTGTTTAAATTTTCGAACGGCTTTGGTAAACAAAGTGTTAAATACACGTAGGTCTGTAATTTTTATAACAAACTTACACTAGAAGGATCTCTTGTTGAAAGTTATAAGAATGTAGCGGTTGTTTATAAGTTTGACATTAAAAAAGTTAAACATTTCGCTTTAATTTAAAAATCAACATTAGGAAAGCCGGATGCACCCAATTTCGAGCTTTGGTCCGGCCCGATTTCGAGTCAGTTTTCAAGCCGGACTAGCTTACCTAAAGATGACGGAAGGTTATAGTACTCGTGTTATTGCACTGCTATATCGGTCAAACAATCCCGGCGATAATGATAGCAATTGTGGTTGTCTTTTTTTGTAGTTATTGTGTGTGGTGGTGTTGCTGTGAGTTAAAGCATTACGTGACCTTCACAGGTGTAAAATGAGGCGGTCTGGAATTATCAGATCAGGATCGTTGATCGCACGATCGAGAAGTGAAGTGAGAATCGCTGCAGTACATCCGGCCATTGCAGGCGGAGTATCCTGACATGCAAAAGAACTGCAGGAGAATAAATGGTTACTGATGTTTGTGTTTCTTGACGAAATGATTTGAGGGTAAAAACAAATAATTTTTCACAAAAAAAAGTAGGCACTTTAAGGACAATGTCAACAACAATAAGGTCCATTTCCGAATTCCCTTTTTATTGATTTATCTTACAAAATAGTTAAGACGATTGCTGGTGCTACGCTAAACAGCACTTTAGTAGAAATCAAACTACACTCGTAAATATTAAGTTATAATTTCAAACTTGATACCATTGTATAGTAGATAGATCAATGCATGGGGCTGACCAATTATTTTTCATAATTATTAATTTCTATTGCATTTAAATTTAGTTCAAAAACTGGTTTCCATGGAGTTATTTGAGCCATTATATTTATTACAACGCATTTATATATATTTATAATTCTCTAACTCTTATATGTGTAGAAGATTTAATAAAAATGTTCAATGTGTCCGATAGAGATTTTGTATTCTTTAATATTTGTAATAACATAAATTTCATAAAAATAATATGTAGAAGATTTTTTAAAGAAACTACTACTTCCGGTTGTCCAATTGTTATTGTTACAAAAACCTTTCCAGTTCGTCTCATTAATGTCGAATTAAGGAAGATGCAGTTAAATTGGTCTTTTGTCTTTGAAAAACAGTACCTCCACAAACATCCTACATACACACACACACACACACACACACACACACACACATATACATACACACAGGCATCATTGTAAAAATGTTATAATCGGATTCTAGGGACTTTAAAACGTGCTTATCCACTAAAATCTGAATATGCGATTTTTAGCATGAATCCAATATCTCTCTTAGCAAGAGGTAAAAATGATAATTCCTGATTAGATTTTGGTTATAATTAGTCAATCTGAAGTTCCCTTATTTGAAGTTCAACAGTTTTTCTTGAAAAACACAGTTAAATATTATTTTTTGACATTTTATGTGATTACCAATATGAAAGAATATCTTATTGTCTATACGGTTTGATTATACTTTTTTCTTCATATTCAATAGATATAGAGTTAAAGAATTATAAAGAGATAAACTTTCATAAATCATCTGGCTTTGCTATAATCATGGAAACAACTGATATATTCCAATAATTAACAGATGTCAGTGTCAATTGCACTTTGTATAGATAGTGTATGTTCGTGTTATAATTTTATTGGATTTTCCAATGAACTCACGGTATAGAATTTGTAGAAAATAGTATATGTTTGTGTCACAATTTACAAAATTTGTTGTTTTGTATTATCAAAACTAATTTGCAATGGCCTACATGCGATTAACCAAAAATCAAAACATGAATGTTGCGCATCTCAACAAACTTTAGCTTACAAAAATTCATAATTTTCATGTAATAAATGTTAAAAAAATACCTCCACTCACACTGAGGCAATATTCTAGTCGGTCGTAATAAGAATTGACCCCATTTGTCATGTGTTCTGGACGTATCTCCTGTGCTGCAATATAATGTTGCATTTTAAAATGACAAATATTACATTGCTGTCATTTTTTGACAATAGTGAGTAACCATGGAAGTGATGAACCATAATGTTGCATTTTAAATAAATTCTCTGTAGAACCGTTTCCAAGGAACTTTTGGTATGTGATTTGCACAAAATCTATAGAATTACGGAAGGTATTCTGCTGGTCCCATCAGACTTTTATTTTATAAGTATTGTCGCATTTCCTGCTTCGCCAGCATAATACCATATTGGGCATTCCAGTCAGGTAACAATTGAAAATTGGAAATTCTGATAGTGGGCCATGATCGGATAACAAAGTGCGGATATATTAGTAGTTTTGGCGTATCATAAATCACAATGGCCTCACGCACAGCTGACACATGACTAGTGACGTCACGGGACGCGACGCGACGCGACGCTACTTGACGCGCGGAAGTGTTTCTGAGTGGCGGGTACGGGGGTAATTAATTCGTTGATTGTTCCCGTGCCAACGACGAGTAAATCAACCGACAATCAAATTGTAATTCGCTTAACAGCCAAATGGATTATTGTTTAGTACAATTACCGTTGACGAGATGCTCGTCACTGTCCAATCCTGATATACCCACCGTGTTCATGGTTTTCCATTTAGGATATTGAAGTCGAGTGGAAATATTGTTCACATTTTCAAAAACTACTCACTCATTTCAAAATAAAAAAGTTTAATCAAAAACAAATCATGATTCTGCTGCATGTAACAGAATAGCTATTTGTGTATTAAGAGCGCAAAATGCGACATTGTCGATTGAGAGGTTGTTGCCGCGCGACGAAAGAGCGCGGCATTCTCTCGAAATCGACAATGTCCATTTGCGCTCGAAACACACACAAGATTTTTTCTACAGTCGCCACAATGGGGTCCTCCACCATAACAAAAAATAATAAAATGTACACTTTATAGTTACAGTACTGCTCAATAAATAACGATTGGCTAATACAAAAGATACGGTTTAAACTTAAAAAGGCTTTTAAATGATTATATCGTTATATTAGCCATCTATTCCATAAAAAAAACCAAAATTAGAGCGTGGAAGCAAGGATTTGTGATGATTTGATGAGTTTTTGTAGCAAAATGTGTGGTTAGTTGTCACGCCTGTCACACTGAAAAAATTAACAAATATTTCAAGGAATTTGTGATTATATAGACATGTATGTGCATTGACTGACTTCTCGCAATTATTTAAGTAACGAAATAACTAATAACTTTATTGTAATCAAAATAAATAGTTAACTAGAGAACAGATGTCAGTACGACTCGCAACTATCCTACCGCCATCTGTGTACAATCATTCCTATTACTAAACATAACTGTTCACACAATTTATTTTATATTTACTTTTATTTTATCGTTATTTTCCATTCTTCTTGAGTTTTTATTCAATTTAATCTAAGCATTTTATACTTTCGTTTTTGTAAATGAATGCCCTATTTCATTTTCACAGCAGTGTGGCATTTTGTTAGGTTATGTTAAATACCGACAGAACATATGTCAAATTGACTTGTGAACGTGATAAATGTGTAATTACAGTGCCATTAGTTCCTAACTAAACATTTTCATTATGAATGTAGACAAGTGACATTTCTCAACATTGTATACTTAGAAATTTGGACAGCGAGCGTTTTTTCTACTTTGTCGCGCATGAGCGGCAAAGTGACTTTTTGCGTTGACAAAAGAGAGCGCAAATGGCTACTTTCTATAGTGACTGTAGAAAAAAATATTTTTTCTACTACGGTGCGTTTAGTATATACTTTACGCACTCTTTACAGTGTACTTTTCAAACACTTGCGCGTGAAAGTAAATAGACGTTGCTAGGCAACGTACACATTCGGTTAAGTAAATAATTAGGTAATAAATAATTATAAAAGTAATAACATTTATCAAGAAATATTGTTGCAGGAGATAAAAAATTAAAAATCTGAAAACTCTCATTTCCACTTTGAGCAAATAAAAGAACGTAGGTACGCATCACTTCCGGAAAGACATTTTATTATGCAGAGGCTTCATGCAATTATTTCCGGTACGTCCTAAAACTAGTTGCTTCTTTTTGTAAAAATTATATTTTCTGGAATCGAATCGTGAAATACTAATACTATATTTGCTAGCATATTTTTAGATTATTTGTTTAACATGTTTGAGAATAATTATTTATTTATTCCACTAAATTCACCTTGTTCAAACATTGCACAAATTTATGAATGAATATTTCAAAACTTTTAGTTTGCATAGTTTGTAAAAGTGATAAATCGTACTACATTGAAGAGAAAAATATTCTTGTTAAAAGTTTACTCTTTGCAGTGTGATTTTTCATTTTACAATATCACTCGTGCATGATTTGTGGGAGAATGTATAAAAATCGTTACACTAATCTCATTTATCAAGATTTATGTCATTTCGGTTTAAATTAAGTAAAATATAGTTAGACGTGCGGTTAATTGACAAATATAAATGGCACAATCTTCTATATTTATATCTGTACAGAAGTTATTTTTGTTTCACACCACTCGAGAATATTATATTTCAACACAAATCACCTCTGGTGTTATTCAATATGAACCGTGGAAACAGAATACAATTCCGAGAAATTCTCTGTTAAATATATCGCTAAATATAAATGGTCTCATCTCCTTTAAAACGTAGAATTAAGATTTATTCTTTGGAATAATAAACATCGTATCAAAAAATTGTAAACTCTGAATTTAAACTTTTTAACTCCATTTCAATGCTTATTTTTTTTATAAATATATAAAATAATCCGTTACAATCAAATAATGTTACTACCAAGTTTATATGTTTACCTACTTTTGAATTATTGCCCCAAAAGTCAATATACTCCACATTTAGATAAAAACTTCAAATTTTTCAAAAATCTAATTTATATGTATCTAGATACTTTGCAATATGCTGATTCCAGATTTTGAAACCGCAGGTCGATATCTCTTTTCGTTCTCGAGATATTTAGATTCAAAGTTTTGTTCAAAACTGCCCATTTTTGGGTAGTAACCCAAAAATGGGTCGAGATATGAATTTGGCGACATCACCATTCGATTCTACGGACAAAAATACATAAGTACACCAATTTTCATAATTTTTGAACGCCGCATACAATCTCTAAAGCAGAATAACTGAAAAGGCCCAAAAAATCGCAAAAATCTAAGGTGTACCCCTTACGATTTTTTCAGATTTTGGCCATTTTCGGGGGTTTTCAAACTTTTATTCATAAAAAATGAACCGGGTGGACAAAAATTATGAAAATTGGTACACTTATGTAATTTTGCCCGTAGAATCGAATGGTTGTGTCGCCAAATTCATATCTCGACCCATTTTTGGGTTACTACCCAAAAATGGGCAGTTTTGAGTAAAACTTTGAATCTAAATATCTCGAGAACGAAAAGAGATATCGACCTGCGGTTTCAAAATCTGAAATCAGCGCATTGAGAAGTATCTAGGTACATAAAAATTAGATTTTTGAAAACTCTGAAGATTTTATCTAAATATGGGGTATACTGACTTTTGGGGCAATAATTTAAAAATAGGTAGATATATAAACTTGGTAGTAATATTATTTGCTTGTAAAGACAATGTTACGTAAGTGTAGGCATATTTAGAGTAATGTATCTAGCAGCCCAAATAGCTCCATGGAAAGCAGTTGAAAAATTAAAATTTTGTAATTGACAGGAAATTATATGTTGTCAGTGTCAAAAATCCGTTTATATTACTGAAGGCTTTTTCTGGGAAGTACATTTAATATTTCTTATTTTATTATTAATTAAATATTTAAAATTATAGGTACATATATACATATATACACATCAGAAATACCGCCAAACTCGTCAATGAATTTGAAGAATCTCGAACATTTAGAAGAGTAGGAGGAACCTTATTATAGAATGAATTTAAAAATATAAAAATATATTAATAATTAGAATTTTTGTGTATGTGCCAGAAATGTTAAACATAATATGTACTTATATAGCCTAATATAGAAATGGCGAGAGGTCTTGTGTTAGCCACAACAGATTTTTTTTAAGTATAGATTTAAGACTATGAAAATGAAAACTAAAATCTGAAATCAGCGCATTGAGAAGTAAATAGATACATAAAAATTAAATTTTTGAAAATTTTGAAGTTTTTATCTAAAATTTAATACTGAATTACAAAAAAGTGTTGCAGATCCTTTGTACAAGTTGTAGACTCAGAAAGAAATTATGTTACGTATTATTTAAATTTTTCGATGTTATTTAAATAATATAACAGTTTATTAAATAATTTTGTGTGATATATATTATCTTTTATTTTACTCGGAGCATTTCAGTTTTTGGTCGCTCTGTTAGCCATAATCTAGTTGCCTCTGCATTGCCAGTGACCTGAATGTGTGTGGTGTGTGTGTGTGGTGTGTGTGTGTGGTGTGTGTGTGTGTGTGTGTGGTGTGTGTGTGTGTGTGTGTGTGTGTGTGTGTGTTGGGTAGAAGGAAAGAAGAAGAGAATTGTAGCGGGCGACCGGCGTCGAGCGGTTTGGTCGCCGAGACGCTGTTAATCTATCATAACAGATGTTTCTGACACCGTCACTCACAATAATAACTCTGTGGAGACTGCAGTTTGTATCCGCTGTACGCTGCTTCAAATAGCATAGACAAAACAGCTTAAAAACAACCACACACATTTTACGCATTTAGTTTTCTGCTCTATATGAGTTTTAAGAACTCAAATACAATGGCAACTACGGACAGAATTGTTCATAAAACTGGAATAAAAGCTCGTTGAATTTCATACAAGCACCTGTTATTTCAAATCGTTTTAGACTCTAATCATTTTAACTTTCAACTACAAATACAGGGTGTTATGTAAGTAAGTGATCAACACTTAACCAATGGTAGAACCGTAAAACTGACCCCAAAGATAGTAAATCTGGCAATAATTTTTGTTTAACATACTTTCTACAAGAACTAGGGGCCTTTAAAACTAACCATAACGTCATAGTTCAAAACTTTATAAAAAAGTAAAAATCAATGTGTTCTCTGGAAAAAAAGTGATACCTGTCACAAATGACATAAAATTATTGACGTCTATTTGGAAACAGTACACTATTTTGTAATGTCTCGCTATAAACCATATGCATGTCTGCATACTCTTGGTTGGTGAAGGTAAATGGTATTTTGAGAATATCAAAAAAACAATATAAATTGTACGTCTATGCAAAAAACATTTAACGTCAGATTGACAATCAATATTTTTTCCAGAGAACACATTGGCTGGTAGTGCGAGCTTGGTTTTAACTAAAACGCTGTTTTAAGAAATGTCAAATTCAAATTTCAATATTTAATTTCACCCTTATGTTTGAAGAACAATTTTTTAAAAAATATTTGTTTGAATACAAACCATGTTCTGCTTTAAAATTATATTTTGATAAATTTGATATTATTTATTTTTATTATTAAATAATGAAATTTAACATTTCTTAAAACAGCATTTTAGTTAAAACCGAGCTCGCACTACCAGTCAATGATTTTTACTTTTCTATAAAGTTTTGAACTATGACGTAATTGGTCAGTTTTAAACAGGGATGGTAACCATAAAAACTATCAGTTTGGGTTACGGTTTCGGTCATCGTGAAAATAAAAATTCGGTTTTGATTTGGGTTTCGGTTTTTATACAGCAATCGGTTTTGGTATACCGGTTTTACCAAAAGAGTTTCGGTTTTGCAAAAGTAATTTACGAGAATAATAATATTATCGATTTTGATTGAAGAATTAATTATTATAATGATGTAAAAAGTGTCCACAAACACGTGTACAAAGTTTTATAACAATCAATTTTAATGGAAAGCAAATATTCAAAATATTCTAATTTCCCATGTTAAATGCCTATGTAAATGTAACGGATTTCGAGCGCCACCCGATTGGGGTACTACGTTGAAAATTGAAATATGTTTCGACAAAAAAAAAAATATGTTTATACTTTTTTATACATAAGTATTTTAATAATAAAAATTTACAATATTTAACAACTAACAAGAGACCAGTATATAATGCGGTTAACCGATAAATAAAAAAGGGTTTTGCTTTCGGTTCCGGTTTTGTATCTGTTTCGAATTTCGGTACAGGTTTCTGTTTCGGTTCTCATATTTTTCCGGTATTTTTCGGTTAATGGTTTCGGTTCCAGTTTCTGCTACCAACCCTGGTTTTAAAGGCCTCTAGTTCTTGTAGAAAGTATGTTAAACAAAAATTATTGCCAGATTTACTATCTTTGGGGTCAGTTCTACCATTGGTTAAGCGTTGATCACTTACTTACATAACACCCTGTATAAAATTTGTATCGTTGGTTACATCCAAATCTTTATGGCAAAAGTAAAGCTGATTATCGTGATAACCGTTGTGGTGATTGTTGTAAAGAACAATAACAATTATTATTTAATTTTGAATTATTGATGACATATAATAGGCATTTACGAAAACCTACCGATTGCGTTCGAAAAAACAAGTGGTTAAAAGTTACTGCTATTATTACTTTATTTTTTATTTCATTACCGATGTCTACATGTGCTGTAGATACTGGCACACCCAGTAATGGGTAATATGCCGTGATGATATATTTATTTATTTTATTTTGAACTTCATGTTATTCATTCTTAGTATCTGTTGTGGCAGTTAGAATTCAGCGTTAGTACAGACATCGCCTTTTCCTTAGGTCGATGACTCCCCAGATGTGCGATTTAGTGTGATCGAGTATTGACTGATGACGGCTGGTGACTGATAGGTCACGCAAAGAATGAAAGTTTTGTTTGGCCGAATGTGTGTCACTGTTTGAACAGAACACACACTGTGTGGGCTCACCCGACCGATAGAAAAATTCACAAGGAAGAGGCCTCGAAAAAATCTCCTCACAATTTTTCTACATCGAGAGTAATCGAGGGACCTACGTATTTACTAACGCTGCAAACTGTTCCATTGCCGAAAACTATTGCTTTATTTACTATTTTCTTTTTAAAATGTCACTATTATTAATTTGAAGTGAATAGTTTTCTGACAGTGACATTTACTGTCAGTTACATTCATTTGAAAAATGAACTGTATAACAAAGGAATAGTTTTTATCTTAGGCTTCGCGACTAATAAAAAAAATCTGATGTGGCCAACACAAAACCTCCCGCTATTTAATTCTTATTAATTAAAATACATACCTACGTATTTACTAACGCTGCAAACTGTTCCATTGCAGAAAACTATTGATTTATTTACTATTTTCTTTTTAAAATGTCACTGTTATTAATTTTAAGTGATTAGTTTTTTGACAGTGACATTTACTATCAGTTACATTCATTTGAAATATGAACTGTGTAACAAAGGAATTGTGTTTATCTTAGGCTTCAGGAAAAATTATTTTTAAATTTATCTGTAAAATATATAGAAAAAGTATTAATATATTCCTGTAGAAAATTCAATAATCTTTAATTTTCATAAGACATAAAATGCGAAAAAATGGCATTTAATGGTATTTTTTGAAGAAAAACCATTATGAGCTTCAAATGATAGTATTTGAGTTAGAGCGAAGACAAAATCCATACACATACACACACACACACACACACACACACACACATACATACATACATACATACACACATACACACATACAGACATCATCGTGAAAATGTTAAAATTTGATTTTAGGGACCTTAAAACGTGGTCATTTACTAAAATCTCGATATGTGATTTTTAGCACGAACCCTATACCTCCCTTACCAAGGGTAGAGGGAGGTAAAAATAAAACCTGAGTGAATGCACCTTGAAATTTTTTAAATAAATTTTATCTAGCATTCTGCCCAAATGACAAACTTCTACTTTTTAATGACAGTAACGAGTTGTTAATCTTCTCAATTTTTTTACTAGTAAGCTAACATATTTAATCGTCTTATTTTTTAAAATATGAAGAAGGAAATTTTTGACAACCCTTAAACAATTGTTACTGTTATTAAAATTATTTGTTTGATATTTGGATAGACTGCTAGATTAAATTTATTTTAAAAAATTCACGGAGCAGTCACTCAGATTTTTTTTTGTGAGCCATAACAGGTATCACAAATTATAGAGAGAGAAAAGTTGAGGAGTGTGCATTCAAAAGTTGATATGTCCATTTTTTGTCAAAAATGAGTTATACATGTGTTCACCTGAAATCTAGTCATCCGAATCGATTGCCATGCTCGGTTTCAAGAAAACTGTAACATGTCCCATATAAATTTAACAATAAAAATTGAGTTTCAATCAAAAGTTAATATGTCCATTGGACATATTAACTATTGGTTGAAACTTTTTATGTTTTGACCAAATCTTAACATGTCCTTTGAATAAGTAATACAGTTTTATTAATTTCAAACGAAGCTATAAATGTCCACTATATAATGTTCATATAAAATTGAATATGAAGATTTATACAGAAGTGTAGGAACAGTAATGAGGTTAGGAAAAGAATGGAAAATATATAATATCAGAGAACTACAATATATATATATATAAAGAAATGACTGGCCTAAAGGACACTAAAAGGATTCATATAAAGAAATGTATGGGAGAGAATAGAGAATACATTCAACTTAAAGGACATGAATACTAGTATTATAATTTAGTGATTTGGAATAATCCGTACTTCTCTTGAAAAGAGGAAAGAATGACTGAAATTTGGAATAAAAAAGGATGTAGACCATCTGGCAAGAGATAGAAGAGTTTGAATGGTACAAAAAAGTTTTAATAAACACTTCAGAATGTAAACATGAAAATGAAGATAATGAGGAGTGTGATTGCGAAGAATTTGATACAGGAGTTCACCTTTAAACGAAAAGTATTATGTACCTACTGGAATGATTTTTTTTTAATTTTCATATTTTTTATAAAACTTGAATGTCGACACTAATTATAAGTTTTTTTTTTTAATTCATGAAAGTTTAAATTAAACTTAATTTCTTAATAATTTAACAAAAAAATCCAAGCAAAATTCAACATTTCCCAATTTTTCCATGCAAAAGTTAACATGTCCCAATTTTTCCATGCAAAAGTTAACATGTCCAAATATTTTTTGCAAATTTAAGCTAATTGAAAACATATACAAATATTATATTATCGGATATTTAATAACATTTACTAACTGAATTATATATGAAGTAATCGAATTAAAAAATATATAGCAGGGACATTTTTCGCGTTCTTCTCAAAACTGTTTATGATGGACATATTAAGTTTTGAATGAACACTCCTCAGTTTACTTACTATTGAATGTCTTTCTGAAAAAAAAATAATAATAATAATAATAATACCAAATTTCATTCAAATCGAATAAAGCGTTCAGTTTTTAAATGTACTACATGGTACACTTTCCGGTAAAAGTAAGTTTAGTTAAATCGTTTTATTTTAGCCTAAGGAATCTATGGTTAAGCCATGTCCCCCTATTATAGAGATTTATGTTTATTCAGAAAAGCATTTCATATATATTTCATATATATAACCAAAGACTTCTCTCTGTTTATGCATTCGCCCTCGTCCTCTCTATCATATTTCAAGTGTCGCATTCTTGTGTGAGCTCAACTCGGTTGATTCCATCTCTGAATAAATCAGTGCGCGCATTGAGTGTAGAGTGTAGTGCACGCGGCTCGTGTTCGTCGCGGATTCCTCATCGATTTTGTGTTTACGAGTAGCAGCAACAGCTCTACTCCGGTACATATTATGTACTGCTCTCTCATCCGCAACGAAAGATGCAAGAGTTAAGATTAACATACGCATGGACAAGATGGGATATTTTCCGAAAGGACGTGCAACTAAAGGACAAAATATCACTGCTATTATATTCATACGGAATTTCAAACATTTTTTAATTTCAATTCATTTGTAACATTATAGAATTAAATTGGCTTGTTATAAACATTTACGCCTGTTATTAACAAAGGCTATTTAATGCGCATTAAAATAGTTATTTGTGTATCAAGAGCGTAAAGTGGATATTTATTGCTCGCGCCCGAAAACTGAAGCGCGAGCGTAGCGAGCGCTACAATCGAGCGAGAGCAATAAAGATACTTTACGCTAGAGATGCACACATAATTTTTTCTATGACTTTACTAACCAAAATAGAAAAAAATAATAATGCCTATTTAGTAAGTTCAATTCAACCTCAACTAATTTCTGTTTTGTGTTGTGTGTAACCATGACGATGTGAGTATCCAAGTAAATAAATACAAAATTCTGTCAGTAAAAGATAGTGATTTTTCCTGCCCTCCTCCAGATATATTTGAAACGGCGCAAAATACTTCCTTGAATTTATTATCTGCAAAATCAAAAGCATTATACGAAAAGAATTATAACCTCTCCATTGAATGGTGTAAGTTAAAAAAATCAAGAATTACAGTGAAAATGTCTTACTAGCTTACTTTTTGTAAAAATCTAATGAAATCGTCTTCTCTTTGGTCCATTTATTCCATGCTAAAATCTACACTAGCAGTTAAGAACTGAAAACTCTAGTGAGTGTCACAGTCACAGAATCTAATTTATCTTCGTCAGCTGTTTTCAAGTTCTGGAATGAATATACAAAACTGCCAAAAGTGCACATTCAATTTCAACATTACCCGCCAATAATTAAATCCAATAAGTTTGTTAATTATGAAATGTGTGTTATTAAATATTTAAAGTTGTAATACAATGTACATTCACCAGTAGAGTTGTTATTATATATAATTAAATACCTAACCTAACTAAATTGGTAATGTAGCTAACTTCAGGTACAGGTATATTGTTTGTAGCACGTTTCTAGTGTAAAATGAACCTAACCTATATTTTAGATTTCGTAAGTATTATTTTAATAAATTAAGATTTCAGCAAAAATATGTATTTATCTAAGCGAGCAAATTGAGCACTTTACCGCGCGTTGCTATGGGAGACGCGCGGTAAAGTATTTTTTTGTTCGTTCCTTAGTAACCATCAACTTTACGATGACAAAATAGAGCACAAATGTCAACTTTTCATGGTGGTCGTAGAAAAAATCTATTGTGGCCAGAAAAAGACCTCTGGCCATTTCCATATTAGGCTATATAAGTACATATTGTATTCAATATTCACCAAAACAGTAAAGAATGCTCATTAATTGACATTTAGTAAACCTGAGCTAAAATTAAAATATATTGTGAAAAGTAGTACACCCAGTAAATGAAAGAATAATACTAATAATTTATTATTTCCTTCGTATTGAACTTTATTCCTAATAAAGTCTTTTTGAAAATGCTGAATTAAATCCCTTTCCCCAATGTCAATTTGCTTATGTCAGCTAAATCTACTGTTGACCAATTAGGAAGCAGCAAACTCAATAATACTTTCCATTATTAATCTGCTTCGAATGCTAACGTGGTTCACAATATGGGAGAAATGTTTCAAAGATTAATAATCTTTAATATTTATAATATAAATAGCGATAAAATACATTTAAAGGTATTAAAAAAAAAAAAAAAAAATCTGTTGTGGCCAGCACAAAACCTTCCGTCAATTCGATGTATTTTGTACATATCCTATACCAAAAGTTCCTTGAAAAAGATTCTATATATCCTGTGTAATTGTAACAAGAACACACTATTTTTTACATATCCATACTGAAAGTTCCTTTGAAAAGATTCTAAAATCTAATAAAATTTTAATACGAATACGAACGTACATTATGTATTGCACTTAACACTTCCTCCTGCTTCAACTTTTCCCTATTTTATTAGAAGTCGCTGTTTCTTACTCTTCTCTTCTACTCATTCCTGTCCAAAGCACCTTCGTGACACAGTTCTTCCTCTCTCAAATCTTCTGCTATACAGTCCTTCCATCTTCTCTTTTGCCTTTCTCGTACTTCTGGCATTATAAGTTTCTATCTTGAGGCGAGGCCGCAAATGCAAGTCACTGGCGAGGGACACTCTGTCACTTATATCAGTTTCAGATCATATACTTTCCACTTTGGTTTTGCACTTGACACTGACATCTGTCAATTAGAATTTTTTGAATATATCTGTTGTTTTCATAATTTTTGCAAAGCTGACTGATTTTCGAAAGTTAATCTCTCTTAATCTCTCTATAACTCTATATCTATACAATATGAAGGAAAATGTATATTCGAACCGTATAGAGAATAAGATATTCTTTCTATTGATAATCACATAAAATGTCGAAAATGATATTTAACTGCGATTTTTCAAGAAAAACTGTTAAGAACTTCAAATAAGGGTACTTCCGGTTGACCAATTATAACCAAAATCTAATCAGCTCTTCATAGGGTTGTAAGGAAGAGGAATACGAAAGAATCATAATTTTTAGAATTGTAGTTTTGGAGTTATTGTCGGAGAAAAATTTGTCACACACACACACACACACACACACACACACATACACACACGGACACACACACAGACACACACACGGACACACACACACACACATACAGACATCGTCGTAAAACCAGTATAATCGTATTGTAGTGACCTTAAAACGTGCTTATTCATTAAAAACTCACCACCGAATTTTTTGACCAAAGACAATACCTCCCTTACCTAAAGGTGACGGAAGGTAAAAACATACACACATACAGACGTCATCGTGAAAATGTTAAAATCCGATTTCATGGACCTTAAAACGTGGTCATCACATTTTTAGCACCATCCTTATACCTCCCTTACCAAAGGAATTAAACAATTGAATATCGTAGACCAAATTATAAATTAGAACTAAATAAATAATATATATCATCACGGCATATTACCCATTACTGGGTGTGCCAGTATCTACAACACATGTAGACATCGGTAATGATGACGATATATTTTACCGTGTGGGCGCTTACCAGGCCTCACCTCACGGGCACTCATAGCTGGCGTGGAGAGTGCACCATAGGGATCACTTTTGTGTGATTAAAAGTCTGCACTGGCCGGGATTGAACCCGGGTCTCTAGACACTATACGCATACGGCCACGCGACCTCATAAATTAGAACTAGATATAAATATTTCAATACTATATAAACTTTAAATCTATGATGAGTAGTAAATAGTTTCTCTTCTGAAGATGCACTTGTTACCTCTGGAGTCCCTCAAGGGTCTCATCTTGGTCCTCTTCTTTTCATAATTTTTATAAATAATATAAATACTTGCTTTAATTTTGCAGATATTCAGTTATATGCAGATGATTTAAAGATTTACCATACGGTTGAAACTGTCTGTGACTGTAAGGCATTACAAGCAGACATTGACAAATTTGTGAACTACACTAAACACATGAAATTAGAGCTTAACATTGAAAAATGTTCCTTTATAAAATTTACTAGAAATAGAAACATGATTCACTATGACTATAAAATAGAAAATTCATTAATCAATAAGGTAAACATTGTCAAAGATCTGGGAGTTAGTCTTGATAAACTATTATTCGATGTGCACATTGATAAAATTGTTAAAAAAAAAACTTATAAGATGTTAGGATTCTTAATTCGTTCTAGCTCGAACTTTAAGCATCCCTGTACATTTGTTACGCTTTATATCACTCTAGTCCGTAGTCAGTTAGAATTTGCTTCTGTGTGTTGGAATCCTCAATATCAAATTTATATCGACCGAATAGAAAGTATTCAAAATAAATTTTTAGAGATATTGTTTAAAAAATTTCCCACGCACAGACCAAACTTACTATCTCTAGAAAATAGAAGGCAGTTAAATGTTTTATATATAAATTATTTAATAATGTCATATTATCCCCATGTTTAATTAGTTCGTTTAACTTTCACGTACCTAAGTATCACAGCAGACATATACGTCTTTTCTCAGTGAATTATTGTAGAACAAATTCAACTATGAATTCGCCGATTGTCCGCCTTTCTTATCTATGCAATAATTTGTATTGTAGTGGAAGAATGCCGGATTTATTTTGTGAAACATTACGTAGCTTTAAAAGACTGATTAAATTTTAATTTAAGTAGATCAAATAAAAATTTGCGTATTGGGTTAGGGTTAATAATTGGTATAGGTTTATATTTTGTATATTTCATTTACTTGTTGTTATTATTATTGCTCTGTACACAGTTTTTTGTTAATTGGTCTAATGCCTCTCTGTTATTGGGAAATATTTCCTGTTGAGAAGCCAAAATTGTAAAATAAATAAATAAATAAATGAGATTCCCATTCTATCTATTAACTACAATTTCATGTGGATTTAGGTTTTACCTTAGCTATCCGGACTGCTCTGCTAGTTATATTTAAATGATATTAGCCACGTAGTTCATCATCTAGCGGGATTGTAGGTACAGACTCATCAGTGCGGGCGTACATGAGATTAAATCTTACAGCGCCCTACAGTTTCGGACATATTAAAATGGAAATATTCATGTAGGAAACCGCGTACAAATGAAACTACACCACTCCACAGCAGAGAGGATTAAGGAATAGGGACGGGCAAATTTATCAGCGAATACTCTAAATTCTAAATTGATTTTGTAATTTGCACGGGATTGTTTGGGGTTGTTTTCAAACAGGTTACCAGTTTAGGAAGATTTTATTAACTTTTTACAAAAGTAGATATACAGGGTGTTATGTAAGTAAGTGTTGAACGCTTAACCCATGGTAGAACTGACCCCAAAGATAGTAAATCTGGCAATAATTTTTGTTTAACATACTTTCTACAAGAACTAGAGGAATTTAAAACTGACCAATCACTTCAAAGTTCAAAACTTTATAAAAAATAAAAATCAATGTGTTCTCTGGAAAAAATATTGATTGTCAATCTGACGTTAAATGTTTTTTCCTACGACCACTGTTAAAAGTAGTATTTTTGACGGTTGCTTAGCGAGTTAAAAATAACAGTTTATAACACAGTGAATACTTTTAACACTAGTGTTAAAAAAGAACTAAATCTAATTACATTTAGTGTTAAAATATAACTAAATCTAGTTACATTTAGTGTTCATAAGTAAACGTAATTTCATTTTATATTTATTTTTGTACTGAAATTATTTATATAAGTATTTTATTAGAAGTACACATTATTTTGAAACGTTTATTGTTATAGTACAATTATTATAATTGTTTATAGTAATTCCTTGCAAGGCGCTTGAAGAATAGGAATTTAAAACAGTATTGTTGGAAGTAGAGGTTAGAATAAACAATTTTCAGTTGTTCATAGCAAATACATCATGAACTGTCATAAATATCATTCTATAATTTTTAGTTTTTACTAATAAATAACTAGGGTCGTAGGAAAAATAGTGTATGATATTCGTGTTAAAAGTGATTTTATTTCGTTCGTGGGGTTTGTTTTACTGGGCTTCGCCTCGTTTCACAAACTTCCCCACTCACTCATAAAATGTCACTTTTAACACTTATATCATAAATAACTATTTTGCATAGACGTACAATTTATATTCTGTTTATTTGATATTCTCAAAATGCCATTTACCTTCACCAACCAATGATTTTATGTCATTTGTGACAGGTATCACATTTTTTCCAGAGAACACTTTGATTTTTACTTTTTTTTATAAAGTTTTGAACTATGACGTGATTGGTCAGTTTTAAATGCCTCTAGTTCTTGTAGAAAGTATATTAAACAAAAATTATTGCCAGATTTACTATCTATAGTTCTACTATAGGTTAAGCGTCGAACACTTACTTATATAACACCCTGTATTATTCTTTTCTGCATATACCAATCTGACTATCCCATGTTGCGCTCTTAATACATAAATAGTTACTAAAGTTTGAACTACATCCCATAACATGTTACTGGACAGATCTTAAAAAAAGAACTTGTTTTCCCATACCAAACGCCTGTGTCACGAATTTTCGTGTTCACCTGTGTATCTTATCTATAGTTATCCCTTTCTAGGCGTGCTTCTTTAGTTTTCATGGATTTTAGCAAAATAATAAAGGTCTACCGAAGAGAGTTTTGCCGCACTTCACCATACGGGCACTAATCGCTTCTTACTTTATGGGTAGTAAATCATTGATTTCACGGAATCGACCAATTATGATTACAATCAGCCACTTAGTGTACTTTGTCACGGATCTCACACTGGTACCTATTCAAATTGTCTTTTACCCTTAGCATGTCATGGTTGTCATTATTTTATTTTTTCCGTAACTATTTTTTGCATTCTTTCAAAGTATTTTTCTTTTAAAAAGGGGTTTTCACCATTATCAAAATAATGAAAAATAACATTAGTACACTAATAGTTATTTACATTCAAGTGTGTGTAAAATACTTTTTGCCCTCCTGAAGTGTAATGGGAACTTTACAATTGTATACACAGTGTAACCTACATTTTACGCTTACTGTGTTGTAACTTGTCTAACTAGGCGGTAAAATAATCAAAATACACTGGACGTTTATGGGCATTTAGAAAAGAAATCATCTTTACTATAATAAAGTTCTTGTAAAAAAGTACTACCTACTTAAGTAATTTTTTTACATTTCCTATATTTAAAATTAATTTATATAAACCAAAATCACGGCAGCGACATCTGTCATTATTGTAAAAATCCGCCGTTACCGACATAGTCACCGATCGATATACTTGTCAAATACGCGAGGCGAACATTTCTGAAATGTCAAATATCGACACCTACCTATTATTTATTACGAAGAAAACATCAGCAAATAAATAAATTATCAGTCATAAACAACGTCTATTATTACAGATAAATTTTCGCTAGAAGTACTCTAATGAAGGTAAGTAAAATCAAATTTGGAAATTGAACCCCAGTATTTTAAACTAACCCTTTTCAGAAGTATAACCTATCTCATTAAAAAAAGTTATTTTCATTATCGTCGGCCAAAAAATTTGATACAGTGTCAACTAAATCCGCGCTTACAATACATATAATTCATCATATACCCTTCAGAAATACCACCACTCTCGTCAATGAATTGGAAGAATCTCGAACATTTAGAAGAGTAGGAGGAAACTTGTTCATAGAATGAATTGAAAAATAAAGATTAAATGTAATTAGAACTATGATGATAAATTTATCTTTCAACATAGGCCGGTGATTATTCATAATAGTTATTTGTGTATCAAGAGCGTAAAGTGGATCTTTATTGCTCGCGCTTGAAAATTGAAGCGCGAGCGTAGCGAGAGCAATAAAGATACTCTACGCTAGAGATGCACACATAATTTTTTCTACGACTTTACTAACCAAAATAGCAAAAAATAATAATACCTATTTAGTAAGTTCAATTCAACCTCAACCAATTTCTGTTTTGTGTTGTGTGTAACCATGACGATGTGAGTATCCAAATAAATAAATACAAAATTCTGTTAGTGAAAGATAGTGATTTTTCCTGCACTCCTCCAGGTAATTAAAAAAAAAAACAAAAATTACAGTGAAAATGTCTTACTAGCTTACTGTTTGTAAAAGTCTAATGAAATCGTCTTCTTTTTGGTCCATTTATTCCGTGCTAAAATCAACACTAGCAGTTAAGAACTGAAAACTGTAGTGAGTGTCACAGTCACAGAATCTAATTTATCTTCGTCAGCTGTTTTCAAGTTCTGGAATGAATATACAAAACTGTCAAATGTGCACATTCAATTTTAACATTATCCGCCAATAATTAAATCCAATAAGTTTGTTAATTATGAAATGTGTGTTATTAAATATTTAAAGTTGTAATACAATATACATTCACCAGTAGAGTTGTTATTATATATAATTAAATACCTAACCTAACTAAATTGGTAATGTAGCTAACTTCAGGTATATTGTTTGTAGCACGTTTCTTGTGTACAAATGAACCTAACCTATTATTTTAATAAATTAAGATTTCAGCAAAAATATGTATTTATCTAAGCGAGCAAATTGAGCACTTTACCGCGCGTTGCTATGGGAGACGCGCTGTAAAGTATTTTTTTTTTGTTCGTTCCTTAGTAACCATCAACTTTACGATGACAAAATAGAGCACAAATGTCAACTTTTCAAGGTGGTCGTAGGAAAAATCAATTAAGTTAATTTTAAATGAAGAAATAAGTCTTTTATTTTGATATTCCTTCGATCTTTCAATTCATCAGTAACCACATCCTCAAGTCTGCCCGAAAGTAGTTTTCTTGTAGGTTGTTGAAATTTTCATGGATAGAATTTACAGTTAGTTGAGCATGAGCAAGTACCGTGTTGTTGTATGATGTGCTGAATATCGATTGAAATAAGAATTACTGTGAGTCGTTCTGTCTTGATCCTGTCGTCACTTTATCTATAAAAGAGTTGCAGTTCATGAATGAGGAATAAAAAAATTGTTAAGCATTGAGCCGCCGGCAAACCCGAGATATTTTTCATACCAACGATGTTGTAGCGGTATAATAATAAATTCAAAAAGCGCTCGTATATTTTCCTTCCTTTGTGTTCTCTAAATTTTGCAAAGGCAACAAAACCACACTCCATTATGTTGCTCTTTCCTTTTGTTTATTTATTCTGCCTCAATTATATATTTAACCCTTCAGCAAAACATGCTTTTCCGAAATTATATCCGGGTAAGCCCTGCTCAAAGGACACACACCTACATGCGTGACGTAGGTACTACAAATTTCATTTTCGAAGGCTACCGTCCACGGCATTCATATTTTATGTTTCTTTGTTCATAAACAATTATTCATACGTGGTTTAGTAAACCTTTTCAGATCTAATAATTTTTAAAACACATCACACATACTTTTATCTTTTTAAAAAAGACAGTTATGATGGGTACATAAAATTTACGCTTTGTATTTAAAGTACTCAATAAATAACGATTGAGATTAACAGTTATTTGTTTCATTAATACAAAAATGTGTTATGGCCAGCACAATACCTCTCGCCATTTTAATTTTATGTTATATAAGTATTGTATTGAACTTCGCTATCGAGCCGTCGTTTTATAACAAAAAAATTAGAGAACTTTACCCAAATATTGTTACCTTCCGTCACCTTTAGGTAAGGAAGGTATTGTCTTTGGTCAAAAAATTCGGTGGTGAGTTTTTAATGACTAAGCACGTTTTAGGGTCCCTACAATACAAATTTACTATTTTTAAGATGATGTCTGTATGTATGTATGTATGTGTGTGTGTATGTCCGTGTGTGACAAATTTTTCTCCGACGATAACTCCAATACTACAATTCTAAAAATTATAATTCTTTCGTATTCCTCTTCTATACATCCATATGAAGAGTTGATTAGATTTTGGTTATAATCGATCCACCGGAAGTACCCTTTTTTGAAGTTTTTAACAGTTTTTCTTAAAAAAACGCAGTTAAATATTACTTTTTGACATTTTGTTATTATGTATATTAAAGAAAATACTCTTCTCTATACGGTTTAATTATACATTTTCCTTCATATTAAATAGATGTAAATTTAAAGCATTATAAAGAAATTAATTTTCAAAAATTAGTCTGCTTTGCAATTTATTATGGAAACAGCTGAGATAATTATTCAAAAAAAATTAATTGACAGATGTCAGTTGCAAGTGCAAAACCAAATATGAAAAGTATAGGATCTAAAATTGGTATGTCATATTGTTACTCGCAAGTGACATGCAGAGAAAGGCCAAAGAGAAGATGGAAGGACATTACTTAGTGTAGTTTATGTTATAATTTTATTGGATTTAAAGAACCTTTTCAAATGAACTTTTAGTATGGAATTTGTAAAAAACAGTATGTGTTCGTGTTCGATTTTACATGATATTATATAGAATCTGTTCCAAGGACCTTTTGGTATGGGTTTTGTACAAAATACATCGAATTGACGGAAGGTCTTGTGCTGGCCACAACAGATTTTTTTTTTATTGTATTTAACATGTCTTCTGCACACATACAATTCTAATATATCTATTTTTCATTCTATGAGGAAGTTCCTAAATGTCGGATTCATTAACAGCATTGGTGGTATTTCTGATGGATATATGCATTTTACCTATAATTTTAAATATTTAATCAATAAAACAATAAGAAAGATTAAATGTACTTCCCAGAAAAAGCTATCAGAATGTCACTATGACTGTTGATTTTTGACACTGGCATATGTTATTTGCAAATTATGTTATAAACATTATCATGGTATAAACATTTGAATTTGTCAACTGGTTTCCTTTGTGTAGTTTAGCCTCTGCGATGTATTACATATTAAAAATAAAAAATCTGATGTGGCTAACACAAAACCTCCCGCTATTTAATTTTTATTAATTTAAATACATACGTATTCACTAACGCTGCAGACTGTTCCATTGCAGAAAACTATTGCTTTATTTTCTATATTCTTTTTAAAATGTCACTATTATTAATTTGAAGTGATTAGTTTTTTGACAGTGACATTTACTGTCAGTTACATTCATTTGAAATATGAACTGTGTAACAAAGGAATTGTGTTTATCTTAGGCTTCGCGACTAATAAAAAAAAATATTTTTAAATTTATCTGTAAAATATATAGAAAAAGTGTTAATGTATTCCTGTAGAAAATTCAATAATCTTTAATTTTCATAAGACATAAAATGCGAAAAAATGGCATTTAATGGTATTTTTTGAAAAAAAAAAACCATTATGAGCTTCAGGTAAAGTGACATTTCCGGTTATCCGATTTACACCAAAATCTAATGGCTTCTTTTCATATTAGAATAGGGTATAAATACAAGGTTTCAGAATTTTCTGAATGATGGTATTTGAGTTAGAGCGAAGACAAAATCCATACATACACACACACACACACACACACACACACACACACATACATACACACATACAGACATCATCGTGAAAATGTGAAAATTGGATTTTAGGGACCTTAAAACGTGGTCATTTACTAAAATCTCGATATGTGATTTTTAGCACGATCCCTATACCTCCCTTACCAAGGGTAGCGGGAGGTAAAAATCGAAAGTGATAGTGATGTACAATTATTTAATATAACTCGTACGCTATTTGATATATCAGAATTAGTAAATATTGCCACTCTTGAAATGTTACGTCAAAAATCGAGAGAAGTTTATGAGAATTGCTACAGCTGTAATAAAATATAATTTTATCGTCTTGTATAAAAAATAACTATTAATATTAAAGTAGAAACAGTTGTTTGTTTTGTTTAATGCAGCGTTTGTTTCTTGTGCAATTCTATGAAAAATTTATTTAATATTCTTTTAAAAAGTTTCCTCATAAGTAGCTCTAGCTGACCGAAGATTGTTACAAAATGCTTGCCACTCGGGTAGTGAACTCGTGCACGTATACCTTGTAAAATATTTAAACATCTAGTCCGTAGCGAAAGTCTCCATTGTAAACATGTTATTCTTAAAATCCGTTACTTACAATTTAAGTGCAAATGAAATATTTAACCAAGCACATCTATAAATCATTTATTTATAGAAACTTAGCGTTTAATCTCCAAAGCAAACATTTCATACAGTGCATTTTAATTTTTAATGTCTCTCGAGCAATTCCGATTTTATGTAGTTGGAAGATAATAATGTAATTTAATTTTCTATTCTGTTGACGAGCCTTGAACCCATAAATGATTTTTCTTATAAACATGCGATATTCGCATTATAGAAAAATATATTTTCTATAGGTACATACCTATAAAAAAATTATTTTTGAATAAAAATTTATAATTTTTTTGTGATAGTCTTTGAAATTTGCTAGAAATTGCAATTTTTTTCGTGAAATAAAAAGAAATTAGTTAATTTTAGTTTCATATTATATATAATCTGTAACCCTTTTAGTACCTTTCGTGGTAAGGGTGCCGGATGATAAATTTTTGTTGCTGAGCGTTCACCCATCCAACGTATCGCTGCTGTGTAACCTGCTCGGACTTGCCGATCATAAAGCTGACAGTCTAACCACACTGCCGTACTGCCTGCTAGTTTCATATTATGTAGTTTTTAATTCTGAACAACTTTTTTATTTACAACTTTTCTCTACAATTAATAGGTCACTAACTGCAGCAAAATGAAAAAAAATATATATTGTGGCCAGCACAAGATCTTTCGCTATTTCCATATTAGGCTATATAAGTACATATTGTATTTCACATTTCTGGTACACACAGAAAAATTCTGATTATTATTAATATATTTTTATATTTTTCTCTTCTAAATGTTCGAGATTCTTCAAATTCATTGACGAGATTGGCGGTATTTCTATATATATACAGGGTGTTATGTAAGTAAGTGATCAACGCTTATCCAATGGTAGAACTGACCCCAAAGATAGTAAATCTGGCAATAATTTTTGTTTAACATACTTTCTACAAGAACTAGAGGCCTTTAAAACTGATCAATCACGTCATAGTTCAAAACTTTATAAAAAAGTAAAAATCAATTCAACATCTCTAAATCTATAGAAGATATGATAAAAATGTTCAATGTATTGGATAGAGAATCCTATAATCTTTAATATTTGTAATTATACAAATTTCAAAAAAATGATATTTAGAAGATTTTTTCTAAGAAATACTACTTCCGGTTGTCCAATTGTTACCAAAACCTTTTCTGTTTTTTGTGTCAATTTCATGGCTATCGCTACAAATGAGAAATATTCGTAAAATTTTAAATTCGATTTTACCGCTTACAAAACGCGCGAAATAAAATCTGAATAGGTCAACAATTACATCAAAATAAAAAAAAAAGTGTTGAAATAGATCATTTTGTGTGACTCCTGTTATTTTGGGGTCACGTGGCCGTGTGCCTGAGTGTCTGGTCGTGAACCTGGGGGAACCGGGTTCAATCCCGACAGACGCCAAATATTTCCAATTTTAAATGGCACAAAAGTGACCCCTGTGGTGCACTCTCAACACCAGCTATGAGTGCCCGTGAGGTGACGCCTGGTAAGTGCCCACACGGTAAAATATATCGTCACCATTACCGATGTCTGCATGTGTTGTAGATATTGGCACACCCAGAACTGGGTAATATGCCGTGATTATATATTATCTGTTATTATAAAACTCCATTGTTTGATAACAAAATGAGATTAACGTATGCGTTATACAATTTTAAAATAATAATTATTGCTTATCGAGCTTTGTGACTTTTTAAGACTACAGGCCACTTTCAGGTTACATGGATCATCATAAAAAAATGGTGGACGACCCCATTGAAAGCTTTTCACAGAAATAAAACATATTATTCATTTCTATATTCTGAAATAGTTAGGATTTGAGTTTCTGAATCCCCAATTAAGCACTCTATTCTGTACTCTCTTTACACTAGTGTCCCATCTCATATTAAAGTTATAATAATTACAAATTCCCTTTCTGGAAACAAATATCATCATAATAAACGTCACTAAAACAAATGATAGTTCCAAAAACAAATTCCCAACTCGTGTTAAATAATTCCACGAGTTGGGAATTTATTGTGGTGTTTGTGCAAAGTTAGGAACGTCAAAGTCCTTGAGAGCCAGACCAGAGCCAGAGACACCGTGAACGTGTTGATGCTGAATTGTACCGTTGCGAATATTCGACACTCACTCCAGTTTTTGTTTAACGGAATTTAAACTGTTGCATCTCAACTCTGACGCGCATTACAGCTTGCGGAACTTTACAGAATAGACAACTTAATGCCATTAGTAATTCTAATTCATTATGAATTGTACAACGAACAAAACAAAACAACATTTTCAGTTGTTGTTAATTTTTAAAGACAGATGAGGGTAGCTCGATAATAATTAATGAAATGCATTTAGACAAAAGCTCTTAAATGTTGAAACAAATGTCCAATTTTCGTAGTTTTCTAGTTAAATGGATTACTTTTCGACTTGGATGTCAAAGAAGTGAATAATGATATAAAAATGTGTAGATGATTTGATTTATTTGTGATCCGTTTGAATATTCCGTTAAGATGGATACCAGACTGTGGGGTCCCCTACAATTTTTTATGATACTTCTTATTTGAAAGCAAAGGGCTGTTGCAAGAATTTTTATATGACTTCTAAGTATTAAATTTTAAAAGACATTGTTCGTTAAAGAACCTCAAATTTGAAAATATCACGAAATATCTTTTAGATATTTT
This sequence comes from Ophonus ardosiacus, assembly GCA_943142095.1. Classification (NCBI taxonomy): domain Eukaryota; kingdom Metazoa; phylum Arthropoda; class Insecta; order Coleoptera; family Carabidae; genus Ophonus; species Ophonus ardosiacus. The sequence continues at coordinate 2,188,746 of OW964831.1, forward strand.
ACAATTAATTTTTGAAATTTGGATAAAATTTTGAATAAGTCACGTGATCTGAAACAGAATGTGACGTCAGAGTACATACATCTTCAGCGGTTCTAAGGTGTCAAGTGTATTGTCAAAGTTGTCAAACAAGTGTCAAATTTTTAGATTGGTTAAAGTTGTATAATATGTAGGTAATAAAAAGTTCAAAATAAAATGAGTAATTAACGATATTGTATTGTGCCTTCTTACAAAAATAATGTTAGGAACAAACCTACTATAGAGTTTATAAATTTTACAAAAGATGCGAAGAAAAATCGTATCTTCATGTTTGTGAAGATCATTTCAACTTTCATCCACCTTCACGAAAACAGTATATTTTTGTTGCTTCACTTATGATAGATCTACATGTCCTATAGCAGATTCAATGTAAGAATCACGACCAGAACTTTAAAGTAAAATATATTATCAATTTATATAGTAAATTCAGTTTTTATATTTTATTTTACCTCAACTCTTTAACACCCCTTATTTCGGTAGCAGTAAAACAATCGTTCTGATATAAATTCAGCCATCATCCAGCTATCGACCTTCGGAAAATTGTCCGACTTAGCTTGAGTGTAATTTGAATTAGCCATTTACTTTATTATTCAATTACAATGAGAAATGTCAGCGTCAAATGTCAAATTAAAAGATTTTTTTATTAACATGTGACAAACTTTAGCCTTTGTTTATTTATATAAATAATATGAATAAACGTAGTTAATGGAAAAACTATTTTCCTATTGGCTATTAAGGATGTAATGTATGTGCTTCTACGTCACAGAAGTGGGGGGTAGTTTTTCAGGACGCCAATCTTTTTATTTAATTATTTCCACAAATAACAACAAATTATTAAAATAAAAATTATTACTAAGAAAATCATTGCATAAACTTTCATTTAAAATAGTTTTTGAAAAATGTGAAACAGGCTCATTGTTTTTTATTAATCTGTAATAATTTTTTTGTGGCAAGAGTGTCCGTATGGATTATTTGGACGCTATTACTCAATTACTATCAAACAGAAAATTTTGAAATTTTGTATATCCATTCTATACTAATGTGGGAAGAGTTCATTAGTTAGTGTATATCGGATAAGCGGAAGTATCACTTATACAAGCTTCTAACAGTTTTTCTTGTTCCTCCTCAGTACAAATTTTGAAAGTACTAATTTCTGAAAATAGAAAATGTACACGCAGATATTTTGGTTAGAACTAAAGTTTTTACTGCAGTAAAGTTGTGTAGAGGAAGTGAACTTATTTTGAATGTTTATTCCTGGGTGTCGAGTAATGGTGGCAATAAACATGTGACTGATGCTGTCCCTGAGTTCGGTCCATCTGGCTTGTCGCGTGTCAAATCTTCTTGGAGTGTCAATAAAGCGCTCAGCGCTCAGGTGCTGTGCTCACGGCACGTATAAATAAAACCTTTTAAATTAGGAGCCGTCACGATGGAGTTATTTTCACCGTGACATATTTAGCCGAGCATATCTTGGATTTCACTCTTCAGTGGTTCGCCGCCGCTGGAATCATTACTCAACGGCCAACTGAGCGTTTAAATTGGATGCTTTCTTGGACAACTTCAACAATCCGACAGATCAGCCTCCGTAAAATACTTAAAAAGAGAGATAATTAGCCATTTTGTGATTTAACACTCATGCACTTGTATTTCCGAGTACTGAAACCCGAGTAAGCACATGGAAGGAAAAAAATCACAAATTGTTATAAGAATAAAATAAAAAGAAATGTCAAATCTGTCAGATATATTCAGCAACAATTAATGTGCTGAATTCCATCAGCAATTGAAAATGAATTCACGATGAATAGCTGATGGATCCGATGGATAGCTCTGACACCGATTAAAGAAACGGATTGTTGAAAATTGCGATGAATCTCCTAACCTTAAATATTAAGTGACAGTTAACCACCAACCAGTTAACAGGAGTAGGATCACGTAAAAGTGAAAACGATATTGCGATTATCGAGAAGTGAAAAAGACATTCGTTTCCTTAGCGATCACGTAAAATTAGTCACTCACTACGTTTTCAACTTCGGTTATTTCCGTAAAGTTTTTGTATTAAATAGTAGTTTTGACAGATAATTATATGAATGTCATTAAAATTTTTAATCTAATGTCAAAAAGTATTATTCTCGCCCCAGGCGCCCTTCGTTTTTCTTTCGTTCATAATAGCAATGCTGTAAGAATTGAAGAAGGATACAAGTTAAATTATCAATTAGTTACAGAGGCCATGTATCATCTAATTTTGTTCCTTTTGATATTCCAGAAGAAAAATTTATGAAGTAAACAAAAATATTTCTAAATATATAATTAAAACTTCAAGAGACCTTTTAAGACCGCAAGTATACAAGATTGTTATTTTAAAATAATCTAGTTTTTTTTATTAAGTTTTGTATTTCAAGTAAATAAAGTATTGGCTACATTTAAATAACGGCCCACAACCTTCGACGGGCTGCAGAAAATGATCAATTCATAAATTTTTATTTTATGTAAAAACTACAAAATATTAATCACAAAGCTAGAATCGTTATATTTGATGCTTCACAGAAAACAATATTATTAAAATATTAATAAAATTTTCTTTCTTGGATTTATTCTTGTAATCAATCAAAATATGCTTTGTTGTAATCAACACTTTTACAGTTATTGGAATATCAATATTGCCCGAAAATATTTCTATTGGGTAGTTTTCACTAAATTTTAATAGTAAATCAGGGAAATTTCAGTAGAAATAAGACAATATCTTATCACCAAGATTTCAATTTTCTATCATAGATTTCAAAAGAGTAAAAATATATAGTAAATCATAAGCATTTGATTCTTTGCAACATGCTTATTACAATATTCATGAATTTTTTTCTTAGATTCATTCTTGTAATCAATTTTCATTTTATAATTATCGTATTTTATCACAATTATTTCATTTTCGTCTTACTAAATAAAATAATAAAAAATACCTTTCAAATTTAAAATATTAATTTATTTTTAAATCATTTATAATGGCATTTCTTTCATTCTTTCCAAAACGTCAAATTCAACTCACTGCTCACTACATTCTTTTACCTAAGTGCAAGTAAATAAGAAAAGGATATACCTATGCCCAAATGTATAAAATAAAAAGAGACGTAAGAAACGACTATCGTTTTCACATGCTTTGAGAGTGTCGACTAGAATTCACATTTTTTCAGTCTAAAACGACATCGTTTTCGGTTTTCATTATTTACGTGATCACATTTTCACTTGTCGATAGTCGCAATATCGTTTTCACGATTACGTGATATGGAAAGTTTTATAGTTGAAAGTGTGGTTAAAAGGATCGTCGGTGCATTGCAACCATCAGATTCTTCATCGAACAATGAAGAATCTGATGACAGCAAAATTATCTACATCTATAACCATCTACTTTCCGTTGTGAACGAGATATGTTTTTTTTATTTGAATCATGCATTTTTTCTTTTCATAATCTTACACCTGCAACCATGAAACAAACGCAAATGTCAAAAATATAACCTAAAAACATTTCATTAGACTCTCCACTACCGATCCATCGGAAATCGTAAAATCTATCGGTAGGCAAAGCCGATGCATGCGATGAATTTACGATGGATAGTGCGCGGTAATTAGAAACGGTATGATGAATTTCATCTGCAATTCAGTAGTGAATAAAGAAAGGGTGTGATGAATTTACGATTCAAGCGCACTACTCATCGGTGAATAAAGAAACTCGCCTATACAGGGAATTTATTTTAACATGCAACATATGGCGAATCACTTCCATGGTTACTCACTATTGTCAAAGCATGACAGCAATGTTATATTTGTCCATTTTAAAATGCAACATACAAAATTTGTAGTTTTGTATTATCAAAACTAATTTCCTATAAATTAGCCTACATACGATTAACAAATAATCAAAACATAAATGTTGTACATCTTAAAAAACTTTAGCTTACAAAAATTCATAACTTTCATGTAATAAATGTTAAAAAATATCCCCAATCACTCTGAGGCAATATTCTAGTCGGTCGTAATAAGAATTGACACCATTTGTGATGTGTTTTGGAGGTATCTCCTGTGCTGCAATACTATTTATGTTGCATTTTAAAATGGACAAATATTACATTCATCGACCTTTAAACTAATAGACGCAGCGTACGAGCAAAACGCTTGTCCCGCCATAACGGTGCAGACACAGTATCTCTATCCTTCATCAGTACGGAAGTTAAGAAAACGCGGCAAAATAAAAATTTGATTTGTCCCTAACTTGTTATACTTGGTGCACAATCGCTAACAGTATATATTTATTTTTTTTGTGCATAATTACTTTCATTATATATTTTTAATACAATATATTGTATACACATATTATATTATAGGTTACAAGTAATAATTAATAAGAACTTACATATGTAATGACACAGCTAAACGGCGTACGTACTGCTGACTGCACAAAATACACCGTTTTCCCATTATTTTGTCGCATATGCACCTCACAACACATATTCGTATATGTTGACAGAAATAATTGTAAATGTTCTCCAAAAAAGTAAAATAATACACAAACATTCACGAAACGTCAAATAGATTTTGACAACTATTTAGTGATAGAGAGCGATGTATAGAGGTTTACATATGGCTGAAAAAGATGAGTACGAACGCATGCGCAGTATACTTTAACTGAGAACTTCCGTGTTGTTGAAGGACAGAATATATATTTCTATCCTTTTATGTTGGAGCATTATTCTAACAATAAAAGAATAGGAAACACTTGGTCCATTAGTTTAAAGGTCGATGATTACATTGCTGTCATTTTTTGTCAATAGTGAGTAACCATGGAAGTGATGAACTATAATGTTGCATTTTAAAATAAATTCTCTGTATAGCTATACATATAGCCGAGACCGTTAGATCGAAATTTTAACATTGAATTTCCTATGACATCGAACCCACCAAAAACTGGGTTCGGTTCTGATGCAGATTAATTTGTTTTTGAGAGATGGGTTCGTATGTGGTTCTGGTTGAAGCATCAATAAAATTTGCGGTTTCGTTACAATTACAAGTGGCTTGAATTCCAATTCCGTGTGCTGGTTGTTCATTTCAGCATAAAAGAGAAAAACAACGTTTGATGAAAACCGTTCGCAAGTTGTGATGTTGTCAGTCGAAGTTTTTATCTCTGAAGGAAAAAAAAAATACGAAATGGACAGCGAATACAGCCTGGCATTGCAAACACTGAAATATTTCCAGTTTCAATGTTTTTACCGACAAGAGTTTTACATTGCTTTGTTTCGGTATTAAATAAACCCAAAGCACAAAAAGTCAATTGAGATATAAGGGGATATAACAGAAGTTGATGCTCTTCAAACTTTTAATACTTTGAAGGAGAAGATAAAACATTCTAATAGCTGTTTGTTTTTGTCAATTTTATTTAAAGTGTACTCTACATTTAAATAAAATTGAAATTTAATATGTAAATTTATACATATGCAAGCACCTTGAATCAGCCAAATTTTATTTAACTAATTTCAGATAGTGTTTCATAAAGATTCTGTTAAAGTCTGCATTTGGTTTATGAACTATAATTTATTCAGGTTCATTTTTACAAAAACCTAATATTATTGAAGTACAAGAAGTAAATTTGTCCCATCTGTAATTGAAAATATATTTCTCGAGGATATGAGAATTTTTTAACAAAACAATAAAAAGTTACAAAATATACGTAAAATTATAAATTTATTAGTAAAGAACGAATAGTATAATGGGCTACTTGCGTATCTTTTTTACCTCCCGCTACCCTTGGTAAGGGATGTATAGGGATCGTGCTAAAAATTACATATCGAGATTTTAGTAAATGACCACGTTTTATGGTCCCTAGAATCCCTTTTAACATTTTCACATACATGTCTGTATGTGTGTATGTGTGTGTGTATGTGTGTGTGTATGTGTGTGTGTAGGTGTGTGTATGTGTAGGGATTTTGTCTTCACTCTAACTCAGATAATATCATTCAGAAAATTCTGAAACCTTGTATTTCCATCCCATTCTAATATGAAAAGAAGCCATTAGATTTTGGTGTAAATCGGATAACCGGAAATGGCACTTTACATGAAGCTCATAATGATTTTTCTTCAAAAAATACCATTAAATGCCATTTTTCTCTATACGGTTTGATTATATGAACGAAACTGTTCATATTCAATAGATATAGAGTTATAGAGACATTAAGAGAGATTAACTTTTAAAAATTAGTCAGCTTTGCTAAAGTTATGGAAACAGCATATATATGCAAAAAATTTAATTGACAGATGTCAGTGTCAAATGCAAAACCAATGTTGAAAGTATAGGGTCAGAAAGTTATGTGCGAATGTGATAGAGTGTCCCTCCAAAGAGAAGAAGATGGAAGGACTGTGTAGCAGAAGTTTTGAGAGAGGAAGAATTGTGTGAAGAAGATGCGTTGGACAGGAATGATTAAAAGAGAAGAGTAAGAAACAGCGACCCCTAATAAAATAGGGAAAGGAACTTTCGGTATAGAATTTGTAAAAAATAGTGTGTTCGTGTTTCAATTTTATAGGATATACAGAGTCTTTTTCAAGGAACTTTTGGTATGGCATATATACAAAATACATCGAATTGACGGAAGGTTTTGTGCTAGCCACAACAGATTTTTTTTTAGTGCCAGGGGATTAAATTAAAATAAACAATCTGTTCCCTTGACAACATGTAACTGGTTAGTCAAAGTAAGAAAATGCCAGTAAATTTGCATATATTTTTTTTTAATTTCGAAAGTAATAGCATGTAGAGACCTTATCTACATCAAAATTTTGAATTCAGTCATCCGTTTTCAATATAATTAAATTTAAAATCAAATTAAAAATGATAAACTGCTCAGTGAATCTTGTTGACAGCATTACTATGATTAATAAATACTACAATATTTTTCATCACGTTTGCATTGTTAACAATTTGAAATACCAATAGGCTAAAATGGCATTCCATTAATTATATATTTTTAGTTATCCTTTTGGAATGAAAATACTCTTATTTCCTATATAAATAACTCAGTTATGAATTCTCCTTTGTTTCTTTTTTAGTAGCTTATGAATCACAATTTCTTCTTCAAATGTGAAACCTTACAATTGTATCTAAGTGGGCCGGTTAAAAATACTTGCAGATCTAGCAGTCTGAATGACAGGTGCAACACGTCGCGACGGCCGGGACGCCAAGACGCCGGATATGACGTCACGTCTGGCGCGAAATTCGAGGTTATGTCCCCATTAGAGATGAAATGCTTACAAGTAGTTTCAAAAAGCAAAGAATAAAATTGTCACTCAAAAATACGAACTGACGAATATCGGGATTTGAAATAAATAATAAAATAAATAAATATAATCACAGATTTGGAAATAACAGTTAATTTTTATATTTATAACATTCTGTTTTCAAACAGACTCAATACAGGGTAAAGTTAAGTTATAAATAAATATACGAATTTTTTTTCTTAATTGTATGGCAAAATAATAAGACCAATGTTAGGTAGGTCAACGTTAATAGTTATTTACATTCGAGTGCGTGTAAGTATTTTATTTGTAAAATACTTCACGCACGACTTTTTGGCCGACGATAATGAAAATCACTTTTGACTTTTTTTAATGGGATAGGTTGTACTTCTGAAAAAGGTTAGTTTAAAATACTGGGGTTAAGTCAATTTCCAAATTTGATTTTACTTACCTTCATTAGAGTACTTCTTCTAGCGAAAATTTATTTGTAATAATAGACGTTGTTTATGACTGATAATATATTTATTTGCTCATGTTTTCTTCGTAATAAATTATAGGTAGGTGTCGATATTTGACATTTCAACAATGTACGCCTCGCGTATTTGACAGGTATATCGATCGGTGACTATGTCGGTAAATTAGTGCTGTGAGGATCCGGCAAAACTTGGATCCGAGTACCCGGATCTCAAAATATCCGGTTCCTCGGATATTCGATGTTCGGATATTGAAGCGGATATCCGTAAATTTAATTCGGATTTGAATCCGGACCCGGATTTGGATCCGGATCCAGATTTGAGTCCGGATCTCTTTTGGATTCGGATCTGTACTTGGATCTGGATCCGGATTCGTTGTTTTGTTTACGGATCCGGATCCGAATTTTAATTCTAGATCCAATTCTATTAACTATATCAAACAAAAATTTATTGTGGATTATTTCATAATCAGATTTATTTGGTTTTGAAGCTCCATGATAATACTTATACATTCAAATATTATCATCGGGTTCAATACTGAGAATATTCGAATCCGAGAACCGATGTGGATTCTGAAATTCCATATCTAAAATCCGATACTCATACTCATATTCGGATCCGGATCCAAAATCCAATACTCAGATTTGGATCCAAAATCCGATTCTCAGATCCGGATCCAAAATCCGATACTTAGATCCGGATCCAAAATCCGATACTCAGATCCGGATAGTTCAACAATCAATTATCCGGATATCCGGATATTTTTGGATCCGAAACCGAAACTATCCGGATCCGGATCCCACCACTAATATAAATACTGTCAAAATTAGAGTAGAATTAGCTAATCCAGAAATGATGACTGGCTTTAAAAACTGAAAACTACAAAGTTGCGTGCGAATTTAAATGCCTTTTTTGTGAAAAAATCCTGAATTCTTTCAGAAACACAATTTACTAGTAGGTACTAATACAAATTTCACTTGCAACTAGTAACTTGTAACTAGTATTTTTTACCTCTCGCTAAGAGAGGTATTGGATTCATGCTAAAATTCGCATATCCAGATTTTCTTGAATATGCACGATTTAAGGTCCCTAGAATCCGATTATAACATTTTGAAAATGATGTCTGTGTATGTGTGGAGGTGTGTATGTGTGTGTGTGTGTGTGTATGTATGGATGTTGGAGGGACGATTCCTCAAAAACTATAAAACTTAAAAAATATTTAACTGCAGTTTCTTCAATCTGACATTCCTGGGAAGAGCTGAAAAGATTTTGGTAACAATTGAACAACCGGAAGTAGTAGTTTCTTAGAAAAATTCTTCTAAATATAATTTTTTGGGAGTTTTTTTTTATTAAATATTGAAGAACATAAAATTCTCCATCTCATACACTTAAAAAATTTATTATATCTTGTATAGATTTAGAGATAAAGACACTATAATTTATAGAGTAAACTAATCGCAGAGGCTAAGGCACTAAGGAAACCAGTTGACAAATTCCAATGTTTATAACATAGTTTGTAAATGACACATGTCATTGTCAAATATCAACAGTTTTAGTGACATTCTGATAGCTTTTTCTGGGAAGTATATTTAATCTTTCTTATTGTTTTATTAATTAAATATTTGAAAGTATAGGTAAAATTGTGGTAAAATGCATATATCCGTCAGAAATACCGCCAATCTGGTTAATGAATTGGAAGAATCTTTGACATTTTTAGAAACTTCCTCATACAATGAAAAGTAGATATAATTAGAATTAAATGTGTGCAGAAGACATGTTAAATACAATAGAAAACAATATTTGAGTAAAGTTCAGTAATTTTTTTTATAAAACTACGGTTCGAAAGTGAAGTACAATACAATACTTATATAACCTAATATGGAAATGGCGAGAGGTCTTGTGCTGGCCACAACAGATTTTTTGAGAAACAGGCCCTGGTGTAACCGGAAACGAAATCTTTGTTGATTTTATAAATGTCATTTTATTTGTCCCCAACTTTATGAAATATCTAAAATTTGTAATATAGAAAATAGAAATTTGTCCCTAATTTTTCAATCATTCTGTATACTACTCTGAAATTAGTAAGTAATTCTCAAAATATTAACAGTATCTAAATCTATTCAAAATAAAGGATAATATAATGAAGCTATCTCGGTTTCGCGGTTAGCAAGTTCATTATGTCTCATGTATTTATTCCCTCGCAAGTTAATCTCTGATTTTATCCGGTGTACAGCAATTTGAATCAAATTAGAGAAATGCAGGCAGCAGCTTGGTGGGGCGAACACCACGCAATTTGTTCGAATGCTGCGGTGGGGTGAAGGGAAAGGGACCGGGGTAGTTACAAGCCACCGTCTGTGTTCCACCTTGTAAACTTTTCCCGATCCTCCACCTGAATCTTAATGAACTAATTAGCCAACAGGAGTGTGTATCTCTTGCACTTAATACACCCCATTGCAACAGAACAGAAAGAAATTGTTTTCAGTTTGGAAAGAATGTTAGCATTTCAGAGAAACTGGAATTTAATTAAGGACTGCATTACCGACTGTATTTCGTGCCAAAAATAAACACCAATTGGTAATTAAATTTGCTACATATATACAGGGTGTAAATTTTAAAACGAGTCATAGAGCTATAATATAGAAAAACAGTTTTTTAGACGCCAAAAGTTTCCATATTAATTTATTGGAAATATAATTGGTGCCTGTTATAACGAAAAAAATCTGATGTGGCCAACACAAAACCTCCCGCTATTTAATTTTTATTAATTTAAATACATACCTACCTACGTATTTACTAACGCTGCAAACTGTTCCATTGCAGAAAACTATTGCTTTATTTACTATTTTCTTTTTAAAATGTCACTATTATTAATTTGAAGTGGTTAGTTTTTTGACAGTGACATTTACTGTCAGTTACATTCATTTGAAAAATGAACTGTGTAACAAAGGAATAGTTATTATCTTAGACTTCGCGACTAATAAAAAAAAAAAAAATAAATTTAGCTGTAAAATATATAGAAAAAGGATTAATGTATTCCTGTAGAAAATTCAATAATCTTTAATTTTCATAAGACAAAATTCGAAAAAATGGCACTTAATAGTATTTTTTGAAGAAAAACCATTATGAGCTTCAAGTAAAGTACCATTTCCGTTTATCCGATTTACACCAAAATGTAATGGCTTCTATTCCTATTAGAATAGGGTAAAAATACAAGGTTTCAGAATTTTCTGAATGATAGTATTTGAGTTAGAGTGCAAACAAAATTCGTACACATACACACATACACACATACACACACACACACACACACACACTCATACAGACATCATCGTGAAAATGTTAAAAATGGATTCTAGGGACCTTAAAACGTGGTCATTTACTAAAATCTCGATATATGATTTTTAGCACGATCCCTATACCTCCCTTACCAAGGGTAGCGGGAGGTAAAAATTACGATTTTTTTCATACCAAACACCTTACATTTCTGTTTCATTTAAAGCCAGAAATTAAATTTAAAAATTTTTACAATTAAGAAAAAATATCATTAGCCTGAAAGTGACAGTAACAAAACATTGTCATGATAGGGGTCAATTAAAGATTAAAGTTATTAATTTATGAACTAATACAAAATAACACAAAATAAAGTAAAAAATAGGATATTTATATCCGAAACAATTATTATTTATTGTAATAGGTATTTACAAACTAAAGGTGATCCATGTAATAAGAAATAAGTTATAAGAAACGAGAAAAACTGCAAACTACAAGAAAACAAATTAAAACCATTTATGCTGGGTTTATGCAGCATGTAAATTATAAAATTAAATTAAGCTACTGAATTAAGAAACTAAACTAAAATAACGTCGTTTATGCAGTAAATCAAAATTCAGAATTTTATGTTTGACATTTCGTATAATCTAACTTTTATAGGTGCAATTGCGATTTATTTATATAAGATAAAAAATAAAGGTAAACAATTTGTTGAATAAGTCTAATTCGTATTTCGTCGCTCTTTTCTGCAGGAACTTTGTTATCAACGTCGTACATTTTCATAGGTTAGGTGCGAAAATTTGTCATAAGTGCGCGAGTGGCGCAGGCGCAGCATTAATAATTTGTAATTTTTCTTCATGAGACAAATTGTTCATGATTTCTTCTTAATAAAACGAAAATAATAATAATTTAACAAATAAAGTGTAAGAAACGTTTATTAATGAGCGTTTAAAGTCAACAATTGTTTTGTTTTGTTTCTGTCAGTTTCACGGCTATTGATATTTTTTCTTAATTGTGCAAATTTTTAAATTTATTTTCTGGCTTTATATGAAACAAAAATATAATATGTTTGGTATAAAAAAATTCTTTATAATATACACTAATTATTTTTTCAATAAATTAATATAGAAACTTTTGGCGTCCAAAAAACTGTTTTTCCATGTTATAGCCCTATGACCCGTTTTAAAATTTACACCCTGTATATATATATACATATATAAAATATTTTTGTAGGAATAACGGAATAAAAAACAAGTTGTACGTAAAAGATTTGTGAAATCGTGATAATTACGTTTACATTCACGGTCAGTAGTGATAGTACTTTAGAATTCTATCAAATAAGGCATTTGTTTTCTATTTTTGCCACGAGGCGAAAATTTGGTAGCATGCTTCTAATATTATCATTTGCAAAATGTGTATAATTCAGGAATAATATGCGAGTTGCGACTATAATGTCAAACTTGATAACCAAGTATTTAACCGTCTCATATAACCGTATCAATCAAATCCCCTTCTCATCATTTCATCTGCACTGCACTATTTTCACTTCAATTCTTCCTGTCATTCCTCACGTAGTCACATTCCCGAGTAACCTGACCATGGCGTATCAACGTTGAAGGCGCCTGTCTTATCACCGGGTACAGAGGAACGCGAAGGGAGAGCTGATTGTAATTATCCAGCGCGAATCACATTCCTACAAACCGAAGTTTGGATGGCGCAAGTTTCCAAATCACAATCGCACTGGCTAATTGGTGGTTGGATTCAAATTTGCCAGGTTTCAATGAAAGGATAATGGGAGATTTACTTCTAGTTTGTTACTAGGTTAGGTATTTACTGTGATTGTCGACACATGATAGATAGTATATAGGTATGCCAATTGCCAACTTATCAAATTTAACAAGTTTCTGAAGTTGGCTTCAATTGAATTTGTTTCATAAATAACTAAATATGGATTGATTATACCTGTTTTTTAAAAGTTAAATTTAGATGTAGAAAAAATACTGTGTGCACCTTGTACCCGAAATATGTTTAGTGCTCTCGAGTGGTTTTTTGACTCCGCTAAATTTCCTACAATATTTAAATATAATACTTCTGTCAGATTCGTTCCCTATGTTTCATTTTAAATGGAACGGGCAAATACATTGCTGTCAATCAAATATCAAGTCGTAACCATGGATATGGCAAACCCAATGTTTCACGTTAAAAAATATTCACGGTAGTAATAATAACATACATATACAGAGAATTTATTTTAAAATGCAACATTATGGTTGATCACTTCCATGGTTACTCACTATTGTCAAAAAATGACGGCAATGTAATATTTGTCCATTTTAAAATGCAACATTATAAATAGTATTGCAGTACAAGAGATACATCCAGAACACATCACAAATGGTGTTAATTCTTATTACGACCGACTAGAATATTGCTTCGTGTGAATGGGGGTATTTTTTAACAATTATTACATGAAAGATGAATTTTTGTAAGCTAAAGTTTGTTAAGATGTTCAACATTCATATTTTGATTTTTTTGTAAATCGTATGTAGGCTAATTTATTGGAAATTTGTTTTGATAATACAAAATAACAAATTTTGTATGTTGCATTTTAAAATGGACAAATATTAAATTGCTTTCATTTTTTGACAATAGTGAGTAACCATGGAAGTGATTGACCATATGTTGCACGTTAAAATTAATTCCCTGTATGTATACGTATCTCTTACATCGGAAGAAGATATGGCTTATGTTCCATTTTTTGTATTTAATTTTGATAGAAACATTTTAAATGCCTGTTATACTGTCTAATATATTTTTTTCTTTTTCAGGTGAGTCCGATTTTTTACGTTGGTTCTTCTATTTGTAAGTAGCTATAAAGTTTATAAAATATTTCTTAATAACTATAATAAGAATAACTGAAAAGGCCCAAAAATCGCAAAAATCTAAGGTGTACCCCTTACGATTTTTTCAGATTTTGGTCATTTTCAGGGGATTTCAAGCTTTTATTCATAAAAAATGAACCGGTTGGACAAAAATTATGAAAATTGGTACACTTATGTAATTTTGTCCGTAGAATCGAATGGTCGTGTCGCCAATTTCATATCTCGACCCATTTTTGGGGGTTGTTTTGAACAAAACAAATCTAAATATGGGGTATATTGACTTTTGGGGCAATAATTCAAAAGTGGGTAGATATATAAACTTGATAGTAATATAATTTGCTTGTAAAGACAATGTTACGTAAGTGAACGCATTTTTAGAGTAATGTATCTAGTAGCCCAAATAACTCCATGGAAACCAGTTGAAAAATTAAAATATCTTTCAGAACTCATATTAATAATTGGAATAATACTACCTTTTTTTGGTTTAAGTTCTGTATTTATTTATTTATTTATTATTAAAACCCAACGTTTCGGCACCATAAACTGGTGCCTTCTTCAGGGGAAAACATTGATATAAACGAATATTATGACATATTTATGTCAATGTTTTCCCCTGAAGAAGGCACCAGTTTATGGTGCCGAAACGTTGGGTTTTAATAATAAATAAATACAGAACTTAAACTAAAAAAAAGGTAGTATTATTCCAATTAAAATGTTTGTAATTAACAGATAAATGTCTTTGTCATAAAACCATTACTTACATTAGATTTTTGAAAATTTTGAAGTTTTTATCTAAATATTTATAAAATAAAAATATCGGAAATAATGTTTATTCAAATATTATAGGTCACGGGACCCCCGTGGCCGCGTGCCTTAGTGTCTGGTCCCGAACCTGGGGGAACCGGGTTCGATCCCGACTGACGCCAAATATTTCCAATTTTAAATGGCACAAAAGTGACCCCTGTGGTGCAGTCTCCACGCCAGCTATGAGTGCCCGTGAGGTAACGCCTGGTAAGCGCCCACACGGCAAAATATATCGTCATCATTACCGATGTCTACATGTGTTGTAGATACTGGCACACCCAGAAATGGGTAATATGCCGTGATGATATATTTATTTATTTATTTATATTATAGGTGATCATCAAAAAACAGTTTTGATGCAGTCCTCTAAATGTTTGATTAAACGAAAAGATCTGTGCATGCATTCATGATTTTATAAATTAAATGCAATAGGTATATAATTTATTTAAATTTTTGAATTTTTGCTACATTAAATATGTAGGTACAACCATTGTAGGCAACATTTTCATAATGACACTATTATGAGATATGATTGATATGATCATTTGAAAAAGTAGCGTGCTTAGTAAATAGTCCGTGATAATGCTGATGATCTCAAATTATACTAATACAATATTCAAATCTTCTTGCAACACCAAAAGAATAACTCCGTACATAATTCCTTTTGTGCTATTCCGGAGGCAATATCTTCTCCATAACTCTTTTCTTTCTCTCCTCTGGTTCTATACGGATTACACTATTTATGTAAACATAAATTTATTTGATGAAATGTTGGAATTGCATGGTCGAGCGCCGTGCTAACGCTGCAACTCAGGGCATCAGCATGCACATTCTATCACGCAATGCATTGCACCGAAGCCGTAATTGAACATTCGTTACTTGCGCTAGGATTACGTTACGTTATGTCTGGGATACTCAACTTCGGGCTAATGTAACATACCCCAGGAAGAATGTAGATTACAACTTGGTAGAAGACCGATAAGTGTGAGTCATAATTGCAGAGAAAAATGGGGATTGCATACATCTTATGTATTACTTAGTCATACACAGGTGGAAAGTAATGGATCAAATGCTGATCATATTCTACGACGTGAGTCACCAGACATTAGATAAAATAATGCGAATTTATTTTTTCCAATTTTACTACATTATTTTTACGTTATAATTTCTTCTATTATTATAGTAATGTTTAAATGAAATTAATACAATTTTTTTTTCAAATCGTTATGCGAAATATGAGAATATTATATCATTGAATGCTCTGATGAATGAAAAATACATATATGTGGAGCATTCTGACATGAAAACTATAATTTAATTATGTATATATTTCACCCCGGCGAGGATAGTGACACAAGTCAAAATTTAGAAATTCTAAGTTCATCAGATAAATATGGTCAAAAATATATTTCTAATAATCAGGAATAGTGACATAAATCAAGATCATATTTTTCGAGAGATGGAGCTAATGTCGTTTCATTTCGAGCTAATGTAAGTAACTTTATATTCGAGAACTGTCTTCTTTAATTTAAGTTTTACGCAAAACTATTTTTTGGACTTGTGTCACTCTTCTCACCGGGGTGCGATATATATATATATATATATATATATATATATATATATATATATATATATATAAATAAATTTACAAAAATTGGATTAATCTAATTCTTTTTGATTGAAATGGATGTATCTGCTTTTGTTTGTAATAAAAGAGAGGTTGTTAGTTTTCATTTTCATAGTCTTAAATCTATACTTAAAAAAAATCTGTTGTGGCTAACACAAGACCTCTCGCCATTTCCATATTAGGCTATATAAGTACATATGGTGTTTAATATTTCTGGCACATACACAAAAATTCTAATTATTCATATATTTTTATATTTTTTAATTCATTCTATAATAAGTTTCCTCCTACTCTTCTAAATGATCGAGATTCTTCAAATTCATTGACGAGTTTGGCGGTATTTCTGATGTGTATATATGTATATATGTACCTAGAATTTTAAATATTTAATTAATAGTAAAATAAGAAATAATAAATGTACTTCCCAGAAAAAGACTTCAGTAATGTAAACGGATTTTTGACACTGACAACTCATATTTTTCTGTCAATTACAAAATTTTAATTTTTCAACTGCTTTCCATGGAGTTATTTGGGCTACTAGATACATTACTCTAAATATGCCTACACTTACATAACATTGTCTTCACAAGCAAATAATATTATTACCAAGTTCATATATCTACCCCTTTTTGAATTATTGTCCCAAAAGTCAATATACTACCCCATATTTAGATAAAAATCTTCAAAATTTTCAAAAATCTAATTTTTATGTATTTTCCAACTATGAAATGTTAAGAAATATCAGTTGTCCACATTCTTCATTCTAAAAATGCGTACACTTACGTAACATTCTCTTAACAATCAAATAATATTACTACCAAGTTTATATTTCTACCCATTTTTGAATTATTGCCCCTAAAGTCAATATACCCCATATTTAGATAAAAACTTCAAAATTTCCAAAAATCTAATTTTAATGTGTCTAGATACTTCTCAATGCGCTGATTCCAGATTTTGAAACCTCAGGTCGATATCCCTTTTTGTTCTCGAGATATGTAGATTCAAAATTTTGCTCAAATCTGCCCATTTTTGGGCAGTAACCCAAAAATGGGTCGAGATATGAATTTGGCGACATTGCCATTCGATTCTACGGGAAAAATTACATAAGTGTACCAATTTTCATAATTTTTGTCCAACCGGTACATTTTTTATGAATAAAAGTTTGAAAACCCCTGAAAATGGCCAAAATCTGAAAAAATCGTAAGGGGTACACCTTAGATTTTTGCTATTTTTGGCCATTTTCAGTTATTTTGCTTTAGAGATTGTATGCGGTGTTGAAAAATTATGAAAATTGGTGTACATATGTATTTTTTCCTGTAGAATCGAATGATGATATCGCCAAATTCATATCTCGACCCATTTTTGGGTTAATACCCAAAAATGGGCAATTTTGTGCAAAACTTTGAATCTAAATATCTCGAGAACAAAAAGAGCGCATTGAGAACTATCTAGATACATAAAAATTAGATTTTTAATAATTTTGAAGTTTTTATCTAAATAAGGGGTATATTGACTTTTATGTACTTCAAAATTCTGATATTGTGTTTATTAAAAATATTTTATAGTATCAAACATGCCTTGTATACAAATTTTTCTGCAAACATATATAAATTATAGTAAAAGCGATGATTTTACAGTTAGTCTTAATTATTTTGATACATAAATAATAAAAGTACAGTAATGAAACACAATATAATAACGTTTTATTAGAATTGTTTTAAATGTAAATAGTTTCCGGGTGTATTAAACCGTTTCTCCGTTTCCTTGGCAACAAAGCAAACAAGTGTTCAAACAAGGGAATAAATAACAAAAGTATGTCACCTGTTAGATAAGATTTTATTCTAAAACAAAAAGCATGTAGCATATTCCTTTTATGTTTATGTCCTTAGTGTGTAAAGTATACATCGTTATAAATAATCAAGTATTTAATTAAATGAAAAGGACTTTAATCCAACAGCTTATCACATGAAAAATTATAACAGGAAAAACAAATTCCAATTAAAATGCGCGAATATATTTTCTGCATGTGTCATGGAATAACGCTGGAAATAGTAAAGATGAATCACTTGAAAAGTGGAAATTATGACTCTAAGTTATAACTAGGGAAACCAGTGGCGTGGCATGAGTTTTAACTCTACGAATAAAGGGTTCACATGAAAATAAGAAAACTGAATTCAAAAAAATTTAGAAAAACATTGTTTCATATAAAAGTTTAGTTGCAATAAAGATTTATTTCTGACATGTTATAGACATTCTTGCAGACATTCATAGCTGTTGTAGAAAGTGCAAAAACACGGGATACTATTTGTTGTTTGTGATTTTCCCGTCCTAGGTAGGTAGTAAAGAGTTTCTGGATGATTTGGACGATAAAAATATACAACAATTGGTAATTTTGAGAATAAGATTTTTTATAGGTACTATAATATTCCTTATAAAATATTTCATTGCAATATCAAATCTCATTGTTGCTTATGAAATATTTGTATATCGATGTTCAATAGATATGAGTAGATTTAAAAAAAAGAGGTTATGTATACAGGGTGTCTCTTAAATAGGGGGACATGGCTTAACCACCGATTCCTGAGGGTAAAATATGACGATTTAACTAAACTTGCTTCTACTGGAAAGTGTACCATTTAGCCAGTATTCTTCTTCATAGTTCTTTGAAAAAAAATTAATTTTGCTTATAATAACAGAACGCTTTATACGATTTGGATGAAATTTGGTATGACAGTTCATATGAAAAAAAGTTACGGTCTAATCAATGTTGGGACACCTAAGTTTCATACACTACTGTTTCACTAATAATAACAAGTATCACCTTAAAAGATGACTTATAACCATGTGAACAATCATACCAAATATCATCCAAATCGCATAAAGCGTTCTGTTATTATAAGCAAATTTTTTTTACATTTCACGATCAATTTTGACAACTTGACTTTTGGATTGAATAATGATCAGACTTCCTTTTTTATGTGTTCATAGCCTACTTCGAATTAGTAATAAGTCAGTGTGATATATTTAAATAATGATTGGATTCATGCTAAAATTCGCATATCCAGATTTTATTGAATAAGCACGATTTAAGGTCCCTAGAATCCGATTATAACATTTTTTAAATGATGTCTGTGTGTGTGTGTGGATGTGTGTGCGTGTGTGTGTGTATGTATGGATGTTGGAGGGACGATTCCTCAAAAACTATAAGACTTAAAAAATATTTAACTGCAGTTTCCTCAATCTGACATTCCTGGGAAGAGCTGAAAAGGTTTTGGTAACAATTGAACAACCGGAAGTAGTAGTTTCTTAGAAAAATTCTTCTAAATATAATTTTTTGGGAGTTTTTTTTATTAAATATTGAAGAACATAAAATTCTCCATCTAATACACTTAAAATTTTTATTATATCTTGTATAGATTTAGAGATAAAGACACTATAATTTATAGAGTAAACTAATCGCAGAGGCTAAGGCACTAAGGAAACCAGTTGACAAATTCCAATGTTTATAACATAGTTTGTAAATGACACATGTCAGTGTCAAAAATCAACAGTTTTAGTGACATTCTGATAGCTTTTTCTGGGAAGTATATTTAATATTTCTTATTGTTTTATTAATTAAATATTTGAAATTATAGGTAAAATTGTGGTAAAATGCATATATCCATCAGAAATACCGCCAATCTGGTTAATGAATTGGAAGAATCTCTGACATTTAAAAACTTCATCATACAATGAAAAATAGATATAATTAGTATTATATGTGTGCAGAAGGCATGTTAAATACAATAAAAAACAATATTTGGGTAAAGTTCTGTAATATTTTTTTATAAAACGACGGTTCGAAAGCGAAGTGCAATACAATACTTATATAGCCTAATATGGAAATGGCGAGAGGTCTTGTGCTGGCCACAACAATTTTTTTTTTCTATTATGAGTTATTGTACTTTTTATTCAGGTTTCATTATTAATAAAATTTTAAATATTTTACTTCTTCAGATAAAACCACAAGTAGTTACTTGGCAACAAAGAGTTAATACAATTTAGAGTAAAAACTTGCATGGTCTGGTGTTTAATTTAGTATTACTTTTCTTAAGTATTGCTTGTAGTGTAATATATTTAAATTTCTCGGTAATTGAATAAGTGTTCCCCTCTTTAAGATTCTATTCCCGTACGTCTGTAAATATAATTTACGAGAGATAAAATTAGACCGGCAACTTGAAAATCCTCTTTTTGTAGAGAAAAATAGCGCTTTGTGTAGTGAGTTGTACCATTAGTTGGAAAAGGCGTGTTTAGTGCCCTTCATTTCCCACCTACCTCTCCGTCACTGGTCCTCCGAGTTAGACAAGTCCCCGAAGTTGTTCATCTCCCAAAAGTGCCGTTGGACGCGTCGCGGTAATGAGCGAAAAGGGAGCGAAAACTGGAAGCCGCCGCACATATAATTTATTTCCCTCCTTGCAAGCGGACGTACGCCGCATAAAAATACCAGTCTAATTGGGAAAAGAAAAAGAATTAAAAGAAGCAACGGCGCGTCTTACACACTGCTTAATGGCTCAGCTGACGAAAGAGAAATAAGTATTTTATTAAATTAATTGCATGCACGTACGGTGCATAAAGAATCCCAATAAAAATGCTGTTGTAGCCAGCGCAAGACCTCTCGCCATTTCCATACTAGGCCATATAAGTATTGTACATATTTGACATTTCTGATACACACAAAAACACATATATTTTTATATTTTTTAATTCATTCTATTCAGAGATTCTTCCAATTCATTGATGAGATTGGCGGTATTTCTGAAGGGTATATAATAATATATGAATCTATAATTATAAACATGTATTTAATAATAAAATAAGACATATTAAATGTACTTCCCAGAAAAAGTCTTCAGTAATGTCTCTGGCTTTTCGACACTCACATTTATCTGTCAATTATAAACATTTTAATTTTTTCACTTGTTTTCCATGGGCTGCGAGATACATTTACAACTTATTATTTTATGTATTTATATGTACGTATCTTTAACTTCATAGAAGATACAATAAATTTTTAATTGTATCGGATTGAGATTTTTGTAGTCTTTAATATTAGTAATAACAGAAATTTTAAAAAAATATTATTTAGAAGTTTTTTTTTAAAGAAACTATTAGTGTGACTAATTTTTGAATTTTACGTATATGATACTAGACCAAAAAATAAAATACCCGTATTTTTTAAATTGATTAATTATTCTTAGTTTACGAGGAAATAATTATTAAAACTTTGGAGAAGGGATATGTGACGTCAGTAGGGTAGAATTATAGAAGACAGTTAGACTGAGATAGATATATTGTGGTAAGCGAAAGCGACAGCAGCTGTCACTTTCGCCATTCCATGACCTATCACAACATATCTATCTCAGTCTAACTGTCTTCTGCTACCATTCTACTCTACTGACGTCACAGATCCCTTCTCCAAAACATTAAATTGCTAATAACAATATTATTACAAACTAATGTTTAGTTTTTATTATTATAATGACAAGTTATAGAGGTTTGTTTTTATATATTATGACATATATTGAAATTGGTCACAAACCCCATTGTTACCAAAATCTTATCAGATTTTCCCAGGAATGTCAGATTGAGGAAACTGCAGTTAAATATTTTTTAAGTCGTATAGTGTTATAGTATTTGAGAAACCGTGGGTCCAACATCCACACACACACACACACACACACACACACACACACATATACACACACACACGCGCACATGCACACATACATACATACATACATACATACACATACACACACACAGACATCATTGTAAAAATGTTAAAATTAGGTTGTAGGGGCCTCAAATCATGCTTATTCACTAAAATCTGGATGTGCAATTTTTAGCATGATTCCAATACCCAAAAACTAGCGAACTTATACTGAACATTTTGAGTAGATTCGCAAATGTTAACTTAGAATAGACGTTTATTTTTGCAGTGTCCCAGATACTTTATTTATGTGTTAGCAGTGTTTTAACTGAATAAACAAACTATAAAATTATTGAAGATGTCGATGAAACTGACAAGTTAATTGCAATTATACGCATTGAATATTGCCAATAAAAATATTTGCAAGACTTCTACCATATTTTAGATGACATCTTTAATTTCTATAAATATAAATATAACATTACGATTTTTATTAGCCTTACTATTGAGGGCGCTAGCTTACGGACATTTATAGATATGTTAGAATACACCATCGACCTTTAAACTAATGGACCAAGTGTCTCCTATTCTTTTATTGTTAGAATAATGTTCCAACATAGAAGGATAGAAATATATATTCTGTCTTTCAACAGTACGGAAGTTCTCAGTTAAAGTATACTGCGCATGCGTTCGTACTCATTGTACATCTTTTTCAGTCATATGTAAACCTCTATACATCGCTCTCTATCACTAAATAGTTGTCAAAATTTACATTTGACGTTTCGTAACTGTTTGTGTATTACTTGCTTTTTTGGAGAACATTTACAATTATGTCTGTCAATATATACGTGTATGTGTTGTGAGGTGTGTATGTGACAAAATAATGGGGAAACGGTGTATTTTGTGCAGTCAGCAGTACGTACGCCGTTTAGCTGTGTCATTTCATATGTAAGTTCTTACACCAGCTAAGAGTGCCCGTGAGGTGACGCCTGGTAAGCACCCACACGGTAAAATATATCGTCATCATTACCGATGTCTACATGTGTTGTAGATACTGGCACACCCAGAAATGGGTAATATGCCGTGATGTTATATTTATTTATTTATTTATTCTTATTAATTATTACTTATCCCCTATAATATAATATGTATGTAATATATTGTATAAAATATATAATGAATCTAATTATGCACAAAATTAAATCTATACCCTTACAGCCCGATTCACAAAAAAGTTTAAGCTAATCCTCATTTTCGGATCAGCGAATTCTACTCTAATTTTGACAGTTTATATCTTAAAATATAGTCTAACCTATTCCTAGTATTAAGCTTTATTGATAATATCATGAAAATTAAATTTTAAATACCGGAATAGAATAGAATTCACTAATCCAAAAATGAGGATTAGCTTAAACTTTTTTGTGAATCGGGCTGTTAGCGATTATGCACTAAGTACAAGTTAGGGACAAATCAAACTTTTATTTTGCTGCGTATTCTTAACTTCCGTACTGTTGAAGGATAGAGATACTGTGTCTGCACCGTTATGGCGGGACAAGCGTTTTGCTCATACGCTGCGTCTATTAGTTTAAAGGTCGATGGGCTACACCCAAGTGTGAAGAATGACTTAGTATAATGTAAAAGGTTTAAAAAACCATCAAAGTCTTGTTTTCACTGTTCTAATTATTTAATGCGACCGGTTTTGGTTACTTAGTAACCATTATCAAGCGGTGCGACTTGAGTTATACATCTCTTGAAAGTGTCGAAACGTTGTTTGTCGACCTAGTGTCATCCTTCTTCTTTTCTTTCTTGTCTGTATGCATTTTGATTCGCATTTATGAGCCGCGTTGGTGTCAGGCAATTAACTCATTCAATTAAAACGAGGTGCACTACATAAATAAACCTCCGCTCATGTTTAACAAATCAGCGTGTGCAAAAATCCAAACAGGATCGTATTTTAACAACGGATGATTCAAGATATACAAGTTGACATGGCGCGATTTCAGTTTGTTTCGCGGCTTGCTAGGTGGCTATGCATAATTCATTCACTTGTCGCGAAACTGTACCGAGGCAGGACGTCGTTTTGTGTTTTATGAGGAATACGTGCATCAAAGTTCATACACCACTTAAGTTTTTAAAGTTACTACTCTTTAAAGACAGAAATAACGTAGATAAAAAATAGTATCGCTGCTATACTTTGTATGGAAAGACTTCAAGTTCAGTTATGTCTTTATTAGTTTATCGCCATCTACATACTTATAAAGAAAGAAATTTTGCTCAATTTCTTTTTATTATTTTAAATAGAAAGAATGGTACAAAATATTAGAGCCTTATTTTTTAGTTTTTATCAAAATGATCTGTTAATGGAAATAGCTATAGTGAAAATGAAATGGCAGAAGACCTACGTCATAGATCTGAAATAAAAACTTTATAAAATCAAATATAACTTGTAAAAATTATTTATTTTTAAATACAGAAGAAAGAAAAATACTAGTATTAAGAAACGTATATATTAATGAAATTTACAAGTATTTTTAAGTTAATCTCTTTTTCTTTTACGCAATTTGAAATTATTTGAAATAATTGTAGTTCATTTTTATACCGGTACGTTGACATGACAATGTTTACATTAAATTTTATATCGATCGAATATCCATCCTGTCACTATTGTCACTTGGTTGTCAGTTTACATTCATATAAAGCTTAAAAAAGCAATTTCAGAAACTAACCTTGTCATGAACTATTTCGAATGGGAATTGTGGGCCATTAATTCCGTTGAAAGCTGTTCAAAAGGTATTTTTTTTTCAAATATTTTTCTTGTTATCAATGTTTAAACTATGTATTTTTAGAGAGGAGCAAATGCCCTGCAAATAAGCAAATCTTGACAAGCAGATATGGGCACCCGTTTCAGAATGACAGCTAGTAATCATGTACATAACTTACAAATGTCATAAATTTTAATTCAAAATATCAAGATTTTGTAAGTTCACGTGGTTTCTTTGTCACCAGGTGCGTGTACTTTACTTGGCGAGTTATATAAATCACATGAAATTTCCAGATTGTCTTCATCACTAGAAGAAAATTCCCCCGATTCATACGACTTTTCAAATGAAAATTCGTCAATCATATATATAACAGAAAATGACGCCAAATTACAAGGTTAATTTTTAACAAAACAGCTGACCAAAATCGTATAACTGCGCAAACTCGAATCATTAGTAAGAAGATAAACCACCTGAAATTGGAAAACATCATGAAATTTGGAATGAAAAATGTTGACATTTGTCATTTATATTACTAGCTGTCATTCTGTCACAAGTCCCCATATCTGCTTGTCAACACAGAACACTAACCTAAACTTGTCAAGAAAGACGAACAAAGTAACATGACTGCTCGCGCCTTATAAATTAGTATCCTATGTAAACTTAGTAGTATATGACGTCATTACTTTAGGGATATTTTTTGATGACGTAAGTCTTCTGCCATTTCATTTCTACCATATTTGTATATTAAGAGAGCAAAATGGGATATTGTCGATTGAGAGGTTATTCTCTCGAAATTGACAATGTCCAATTTGACACGAGATATGTTCAAAAATGTTATCTAAAAAAATCAAAGCTTTGCTCCTTGAATCTTGTTTTAGAAATGAAAATAAATTAGAAAATGGCAAACTTGACTTTTCATTGAATAATGATCAGACGTACGTTTCTCAGGTAACAACCTACTCCGAGTTAGGTTTTTTTTTATTTTGGAGACACTGTATTATCAGAACTACTGTTTTTATATTAATTAATCAAAGCTAGTAGGTAATCTTAATATAATAATAAAAAACAGAAATAACTCGTTTTCCACAACGTCTAAAAAATTCTCCTTCCCTACCTGTTGCAAGCCATCACACGTGACCCAAAAACAAACGAAAAAAACAAGAGACATAGAGATACATTTGAAGAGCATGCAGTGCAGTGAGATGTCAGATAGACACGTATCTCGTAACAATTGTATCCTGGAAACGGGTAAACATATCTCCATGGAGATCGACTTGGAACGAGTACAACAAAAGGCGCTCGGCAGATGGAACTAAAGGGTTGAATGTTGAAAGGGTTAAAAGAAAAAGGAAATTGGAGGGATGACTCACGACAAATTTATTGCTGATTGTAACCTTATATTCAGTACAGATG
Organism: Ophonus ardosiacus; assembly: GCA_943142095.1. NCBI lineage: Eukaryota > Metazoa > Arthropoda > Insecta > Coleoptera > Carabidae > Ophonus > Ophonus ardosiacus. The sequence continues at coordinate 2,214,968 of OW964831.1, forward strand.
GAGACGAAGATAATTTTCTATATTTTACTTTTGTACGGTAGATGAATTTAGAAAATGTTTATAAAACATTCGTAGTATCAAACTTAATATATACACTCGTAAAGTTGAACATTTGTGTAATTTTGCAGATGACTCAACTAAGACAACTTATTAAAAAAAAAATCCTTAACACAATCTGAGCTTCTAGTGGAGTATGACCAAAAATTTGTTTTAATCCATTATTATACAATCTATTTTTTTTATTTTCACTAATTTTTGATTTCAAATAAAGTTAATGTGCACCTCGGAACTGATTTGTTTTCATCGGCTCTACGGCCTCGCGGCAACTAAATTTTACATGCGTCATAAAAAGTAGAACATCAGTACCTTGATACATAAATAATTATTAAATTTGTTGTTGCTATGCTGATAATATCAGTGAAATATTATTTATCTCATACAATTTACTACCTAAAATAATTTTAAAAATTTCTATTTTTATGGCTATGCATGTATATACCTAGGTACTTGTGGAAACCGAAGAGTCAAGTAAATTTGGATTATTTACCATTTTTTACTCCTAAGAAAGAAGGTATTGGATTTTTGCTAGGAATCTCAAATCCAGAGTTTAGTGAATAAGCGCGTTTTTAGATCATTAGAATCCGATATTAACATTTTTAAAGTGATGCATGTGTGTCTGGATGTTGGAGGCACAGTTTCTCAAATTCCATAAGATTAAATTTAACTACGTATTCCTTAATCTGACATTAATGGGAAGACGACAACCGGAAGTAGTAGTTTCTTAAAAATATATTCCAAATATTATTTTTTGGAAATTTATGTCATTACAAATATTAAAGAATATAAAATGCTCTATCCGACACATTGAACATTTTTATTATATCTTCCATAGATTTAGAGATAGAGGGTTCTATTCAGAACTCAATATTTGTGTTGTCGTTATGTTCTTTATGGTTGTTATGTACTGTAAAGATTGTTAAAATCAAAATTGGTATTCTCAGTACTGAAGGTGGTTACCGTCAACAATTGTTACGTGTTTTGACAGTCTTTATCATAACGACTGCTAAAACTATGTATTTATGGTTGTTATCACGTTGTTATTTCTAATATTTGACATGTGACAGATTATTACACCAATCAAATATTATTAATAATGGCCTTTCTGCTAAATATTAGCAGGATGCAGTTGATTATTCGCATGGATCCTGCTTCGATTTAAATAATGATAATAAGAACGATAAAAACCGTCGTGAACGAAAGTTACTTTTGACGTAAATACATATTTCTTTGAAAGTATTATATTCTGTGGTAGGTATTCGTGAAAACCTTGTTATTTATTCTGGTGCTAATGTGTGCTTTTTCTTCAATCAAAATAAAAAAAAAATCTTTCCATAACTTTTCAGTCACGTTGTGATCAGTGGTAGGAATTAACATACCCGTTCTAAATAATTTAGAAGTTTTCAAATATGACACAAATGTCATATTCTTCTTTAGTTGTTTTGGCAATGTTTGCATTTTAAATATAATTGGCAACACATTATTAAAAGAATAAATCGTTGACATACAAGGTTAGGTTAAGTTCATATATGCTTAATGAAGTTAGCTATTGTCAAATAATCTGGTTCATTCACAAGTATTATTTTGTAAAGATTGTCAATAATACCGACGTAGGTTCTGAATTGACAAATTCATAAAGATTGTTACAAATGTCTTTATGATAACAATCTTTATATCCGTAACAACCTTTATGACTGTGTTTCTCTGAATAGGCCACAGAGAATTGTAAATATATAAAATAATAGGTCGTAATAAATCTCACAGCCACAGCTCAAATAACTCCATGGAAATCAGTTGAATTGACAGACAATACATTACTGAATTTTTTTTTGGGAAGTACATTTAATATTTCTCATTTTATTATTAATTATATATGTAAAATTATAGGTACGTATATTACATATATGCATCAGAAATACGGCCTATGTCGTTAATGAATTTGAAGAATCTCGAACATTTAAAAAAGTAGTACTTATTTATAGAATGAATTAAAAAATATAAAAATATATTAATAATAGATGTAATTTTTTTGTATCTACCAGAAATGTTAAATACAGTACCTATATAGCCTAATATGGAAATGGCGAGAGGTATTGTACTGGCTACAGTTTTTTTTTATTTAGTTATGAATTTTGTCTCACTTCAAAAGTCTGCTGTGTCTATTAGTAAATACTTGTATGTCTTTTAAGTAGTTTCTAAAATCTTAAGTGATATGCGCTCATCTACCTTTTTACTAGTAATTATCTATAGGTACGTTGAAAATGTCTGCTAGTAATCTGTTCATAAATAAATGTTATCATTTATCGTAAACTATTTCAAACAGACTTATCATAATGACTATTGCATTTTACCGTTACAATTACCTATCTTTTGTTACTTTTAATCTCCGTATTTGCCGCTCGGTATCAATACCGCTCTGTGATAATTGCACCTGTTGCTAGTCGTCTTGCGAACTTTCCAAATGCATCACTCCCCGCTCGATGTGATATTGTTCTCATTCATGTGTTTCATGGTTTTCATGTATTTCACGTTGGGTTTGTTTACATCTCACCATGCTTGATAACGGGCTAATTTCTTACACGACTACGGTGTTTTATTATTGAGCATGGAAATGCTGTTACAGATTACGATGAAAGATTTTATGGAGCAGAATTTATTAGCTGTTAAATTTACAAGAGAAAATAATAAACATTATACTTCTTATTTTATTTGAGCGCTGAGTATGTGTTTCATAACAAGAGTAGCATTTGAATTTAACTTGATACTTTATTATAGACCCTTTTCCATTTTATATGTTCGTCTTTACGTTTATATATTTTATTCAATACATATTTAAATATCGTTATCTGTGATGTGACATCCAATGGAAAAATAAGGTTTCGAATATCGTTTCTATTGAGTATTCTACACCAAATCTTCTGTATGCGACATGCTTGGAATATTGTTGTAACCAAGACGGGTATGGAAAAACTCTTAAAGGTCTTTAGCATAACAGTTTTAATTATTTTAATTATAGGGTGTCTCAATAAGCTTGCTCACTATTAGCAACTTTTTTATTTGAAGAGATACGAGGTTGGTTAAATGAGCAAATTTGTGATATTATATATTAGAAAATTGGTCATGTAGACAAAATAAAAATTGTATTAGTGGTTCCCAAAATTTGGGACAAAATATATATTTTTTAAATGGAACTATATATTTTTTATCTTATTGGAAAGAGTATTTTTTTCTCTTTCCAATAAGGTAATGTTGTTTATGTACTTTTTTTTCAAATAAACGAGTTATTTACGGTTAAAAATAAAAATTTTGTAAACTTTTTATTAGTTTATTTAGCTAAGTAAGCCATGGAAACAATTGATTCTTTTTTTGTTTGACGTTTAATAATTTCTCCCGTAAAGTTCTTTGTGTTTAATAATGTTTAATAACTTTATATATGAAGAAAAATTAGATATGATTTTGCTATATGGAAAGTTATATCTAGACACCAGTTACGTAGAACGGTCGGCTCTTTCCAAAAGAGCTGAAATGTGCGAAAGAAATAATGGCTTTCAATTTGAATATTTTCTTCAATTGTTTTGTTTTTACTGTAAAATAAGTTAATAAATAAATAAATATAAATATATCCTCACGGCATATTACCCATTTCTGGGTGTGCCAGTATCTACAACACATATATATTTTATCGTGTGGGCGCTTACCAGGCGTCACCTCACGGGCACTCATAGCTGGCGTGGAGAGTGCACCACAGGGGTCACTTTTGTGCCATTTAAAATTGGAAATATTTGGCGTCTGTCGGGATCGAACCCGGTTCCCCTAGGTTCGCGACCAGACATTTTTTTATTTTATATAAAATAAGTTAATAAAATAATAATTTTACAAAAGACAAATGTTTCCATGGATTCCTTCACGGAATAAACTAATAAAAGATATTTTTTATCTTTAAACGTAAATAACTCGTTTATTTGAAAAAAAAAAAAAATACATAAATAACATTACCTTATTAGAAAGAGAAAAAATACTCTTTCCAATAAGATAATAAAAAATATATAGTTCCATTTAAAAAATATATATTAATATGACAATTTTTATTTTGTGTACATGACCAATTTTCTAATATAAAATGGCACAATTTTGCTCATTTAACCAACCTCGTATCTCATCAAATAATAAAGTTACCAATATTGAGCAAGCTTATTGAGACACCCTGTATTTACTGTAATAGATATTATAAAATTATAATGTCGAGAAAAATGCTACTAAACTTAAAATATATTTCCAATTTTCAAATAGCTCAAAAAGTGTTCCCTGTAGTGCTCCTTACATTGGAGTTTGTAGAGATCATTTGGATAAAATCGCGTAAATTCGAATAGCTCTCTGCCCCTGCATCGGTAGTTTTGAAATATATCATCTTATAAATTTTATCTTTAAACCGATCTCTTGTATTTCGATATTTGGGTACAAGACTCTGCAATATATTTATTTTAAATGTGTTCTTCGCATGTTATTCCACTTTTATTGCAGATGACTCCAAGATAATTTTTTATTTATATTCATAATCCTTGAGACAGGCACAAAACTTTGCATAAAAATGCAGATGCACCACTCCCTAAAGCAGTACATACAAGGAGCGAACTTAGTACATTGTTGAGTAATCCTTCTTTTTAAATTTTGCAGCTTATTATAAAACCGTCATCTTCCTTTCATTATCTCATCATCCACAGGTGTTGGGATTAAAAAACAGGACACGTGTCTTACACTGCAAATTACTAAGTTTTTATTCCGACAAATCTTGTTTCCGACAAAATATTCGTTTGAGTTTAAATTGATAATTAAATTACTAATAAATACGAATCTAGGAAAAGTTAAAATATTATTTCTAATTACTTAAATTATCAAAATCTGCGAACAAACTAATTGTCACTACCATTAATGGATAATAAGCAATGATTTTAAATATAGGACCATATTATTATATATAATGGTAATACGCTTTTCATTAAACGTTTATAAAACAATTACAAAATATTTGTTGTGGCCAACATAAGACCTCTCGCCATTTCCATATTAGGCTATATAAGTATTGTACATATATAACATTTCTGGTACACGCAAAACACATATCTTCTTCATATATTTTTATAATTTTTAATTCATTCTATGAACAAGTTTCCTCTTATTCGTCAAATGTTCCAGATTTTTCCAATTCATTGATGAGATTGGCGGTATTTCTGAAGGGTATTTGTAATATATTATGTATATATAATTTTAAATATTTAGTTAATAATAAAAAAATCTGTTGTGGCCAGCACAAGACCTTCCGTCAATTCGATGTATTTTGCACAAATCCCATACCAAAAGGACCGTGGAACAGTTCTATAAATCCAATAAAATTATGACATAAACATACACTAAGTAAAATGCACTTGACACATTTTACTTTTTGCTTCAGCTTTCCCCTATTTTATTAGGGGTCGCTGTTTCCTCTTCTCTTCCACACATTCCTGTCCAACGCATCTTCTTCACACAGTCCTTCCTTTCTCAAGTCTTCTGCGATGCATCTTCTTTTTAGCCTTTCACTGCATATCACTTGAGAGGACCACTATGAAATACTAATTTTTCATCCCATACTTTCCATATTTGGTTTTGCACTTGCAACACACATCTGTCAATTAGAATTTTGAATGTATCAGCTGTTTCCATGATAAATAGCAAAGCTGACTAATTTTTGAAAATTAATTTCTTTATAATGCTTTAACTCTACATCTATTGAATATGAAGGAAAATGAAAAATCAAACCATATAGAGAAGAGCATTTTCTTTAATAAATATAATAACAAAATGTCATAAAATAATATTTAACTGCGTTCTTTTAAGAAAAACTGTTAAAAACTTCAAATAAGGGTACTTCCGGTGGATCAATTATAACCAAAATCTAATCAATTCTTCATATGGATGTACAGAAGAGGAATACGAAAGAATTATAATTTTTAGAATTATAGTATTGGAGTTATCGTCGGAGAAAAATTTGTCACACACGGACACACATACACACACATACACACACACACACAGACACACACACGGACACACATGCATACAGACATCATCTTAAAAATAGTAAATTCGTATTGTAGGGACCCTAAAACGTGCTTATTCATTAAAAACTTACCACCGAATTTTTTGACCAAAGACAATACCTTCCTTACCTAAAGGTGACGGAAGGTAAAAAGAAATATTAAATGTACTTCCCAGAAAAGGTCTTTAATAATATCTCTGGTGGTTTAATTTTTCCACTTGTTTTCATGGGCTACGAGATTCATTTACAACATTATTTTATGTATTTATATTTCACTAACTTTATAGAAGATATAATAAAAATTTTAAATGTATCGAATAGAGATTTTTATATTCTTTAATATTTGCAATAACATAAATTTTCAAAAAATAATATTTAGAATTTTTTTTTAGAAACTAGTATTTCCGGTTGTCAAATTTTTACCAAAATCTAATCAGTTCCTCCCAGTAATGTCTGATTGAGGAAACCGCAGTTAAACAAATCTTAAGTCTTATAGAATTTGAGAAACCGTGGCTCCAACACACACACATACACACACACACACACACACACACACACACACATCATAAAAATGTTATAATCGGATTTTAGGGACCTGAAAAACTAAGTATTAGAGATGAATACAAAATGTTAGTTTAGGTAAATATTTACCTGTCAATTTTGTTTTCTTTTGAGGGTAATACCGGAAAAGTTTTCTCATAAAATAAATTTTCTTTCTAATCAAAAAAGAAAACATCTGACAATTAAATTTATTAAAATCTTTCTCATTAAGCTTGTCTTCCCCAACAGATTTTTCGCTTATTAAAAATAATTTAAAGCTCTCATTAATTACAATTTTGATTAAAATAACTTCAAAGACATTTTATATAATTTTATTTCAGTGCATTTACTTCTTCCTTGTGCTCTAGGAGTGAGTAATGCTTCGTTGCTAATTAATGTGATAATTAATACTGCATAATACAATTATGAAATGAACGGAATAGCCGCAGGCCATAGATAAAGATAACTGTTTTCTTTTGCGGTATAATGGACCCCACTTGTCCAATGAAATTTACATTTTAGAAATTTAATAATCATTCAAGCTTAATGAGCTACTATTAAAACAAATGGCTAAGATTTTCAGATGTGGTTTGCATTTTCACAGGCCAGGAACCGAATATGGTGTTTAGTTTCAATTTCAACATTTCCTTTTAAAAATATATATATATATATATATATATATATATATATATATATATATATATATATATACAGGGTGTAAATTTTAAAACGGGTCATAGGGGTATAACATAGAAAAACAGTTTTTTAGCCGCCAAAAGTTTCTATATTAATTTATTGAAAAAAGAATTAATGCATATTATAAAGAAAAAAATTATGAATTTTTTGATACCAAACACATTACATTTCTGGTTCATAAAAAGCCAGAAAATAAATTTAAAAATTTGCACAATTAAGAGAAAATATCAATAGCCGTGAATCTGACAGAAACAAAACAAAACAATTGTTGACTTGAGACGCTCATTAATAAACGTTTCTTACATATTATTAGTTAAATTATTATTATTATTTTAGTTTTATTAAGAAGAAATCATGGATAATTTGACTAATGAAGAAAAATTACAAATTATTAAATGGTTTTAATTGATCCCTTGTAGCTTACAGTTTTTCTCGTTTCTTATAACTTATTTCTTATTACATGCAGATCATCTTTAATTGTTTACTTTATTTTGTTATTTTGTACTAGTTCAAAAATTAATAACTTTAATCTTTAATTGTCCCCTATCATGTTAGTAAAAAATGACAATGTTTTGTTACTGTCAGTTTCATGGCGAATGATATTTTTTCTTAATTGTACAAATTTTTAATTTATTTTCTGGCTTTATATGAAACAAAATGTAATGTGTTTGGTATTAAAAAATTCGTAATTTTTTTCTTTGTAATAGACACGAATTATTTTTTCAATAAATTAATATAGAAACTTTTGGCGTCTAAAAAACTGTTTTTCTGTGTTGTAGCCCTATGACCCGTTTTAAAATTTACACTCTGTATATATATATATATATATATGTTAGCGCTACAGCCCTTCGAGGCCCTGGGCTTCTATTTCCTACACAACTACTCTTCATTTCATTCAGATTTTTTTTATTTTAAAATTTGTTTGATAAAGATATTTATCGACTAAAATATTTTGGTTTTTTTGAGTGTAACAAAATGCACAATTTTGTCATACTATTCGCAAAATTTACAGTATACCATGTTACAAAAAGCATAACTGTGAAATAAACCCCGAAAAATAATAAGTATGATAAAAACAAAACATAAAATATCAAGTCAGATTTGAAGCCGGCTGTAAAGCTGCTCATTTCATTTTTACGGCGTTTTTATTATGACAACGCCACAAAATTAATGCAAATTATACGATATCAAAGCGCGGGCACGCGGCTCGCATAGAGATAAACAAGAGCAGTCGTGGTTGGCCATGAAGAGCCAGGACGCTCCATTCCAAACCCTACATAGGCAGAGAACAATGCAAATTTATCGATTTTTCAGTAATAAACCGGAATTTTATAGAGAGGTTTTAAATTGTAATCTTTATGAGACAGATGATGATAATATTTATATATTTCGGGACATATAAAAATATATTATTATTATTTTGATAATGCTGCATTTTTGTACGAAAATTTTTGATGTTTGCATAATATTTGGGTAAAATGTGAAATGACAAATCGTAAAATTTTTATTATTCAAAGTTAGTATAGAAGAAATTTCCTGCCGTACTAAATTTAGTTGTTATATCTGTGATGAATTAATAATTTTTTACTGACTGTAATCTTCTACTTCCTGTGCTTTTTAAATAAATTGCTAGTAATTAAAAACTAGGATTTAAATTAAAATATCTGAGTTGTTAAATAAAACAAAAGTAGAATAATTAGTTTGTAGAGAAAAAGTAGCATTAATTTAACTTGTTGTTAAAATCCTTTCATGGAATAAACTCGTTAAGAGGAAGCCGAGCATTTAGCTATAGTTAAGTTAATAACATTATTTCCAACTACTCTCAATATGTTGAGATAATACAGCATTTTGCAATTACTCTGTGAGAACAGATTTCAGAGTTAATAAATATAATTAGTTGTATTTTCTGCTATAATGAACACGTGCAGGAGGTCATGTAGAGTTAGTTTTTGTGTTTATTACATTTTGAAAATATATATAGGTATATGTAATCTGTTTTAAATTTTAAGCGTGAAATAGACATTATTTCAATCTTATTTTAAGGAACTTGTTGAAAGGAATATTATGGAATTTTAATTTAGGTACTTTTTAATCATTTTATTCTGCGATAAATTTCAACGACTAGTTTTTAACCAGTCATGATGCAAAACACTTGAAAAATCAACCAATGAGAACAGTATTATACTGATAAAACCCCGTTACCCCCATAATTTTCCGCTACCAAGTAAATAAACAGTTATTATTGTGGGATCCCGTGGCCGCGTGCCTGAGTGTCTGGTCGCGAACCTGGGGGAACCGGGTTCGATCCCGACAGATTCCAAATATTTCCAATTTTAAATGGCACAAAAGTGACCCCTGTGGTGCACTCTCCACACCAGCTATGAGTGCCCGTGAGGTGGCGCCTGGTAAGCGCCCACACGGTAAAATATATCGTCATCATTACTGATGTCTACATGTGTTGTAGATACTGGCACACCCAGAAATGGGTAATATGCCGTGATGATATATTTATTATTTATTTATTGTTTATAACTGTCAGAGTGACAATTAATCTGTCAAGTTTCATTTTGCGTTGTCTTTTTAAGCACTCATTTTTTTGCTTTTAAGCAAAATCACTCAAGCAAACTGACATTACTTAAAACCCCTCCTCCTTCGGAGTCGGGATTTACCATGCAGTTTGCTTTCGTGTTTGTTGCTAAGCAAAAAAAGCAAAAAAAAATCGTGCAAAATAAAAATTTATCGATAAAATCAGGAGGTCTTGTGATATAATTTCTGTAAACCTACATAAAAGTTAAAAAGTTGTAGGTGTAAACATTTTTTTGTACCTATTAATTAGCAAGATATGAGTTATTTTCTACATGAGCGAAAAACAAGTTTCCGACACTATAGTTTTTAAACAAATAAATAAATAAATATATCATCACGGCATATTACCCATTTCTGGGTGTGCCAGTATCTACAACACATGTAGACGTCGGTAATGATGACGATATAGGGTGTGGAGAGTGCACCACAGGGGTCACTTTTGTGCCATTTAAAATTGGAAATATTTGGCGTCAGTCGGGATCGAAAACGGCTCCCCCAGGTTCGCGACCAGACACTCAGCAAACAGTTTAGTTGATATATTGCTGGGGCCATACTCTATCGATAATAAAAAGAAAAGAAAATTTTATTATAATGACGTTTCAAACTCTTTACAAATCTTAACTTTAATTGTATTTAACTTTTACTATGTTTTCGAACACGTAACTATACATTTTTGGTGGTCTTAACTAGACCATGCATCCCTGTTTTAAAACATTTCCAATGTATTATTCTTGCAATTTTATATATTTTTCACGAGCAAGTTGTAAACCAACTGCAATTTAAACAAGTATCACGTAGAACCAAAAAGAACTGTGTTATGTTCAATATTGAATTTATGTTATTAATAAAAATAAATTAATGTCTTTAGTCTTTACAATAAGGACTCATGAACAATACCTATTTTTGGACGTTGAACATTTATAATCCATCGTTGGTACTTAGAAAGTTAATACCTTGTTATATGCTTGGACTCATTCGTCAAGTTCATATTTAGATTCAATCTTCTACTTTATTTATACAAAGCCCGACATCATAATCCCGCAAATACAGCAGCACGTGCACAACTAAATATAGCTCGAATGAGCACACGTCATGTCACAGGCACCTACGATCCTTTAATTAGGATAAATCACAATGCAGACTGTCAAAACCTCCGTCAGGCAAACAGGAATAACCCTCTGAAGTGAAAGCAAAGAAAGATAGAGTGAAGGAACAAAGAAAAAGGAAATCCGCTGTGTTTTATAAATTGGGTCGAGTAGACTTTGATTTTTATTTTATTTACTAGAGGTATTTCTACACTGATTTATCTTTGTTATTAACTTCCCAGGCGAGGTTCACTGGATCTGAAAATAGATTATTTTTTCTTGAAAAATCTTGGATTCAATCTTAATATCTTTATAATTAAAAATATTTATCTCTAGTGTGCTGTGCACTTTGAACTGAATTCAGCATTCGTCTTTGACTTAAGAGAAAAAAATCTGTTATGGCCAGCACAAGACCTCTTGCCATTTCCATATTAGGCTATATAAGTATTGTATTGCACTTCGCTTTCGAACCGTCGTTTTATAACAAAAAATTACAGAGCTTTACTCAAATATTGTTTTTTTATTGTATTTAACATGTCTTCTGCACACATATAATTCTAATTATATCTATTTTTCATTGTATGAGGAAGTTTCTAAATGTCAGAGTTTCTTCCAATTCATTAACCAGATTGGCGGTATTTCTGATGGATATATGCATTTTACCTATATTTTCAAATATTTAATTAATAAAACAATAAGAAAGATTAAATATACTTCCCAGAAAAAGCTGTCAGAATGTCACTAAAACTGTTGATTTTTGACACTGACATGTGTCATTTAAAAACTATGTTATAAACATTGGAATTTGTCAACTGGTTTCCTTAGTGCCTTGGCCTTTGCGATTAAATTACTCTATATATTACAATGTCTTTATCTCTAAATCTATACAAGATATAATAAAATTTTTAAGTGTATTAGATGGAGAATTTTATGTTCTTCAATATTTAATAAAAAAAACCTCCCAAAAATTATATTTAGAAGAATTTTTCTAAGAAACTACTACTTCCGGTTGTTCAATTGTTACCAAAACCTTTTCAGCTCTTCCCAGGAATATTAGATTGAGAAAACTGCAGTTAAATATTTTTTAAGTCTTACAGTTTTTGAGGAATCGTGTCTACAACATCCAGATATACATACACACATACACACATCCACACACACACACAGACATCATTTTAAAAATGTTATAATCGGATTCTAGGAACCTTAAATCGTGCTTATTCAATAAAATCTGAACATGCGAATTTTAGCATGAATCCAATACCTCTCTTATCGAGAGGTAAAAATCTGATGTGGCCAACACAAAACCTCCCGCTATTTAATTTTTATTAATTTAAATACATACCTACCTACGTATTTACTAACGCTGCAAACTGTTCCATTGCAGAAAACTATTGCTTTATTTATTATTTTCTTTTTAAAATGTCACTATTATTAATTTGAAGTGATAAGTTTTCTGACAGTGACATTTACTGTCACTTACAGGGTCAGTTACATTCATTTGAAAAATGAACTGTGTAACAAAGGAATAGTTTTTATCTTAGGCTTCGCGACTAATAAAAAAAAAATATTTTTAAATTTATCTGTAAAATATATAAAAAAAAGTATTACTGTATTCCTGTAGAAAATTCAATAATCTTTAATTTTCATACGACATAAAATTCTAAAAAATGGCATTTAATGGTATTTTTTGAAGAAAAGCCACTATGAGCTTCAGGTAAAGTGCCATTTCCGGTTATCCGGTTTACACCAATATCTAATCCATATTAGAGTCAGGTAGAAAGAAATACAAGGTTTCAGAATTTTCTGAATAATAGTATTTGAGATAAAGCGTTGACAAAATCCATACACACATCTCGACATTTGATTTTTAGCACGATCCCTATACCTCCCTTACCGAGGGGGCGGGAGGTAAAATGTCGAATATACCGTGAGTATTTTTTAACGTGAAACATTGGGTTTGTCATATCTATAGTTACGACTTGACATTTGATTGACAGCAATGTATTTGCCCGTTCCATTTAAAATGAAACATAGGGAACGAATTTGACATTTGATAAGACGTCAATAGAGGTTAATTTTGTTTAAATAATTATACCTGCATTCTAAATTAAAATTAGTTATAGAAAAAATATAGTGTGCACTTTGTGCCCGAGTAGTTTTCTGACTCGGCTAAATTTCTTACAATATTTAAATATAATACTTCTGTCAAATTCATTCCCCATGTGTCATTTTAAATGAGACACACAAATACATTGCTTTCAATCAAATGTCAAATCATAACTTACAGGAAAATTTAACGGTTATCTGTCATATTGACAAGATATCATTAGAGGTTAATTTTGTTTAAATAATTATACCTGTTTTCTAAAAATTAAATTTAGATGTAGAAAAAATACTGTGTGCACCTTGTGCCCGAAATATGTTTAGTGCTCTCGAGTGGTTTTCTGACTCCGCTAAATTTTTTACAATATTTAAATATAATACTTCTGTCAGATTCGTTCCCTATGTTTCATTTTAAAAGGAACGGGCAAATACATTGCTGTCAATCAAATATCAAGTCGTAACCATGGATATAACAAACTCAATGTTTTATGTTAAAAAATACTCACGGTATAACATTCTGTATATTTGACGGTAATAAAAACAATACCACATATGAGTACATACATGAATTTGTATATTGTATTTATATACAATTCTTGTTTAATGTAAGTACTTATTACTTAATAGTCATTGCAAATATGTATGTTTTTATTGTTCATAATTATTTCTACATGTAAAAGAAATGAAAATGGTTAACATGTTTCCATATATGCATCCTCTATATGTTAATTTTTTCTCTTATAAACCCATGTGCTTGCATTACACGTATCATATATTTAGCAATAAATGTTAAAGAAAATCCAATAAACATTAATGTAATTTCTTCCATCTTCTAACGTAAATATCCCTGAAGTTATGTACTGTAGAGGTCACGACTGGTGCTAGTGTATGGTATAGTGTACTGCACATTAATGAAGCATGGAGTCTCTCTCGATTCGATCCCTGTCCGCACGCTCTCTGCGGTAAATTTAGAACGCACAATGTACGAGGTACGAAGAGGATAATGTTATTCACGACACGGATCATAACGCAATCCCAACGTATCGTAACGCATCTGCGGGATATATATTCTTACGGGGCATATTTGAGATGGAATTAGATTTAGTCAGGATGAGAACCATAAAAACATGTTTTAACTGAGTGATAATTTTGTAAACATATTACGGTTTATGTTTCGAATACAGTGTATTAAAGATCTGTTTTTAGCGGTTAATGTCTGTAACAATTAGTTACCGTGAACAATATAAGTTTAAATAACGAAACTTTAATCGTTCATGGTAACTGGTTGTTACAGAAATTAATTGACAGAAAACAGTCTTTAATATAGCTAATAGATTTGTTCGCATATTACCCATTTTTGGGTGTGCCAATCTGCTTTATCGCAGATATCGGTAATGATGATGACATATTTGCACCGTGCGGGCGCTTACCAGACGTCACCTCACGGGCACTCATTGTTGGCGTGGAGAGTGCACCACAGGGGTCACATTTGTGCCATTTTAAATTCGAAATATTTGGCGTCGGTAATTATATTATTTTATTTATTATTTTATTTTCGATGAGGGGTCCCGAAGGAAAAATAATCGGACCGATTTCCTTCGGGACCCAAATTATTAAATATATTGGGTTTTAGATAGCTATTTTTTCTAAAATAGATTGAAATTATTATCATACGGATACATTTTTGTATGACTGTACATTAAAAATTTTATAGTATAGAATTATAAATTATACATATGTAGGTATATACCTTTCTTTTTGTAATATTTTTCATTTTTTTATTTTCTATTCCTCACTCAAAACTCACCATTTTCACTTCCATTAGTAAGCTCCACCCTTAACATGTCCTTCTTCCAATTACCGATGTAGTACACATTTTTATCTCAGGTTATGATTCATATAAAAGGAAGAAATATCATTCTACTCGTACGTTCCAGGTTTCATTTATATCATCTAATAAAAAGTAAAAAGCTCTTCTGAAGGGAGTCATTAATATGACACGCACGTTCCTATCCGACATATACTGCTCTCGACTTATACTACATTGTCATAATTTGACATCTCGATGACAAATGCCTTAATAGGAACATGCTCAACTTGTGTGGTCGCTTCCGAAGGAAATATCTCCGATCGTACGCTGGGCTGAAAATAACAGTCAGACTTTCACATTACACAAGTAATTGTGTTTTGTTTTCGTAATAAGGGCAGCCAAATACAGAACAATCGAGAAGGAAAAGGAAAACAAAAGAAATTGATGACAATAAATTTTGCTGCAAGATAAAATCACAAGATTTTTATCGGGTCGAAATTAAATCTACTTATACTGTAAATGCACGTATATTATTTTTTCTACGGTCTACATACAAAGTAGGCATTTGCGCTCGCTTTTGTCATGCGCGATAAAGTAAAAAAAAATCTATTGTGGCCAGCACAAGATCTTCCGTCAATTCCATGTATTTTGTACAAATCCCATACCAAAAGGTCCTTGGAACAGATTCTATATACTATCATGTAAAATCGAACACGAACACATACTATTTTTTACAAATTTCATACCAAAAGTTCATTTGAAAAGGTTCTATAAATCCAATAAAATTATAACATAAACTACACTAAGTAATGTCCTTCCATCTTCTCTTTGGCCTTTCTCTGCGTGTCACTTGCGAGCAACACTATGACATACCAATTTTAGATCCCATACTTTTTTCCATATTTGGTTTTGCACTTGCAACTAACATCTGTCAATTAAATTCTTTTGAATAATTATGTCAGCTGTTTCCATGATAAATAACAAAGCTGACTAATTTTTGAAAATTAATTTCTTTGTAATGCTTTAACTCTACATCTATTGAATATGAAGGAAAATGAATAATCAAACCATATAGAGAAGAGTATTTTCTTTAATAAATATAATAAGAAAATGTCAAAAAATAATATTTAACTGCATTTTTTTAAGAAAAACTGTTAAAAACTTCAAATAAGGGTACTTCCGGTTGACCAGTTATAACCAAAATCTAATCAGCTCTTCATATGGTTGTAAAGAAGAGGAATATGAAAGAATCATAATTTTTAGAATTGTAGTTTTGGAGTTATCGTCGGAGAAAAATTTGTCACACACACACACACACAGACACACACACAGACACACACACAGACACACACACAGACACACACACATACACACATACAGACATCATCTTAAAAATAGTACATTCGTATTGTAGGGACCCTAAAACGTGCTTATACATTAAAAACTCACCACCGAATTTTTTGACCAAAAACAATACCTTCCTTTTGACGGAAGGTAAAAACGCTCCTAATTTCTAACTATAAAATGTTAAGAAATATCACTTGTCTACATTCTTCATTCTAAAAATGCGTACACTTACGTAACATTCTCTTAACAATCAAATAATATTACTACCAAATTTATATTTCTACCCATTTTTGAATTATTGCCCCTAAAGTCAATATACCCCACATTTAGATAAAAACTTCAAAATTTCCAAAAATCTAATTTTAATGTATCTAGATACTTCTCAATGCGCTGATTCCAAATTTTGAAACCGCAGGTCGATATCTCGTTTCGTTCTCGAGATATTAAGATTTAAAGTTTTGCTCAAAACTGCCCATTTTTGGGTAATAACCCAAAATTGGGTCGAGATATGAATTTGGCGACATCACCATTCGATTCTACGGACAAAAATACATAAGTATAGCAATTTTCATAATATTTGTCGAAAATCTGAAAAAATCGTAAGGGGTACCCCTTAGGATTTTTGCGATTTTTGGCCATTTTCAGTTATTTTGCTTTAGAGATTGTATGCGGTGTTCAAAAATTCTGAAAATTGGTGTACTTATGTAATTTTGCCCGTGGAATCGAATGGTGTTGTCGCCAAATTCATATCTCGACCCATTTTTGGGTTAATACCCAAAAATGGTCAGTTTTGAGCAAAACTTTAAATCTATATATCTCGAGAACGAAACGAGATATCGACCTGCGGTTTCAAAATTTGGAATCAGCGCATTGAGAAGTATCTAGATACTTTAAAATTAGATTTTTGGAAATTTTGAAGTTTTTATCAAAATGTGGGGTATATTGACTTTTGGGGCAATAATTCAAAAATGGGTAGATATATAAACTTGGTAGTAATATTATTTGACTGTAAAGAGAATGTTACGTAAGTGTACGCATTTTTAGAGTATTTACATATGAGTATACATAATGTATATTCATGTGATAATTTTGTTGAATTTATAGAATATTTTCCAGGGAACTTTCTGTATGGAATTTGTAAAAAATTGTATATGTTCGCGTTACAATTTTACTAGATATATAGAATCTTTCCCAATGAACTTTTGGTATGGGATTTGTACAAAATACATCAAATTAACAGAAGATCTTGTGCTGGCCACAACAGATTTTTTTATCCATTAAGTAAAAAGTGACATTTTAAAACTTCATAAGGTTAGGTAAAATTCAACTTTTTAAAACGGAATTAGATCAAAAAAATATCGTCATTACAGAGTTACTAACTTCAAAAATTGATAAATAAAGTCTATAATGATTTCGTATTTATCTATTGTATTATATTGTAGTCTTACCCACCATATGTGATCATACAATATTCATTATTCTTGTAAATAAATGAGATTTTCTATCGTTTATGAATTAGATATTATCTTCTTATAGATTCAAATGTATATCCATCCATATATGGCGTGACCATCTACTCACATGCATCTTACAAAGTAACCAAACTAGCAAATAATAGTTATCGTTAGAGAATCTTTGATGAGATTGAAGAAAAACTTGAAGCCCTCGTGAGTCACCGTATGCGATAATCTTCAGACCTGTTGCACTCTTTTACATGGCCGTCTGTGATTATTAATGTGCAGCCTGAAGCTCACGATCAACGCTGATATATTGATGGTTTCATTCTGCCAATCGTTTTTGTCTTTCATCATGTTTATTGAGATTTTCAATTAAACACAGCACTCAAATTTATGAGTAAATACATGTCTTCATAAATATTATCACACCTATCACTAGTGTGGAGATACAAAGTAGCAAGTGAGGTTAATATTTCAAATAAAACTGTCAACAGATATTACTTGATTTATTTTAAATTTAAGATTGTACCTGTTTGAAAATTATCAGTAGTAATATAACTAGTTTGGAAAAGAATAATAAAATGAAAAATGTATGTCATTGTAAATACAATGTAAATAAATTTATCTAGCATTCATATTTGTATGTTCCTTTTAAAGCTGATAATAAAATCTGGTAGAAGGATGCATTTAAATTAGAATTATGCAGCCTTGATGCAAATAGCTTTTTTAGGTCGTTTAGGTTCGTATATTAGATGCAGGCTTTGCTTAAATGGGTGTTCATTCCCTTGTTTAAGATCCCTTGTTTAAGATCTAGGGGACCACACGTACGAGGTCTGTCCGAAAAGTATCCGACCTTCCTTCATATCTTCGCGCCTTCTGCCGGGTACGAGTGTCAACTATAAAGCTTCACGAATTCCCTAGTTGCCGCAGTTTTGGTCGGATCGCCTTAGTTTACGTGCAGCATGTGTTTTTTTCTACGTTTGTCGCATTTTGCTATTGTAAAAAATGACGGAAAGATCGGAACAACGAATTTCAATTAAATTTTGCTTAAAACTCGAAAAGAGTTGTGTGGAGACCATCAAAATGATGAAGACGGCATTTGGGGACGAGTGTATGAGCAAAACACAAATAAAAGACTGGTATAAACGGTTCAAAGATGGCCGCACATCTGTTGATAGTAACCCACGTTCTGGGCGGCCTTCGACGACAAAAATATCGAACGTGTGCAACTTGTGATCAATGAAGATCGTCGATTGACTGTGCGAGAACTAGAATATGATCTGGGAATACCGAAAACTAGTGTTTGGAAGATTTTAACTGAAAATTTGCAAATGTGTGTGTGCGAAATTCATTCCGAAATTACTAACGGTGGAGCAGAAAAACCTTCGCCTTGAAATCGTTCAGGACAATTTGGAAATGGTCAATAATGATGAAAATCTCCCATCGACTTTTGACTGTTCCCAAGATTAAAAATGTCGCTCAAAGGACACCGATTCGACGACAAAGAAACAGTCGAAACTAATCGACGAATGCTCTGAAGGCAATACCAAAAAACGAGTTCCAAGACTGCTTCCAAAAGTAGAAAGGCCGTTGGAAGCGTATTCTTAAATCAAATGGGGACTACTTCGAAGGATGCCACCAGCCCGATGACGCAGAATAACAGCAGCGGGGAAATATAAAGAAAGGTCGGATACTTTTCGGATAGACCTCTTAAACATGTCTTTATTCCCTAAAGTTCAAATATACTTTGCTTTTACAGATTCTCACAATTAGCTCGTTCTGCAAATAAGATGAAAACTAGTATTTTAAATGCGTTAAAGTGCTATATAAATCATGAATTATTCGCTATTACAGCATAATAAATTGTTAAATATAATTAAGTTTGATGTTTCCACAATCTTACAGATAATTTATTTTGTATTTAACGCATAAAATTATTAATTTCTTTACCGTTAGAAAAGCATCTGTTTAATAAGTAAATTCTTAATTTTACACCAAGATTAATTTCAACACGAATGGAATGAAGATTTAATTTAATGATTTTAATTAAATAGTGATTTCATTTCCATTTTAACACTAGGAAGACACAGGTAATAGATTATTTTATTACGGTAATTTTAAATTTTAAAATACCTTAGCATACTTTGCAACTTAATGCTCTTTCCTTTCACATGTACGAGTACCTACATCCTATTCCTATTTCCGCGGACCGTGTATTAATAGTTTTTATTAATGTATGTAAAATATTATTGTGGCAATAGGATACATTCGGGTCGGGGTTTGAGGTTTGACTTAAAACGGTTTAAGAAAAAAAATCTGGCCCGACTCGAAAAACAAATAAAAAAAATCTGTTGTGGCCAGCACAAAACCTTCCGTCAATTCGATGTATTTTGTACATATCCCATACCAAAAGTTCCTTGAAAAAGATTCTGTATATCCTATAAAATTGTAACACGAACACACTATTTTTTACAAATTCTATACCGAAAGTTCCTTTCCCTATTTTATTAGGGGTCGCTGTTTCTTACTCTTTTCTTTTAATCATTCCTGTCCAACGCATCTTCTTCACACAATTCTTCCTCTCTCAAATCTTCTGCTACACAGTTCTTCCATCTTCTTCTCTTTGGAGGGACACTCTATCACATTCACATATAACTTTCTGACCCTATACTTTCAACTTTGGTTTTGCATTTGACACTGATATATGTCAATTAAATTTTTCTGAATATATCTGTTGTTTCCATAATTTTAACAAAGCTGACTAATTTTTGAAAGTTAATCTCTCTTAATGTCTCTATAACTCTATATCTATTGAATATGAACGAAACTGTATAATCAAACCGTATAGAGAATAAGATATTCTGTCATATTGATAATCACAAAATGTCGAAAAATAATATTTAACTGCGTTTTTTCAAGAAAAACTGTTAAAAACTTCAAATAAGGGTACTTCCGGTGGATCAATTATAACCAAAATCTAATCAGCTTTTCATATGGATGTAAAGAAGAGTAATACGAAAGAATTATAATTTTTAGAATTGTAGTATTGGAGTTATCGTCGGAGAAAAATTTGTCACACACGGACATACATACACACACACGGACACACACACACATGGACACACACACACACACATACAGACATCATTGTAAAACCAGGAAAATCGTATTGTAGGGACCTTAAAACGTGCATATTCATTAAAAACTCACCACCGAATTTTTTGACCAAAGACAATACCTCCCTTATCTAAAGGTGACGGAATGTAAAAATAGCCAGTCTCACTCAAAGATTTACTCGAAGTTAGAGCGCGCTTTGGATCGGGCCAGACCAAATCTCGAGATTATATGACGAGGTATATGCTACAAAGCATGGAAATACGAGTAGTTCAGGATCATTTTCCCTTTTGCTAAATAGAGTAAAATATTTACTTCTCGTGAACAATAAAAGGAAATCACTTGTAGAAACAAAATTTCTGTAAAACAAAACTACTAACAAAAACAAAGCACGAGGCAAGGATTTAATTAACTTGAACAATATCGGCTTCTGATTTCTAAAACAAAAGAGCACTTGAAAACAATATCTAGCCGTGGGTCTAGTTACACAGACTGCCACTCGATGGCAGCAGAGAGTCCTGTAGACAGTGCAGGAATTAGTGGAGGGCCCTTCACTTGCTCCGGTCCTGTTTGAGGACGAGGGCCTTTGAACTCTGAGGGGGTGGTTTTCAACAAGGTGGACAACACAGGGCAGAAATAAGGGGGATGAAAATAGCTTTAGAAATTTACAAAATATGAGGGGAAATATGCCCTTTATATATTAATAGAAAAATATAAGAATTTGTTTGAAAATATTAAATCACTACAAATGACCTCTCGCCAATTCCATGTTTAAAATAGCAATGAACTTTAAGTAAAGTTTCACTTCCGATTGATCGTTTGTAAACAATATCTACTTTGTTGTTCCAATAAATAGAAAAGTTTGTAATACGAAATTTTGGATTATATTTTATTATGTTTTTCCTGAAAAATCTGTTAGAGCTTCAAATTAAGTACTACATCCGGTTTATCATATATAATCAAAATCTAATATGTTGTTTCAAATTATATAAGAGTATTAAATACCAACTTGGCGAAGTTTTGGATCATTAATATATTTTAAGGAAAAATCGTCACGCACACATTATTGTCAAAATCATCACCAACTTCCTTATGCTCTAAAAGGCAATCTGTGTAAATTCTTCGCCGTACATTATCCATTTCGTAAATGTGTAGTTGCAAACTGTATATCTAATATTTATGTATGATGGAAAATATATTATTTTTACAAACCTTAATTTCATTAGAATCATATTTAAACTACTAAATTCTTCTTAACACGGTTTCATTATTAATTTTAATGAAAATTGCTGCGTGATAGTGACATTTGTTTAAATATGTCAAATTTGTTATTAAAGTATTGTTTTTGTTTGACGCAGAGGCAAAGTGATGTACAAAAATAAATTATTTTATAATATAATATAAAGTTATTTCAAGTTATTTACTAATTTCTATTATCGTAGAATTGAAGATTGTGCCATTATATTCAATTTGTATTGGTAAAAGTTGCTAAAAAATGATATTCAATGATTTTTTTACAAGAAAAACTGTTAAAAACTTGTATAAATGATACTTCCGGTTATCCGATATACACTAAAAACTAATGAGCTCTTTCCAACATTAGTATAGAATGGATATACAAAATTTTAAATTTTTCTGATTGATAGTATTTGAGTAATCGTGTCCACAAGATCCACACACACATACACACCTACAGACATCATTGTAAAAATGTTAAAATCGGATTCTGGGGACATCAAAATGTGCTTATTCACTAAAATCTCTATATCCGATTTTTCGCACGATCCCTATACCTCCCTTACCTAGAGTAGCGGGAGGTAAAAAGTTCGGAAACCCCATTTGGATCATCCTTTATAGTAGTATAGATAAATAGAACTGTGTTAGAACTGCTCTTCATTTAATTTACTTAATTTGTTAGAAATTAAGTATGTACCTAGAGTTCTGCATATATTAATTATTCCACTTTGGGTAAAATTTATCCTAGTCGCCCAGCTTTTAACTCTTTAAAATGAACTTTATTACTATTCTGCAAAATTAATTCCATACACAGTGTGCATTAACAAAAGTAGTTCTTAAAACTTAATTAAACAACCAAACACGAATGAATAACTCTCTTTCCTGCTAAATAAAATTCCATGTTTGCACTTCTCAGTTGGCTGACGTATTTTTCTAATTTCCCTATGTAAATGTCACTAGGCAAGTTATTATTTGCAGCACGTTCTAGCCGTTAGTACTTTTATTACTCTTAAGTTGGCCGCAATGCTTGTCAACGTATTTGCAGTATAATAGTGATCCTCTTGGTAGTGTTAATTAATTATTGTTATAACAATGAAGAGTTTTTGTAGAAGCGAAAGCTTATTGAGAATGATTATATTCATTAGGTGTATTGTTTGTATTAATTAGGAGATGTAATAACTTCCGTGTTAAAAGCAAGAAGGAGATAGTAACCGTAAGTTTTAATGAGGAACCTATAGTGTATTTCAGGTAAGAGTGAAGTGGGGGGAAGATAGGAGCAGTTTGATCTGCACACTACTTCATTCTTATCGGAAATACAGTATAGAAGAACTACAAATGACAAATGATTATCAACCTTAACAAAAAACTTTGTACTGTACCTACTTTAAATTTGGTAATGCCCTCCTGGCCTCTTAGATAAGGAAATATCTCTATACGAGTTTACTTTTTATGATTACCTATATTCGCCGTCAAATAAATTTGGACTGATGCTCAATTTCTTTTCTATATCAGCAAATTTAAGATAAGGTAATGAAACTAATGAATTTGTGTGAAAATGAATAATTTCTTTTGAAATAGTGCTTCTCTCAAAAATATAAATATTTTCAGATAAAAATAGTAGTATTCTGTACAGAGTGTACCTCCGAGAATTTTGAAATAAGATTTTTTGTTAAACAATTATATTTTGAAAAATATACCATTTGCCAGACGTAAAACATGTAATTCTTTCAAAAAAATCTGATGTGGCCAACACAAAACCTCCCGCTATTTAATTTTTATTAATTTAAATACATACCTACCTACGTATTTACTAACGCTGCAAACTGTTCCATTGCAGAAAACTATTGCTTTATTTACTATTTTCTTTCTAAAATGTTACTATTATTAATTTGAAGTGATAAGTTTTCTGACAGTGACATTTACTGTCAGTTACATTCATTTGAAAAATGAACTGTGTAACAATGGAATAGTTTTTATCTTAGGCTTCGCGACTAATAAAAAAAAATATTTTTAAATTTATCTGTAAAATATTATAGAAAAAGTATTAATGTATTCCTGTAGAAAATTCAATAATCTTTAATTTTCATAAGACATAAAATAGCGGGAGGTAAAAATGATAATTGAGTTAGCCTTGACGAATTAACGTATGTTTGACATATGAATGATTTTTAATTTAAGCCATTATGAAACTTACCTTCACTTTTTGGAAGAAGAATTGCCGAATGGGGTATTCCACTCAATTTTATTTATTATTTTAAATAAAACTTCATTCAGTTTTAAAGCAATTCATAGTATTAAAAAATCTTAATTGTTCCTAGTTTCAGAGTATTTTATTTTCGAGAAATCAGTGTAACGTCACATTTCCTCTATACTTGTCTTTCTCACACACACTGCTCTGAGTACGCTGCGAGAGAAGGATAACAATTGTATTACGTCAATTTTCCCTTTTAGCAAATGTGAAATATCTCGTAAAGTAATTATTTAAAAAATGTTTTCATTGTTTTAACTATTATTTATTGAGCCATACTTTATGTTAAATTGAAATTTTCTTAATTTTCTTGTTATGGTGGAATACCCCATTACATGGAAGATATTCCTCTGGAAGCTCGTCGTGGCATGTGGTTCCAGCAAGATGGGAAACAAGTGACGGTGTTTCTTAATTAAAATTTTCCGGAAAGGTGGATAGGACGAGGTGGTCCTGTACATTGGCCAGCTTGGTCACCTGATTTGTCGCCTTTAGATTTTTTTCTATGGGGTTGCCTCAAATTTCGTGTGTATAGTACTAGTAAACTAGATACACGCGAATAGTTGACGGACCGTATAGTTGAAGCTACTAATTCTCTAAAGAATGAATTGGCAGTACGAGTAATTAACTGGCAACATTCTATGACTCGAAGGATGCAAGCTGTATGTTTAGGAAATGGCGGTTCTCATTTTGAACAGTTGCTGTAATTTTATGTTAATTTGCTATCCATTGATGAATAAATTTTCTTTTATCATTTTTTTTTTTTTAATTCCTTCGATATCTCCGAAACAAAGAAGAATTCGCCTATAGGTCATACAACATTTTTTGATCGTAATGACCCTGGAAATATATGGTATAAGTTTGTCGGTCGAGTCGCGGAACACCCTGTGTAGTAAAAACTTTGATAAAAACGAAGTCATTTCAGACAATTCAACATATTTTCAGTATAATTTATTGAATAAAGTCGTGTTGAAGAAATTGTGTCATGTAAAATGTGCGTTATACTTTTAAAGTATATGCAAAATAAATTGTTCCTTTTTGGATTTTTTGGAATACGCCCCTGTTCGCTGTGAAATATTTCTCTATTATTCAGTGAAATATTTGTTTTCTTGCCTCTTTACACCTCTTGTGTTGGATTTGTGCTTTGAATAGTCAGCTTTGAAGCTTTCAATTCTTCATTTGTTTTTATAGTATAAATCTGTGAGAATTCTTTTGTTATGGAAATAGTTGAATAAACAAAAACTGTACATTTATACGAGTAACTTAATTTCAAAATTATAATATTCTTTAGTTTTTAAAGTACAGGGATTGTTTGAATTATGTAGAAACGTAAATATGAAAATAAATGGTAAAAATAATCCGCGAATACTGCTGTTGTTTCTCACATATTCACAGGGCGTGGGTGGAGCAAAATATACGGAGTTTATTATCCTATTATGTATTTATATGTAATCACTACCTCCACGTAACAGTTTTTTTTTTATAAATGTACGTAGGAGGACCTCGGTTGGCGCCAGGTAATTCAATGACATATACAGGCAAGAATTACGCATTTTTAAGTAGCGGCAAAACGTATTTATTCGTCATACGGCTTAAATATACATATAGGTGCTACCATATTTTCAACCTTACAATAACAATTGCGCTTACTCATTTAATTATTTATGGTCGCGTTAAAGTCGCATAATGAGATTTTTTTGAAAAAATAAATTTTAAAATCCTTAAACCTGTTTTACATTTATCAATTTTGACGCCAGTTCTAGAAATTGAGCTAAAACACTTGCATAAAACGCGTCAATTTTAAGCCACTGAGTAATCTGGTAATAAAGTAGAGTATGTTCTATTTTTCCTTCAATTTTTTTAGTGCTTTCTACTAATTTTAGTATCACACCAGTTTGTCAATTTAATTATATAACTATTTCATGTGAATGACTTTGATATTACATTATGAAAAAAAATCTGTTGTGGCCAGCACAAAACCTTCCGTCAATTCGATATATTTTGTATATATCCCATACCTAAAGTTCCTTGAAAAAGATTCTGTATATCCTGTAAAATTGTAACCCGAACACACTATTTTTTACAAATTTTATACCGAAAGTTCCTTTCCCTATTTTATTAGGGGTCGCTTTTCTTACTCTTCTCTTTAACTCATTCCTGTCTAACACATCTTCTTCACGCAATTCTTCCTCTCTCAAATCTTCTGCTACACAGTCCTTCCATCTTCTCTTTGGCCTTCCTCGTACTTCCGGCATTGAAAATTCAAATCTTGAGGCGAGGCGCAACTGCAAGTCACTTGCGAGGGACACTCTATCACATTCACATATAACTTTGGTTTTGCATTTGACACTGACATCTGACAATTAAATTTTTTTGAATATCTCTGCTGTTTCAATAATTTTAGCAAAGCTGACTAATTTTTGAAAGTTAATATCTCTTAATGTCTCTATAACTCTATAACTATTGAATATGAAGGAAAATGTATAGTCAAACCGTATAGAGAATAAGATATTCTTTCATATTGATAATCACAAAATGTCGAAAAATGATATTTAACTGCGTTTTTTCAAGAAAAACTGTTAAAAACTTCAAATAGGGGTACTTCCGGTTGATCAATTAAAACCAAAATCTAATCAGCTCTTCATATGGATATAAAGAAGAGGAATACGAAAGAATTATAATTTTTAGAATTGTAGTATTAGAGTTATCGTCGGAGAAAAATTTGTCACACACGGACACACACACGGACACACATACACACACACACACACACACACACACACACACACACACACACACACACATACATACACATATGTACAGACATCATCTTCCTTACCTAAAGGTGACAGAAGGTAAAAAGATAAATATATACAGTGAATTTATTGTACTGTTTTCAGTTCAATTTATTGAACCAGGCCAAGTTTATAAAATTGATAAAAAAATGCAAAAACTTGAATTACCTATGCCCAGTTGAACCGTCGAAACTGAAATTTAAACTTGGTTTTGTTCAGTTAGGTAAATAGATTAATGTTAATTGTAATTGAATATTTTTACCTTTAGGTAAGGAAGGTATTGTCTTTGGTCAAAAAATACGTTGGTGAGTTTTTAATGAATAAGCACGTTTGATGGTTCCTAGAATACGACTTTACTATTTTTAAGATGATATCTGTTTGTGTGTGTGTGTGTGTGTGTGTGTATGTGTGTCCGTGTGTGACAAATTTGTCTCCGACGATAACTCCAATACTACAATTCTAAAAATTATAATTCTTTCGTGATCCTCTTCTTTACATCCATATGAAGAGCTGATTAAATTTTGGTTATAATTGATCCACCGGAAGTACGTTTATTTGAAGTTTTTAACAGTTTTTCTAAAAAAAAAATAACGCAGTTAAATATTATTATTTTATGTTTTATAAATATGAAAGAAAATGCTCTTCATTTTCTTTCATATTCAATAGATATAGAGTCAAAGCATTATAAAGAGATAAATTTTCAAAAATCAGTTAGCTTTGCTATTTATCATGGAAACAATTTTACCCTCATGATAAATGCATGTATATGTATATGGATAGATATACGAATTTCTATTTTCAACAGCAAAAATATCCAAATAATTGTTTCTTTGGTCATATTCTCCTTAAAAAGAAGCCTTGAAATGTGAACTGGTACATATATGATTCATCATAAATGATGTATAAAAACAAACGTTTCATTTATTTATTTATTTATTTATTTATTTATTTATTTATCTTGATATGATGATACAAATTATATTGTCTTTTTTTATGATATATGGCAAAATTATGTTAAAGCTTCATCTGATCTCTAATTGTTTTTGTCATTGTAGACAATGCTTCGGACAAACTGTTTTGACAATAGTCCAATTAAAATGATGAATCGGGAACATTACTCCAACAAAATGATACGAACTACTTCATGTGAAGTCACTTTAATATCGTCCATCTTCCTAAAAATAAAACATTCTCTAGATATAATGGCGCCCGTATTATTTCTCTAGATATCATCAGTCAGTTTGCTTATCTAAATTTCTTTTTTTTATTAAAATATCACATAATAAATAGCACCACAGATATATGAGTTCTCTTAATTCATGTGTGGTATATCAAGAACCGCAAGAATTTAACATGTTTACAAAACATTTTTTTTGCATTTAAATGGTGCAGAATTTGACAGAAGTATTATATTTAAATATTGTAAGAAATTTAGCCGAGTCAGAAAACCACTCGGGCACAAGGTGCACACTATATTTTTTCTACAACCAATTTTAATTTAGAATGCAGGTATAATTATTTAAACAAAATTAACCTCTATTGACGTCTTATCAAATGTCAAATTCGTTCCCTATGTTTCATTTTAAATGGAAAGGGCAAATACATTGCTGTCAATCAAATGTCAAGTCGTAACCATAGATAAGACAAACCCAATGTTTCACCACAGAATAGATTCATACAGAAGCGACACTCCTTGCCGGCACCATTGTTGTTGCGATTTGATGTTTATGACCTTGAACTTTAAATTTGTTGGCAAATTTACGCGCGAAATTTAAATTGTTTTAAATGGTAAAAGAAAAATTAGAACACAAAAGTTTTAAAATTTTAATTTTATTAACGAATTAAAAATAAATCAGATAAAATAAACACATAATTATATTTTTATTAAACAAATATGTGAATTTTACAAATTCAATACACTGCAGAATTTTCTATATCTTTGATGTGGGAAACACAAACGTCAGACTCGATGAATATGTCCCAAATATCCTTCTCCATCAAATCTTCTCTTCCTCAGGCATTGAGCCACATTTTACACCTATATTTATTAAATGAATATACATTTTGCATGATATGGAAGTCGTTTTGTATTACTTACATTTATGGATCTTTCGGAAAAGAAAAAAACTTACATTTCACTTTCTCCATTTTTTAAATCTACTTATGTAGTTTTTATATGAACAAACAAGCCCTCCCGATTCCACCTTCTTCGTTTTTTCCATTTTATTAGAAACTAACACCACTTCTAAAATTCACAAACAGTTCACAAAATGACATATGTCAAAAGTGAGAAAGACGTGTTTGGTTTGCTTGAATTAGCCATAACCCTAAAATACATGGGCTTGACAAGCTGAGACAACAGTTCCTCCAGAATATGTGAAATATAATGATTTTCTTTATGATAACGACTTTTCCTATCGTTTGTTGAAAAAATAACATGTTTGTTCTTATTAGAAATCAATTTGTGTTTCCCAATATATTTTTATTATTGACCCCAACAGAAAATGTTCTCGTCGAGATAATGAAAAGAACAAAGAATCGTAAGCATCGACCTTTAAACTAATAGACACAGCGTACGAGCAAAACGCTTGTCCCGCCATAACGGTGCAGACACAGTATCTCTATTCTTCAACAGTACGGAAGTTGAGAAATTAAGAAAACGCGGCAAAATAAAAAATTGATTTGACAAGAGTATAGATTTAATTTTTTTGTGCCTAATTAGTTTTATTATATATTTTTAATACAATATATCATATACATATTATTTATAGGGGACAAGTAATAATTAACAACTTACATATGAAATGACAAAGCTGAACAGCGTACGTACTGCTGACTGCACGAAATACACTGTTTCCCCATTATTTTGTCGCGTACACACCTCGCAACACATATACGTATATATTGTCAGAAATAATTGTAAATGTTCTCCAAAAAAGTAAATAATACACAAACTGTCACGAAACGTAAAAAGTAAATTTTGACAACTATTTAGTGATAGAGAGCGATGTATAGATGTTTACATATGGCTGAAAAAGATGTACAATGATTACGAACGCATGCGCAATATACTTTAACTGAGAACTTCCGTACTGTTGAAGGATAGAATATATATTTCTATCATTTTATGTTGGAGCATTATTCTAACAATAAAAGAATAGGAGACACTTGGTCCATTAGTTTAAAGGTCGATGATCGTAAGATACGAAGATATGCCGAAATAATCCGATTTTATCGGATTAGCCCTTTAAATTTGTTGGCATACTCTTTCTCTCTCTAATTTTCGTTTCTCTCTCTGACTGTCGCTTCTGTATGAATGTCTGTGTCTGTTCTGTGGTTTCACGTTAAAAAATGCTCATGGTATATCACGTGTACAGTAAATACGCTTCTTTCAGCAACATTTTCACATTACTGGTTATTATTATACAATCGACTGCGTTTGAGTGATTTTAAATTGCTCATTTAGAGTTGTGTTTAATGGGAAAAAATACTGCACGTTGGTTTGAAATGACCAGCAATTATACGTTAAAAATATCTTTCCTAAAAATCAGTAAGTTTCACAATCCCTTCTGGCTATTTCATATAATAATCTTGAGTAATAAAAACTCCCGTTACTGACTGTACTGTTTCTGATCGCGGTGAAGTTAATTACGATGTAACTTTTGGTGCGTGAATGCGTGATGCATCGTAGCCTGCCTGATATTTAAGTCAGTGTGGCTGTATTACCGTTCATTACCAACATTAATCAGGATCATTTGGTTGCGGCGGCCTTTGACGGCCTGTGGAACTTCCAGTGTAGGCCTACTTTGATCTTGACCTGCGCAGGGTGTAGTTATTTCAGAAGACAAAACTAATGGGAAGTTGTCTGGACATAATCAAACTGCGTATAGTATTTTATTTGGTATAATGGTAACTAGAGGTGATTAGGATGTTCACAAAACTGTGTACAAAATGGTGTCAGCTATAATAACCCGAGGACATTGATAATCACGAAATAATTTTATGACAGTTACCGAAAGCGCGTTGCTTGTTAACAGCTCGACGCCGAAGACGGAGGGGGTGTTACCTAAAAGCAATGTGCTTGAGGAAGTTGTGATGAAATTATAAGTATTTATCAATGACATAGGCATTAATATAATTGAACCTACCTATTAATTTTAATTTTCGTTTTTTATACTTTTGGCGGCTTAAGAAGTATTTCGCACACAACTATTAAACAAAAATAGATCCCCAATTAAGAATTCGAATATTTTAATACTTAGGGCCGGTTTTATAAAGAAATTTAATCTTCACTTAAAATTAAATGAACAAATTATAACATTTGTATCATTGCTGTCAAAAAAATACGTTATTTTTACCTTCCGTCACCTTTAGGTAAGGAAGGTATTGTCTTTGGTCAAAAAATTCGGTGTTGAGTTTTTAATGAATAAGCACGTTTTAGGGTCCCTACAATACGAATTTACTATTTTTAAGATGTTGTCTGTATGTATGTATGTATGTATGTATGTATGTATGTGTGTGTGTGTCCGTGTGTGTGTGTGTGTGTATGTGTGTCCGTGTGTGACACGATAACTTCAATACTATAATTCTAAAAATTATAATTCTTTCGTATTCCTCTTCTGTACATCCATATGAAGAGTTGATTAGATTTTGGTTATAATTGATCCACCGGAGTACCCTTATTTGAAGTTTTTAACAGTTTTTCTTAAAAAAACGCAGTTAAATATTATTTTTTGACATTTTGTTATTATATTTACTAAAGAAAATACTCTTCACTATATGGTTTGATTATTCATTTTCCTTCATATTCAATAGATGTAGAGTAGAGTTAAAGCATTATAAAGAAATTAATTTTCAAAAATTAGTCAGCTTTGCTATTTATCATGGAAACAGCTGACATAATTATTTAAAAAAATTTAATTGACAGATGTCAGTTGCAAGTGCAAAATCAAATATGGACCTAAAATTGGTATGTTATAGTGTTGCTCGCAAGGGACACGCAGAGAAAAGCCAAAGAGAAGATGGAAGGACATTACTTAGTGTAGTTTATATAATTTTATTGGATTCATAGAACCTTTTCAAATGAACTTTTGGTATGAAATTTGTAAAAAATAATATGTGTTCGTGTTCGATTTTACATGATATTATATAGAATCTGTTCCAAGGACCTTTTGGTATGAGATTTGTACAAAATACATGGAATTGACGGAAGGTCTTGTGCTGGCCACAACAGATTTTTTTTTTTCATTTTATTAAATTTACTGTTTAAGTAAATTTTATAAATAAATATATAAATATCACCTCACGGGCACGCATTGCTGGCGTGAAGAGTGCACCACAGAGGTTACTTTTGTGCCATTTAAAATTCGAAATATTTGGCCTCGGTCGGGATCGAACCCGGTTCCCCAGGTTCGCGACCAGACACTCAGTAAAGATTAAATTTCTTTATAAAACCTACCATAAGTATATAGTTTCTTGCAAAAGTGTTGTGCGATTTATTAAACCGTACAAGTACCTAAATCTAATAAAATCTAACAAATCTTTATCTATATACATTTAATTATATATGTATTAAACAGTAAAGTATTTAAAAATTTAAGTTTTTATTACTAGTAATGTAACGTTAGTCTGGCTGACGTTGAAGTCGAAGGAGGCCATGATTACAGAGGATTATGAATAAGAGTTATTAAATGTAGATTAAAGAGCGGAGCTGTCGGCCGCGTAGTTTCTCCGGAATTTATTCCTCTGTGATGGGGCATTTTATTTATGTGGCCCCAGATAACCAGAGCTTCTTACTATTTAACTCCGTATCAAATAGCCATAACCAGGAATCACACCAAGCGAGAGACTATTTTAATAAGGAAGTGTCATAAATTTCAACTGACGTTAATAGAAGTATTATAACTCGAAAAATAAGATTGGATTGTTACATTAGTTTAGACCTTACTAAGCCTATCTTACAAATAATAGGATGATTCACACGGTGTTACATTACCTCTAATACTTACGGCCTATTAGATTTTTTTTAGGTTTTACTGATTATGTTATTTATTAAAATAATCATATATTATACAAGACAATTGAATATTCTACGAATAGATCGTACGAAACGTGTTGCCTGGAAACATTTCTTATAGGAAACACGTCGCGTATTTCGAAAAGTAAACAGTAAATTTAACGTTGGACTGTAGATAACTTTTTACCTCTCGCTAAGAGAGGTATTGGATTCATGCTAAAATTCGCATATTCAGATTTTATTGAATAAGCACGATTTAAGGTCCCTAGAATCCGATTATAACATTTTTAAAATGATGTCTGTGTGTGTGTGTGTGTGTGTGTATGTGTGTATGCATGTATGTCTGTATGTTGTAAACACGATTCCTCAAAAACTATAAGACTTAAAAAATATTTAACTACAGTTTCCTGAATCTGGCATTCCTGAGAAGAGCTTAAAAGGTTTTGGTAACAATTGCACAACCGGAAGTAGTAGTTTCTTAGAAAAATTCTTCTAAATATAATTTTTTGGGAGTTTTTTTTATTAAATATTGAAGAACATAAAATTCTCCATCTAATACACTTATGTCCGTATTCACCAACATCAAATAAATCTTTGAATAGCTTATTCATTGAATAAGAGAAAAATATCGCATCGATACCATAACACAAATGAAGGTATTTATTCTAGCTGTCATATTTTGATGCGATATTTTTCTCTTATTCAATGAATAAGCTATTCAAAGATTTCTTGTATAGATTTATCGCAGAGGCTAAGGCACTAAGGAAACCAGTTGACAAATTCCAATGTTTATAACATAGTTTGTAAATGACACATGTCATTGTCAAA
This sequence comes from Ophonus ardosiacus, assembly GCA_943142095.1. Lineage (NCBI taxonomy): Eukaryota > Metazoa > Arthropoda > Insecta > Coleoptera > Carabidae > Ophonus > Ophonus ardosiacus. The sequence continues at coordinate 2,248,962 of OW964831.1, forward strand.
TATCAACAGTTTTAGTGACATTCTGATAGATTTTTCTGGGAAGCATATTTAATTTTTCTTATTGTTTTATTAATTAAAAATTTGAAATTATAGGTAAAATTGTGGTAAAATGGATATATCCATCAGAAATACCGCCAATCTGGTTAATGAATTGGAACAATCTCTGACATTTAGAAACTTCCTCATACAATGAAAAATAGATATAATTAGAATTATATGTGTGCAGAAGACATGTTAAATACAAGAAAAAACAATATTTGGGTAAAGTTCTGTAATATTTTGTTATAAAACGACGGTTCGAAAACGTAAGTCATGGCGGTTGTCAACAGCCAACAATTTAATTATTATAAATATAATATTTACATTAAAACAAAAATTTGGTACAATAATAAGCAGCAATTTATAAATAATATCAAAATATTTATTCAAAATTATGTACATTTTCTTGTGGGCCTACAAAGAGTGTTCGTACAAAGGAATAACAATTTTATTAAATTTCTGGAGATTCTCCAAATTTTTCTGTCTGAAAGGACTAACGGATGTAGCTTTTAAATTTATTCCTCGTTTAATATAAAGCCATAAAATACTTAAATATAGTTAGTTAAAATTAGCCTCCGTCGTCTTCTATTTTCATGTGAAGATAGGTAGGTATCCTAGGTCAACAAACTAATTCGTTGCCATGCAGATCTCGGCTGCATTCTTCCCTTTCATTCACAACTGGAAATTGCGCCGCGCTCTCGTAATTTCCAATAATTATTGTTATTAAATGTCAGCTCAATCTCAGGCTTAGATATTTTTAACGCCGCATATAGCGTGAGCAACTTAATTTAATAAAATGCTCTGACTTTTTTCGAAGAAATTACTTAATACTTTAAGCTGTTTTTGTTTTGGATACTCACTCTATTTTTGACGCCCAAAGCAATTGGGCTACGCCTTAATGTATTACCTTTTAAAATATAAGTATCTGCTATTCAAAGTTAATTGACAGAATGTTAAAATCTTTTTTTTTCTTGTTGGACTAATTATTGAAAAATGCTAGAATTAAAATAAAACAGGAAGCTTTTTACAAATTTATTTTTATTTGTATCCGATTTTGTTTTCCAAATATTCTAACAGCTGACACCGAAAAAATTAAGCCTCATTTCCACCGATTGTCCTAATGCGTAAGAGCAATAATTAATAACTAAGCGCAATGCGTAAAAATGTTTATCGTATGACAACGTTTACTACCATTTCCAGCTTTGCATAAGGCTTAATGCTTAAGAACTAAGAGCATTGCGTAAAAACAAATGATTGAAAAATTCTAACCTGAACTGTCAACTCTCAGTCTATTTTATAATTATAAACTTTTAATTAATTTTTCGGTATCGACATAAATACAGAAAATTGTGTATAGGTATAACATATTAAAAAAAGAAGAATTGCTGCTGCAATGGCAGTCTACTAAACAACAAGTAATTCGGAAAAAAGATATGACATTTCTGTTGAATTGTCACTAAACAAAATAGCTGGAAATGGTATCCTAGTAAATTGTTATAATTCATTAAGCCTTATGTATTAAGCATTAAGACATTCGGTGGAAATGAGGCTTTAGATGAAATAAATAAATAAATATATCATCACGGCATATTACTCATTTCTAACCACCAAATTCACCAACCGTTAATCAAGTCTTGATTCTCTGATCAATACTGATCTGTAAATCAAGTTCTGGTTTACGTTGGAGATCAACAGTTTTAACAAAGCAACAGTGTGAAATTTTGTTGATCAGAGAATCAAATTTGATTCAAGGATAGTGAATTCGGTTGTGAGTGTGCCACAATCTGCTTTATGCAGATATCGGTAATGATGATGACATATTTATACCGTGCGGGGGCTTACCAGGCATCACCTCACAGGCACTCATTGCTGGCGTGGAGAGTGCACCACAGGGGTCACTTTTGTGCCATTTAAAATTGGAAATATTTGGCGTCGGTCGGGATCGAACCCGGTTACCCAGATTCGCGACCAGACACTCTTGCACGGTTCCCCATTATTATTTTTGGTCTCAAATAATTTTGGCACCACATGTGCCATCTTCATGAGATATGGGCCATCCAGCGAATCAAGCGGTTTACGTCATAAATACAATATCACTAGAAACAATAACGTCATATGTTAAAAAGTTTACATGAGCATGTAAAACGGATTAAAATACGATCTGTGGGTTGTCTTCATAAATCCAAATCTTTCTTAAAAAGGTAAAAGGTCTGGTATCATTTTTTCCAGCGAAATCCAATTTTATTTAAAATATTCTGAACGATACTGCTTACGCCGTTATAAATACTTCATTCATGTAGTATATGCAACAAACTATTTAGTATTATGTGAGATCCTTAAAAAAATAATAAGAATACTGCATACCATACAATTTCTCACTGATTCTGTACATTGCGTATAGCGTTTGCCACACGCTGTACATATAGATTTAATTTTCAAATTATTACTGGCAAATAGAACGAAATATTACCTCAATATTACAATTCAGTGAAAGTAAGAGCCCACCAATCTATTTTTCATTTTCAAAATAAGTCAATAAATTAACTAGCTCTTGAATTTGACATGTCAGAGCATTTGACATTTTGATAATGAACAACGAAACCAAAAACAAAAGGAAATCACAATACAGGGTTGAAAAGTATAATATAGACATAAAATATTTAGTAATATACATGTTCAGAATTACCAATATTAAAAAAATATAATCAAACGTCATTTCGCAAAAATTTTACTTTATAATAATATATCCAAATATAATTATTTCTATTAAAGGTGTCAAATACATAATAATAATAATAAAAATACAGTAAAATACCGTTAATAAAATGTATTTTAAAAAATCTAATGTGGACACCACATGACTTCCTTGTACGCCTGTTACAGTATACATATTTTGTTAATAATTATAATATGTATTATATCAGACTCAATCATAAAATTGCACATATTTTTTGTCCTAATTCATAGCAAACTTAATTACAGAAACCAAAAAGTACATCATTTTTAAATTTACATATCTCGCTTATACAAAGAGCTAATTTAATCATACTTGATGTTTTCGACGCAGAATTCAATTCTCTAAAACTTTTATTTGAAGCATTTATTATTAAAATCAAAATAACACTATTTTTTCAAGAAAAACTGATAACAGCTTCAAGTAAAGTATCACTTCCGGTTAGACTATTTTAACCAAAATCTATTATGTTATTTCCATTGATATAAAAGTATTATATACCAAATTTGAAAAGTTTTGGATTCTATTTTAATATACTTTTTCATTAAAATATATTATAGGCTTCAAGTAAAGCACCACTTCCGGATAGACCATTTTAACTAAAATCTATTAAGTTATTCCCATTGATATAGAAGTCTTATATATCAAATTTAAAAAGTTTTGGATTATATTTTAATATAGTTTTGCATTAAAATCTACTATAGGCTTCAAGTAAAGTACCACTTCCAACAGTTAGGTAAATACCAAAAAGGGAGGTGCACAACTAGATGTTATAACAGTCATAAATACAAAATTTTAACTTTCTATGGCTTTCCCTTTTTCAGTTATGCGAGATATGTACGTACGTACGTACAGACGTCACGACGAAATTAGTCAAAATGAATTCAGAGATGGTCAAAATGTATATTTCCGTTGAAATCTGGAAACCGAAATTTTTCGCGATTACAATACTTCCTTTACTTCGTACAAGGAAGTAAAATTAAAGAAAATTTCAAAAATCGCTAAACGATGTCGTAAACCGCTTGATTCGCTGGATAGCCCATACAAAATTATTCACAATGTTTGTTTATCCCTGTGTTCATTTCGTTTCGTCTGTCCTGTGTACTGCGTCGGACAGTCATCTCATAAATCAACATTTTCGTGATTTTCGTTGATTTATTTGACTGATTGCAGTGAAAATTTTGAAATATCTTTTTTCCTTTCAGGCCTTCCTCGCTACCAACTTCCCCCAAATATGGGCCTCTTCCCCAGCGTGTTCAACCTCGCCACCAAGTCCTACATTACCGCGAACGCGACCTGCGGCTCTTCTGGCCGGGAAGAGTTCTGTCGGCTGGGAGCAGGCGACACTGGAGGACCGGGAGCATCCGGTCGAGGTGGTCGGTGTGGGGTTTGTGACGCAAATAGCCCTGACCCAGGGAAACGACATCCCGTGGAGAATTTGGTGGATGGAAGCAACAAATGGTGGCAGAGCCCGAGCTTGAATGAAGGGATGGAACATGAGCAAGTGACCATCACGGTGGATTTGAAGCAGGTAAGGGACATTTTTTTAAATTTATGTAGTTAAGATTAATTTTTATGAAGAAAAGTAGTTTCTTGACTGATTTGGTAGTTAGGAAAATAAATTATTCAGGGATGCACTTATTTATTTTTACCTCTCGCTAAGAGAGGTATTGGATTCATGCTAAAATTCGCATATCCAGATTTGATTGAATAAGCACGATTTAAGGTTCCTAGAATCCGATTATAACATTTTTAAAATGATGTCTGTGTGTGTGGATGTGTGTATGTGTGTATGTGTGTATGTGTGTATGTCTGGATGTTGTAGACACGATTCTTCAAAAACCATAAGACTTAAGAATTGTTTAACTATGGATTCCTCAATCTGACATTCCTGGGAAGAGCTGAAAAGGTTTTGGTAACAATTGAACAACCGGAAGTAATAGTTTTTTTTATGTTTTATTGGTTTTATATATATATATATATATATATATATATATATAATCACGGCATATTACCCATTACTGGGTGTGCCAGTATCTACAACACATGTAAACATCGGTAATGATGACGATATATTTTACCGTGTGGGCGCTTATCAGACGTCACCTCACGGGCTTTCATAACTGGTGTGGAGAGTGCACCACAGGGGTAAAATGTATTAAAAGTAAATAGATTTTTAATTTTATAAAGAGTTAAAATTATTTAGCATTATTTTTTTTATTTAATTTATATCTTCTTATTTGATAATTTACTAATATTTAGGCTTGATAGAAATACTGCGTATATTTTACATAGTTCATAAGTCTTTATTCTTTCTTTATAATTTCCAATTTGAATTTATAATATTTTAATATTCAAATCTCTAATGCATTTGATCAAGATTAGTATGCCGGGCGGTTTTAAAATATTGTATTGAAATATTACTTATTACAGGTACAAATAGCTTCAGCATGATTTTTACACCCCGGTTTCAATGCATCTTTTCGCGGCCCTTTGTGTAAAACTATTTAGAACTGCAGACAAATTTCAGGTGAATACAATAAGTTCTTGGGTAAATAAGAGACCCTTATAAAACTTAAATTGTACAGTGTTAACTAATTTTAGTATAGCAATGAAAATTTATGAATGTTTCAATATTACATTTCATTGAAATTTGACAACATGGTACAGAAAACAATCATAAGAATAACATTGGCTATCTCCGCTACACTGAAGATAGAGTGTGGGACACTGTATCTGATGATCATAGAAAGGTTGTTTCAGATGCTGAAATCTTGTAAAGCAAGGCGGTGTTTTCTAATTCTATATTTTCTGTACTTATTTAATGAGATAGTCGTCGGCATGCCACCTAAGCAATATGTTTAGTTAACTATTCATTGGTTATTAGTAATTGCAATTTACGCTAAAGTTTTACATTCTAATATAAGATGCTAATTGCTAAGGCACACAAATTAGATATATTTAAATATGCCTCGGACATATGCAATAAAAATGAAATGCCTCGTAGTTAATTATAATAGTTACAGCTATTTTCAACATTTACCAATATAAAAAATACTGTTCAACATGTATTTTACTGTAATGTTTTTCATGTCTTCTATATAAAAAGCAAACATTCTACAACTGTATTTTATCAATGATGTTTAAATTAGTATATTTACTTTTCGACAATAAAATTGCTTGTTTTGATGCGAAAGCAATAATTAAGTTCGACAACTTATAATTTCGTTCTCCTAAAACAAACTCACTTAAACCAACAATTTCGTCAACTATTTCTCACTTGTAATCAAGTGTAATTCTCATGCGCCGTCAGGTGTCAAACTTCAGACGTTCAAAGCACGTAGTAGGTTTTTGCGTTGAAAAAACTGAAGGAGTGTTGGGAGATTTTTCCATAAGCGCATTCCTTTCGGCTTTACTTCCTTTTCTTTGTCGCCTGCTGCGAAGGGCGGAAAACTATGCAGAAAGTATGTTCATATCTTTCTCACGTGATGGAAATGGAAAATGCCTCGAAATATTTTTTTTTGGGAATATTGTAGGATTTAATTCAATATTTCTTTTTGTATATTGATATACAGAGTGTCTCACAACTCACGCCCCAGAGTGAATGAGGAAACACGAAACTGCACTCGGATGCGTAATTTCGAAGAAAAAAAATCTAGCTTAAAAGATATTAGAGAAAAGACGTCTTAAAATTGACCAATCAGAGACCTACACCTTTAACGTGTGTTTGCCGTAATTTTACGTTACTAGGGTTTTATACAAATCAAATCTTTAAAATGTGTGGGCGACTGTAGTTTTCGAAAAATGTCAGTGTCAAATTAAATTTGACAAGGTGAATAAAAAAAGGCAAATTCTTACCATGTATTCAGCCGCTGATTACTTAGAAATGATTATAATTTTCGGAGAATGTGGACAATAATATTTTCGTTTAACACATTTTACACAGCTGCTACAACACGTTGCACTGTACGATATAAATGATGATCTCGGATGACACCTTCGCTAACCTAAATTTGTTAACAGTGAAAAGTCAACTCTAAGGTATCAAAATTACAGTAAGGGCCGGTTTTTCAATGTCCTGGCAAGTGTCTGTTAAGTCTCTGTGAAATTTATCCTCACGGTAAATACCTATTTCAGTTTTTCAATGTCATGTTAGCGTTTCCAACAGGATAAGTCTTAGCTACACAAGAGGATAACGTAACAGACACTTTGAACTACCGATAAAATTTTACCAGTAGGATAAATTCAGCTGTTCTGACATATTGACAATGACAGTTAAATAATATTCGTAAAAAATTATAGAAATATGTATACAATAGTTGATCACAACAATGTTGCGTCAATATACAACAAAGTTATTGTTTAATCCTAATAATGAACCAAACCTGCTCTTATAAAATACTGAAATTCGCTACCTTTTCTAATTAATGACCAATGAGACAGTATATTTTTTAAGAAACAGAACATACGAGTATGTGTACATTTGTAGGCAAAATCTCAGTACAAATTTACAACTGCTTGATGCTTGAAGCCCGAAAGATGCATATATGTAATAAAATAAAATCCATAATTATATGACAGTCAGTAGAAAAATAGTTTTTTCCAATCTTCAGTTCATGTATTCGTACCACATATTGCTACAAACTAAAGCAAACTTTAAATTTGCTTGAAAGTCACTGATTCAGTTCTGTCAACAACTATAACTGTCAATCATATTCGAAACAAAATGTGTGGAAATTATGTTCAAAATGACACATGAATCGTTACGAACACAGCAAATATCAGCTTATAATTATTGCTAACCTTACAGTTGACAACCAAAAGTGTCTGTTACTTACCGGACAGATAAATTCGTATTGAAAAACGAATTTTCATTACCATGGAGTGTATCTGATGGATAAATTTAATCTGCTAGGTAGTTAACAAACACTTAAACAAGCGATTGAAAAACCGGCCCTTAGTCAAACAAATTTTGTAACTCACTAGTAGTATTTTTGAAACCTAGCAACCAGTTTTATTTTGTAATAATACCATCACACCTCAAGATATCCTTCCGGGATTGGTGGATTAAAAAGTCTTGTAACTTTGTTGGCAACCTATTGTCGTCGGCAAGTGTCAGTTTCGTCTGGGGCGCGAGTTGTGAGACACCTGTATAGTATATTATAATATAAGTGAGGAAAGGGCATGCGAAATTTGCAACCTATCGAATATGTTTCCCTCCCCAAACCTAGAGCAACTCTAGTTAAACTATCCTCGCATAATTCCCCCTCCTGGTTAATGATAACGCCGTACCTGAATCTTCCGCTTGAACAATGATCTTTTGACAAAGCACAGGCACGTATGTTATAGCCTGGAGTCTGTACATACAGCAACACTCACGTCCTCACAGACAATTAGTGGTGAATAGCGAATCCCGCAGCAAGCCAGTGTTTGATTAGTTTCAATTCAAATGTCAGAGCGTAACGGCTCTATTAAATGGGTGCGTGCTACAAGATTCTAACTACAAGACCTAGTCGGAGTCAGTCATTGTAGTTAATGTCTTAGAAGGATGGAAGAATTTGTACAAGGGCAGGAATTCCTCCAGTTTTAGGATGGTTACATTTGAGTATTATGCAATAGGGTTATTGATGACATTATCCATTAAGAGCATTGCCGGTCGCTCAGCGAAATCAGTTTTGTAGCTAGTATGACACTAGTGCAAACAAACTTCTTACGTTCCCCCACTACTTTTAAGATTGCTAAGTTTATTTCTCTCTGTCTGCTTTTATATATGTTTGTCCTTGTGAGTGAGAGAGGAGACGTGTGTAGTAGAGGGGGAACATATTCTCCTAACACTTTCTCCTCCATAGTCTATCGTTCCGATTTCTGAAATAAGCGGCAAAAAGGGGTTTAGTAGAAATCAAATCACAGCTAAACTAAAAGAGATAATTTAGATTTTTTTCACAGACTTACTACTAAAGGTGGGCGCTATGGGGGTGACCCAAACATTTTTTGTATAAAGTACAGTTATCGTGTTAAAAATAAATTTTAAAATAGCCATTTTTATGATGTTTTTTGAACTAAATTTAAATGCAATAGAAATTAATAATTATGCAAAATAATTGGTCAGCCCCATGCATCTATCTATCTACTATACAGTGGTATCAAGTTTGAAGTTATAACTTAATATTTACGAGAGTAGTTTGATTTCTACTAAAGTGCTGTTTAGCGTAGCAATCGCCTTAATAAGATTTGAAGAAGTCGTATTTGTTATGGGATTGTGTCTATGAATACAATCCCGGAATCCAAAAACTCTGGGTTCGAGTCACATGCATAATGCTTCCGCTACTTCCGCCACCTTTAGGTAAGGAAGGTATTGTCTTTGGTCAAAAAATTCGGTGGTGAGTTTTTAATGAATAAGCACGTTTAAGGTCCCTAGAATACGAATTTACTATTTTTAAGATGATGTCTGTATGTGTGTCCGTGTGTGACAAATTTTTCTCCTACGATAACTCCAACACTACACTTCTAAAAATTATAATTCTTTTATATTCCTCTTCTTTACATCTATATGAAGAGCTGATTAAATTTTGGTTATAATTGATCCACAGGAAGTACCCTTATTTGAAGTTTTTAATAGTTTTTCTTAAAAAAACGTACTTAACTATTATTTTTTGACATTTTATGTTTTTATAAATATTATAGATATAGAATTAAAGAATTATAAAGAGGTTAACTTTCAAAAATCAATCAGCTTTGCTATTTATTATGGAAACAGCTGACATATTCAAAAAATTCTAATTGACAGATGTTAGTGTCGAGTGCAAAATCAAAGATGGAAATTGTAAGACCAAAAAATGGTATGTCATGGTGTTCCTCGCAATAAAATAAGGAAAGGTGAAGTAGAAAGAAGGAAGTGTCAAGTGTCTTTTGGTATGGAATTTGTAAAAAAAATAGTATGTTTTCGTGTTACAATTTTATATGATATATAGAATCTTTTCCAAGGAACTTTTGGCATGAGATTTGTACGAAATACATCGAAGTGTCAAGTGTCATGTTATAATGTTATTGGATCTATAGATTTTTACTTCTCGCTAAGAGAGGTATTGGATTCATGCTAAAATTCGCATATCCAGATTTTAGTGAATAAGCACGATTTAAGGTCCCTAGAATCCGATTATAACATTTTTAAAATGATGTCTATGTGTGGTTGTGTGTGTGTGTGTGTGTGTGTGTGTGTGTGGATGTGTATGTGTGTATGTCTGGATGTTATAGACACGATTCCTCAAAAACTATAAGACTTAAGAACTTTTTAACTATGGATTCCTCAATCTGACATTTCTGGGAAGAGCTGAAAAGGTTTTGGTAACAATTGAACAACCGGAAGTAGTAATTTCTGAGAAAAATTCTTCTAAATATAATTTTTTGGAAATTTTTGTTATTAAATATTGAAGAACATAAAATTCTCCATCTAATACACTTAAAAAATTTATTATATCTTGTATAGATTTAGAGATAAAGACACTATAATATATAGAGTAATTTAATCGCAGAGGCTAAGGCACTAAAGAAACCAGTTGACAAATTCCAATGTTTATAACATAGTTTTTAAATGACACATGTCAGTGTCAAAAATCAACAGTTTTAGTGACATTCTGATAGCTTTTTCTGGGAAGTATATTTAATCTTTCTTATTGTTTTATTAATTAAATATTTGAAATTATAGGTAAAATGCATATATCCATCAGAAATACCGCCAATCTGGCTAATGAATTGGAAGAATCTTTGACATTTAGAAACTTCCGCATACAATGAAAAATAGATATAATTAGATTTATATGTGTGCAGAAGACATGTTAAATACAATAAAAAACAGTATTTGGGTAAAGTTCTGTAATATTTTGTTATAAAACGACGGTTCGAAAGGGAAGTGCAATACAATTACTTATGTAGCCTAATATGGAAATGGCGAGAGGTCTTGTGCTGGCCACAACAGATTTTTTTCAAAGAAATTTGTGGTATGGGATACATAGAATTAACATAATGTGCTGGCCATAATTATTATTGCACTCTTCTTTTTCAACGTATGAGACAGTTTTCTTCGAAATTGTATTATTGCATTTTATATTTGATGATAATGAAAATGAAATAATGAAAGACACTTACAACGCCATGCCTTAACAGGGATTTTAACCCGGGACCCTTGGAGCGTGAAGCGACAAAGCTACTGCTTTTCCACCTAAGTCATCTTCAAATATATTTAATTATTTAAAGTCTTGCATTTGAAAATTAAATTCTTGTTATTATCGTATTCTCTTTTCTGTGTAACAATTTACCCTTTTCACATGGTGATTCATTTCCATCGGCTCTCTGTCTTCTGACAGGAACAAGCACTAAATTACAAACGGTTCTGCCTTCGCTTCGTCTCGCCGGCTTCTTACGGTCTTCTTTTCTCTTACAAACCGGCACAGAGCACAGAGGGAGGCTCGTGCTACACACCCCGTATGGGAAACCATTCAGTGAAAAGGTGTGGCGAGGCAGATACATTATTTATGTTCTGGACAATGTCATAATATTTTTTGGATGGTTCATTGTGCATTGAATAAGTATTAGGGGGTAGTTTTTAGTTTGGTATTGTATTGTAGGGGATGAGTCTTATTTTAGTTTTATTTTAACAGGAATAATGTTGTACTGACATTAATTATTCAAATATACTCGCAGCTAAAGTTTTTTTTTTACTCTATACATATTGGCTTTGTTACTTTTCTTGAGAGGGTACACATATGGTATTTAAATAAAGGTATTGATGTTAATTAAGTTTATATAGTACAGAGAATTTATTTTAAAATGCAACATTAAGGTTCATCACTTCCATGGTTACTCACTATTGTCAAAATATGACAGCAATGTAATATTTGTCCATTTTAAAATGCAACATTATAAATAGTATTGCAGCACAGGAGATACCTTCAGAACACATTACAAATGGTGTCAATTCTTATTACGACCGACTAGAATATTGCCTCAGTGTGATTGGGGGTATTATTATTATATAACATTCATGTTTTGATTATTTGTATGTATAGGCTCATTTATTGGAAATTATTTTTGATAATACAAAACTACAAATTTTGTATGTTGCATTTTAAAATGGACAAATATTACATTGCTGTCATTTTTTGACAATAGTGAGTAACCATGGAAGTGATTCACCATATGTTGCATGTTAAAATAAATTCCCTGTATGAACATTTTTACCTATTGCTATTGGTAGAGGTATTGGAATCATGCTAAAAATCGCATATCCAAATTTTAGTGGATAAGCACGTTTTAAGGTCCATATAATCCGATTATAACATTTTTACGATGATGTCTCTGTGTGCGTGTGTGTGTGTGTGTGTGTGTGTGTGTGTGTGTGTGTGTGTGTGTGTGTGTACGTGTGTGTGGATGTTAGAACCACGGTTTCTCAAATACTATAAGACTTAAAAAAATTTGGGGTCCCGTGGCTGCGTGCCTGAGTGTCTGGTCGCGAACCTGGGGGAACCGGGTTCGATCCGACAGACGCCAAATATTTCCAATTTTAAATGGCACGAAATTGACCCCTGTGGAGCACTCTCCACACAAGCTATGAGTGCCTGTGAGGTGACGGCTGGTAAGCGCCTACATGGTAAAATATATCGGCATCATTACCGATGTCTACATGTGCTGTAGATACTGGCACACCCAGAAATGGGTAATATGCCGTGATAATATATTTATTTATTTAAAAAATATTTAATTGCAGTTTCCTCAATCTAACAAACCTGGGAAGAGTTGATTAGATTTTGGTAACAATTGGACAACCGGAAGTAATAATTTCTTTTAAAAAATCTGCTGAATATTATTTTTTGATAATTTCTGTTATTAGGTACTAGATAATATTAAAGAATATAAAAATCTCTATCCGATACATTTAAAAATAGAGACATATAAATATATAAAATAATAAGTTGTAATTGACAGGTAAATGTGAGTGTCAAAAAGCCAGAGACATTACTGAAGACTTTTTCTGGGAAGTACATTTCACATTTATTTTATTATTATTTAAATATTTATAATGGGGAAGTTTAGTATGACAAAAATTCTACATAACATACTAATTTCTCACAAATATAACACAAATGACTGCTGAAATTGAAATTAAAAATTAAAATTATTGCTCCATTTATTTATAATTAATATTTTTTGGGTAAACTTTAAGTACGTCACAAGTCAGTTGTGCGCAAACTCAGACAGAACGGTGAAATCGAACCACTTGAACGTAGGTCTTAACAAAGCGTAAAAGCGCTTCACTGGTAACCGCAACCGCGTGCGTCAGTGTATCAGTCGACATACGTTGCGCCAAGCCTCTACCGACGTCATCATAGCTTAAAATCGGCTTTTCCGGAAAATCTGGGCATTTCTGAAAAAAATAAAACATGTTACATCATTTTTCAAGTCATTTCCCATGGAATAAAAAAATAAAAAAAATCGCTAAACTTCCCCAATCATATATTACATACACTCTTCAAAAATACAGTCTATCTCGTCAATGAATTGGAAGAATCCCGAACATTAGAAGAATAGGAGTGAATAGAATGAATTAAAAAATGTGTTTTTTTGTATCAAAAATGTCAAATATGTACAATACTTATAGCCTAATATGGAAATGGCGAGAGGTCTTCTGCTGGCCACAATAATTTTTTTCTGAGTGTGCCACAATCTGCTTTATCGCAGAGATCGGTAATGATGATGATGGCATATTTGTACCACGGAACACAGTTTGGGAAACACTGCATTAGACAATTTATTTAACTTGAAGGCAAGTATATTTGTATAAGGAAGTGAAGATTACATTTTCTGGAACCATTGCAAGCAGTAGTTAACAAGAAATGGATGCGACCGGTTTCAAATTATTTTATTTCATTGAAAAAAAAAAAAAAAAATACAAAGAGTCTATAAACATTTTACCTTTTAAAAATGTTATTCAGTACAAATTTAAAATTGTAAACGTGCTTTGATATAAAAATGTGGGCTTTAATAATAAATAAATTCCTCTTAAAAAGAAGAAAATGAAAGCTGTATTCTGAGAGGCAATTTTGTTTATTTATGAGCGTTTTGATATGCCGTGATCATGTGAGGGCGAAGGGTCACCGTGGCAACTCAAAGAGACCGAGCGATGAATCCACAAATGAAGACTTCTTAATAATAACCGCTCAAGCTTGAAATTGTCTGGGGAGACATAATCTCTAGAGCTTCTTTAAAGAACACGTATAGAGAGAGTCTTTTAACTACCAACTTTGGACTGGACAGGCGACAGCGAATTTAAAAGGGATGGATTGGTTTACTTATTATCGGGACACAAATTTATACGACAGAGTTTTGAGGGAAGATTTTCCATATAAATTATTTTCAACAAGAGATGAAATATTGCATTTAAGTAATACGTAACATTCTCTTTACAATCAAATAATATTACTACCAAGTTTATATCTCTAACCATTTTTGAATTATTGCCCCAAAAGTCAATATGCCCCATATTTAGATAAAAACTTTAATTTTTTCAAAAATCTTATTTTTATGTATCTAGATACTTCTCAATGCGCTGATTCCAAATTTTTAAACCGCAGGTCGATATCTTGTTTCGTTCTCGAGATATTTAGATTTAAAGTTTTGCTCAAAACTGCCCATTTTTGGGTATTAACCCAAAAATGGGTCGATATATGAATTTGGCGACATCACCATTCGATTCTACGGACAAAAATACATAAGTATAGCAATTTTCATAATGTTTGTCGAACCGGTTCAATTTTTATGAATAAAAGCTTGAAAACCCCTGAAAAAGGCCAAAATCTGAAAAAATCGTAAGGGGTACACCTTAGATTTTTGCGATTTTTGGCAATTTTCAGTTATTTTGCTATAGAGATTGTATGCGGTGTTCAAAAATTCTGAAAATTGGTGTACTTATGTAATTTTTCCCGTAGAATCGAATGGTGTTGTCGCCAAATTCATATCTCTACCCATTTTTGGGTTATTACCCAAAAATGGGCAGTTTTTAGCAAAACTTTGAAGCTAAATATCTCGAGAACGAAAAGAGATATCGACCAGCGGTTTCAAAATTTGGAATCAGCACATTGAGAAGTATCTAGATACATAAAAATTAGATTTTAGAAAATTTTGAAGTTTTTATGCAAATGTGGGGTTTATTGACTTTTGGGGCAATAATTCAAAAATGGGTAGAGATATAAATTTGGTAGTAACATTATTTGATTGTAAAGAGAATGTTACGTAAGTGTACGCATTTTTAGAGTATTTATATATGAGTATACATATATATATATAGAATCTTAACCTACATATCACACTCACATTTACTACAATTACTTTATTTTCTTAACAATTGTAATCATTAAAATTTTTTTTAGAATTCAGAAATGTAATAATTATCAATTATGTTCAAAAATTCTTTAAAAAATTCACAATCAGCATACACAAAAACATGAAATTATTTTGTAATATTGTTTTTAGCGTCGGCCTGATGATGGACTTTTAAGTCCGAAATCGATTGCCACTTAAATAAATATTTTTTATACATTCTGCAACGAAAAAAAACCTTGTATTTTTTCTTTTCTCTACCCTTATCAACATGCAGAACAGCCTGGAGTCCTTCATCCACTATATAGAATCTTTTCCAATGAACTTTTGGTATGGGATTTGTACAAAATACATCAAATTAACGGAAGGTCTTGTGCTGGCCACAGCAGATTTTTTTAAATAAACATTGAGTTATGACTGTTGGAATCTTCAGGGAACGCGTAAATGCCTGCATCTCTGGAAATGACCGCCATATTTTGGATATTATTATTATTTATTTTATCTTTTAATAAATACACACCGGGTAATGACAGTTTGAAATTCATATAAAACTGTTGGCGGATCCTGTAGAGGCAAAATAACTTTAATATTTTCATACGTAATATAACAAGTGATATGATTATCATCGATGATATTTTCGAGTGAAACCGAGTTGCAGATTTTACGAGTCCGAAGGACGAGTGAAATGTGCTACTTCGGTTTCACGAGCAATATCTTCGATTATTAATTATATCACGAGCTTATACAGAGAATTTATTTTAAAATGCAACATTATTGTTCATCACTTCCATGGTTACTCATTATTGTCAAAAACTGACAGCAATGTAATATTTGTCCATTTTAAAATGCAACATTATAAATAGTATTGCAGCACAGGAGATATAGCTCCAGAACACATCACAAATGGTGTCAATTCTTATTACGACCGACTAGAATATTGCCTCAGTGCGATTGGGGGTATTTTTTAACATTTATTACATGAAAGTTATGAATTTTTGTAAGCTAAAGTTTGTTAAGATGTACAATATTCATGTTTTGATTATTTGTTAATCGGATGTAGGCTAATTTATTGGAAATTAGTTTTGATAATACAAAACTACAAATTTTGTATGTTGCATTTTAAAATGGACAAATATTACATTGCTGTCATTTTTTGACAATAGTGAGTAACCATGGAAGTGATTCACCATATGTTGCATGTTAAAATAAATTCCCTGTATTTAATGAGAGAAAATAATGAATTTTTGTTAAAATTAACTGTCAATGTTGTAAAAATCCCTTAGTAACGAATATAAATAAGGTGATAATTTCTTTGTTTTTTATCATCACTGTGATAGACATGTAGCCATGGAAATTCTGAATGTTGATTGGCGGAAAATATGTCACGTGACTAATGAATTATATTCTCAATGAAATTGTATTACAATTTATGCATAGAATAATGTGTGTTCTAGTTTTGGGTAAATGTATTTCCTTATCTCGCCATTAGATTCGTCGGTGCTTTTAGGTACCCGTCAAAATTAACATCTCCAGTTAATCTAACATTTAAATCGGACATTCCTAATTACAGAGTCACGCACTACGACTATACTACAATTAGTTGTCACAGTGTGAAAGAGTTTGTTGTTTGACCTTTCTTGCCTCTTTTAAAAATACTACTGTGACAAATTTAGCTTTGATTCCAACGCTACCCTGTCGTTTACTATAATTGTTCTTTTATTCCGCGTTTCTTTCACGATGTGATGTGACATCAATAATGAAATTAATGGTGAATTAGAACCATAATTGTATGCCACAGCCCACGGTGATTTCTTTTGACTTTCAGGGCTTTGTTTATAAAATAAAAGTTATTATACCCAAATCATTTAAGCTGCCAATGCACGTCATTAATAAAAATTGAATAAAAGTAACTAGATGTGTGACGTCATGTACTGATACGTTTGCAGAGGTTTTAGAATCTTTATGAAAGGAGATATACAGAACTGTCTACATAAAATAAATACTATATTTTCGTCACTGTCCATTTCTATTTAAATTATTTTATAATACTAACCTTATTTATACTTATGTATGCCATATAAAGGCAATAAATAAAATTGAGCCGAATTTCAAAGAAATATACCGAATTCTTCTGATTGAGAAGTGCTATCTTTGGCAGATTCACAGATTTTGTGTTCGCTTAACGGTCACGTTGCGTCGTTTAGTTGCGTTTAATATTATTTTATTATAAATAGGCCTTTACCGCGAACAAAAATGTTTCAAACACGATACAAATATTTTTCAAATAATAACTTTGACAG
This sequence comes from Ophonus ardosiacus, assembly GCA_943142095.1. Taxonomy (NCBI): domain Eukaryota; kingdom Metazoa; phylum Arthropoda; class Insecta; order Coleoptera; family Carabidae; genus Ophonus; species Ophonus ardosiacus. Next base: position 2,266,407 of record OW964831.1, read on the forward strand.
TATGAACATACAAATGATCAATGTTGCCAACTATAGTAACAATTAAACGAATAATATGACGTTGATGTAAATTATTTCTATATTATTAATGTCATATACGATAAGTAATGAACTGTACTATTCATCTTAATAATAATTATATAAGGCTATACACTTTTTGACGGTTAAAAATGATTAAAATTTTATTTCATTTCATGATTTGGGTATAGAAGACATGGTTAAATTTACACCGTTCGATTCATATGCTTTTATAATTGCCGTCAAATAAGTATGGACTGGAGATACTGAAGAAGAAGTTTCTTGACCTAAATACTCGTATCTTTCTTGCCTTAAGCCCGTTTGACACTTTCATAAATTATTATCAAATTTGTTAACATATTTGGTAATAAATTTGTTACAAAATGGTTTAATTAGAAATGAATGTTTTGACAAATAAGATGTTTTATTTCATTACAAATTATTTTTCTACAGTCATCCCAACGGGGTCATCCACCATAACAAAAAATCTGTTGTGGCCAGCACAAAACCTCTCGCCATTTCCATATTAGGCATATTGTACATATTTGACATTTCTGGTACACACAAAAACACATATCTTCTTTATATATTTTTTAAGTCATTCTATTCACTCTTATTCTTCTAATGTTCGAGATTCTTCCAATTTATTGATGAGTTTGGCGGTATTCCTGAAGGGTATATGTAGTATATGTATCTATAATTTTATAGCCGAGACAGACGACAAAAATTAATGATCATTAACGGTTAGATATAGTATGTGCACGTGAACTTGAGACTATTGACAGATGTTAAAATTGTGTTTATTAATAAACCAGAAAATATTGAATGTAAAAAGTTCTTACTACTTATTTTTTTTGTACTCGTACAGTACAAAACAATAAGTAACACGTGCTTACTATTTTCAATATTTTCTGGTTTGTTAAGAGAAACAATTTTGACATTTGTCAATAGTCTCAAGTTCACGTGCGCATACTATATCTAACCGTTAATGATCATTAATTTTTGTCGTCTGTCTCGGGTATTAAATATTTAATTAATAATAAAATGGTGCCTGGCTTTTTGACACACATTTATTTGTCAATTACAAACATTTTAATTTTTTCGCTTGTTTGCCATGGGCTGTGAGATTCATTTACATCTTATTATTTTATATATTTATATGTCTCTATCTTTAACTCTATAGAAGATATAATACAAATTTTAAATGTATCGGACAGAGATTTTTATTCTTTAATATTAGTAATAATAAATTTTAGAATTTAAAAGATTTTTTTAAAGAAACTATTACTTCCGGTTGTCCATTTGTCACCAAAATCTAATCACCTCTTCCCAGGAATGTCATATTGAGGAAACTGCAGTTAAATATTTTTAAAAAATAAAAAAAAATATATCATCGCAGCATATTACCCATTTCTGGGTGTGCCAGTATCTACAACACATGTAGACATCGGTAATGATGACGATATATTTTACCGTGTGGGCGCTTACCAGGCGTCACCTCACGGGCACTCATAGCTGGCGTGGAGAGTGCACCACAGGGGTCACTTTTGTGCCATTTAAAATTGGAAATATTTGGCGTCAGTCGGGATCGAACCCGGTTCCCCCAGGTTGCGACCAGACACTCAGGCACGCGGCCACGGGACCCCATTAATAATATTAATATTTTTAAGTCTTATAGTATTTGAGAAACCGTGGTTCCAACATCCACACATCTACACATCACACACACAATCACACACACACGAACATCATCGTAAAAATGTTATAATCGGATTATAGGGACCTTAAAACGTGCTTATCCACTAAAATCTGGATATGCGAATTTTAGCATGATTTCAATACCTCTCTTAGCGAGAGGTAAAAATTTGACACCGTAAACATAGAAAAATTTGCTATTTATTGCTCAAAAATTGTGTAGTGTAAAATACAATACTGTAAACTTCAATATTTTAATTTGAAAGACACCACAATGCTCATTTACCTATTTATATCGTTTGTGATGTGAAAATCCCGTTTTCATAGTAATCCACAAATCTGACTAAGACCTGTCTCTCCAAATCTAAAAATAGTTCTTGGGTGAGTCAGTTGACGGCCAACGACTTTTAAAATAATAATAGCCTCACAAGTAGCGACGTCGCTATGACTGAGAGACCCAACGACGTTGGATGTCTGCACTCCAAAATATATATTTGAATTTTTAACACAACCATACTCACTCAATTTCACAAAAAAATATGATATACACAGGATACAAAGATTGAAAGACGAAAGTCATATGGATTTTGAATCTGAATTAGACTTGAATGAAAGTAAATAATAAAAAAATACTATTTTCTGGTATTATTCATGCAAACGATTAACTATACGAATACGAATTGAGTATTGAGTTATTTCAATATTATACAAAAATATGGGTAGGCATATTATCTGATAATGATTCTATTACTATTCATTCAAGTCTTTTTGCCATGTGCGTAATAAGCTATTGACTTCTCTCAAAACTTTAATTTTTAAAAGAATATTGTAAAGATTTTCTTATCTTGCTGCCATTATTCTTTTGTTTTATTGGAATTTTGATTTTTACCTTTTTCTGGGAAGTACATTTAATCTTATTACTTATTACAAATATATATTCTCCATCTAGTATACTTAAATTTTTTATCATATCTTGTATAGATTTCGACATAAAGGCACTATAATATATAGAATAATTTAATATGGTACATCGCAGAGGCTAAGGCACTAAGGAAACCAGTTGACAAATTCAACTGTTTATAACATAGTAATGTTTATAACAGTTTGTAAATGACAGATGTCAGTGTCAAAAATCAACAGTTTTAGTCACATTCTAATAGCTTTTTCTGGAAAGTACATTTAATCTTTCTTATTTTTTTATTAATTAAATATTTGAAATTATGGGTAAAATGTATATATCCATCAGAAATACCGCCAATCTGGTTAATGAATTGGAAAAATCTCTGACAAATAGGAACTTCCTCATACAATGAAAAATAGATTTAATTAGAATTGTATATGTGTAGAAGACATTTTAAATACAATAAAAAACAATATTTGGGTAAGGTTCTGTAATTTTTTGTTATAAAACGACGGTTCGATAGCGAAGTGCAATACAATACGTATATAACTTAAAATGGAAATGGCGAGAGGTATTGTGCTGGCCACAACATTTATTTTTTTTAATGGAAGAAATTTATACTATTCTTTATATATTATTTTCTAAAGTGCTAGTCTGAAATAATTATTCATGATATAAGTGTTAAAAGTGATTTATAATTTTGTGAGAAAGAAATTTGGAAGACGACATTTAAATTTGTATTTGTAATAATTTTTTGACATGTCAAAAATGTCAATTTGTTATTCCATTCATTATTACCAAGGTAACAACTCACTGTTAGCACTCATGTTAAAAGTAAGAATAGAATTGTAGAAAAATGGTAATTTTGTCCAGTATAAGCCCGGCTTACTGGAATTAGAAACTAAGAAAAATGAAGTAAAATGCTCTATACCTTACTTCCGATCATAATATGCAAAGTTTCAGGCCAGTGCTTTAATACGTGCATGTACCGCACCGGACATATTTAATAATAATATATTAATAGACTTGCTATGTATGGTGATTATGTGATAATGAAGCAGCGAATATAATAACTATGTTTAAGATAGGAAAAATAATTTTAAATATGGTTTATCAAGATTTTTTAATACCGCTTACAGTGTTACAGTTCCCGAGAATTGGTAACATTGAAATTTTAAGTAAAGTATTATTTTTAACATTTTTCTTCTATATAATATAAAGTTATCTTCCGAAGTGTGGTAATATAAAACTAACAGGCCTATTCTACTAAAAAAATATGTATCGTTATGACTCGTTACTAGGCGATAAGTCGTTATGATAACGATTTTTGCCAAAACTTTATTCTGTTAATTTATTTATCGTTACGAATCGTTACATATCGTTTATTAACGACAAGTTCACATGCATCGTTGAAGTCGTAAAGTTAGACATATTTTGAGAACAAAAGTAAAAATGGCTGAAGAAGATATTTTGTTAATTGTAGCTGAGAAAGAGATTCTGCAAAGATGAGTATTTATTCACTTCTGTACGCTAATTATATATATTATACTTTTTAGTATTAGACCTTTTATTTATATTTCAGAAATATATTTAAAAATTTAGATTTAGATAATATTTAGTGGACGAAGGACTCCAGGCTGTTCTGCATGTTGATAAGGGTAGAAAAAAGAAAAATCCAAGATTTTTTCGTTGCAGAATGTAAATAATAAATAAATAATAATATTATTTAATATATTGATATATAATATAATATAGAATATAGATGCACTATCTATGTATTTAAAAATTATATATTTGTGTAGGGATGTCAGATTATATAATCGCACATTGCGTGATACATCAGATCCTTTTACCCGGTCCCACAAAATTTAAATGACTTGTAAGTCTTCTCCATATTTCTTCCAATTCGTCAATGGACAATTTATTAATTCTTAATGAACTGTTATTTTGCAGTTCTTCAACATATATTTCATACTGTCCTTGAGTTGTCCTCGAAGTCCTTTTCTTTATATCCATTGTCAAATTCAATTAAATAAACAAACAATGAATCGATATGTCAAATTTAAAATGAAAAACATAAAAATTTATTCTGTCAAAATATACATGAAGTAAGATATTATCGTTAAAATCCTGATAACGATAATTTATAACGATATGATTAGGTTTTTGGCATTTGTCGTTATTAAAGTCGTTTAACCAAATGCTTAGCGACAGTCGTTCAGTAACGATATCGTTATACATTTTTTTAGTAGAATAGGCCTGTATGTCATATTGATAAATAATGAAGTAAACGTTTGAATATATACAGGGTGTTATGTAAGTAAGTGTTCAACGCTTAAACCATGGTAGAACTGACCCCAAAGATAGTAAATCTGACAATAATTTTTGTTTAGCATACTTTCTACAAGAACTAGAGGCCTTTAAAACTGACCATTCACGTCATATTTCAAAACTTTATAGAGAAGTAAAAATCAATGATTGATTGTCAATCTGACGTTAAATGTTTTTTTGCATAAACGTACAATTTATATTCTGTTTTTTTTTTTTTGATATTCTCAAAATGCCATTTACCATGCCAACCAAGAGTATGCAGAGATGCATATGGTTTATAGCGAGACATTACAAAATAGTCGTGCTGTTGTAAGACGGTACAGAGAGTTATTTCCAAATAGACGTCAATGATTTTATGTCATTTGTGACAGGTATCACATTTTTTCCAGAGAACACATTAATTTTTACTTTTTTATAAAGTTTTGAACTATGACATGATTGGTCAGTTTTAAAGGCCTCTAGTTCTTGTAGAAAGTATGTAAAACAAAAATTATTGCCAGATTTATTATCTTTGGGGTCAGTTCTACCATTGGTTAAGCGTTGATCACTTACTTACATAACACCCTGTATATGCAAAAAGCAGTGGTGAAATATATTAGTGTAAAAATCAAAATTTGCTAATTGTAAATAATAAAATGCAGTGAAATATGTAGTGCTAAATAATTTATAAATTTTTTACGTTATTTATAGTAATAATTTAAAGAAAATTCATTCTACACTCTGATCAGTTTTGTTGAGTTCCTAATGAAACAAGTTAAAAATCGCCCGGTAGTTTAGTTTGTTGTGGTACTTCGAAGTGTTCGGTTGTATATTCCTGTGTTTTGTATATTAAATGATAATATAAACTAACATTCAAAGTGAAGTTCAAAAATTTGTGTAAATGTGTTTTCTTTAATGATGGCGTCATGTTTGAAGATTTCCCATTACCTGGTAAGTACTCTATCATCATTTAATCTATGTAAAATGCGTAAACAAAGTGTTAAATACTCGTAGGTCTGTAATTTTTATAACAAACTTACACTAAAAGGTTCGCTTTTTTAACTACTTATGTTAACTAATGTTGAAAGTTATAAGAATGTAGAGGTTTTTTATAAGTTTGACACTAAAAAAGTTAAACATTTCGCCTTAACATAAAAATCAACATTAGGAATGCCAGATGCACCCAATTTCGAGCTTTGGCCCGGCCCGGCCCGAAGCCCGGCCCGATTTCGAGTCAATTTTCGAGCTAGCTAATTCTTTTGTCGAGTCGGGCCGGTAATTTTTATTTTCGGGCCGAGTCGATCCAAACCTCAAAGCCCGGCCCGGTCCGGCTCGAATGCATCTGTAATCGTCAATAAAATCAATAACTTCAATGATTCTGATAGAAATTAAAAACGTTTCCATTCAATATAACCTACTTACTTAACTGCAAGATAAACTGTCAATTTCGAAGGCTTAAATTTGTGGAAGCCTTAAGATGTTTATGGAGAGTTTAGTGCACCGTGCAACTAAATAAAACTAAACTTAAGGCTAAACTAAACTTAAATTCTTAAGTGGTATCGGTGCAACTGGGCATAAGGTTGTTTGTAAACAAAACAAATCTGTCGTCAAGGCGTCTTTTCTGTTTTCTGTTCCTTGTAAAACTCGCGTTTCCTGCCTTCTTACATCTTTCAAACTATTTTTAATTTGACAGGAAATGTACCAGGAAAGATGTAACCCATTTGTTGTTTTATTTAAACGACTCCATGGCCTACTATATTGCTCACACCATCGAAATGGAGATATAAATTAAGATTAATGAACTAAAAATATCTAAACGAACGCATTATAACTCTTTTGTGTTTGTTTAAATGAATTTTTTTGAAAATATTTTGAGAATTAATGAGAAATGTAACCGAACCGATGGAAAGTGAATTTTTAACATTCCGAAGGTGATACAAGCGACTAGACTTAAACATTTACATATTAACATGTTAAATTATAGTACTTTTATAGAAAAATTTACATTTTAAATTCAATTCTGTCACGTAAAATGAATTGTAATGGTTGTTCCGTGTGTTACCTGACTACTTCGAGTAAATGCATTCGCTTTATTAGTTTCAATTCCATTTTCATTTAAATGTTAATCTTCAAAAGAATATTTAATTTCACTAGAAACATGAGAATAGTTAAAGAAATGTGTAGAAATTAAAATTATTTCTCGCAAAAGATATGGTCACCGTGTTTTTAATTCATTATTCAAATTATGTCTGATTTATTGATTAGGTTTTGCGTAGGCTTATAGTTAATTCAAATTATTTGATATCTCAGGGCCGAAGTAGAAATATTTGTAAGAAATTAATAACTTGTAATAAATAGTGCTTTGTTGAATTAATCCAAAACCTACTTAAATGTTTTTTAATCTGCACTGTGAAAAATAAAAATTAGAAGTTTTTTTATTTATATATATATATATATATATATATATATATATATATATATATATATATACCGTGAGTATTTTTTAACGTGAAACATTGGGTTTGTCATATCCATGGTTACTTGACATTTGATTGACAGCAATGTATTTGCCCGTTCCGTTTAAAATGAAACATAGGGAACGAATTTGACATTTGATAAGACGTCAATGGAGGATAATTTTGTTTAAATAATTATACCTGCATTCTAAATTAAAATTAGTTGCAGAAAAAATATAGTGTGACCCTTGTGCCCGAGTGGTTTTCTGACTAGGCTAAATTTCTTACAATATTTAAATACAATACTTCTGTCAAATTCATTCACCATGTGACATTTTAAATGAGACAGACAAATACATTGCTGTCAACCAATTGTCAAATCATAACTTATAGGAAAATCCAACGGTTACCTGTCATATTGACAAGATGTCATTAGAGGTTAACTTTGTTTAAATAATTATACCTGTTTTCTAAAAATTAAATTTAGATATAGAAAAAACTGTGGGCACCTTGTGCCCGAAATATGTTTAATGCTCTCGAGTGGTTTTCTGACTCTGCTAAATTCCTTACAATATTTAAATATAATACTTCTGTCAGATTCGTTCCCTATGTTTCATTTTAAATGGAACGGGCAAATACATTGCTGTCAATCAAATAAAAAATCAATTCGTAACCATGGATATGACAAACCCAATGTTTCACGTTAAAAAATACTCACGGTATAAACACTTCACGAAACAAAGTACAAACAAAAAAAAAATAAGTGTAGATTTGAAGGTAAGTACTCTAGATCTAGACCTTTAACTACTAAAGAAAATTGCCAACATAGGGTACGAACAGCATTTAACAACATGTCTCCTCGGATGATAAAAAATGCTACACAAGAAGAAGTATTGAAGAGAGTAACGATGTTCTTACATATGAATGTAGGATAGTTTGAATATGTATTAAATTAATCATAGTTTTGTATTTAGAATTTATTTGTTTTTTCCATGGCTTACTTATCCGTATTATTAAAATTATTATACCCAGATTACATGTTTTTCTAATTTACTGAAATTCTATCAACTTTCAACATAGGACGTGTTACATAAAGTACCCTTATTTTTTGCCGTAGAACACATTTATGTAATAAAAAAGGGGGGGTTCCATTTAAAAAAATTGTCTTTTTTGAAGTTTGTCAACTGAAATTTTGGTGTAACGTACCCGTCACATTTTTATAAATAATCGAGGATTCTACTATGACAATGTAGCTTAAAGTCTTGTTTATAAAAGGCTTTTTTCAGATTATAAAAATTCGATCTCGTTCCTGATATACAGAGTTTTGAAAATGTGCCGGATTTCAGACAAAAAATCAAAAAAAGTTGAATAACGCCGGAAGTAGTTGATCATGAGTAAAATGTTTTTATTGCTTCATATGTAAAATTTTCCGCTGCATTCAATGGTAAAATAAAATATAGCGTATTCCATTTAAAATAAGAAAGTTGAGGTTAATTTCCGGTCAAACCGGAAGTGCTACTGCTTTGAAAATATTTTAGTTGAAACGGACATGCAGGATAACCCCTAGATACCAAATTTCGTTAAATTATATTAAATAGTATTTAAAATATAGATAGCGTAAGCTCGTCCTGAGACACGCTGTATAGTTACAAAACTGTTAACAAAATTGTGTAAACTGTTTTGACATATTTTCTCTCCAAATTTGGATGTGCGTACCAAAACACTTCTTATTCGTTATCTATTTAAAATGACATGTTTAATATTATTACACGCCATCTATTTTTATTCCAGTTCGAAAGTTTTCTAATTTGGTGTCACTATTCTTCTTGTTACTAAGATTATTTTTATAAGACGGACCTGCTATCATTCTAAATCCTTCTAATCTCGTAGGTGGAATTAATTGATTCCAAATCTTTTCATCTCCCACTCATATGTGACTCAAATTAATTTCTCTTCGAATGTTAATACGATGTTAGTTTTTATTAGCGTGGCATGCATCTTGATATCATCTTAAATCTTAACGCATTCTTCACACGTAATGCATCTTAACTGTTTGACAACCCGAAGTGGTTCGGTTGACGTTTCTGTTTCTTTCTACGTAGAGGAAAACGATTCCACGTGGCTTTGGAGTTGAAAAACGCCAGGAATTTATAAACATTTAATGTATCGGTATTTCGTTAACTCAACTCACGACGATTTTACAAAAACGGAAGCAAAACATGTCATGTATCAACAAGGTCGTAGAAGTGCTGAGTTGTAATACGTTTCACTACTAAGCAGATGTTCTTAAAGGTAGCTATGTTTTTGAAAAGATAAATAAATATACGAGGTGTAGAAATTAAATAACGAGATTTATTTTTTCCGGCTTCCCTGTAAATTTGGCAAAATTGCAGGCTATGTCATATTAATTTGTCATCTTCTCTCCATCCACTGTTACAATTTCAAAATAATTAGGCAAACCGTTCGGCAGTAGCCTTTGATTGAAGTTAACTACTTTCCCGTACTCCGCCGGAATTATGTTAGTGTCAATATGAAATTCTGTGTGAAACTTAACAAATCCGCTACAGAAATGTACGAATTGTTGAAGAATGTTTATGATGAAGAGAGTCTATCTAGTACTCAAGTTTTCGAGCGGTTTACTGACATTGTTTTTTTTAGAAATCCGAGTGATTGTTCACATGGATTGGGGTATCTGATGGGCATTTCGTTAACCAAGCATTTTACAAGAAGGTTTTGATAACCCTTCATGCACGGGTGAAAAGAAAAAAGGCTGAAATGTAATGGATTCTCCATGAAGACAACGCGCCGGAACAAAACGCCATATCCGGCAAGACATTTTTGTCGAAATACAAAATCACTGTGTTGGTACATCAACCGTACTCACTTGACCTAGTGCCAAGTGATTTGCTTTTATTCCCAAATTGTAATTCTGCGTTAAAAGGCACCAAATTCAGGGCGGAGATGTAGTTATAGAAAAAGCGACAGAGCTTATGAACAACCTAACAAAAAATCTGTTGTGGCCAGCACAAGACCTCTCGCCATTTCCATATTAGGCTATATAAGTATTGGTATTGTACTGCACTTCGCTTTCGAACCGTAGTTTTATAACAAAATATTACAGAACTTTACCCAAATATTGTTTTTTATTGTATTTAACATGTCTTCTGCACACATATAATTCTAATTATATATATTTTTATTGTATGAGGAAGTTTCTAAGTGTCAGAGATTGTTCCAATTCATTAACCAGATTGGCGGTATTTCTGATGGATATATGCATTTTACCACAATTTTACCTATAATTTCAAATATTTATTTAATAAAACAATAAGAAAAATTAAATATTATTTCCAGAAAAAGCTACCAGAATGTCACTAAAACTGTTGATATTTGACAATGACATGTGTCATGTTATAAACATTGGAATTTGTCAACTGGTTTCCTTAGTGCCTTAGCCTCTGCGATTAGTGTACTCTATAAATTATAATGTCTTTAAATCTATGCAAGATATAATAAAATTTTTAAGTGTATTAGATGGAGAATTTTATGTTCTTCAATATTTAATAAAAAAAACTCCCAAAAAATTATATTTAGAAGAATTTTTCTAAGAAACTACTACTTCCGGTTGTTCAATTGTTACCAAAACCTTTTCAGCTCTTCCCAGGAATGTCAGATTGAGGAAACTGCAGTTAAATATTTTTTAAGTCTTATAGTTTTTGAGGAATCGTGTCTACAACATCCAGACATACATACACACAAACACACATCCACACACACACACACATCCACACACACACGCACACAGACATCATTTTAAAAATGTTACAATCGGATTCTAGGGACCTTAAATCGTGCTTATTCAATAAAATCTGGATATGCGAATTTTAGCATGAATCCAATACCTCCAATACCAAGGTGGCAATATTTGTTTTGTATAATGTTCTACGTTCAATCTTGGTATTTTGTAGCCACAGCTCGTAAATTAAAAATAAATGTAAATTTGCTTGTTATATCTATTTGGTATGTATGTCGTACGTAGCGTTGGACTTATTTCTGGAAGAAGTTTGGAATCTCAGGATTTTAAACATAGCTTCTGTTATTTACTAACCAGGACAAAAAAAGATAAAAAGCAGTAGAAAAACAGTAAGATGTAGCTAACTAATTATCGACGAATGCCCAGTCTTTCCACGCACTTTAACAAAGATTCCCGTGGAGACCATTCTTGCAATTCGGACTAACGAACGCTCTCACGTTTTTATTTTTCTTCCATCTGAGAATTATTTAAGAATTACAGGTATTTTGTGTAGCCAAATTGTCTTAAAATTTACTGTAGGATAGCATGGATGAAATAACTTTTCAATACCACAAATTGGCGGTCACCCATCTAGATTGTAATTATTCACATCATTTCTTGATTTGCTAATGTTATAAGTTACAACGTTACAGTAATAGTAATCAAATAGACTACGTTTTTTCCTGTTTTCTGTTCCATGCATATAGATTTCGTTTTATTTTTATTTTTAATTTAACCACTTTCTAATCATTAAATGCCTGCTGATACAATATTGTTTTTTTTTCTAATTATAATTTGATTTACATGAGCCATGATCTTGAACTAGCTCCAAATAGTTTAATAAAACTAACCGATGATTCATAATCTATTTTTAACAGCAACAAAAAATGTTACGGTTTGTTTAACTTAAGGAGCGTTGAACCAAATAGTATAATAGTTTTTTAGACATAGTATTCAAATAAACAAGGACTCTTCCCTAAAATAGATAGTTTATGTAATTTGTTTTTTTTTTCTTGTGGTACGCATTAACTAAATATTCAGAAAATGGAAATCTGTATATTTACTTTCATACACTTTTTTTTTTAATTATTTGACAAATCTGGTTCTTCTCAGTCATTTCAAGAGCCACTCTTTTTACTTTTGTATAATATTCTGACAACAGCATTTTGCGACTAAAAGTAAAATCACAACATACTTTAAATTTCACCTTTCTCCTTTTTACCTCTCGCTAAGAGAGATATTGGAATCATGCTAAAAATCGTATATCAAGATTTTAGCGGATAAGTACGTTTTAAGGTCCCTAGAATCCGATTATAACATTTTTACGATGATGTCCGTGTATGTGTGTTTGTGGATGTTGCAACCACAGTTGATTTTTAAAAATTTTGATGTTTTTATCTGAATATTGACTTTTGGGACATTAATTCAAAAATGGATAGATATAAACTTACTAGTAATATTATTTGATTGTAAAGACAATGTTACGTATGTGTACGCATCATCGGATCTCGTGTTACAGCCCTTTGAAGTTACATGATTTTTCATCAAAATTTTGTGTTTTCAATAATACAAAATTTCAATTAATTTCACTACTTAGAGATGGCGTTGTGCACCAACGTCAAACCTTCCATTAGTGTATCATTGATGCATTTTACATAAAAAAATTCTCTCGTATCTAGGAAATTAAACATGCAGAAGCACTGTCTTAAGGGCAACGTTAATATCTTAAATTAGTAGAATCAGAGTAATCTAAAAGGTTTGCATATAACAGAACATGTTTATATTACTGTTCTTGTAGTTGGCGTAATAATATACTGTGAATCATAAAAGTTTAAAATTAAAACGTTCGCAATCTTACATTCATCAACTATTATTATCATTATCCAAAAATACAATTTTATTTACGTACTTTAGCATATAAAGTTGTTCCTCCACTTCATCGGCTTATAGCATTATGTATTATATATTTTACGCCCAGTATTCGACTGTAGACCAAGACTGCACTTTCCAGATTTTCTAAACCGATTACCAGGGATGTTGTAGAGTCTTGGTCCACAGTCGAATACTGGGCGTAAAATATATACCAGCATTGCAAATACTGAACTGGTCGACTGTACGGACCGAAATATTTTGGCATTGCGGTTTTAGCTATTGTGCACCCATAATAAAACGATAAGGAGTCTTCGGAAAATGATCCCTAGATGAACTATAAACGTCCATAAGAATAACATTGGTAATCTCTGCTACACTGAAGATAGAGTGTGGGACACTGTATGGTAAGAATCTCTAAACTAAACTAAAAAAAAAAAAATCTGTTGTGGCCAGCACAAAACCTTCCGTCAATTCGATGTATTTTGTACATATCTTATACCAAAATTTCCTTGAAAAAGATTCTATATATCCTGTATAGTTGTCACAAGAACACACTATTTTTTACATATCCATATTGAAAGTTCCTTTGAAAATATTCTAAAATCTAATAAAATTTTAAGACGAATACGACGTACATTATGTATTGCAGTTAACACTTCCTCCTGCTTCAACTTTGCCCTATTTTATTAGAAGTCGCTGTTTCTTACTCTTCTCTTCTACTCATTCCTGTCCAAAGCACATTCGTGACACAGTTCTTCCTCTCTCAAATCTTCTGCTATACAGTCCTTCCATCTTTTCTTCCCACTGGCGAGGGACACTCTGTCAATTATATCACTTTCAGATCATATATTTTCCACTTTGGTTTTGCACTTGCCACTGACATGTGTCAATTAGATTTTTTTGAATATGTGTATCTGTTGTTTTCATAATTTTTGCAATGCTGACTGATTTTCGAAAGTTAATCTCTCTTAATCTCTCTATGACTCTATATCAATTGAATATTAAGGAAAATGTATAATCGAACCGTATAGAGAATAAGATATTCTTTCTATTGATAATCACATAAAATGTCGAAAATGATATTTAACTGCGATTTTTCAAGAAAAACTGTTAAGAACTTCAAATAAGGGTACTTCCGGTTGACCAATTATAACCAAAATCTAATCAGCTCTTCATATGGTTGTAAAGAAGAGGAATATGAAAGAATCATAATTTTTAGAATTGTAGTTTTGGAGTTATCGTCGGAGAAAAATTCGTCACACACACACACACACACGGACACACACACAGACACACACACAGACACACACACGGACACACACACACACATACAGACATCATCTTAAAAATAGTACATTCGTATTGTAGGGACCCTAAAACGTGCTTATTCATTAAAAACTCACCACCGAATTTTTTGACCAAAAACAATACCTTCCTTTTGACGGAAGGTAAAAAGATTATCATCTTCAGTAGAGCATGTCTGAGGGGTGCAATAACTTATATACTTAATTATCTACGCACTAAACGTCTAAGCAGCTGACATCCAGACTAAACAAAGAGAGATGCAGGAAAACTTATAATCTCTAAACAGAATTTTGACTTATAAGATAACAAAGTTGAATTATTGATATTGAAACTATAATTTACAAGAGTTTATAATAAAGTTATTTGCTTGTTATTATTCTTATTGTATAGATCACCAATAATTTCTTTGAGAAATTAATTGTGTTATGAAATATGGGCAGACAAAATATTGTTGATTTTAATTCGTTTTCTTGTAAGATAGATCTTGTTGATTAATATCAGCTCTGGCGCCGTATCAATTAAATATTTCCTTTGTACTGGAAAATTGAATCTTTTATTACGGTAAATTCACCTCGGATCTTTTCTTTCCATGATTAATAACCTATAAATTTTATGGTTTGTGTTGCCCAAGCAGCAGCCACGAGCATTCGCTTACGTTTACCTCAGTCTGTTCACCGATAATTTATGCGAATTTAAAAATATTACACAATTTTTCTTTGGATTATGCTAATATTCCATTCGGGTAAATATTTATTTTCGTGAAATTTACTTTTAACACGCGAGCAGTTATTAATTTTTGTCATATTTCAACTGGTTTTTAAACAAATTCTAGCATATTACTTCCTCGTTCTGCCCATGTATTTCACTAATAAAATATTCAAAATGTTATTCATATTTATGTAAATGTGCTAGATATAAATGCATAAAACTATTTATTTAAAATTTATATTAACTTTTTATATGGAAATTATTGCACTAATTTATTAGCATAGTTCAATAACTTATTTAAATTAATATTTTCAACAATAAAAATTCACATATTATTTTTGCTATTAATATTTTGTTTTCATATTTAGCACCTGTTGTTTACACGTTATAATAATTTGCTCATTTAACTGGGACATTAATGATAGTGAAATATTTAAAAAAAATCTGATGTGGCCAACACAAAACCTCCCGCTATTTAATTTTTATTAATTTAAATACATACCTACCTACGTATTTACTAACGCTGCAAACTGTTCCATTGCAGAAAACTATTGCTTTATTTACTATTTGCTTTTTAAAATGTCACTATTATTAATTTGAAGTGGTTAGTTTTTTGACAGTGACATTTACTGTCAGTTACATTCATTTGATAAATGAACTGTGTAACAAAGGAATAGTTTTTATCTTAGGCTTCGCGACTAATAAATTTTTTTTTAAATTTTTTGAAGGAAAACCACTATGAGCTTCAGGTAAAGTGCCATTTCCGGTTATCTGATTTACACCAAAATCTAATGGGATAGAAATACAAGGTTTCAGAATTTTCTGAATGATAGTATTTGAGTTAGAGCGAAGACAAAATCCATACACACACACATACAGACATCATCGTGAAAATGTTAAAAATAGATTCTAGGGACCTTAAAACGTGGTCATTTATTAAAATCTCGATATGAGATTTTTAGCACGATCCCTATACCTCCCTTACCAAGGGTAGCGGGAGGTAAAAATCAAATTATTTCAAGAATGGTGTAATGTATTTTTATCTGTGTGAATGTGTGTGTGTATATGTATGTGTGTGTGTTTGTGTGTGTGTGTGTGTGTGTGTGTGTGTGTGTGGATGTTGGAACCACGGTTTCTCAAATACTATAAGATTTAAAAAATATTTAACTGCAGTTTCCTCAATCTGACATTCTTGGGAAAAGCTGATTAGATTTTGGTAACAATTGGACAACCGGAAGTAATAGTTTCTTTAAAAAAATCTTCTAAATATAATCTTTTGGAAAATTTTGTTATACATATATTGAAGAACATAAATTTCATGTGATTTATTTAACTCGCCATGTAAAATCCACGCACCTGGTGACAAAGAAACCACGTGAATTAAAATTTATGACATTTGTAAGTTATGTACATGATTACTAGCTATCATTCTGAAACGGGTGCCCATATCTGCTTGTCAAGATTTGCTTATTTGCAGGGCATTTGCTCCTCTCTAAAAATACATAGTTTAAAGATTGATTCGATCAAATATAATAATAAACCTTTTTTCTTATAAGTTAAAGATTGATAACAAGAGAAATATTTGAAAAAAAAATACCTTTTGAACGGCTTTCAACGGAATTAATGGCCCACAATTCCCATTCGAAATAGTTCATGACAAGGTTAGTTTCTGAAATTGCTTTTTTAAGCTTTAGGCATTATTATGAATGTAAACTGACAACCAAGCGACAATAGTGACAGGACAGATATTCGATCGATATAAAATTTAATGTAAACATTGTCATGCCGACGTACCGGTATAAAAATGAACTACAATTATTTCAAATAATTTCATATTGCGTAAAAGAAAAAGAGATTAATTCAGAAATACTTGTAAATTTCATTAATATTTACGTTTCTTAATACTAGTATTTTTCTTTCTTCTGTATTTAAAAATAAATAATTTTTAAAAGTTATATTTGATTTTATAAAGTTTTTTTCAGATCTATGACGTAGGTCTTCTGCCATTTCATTTTCACTATACTAGAATTTCAATCTCCGATAAACCACAACATATTCTTAATTTTTTCGTTTTGTGCACACTGTAAGCAGTGTTGTTTTTGTGATGTGAAGATAGTTGGCACGTCGAGTTCATACATTACAACGTGGTAAGCGTTATTGCAACCATATTTAGTGTAGTTATAAAATGAAAGCTGCTGTACGCTGCCTGAGTAGCAAGCTACTCAACCAGGCCTTAAATGGCACGATTCTTTGTCCGACGAACCCGCCTGCGGTTGTGGTTTATTGGGAGATTTTAAATCGCGAATTCTCTCGGCACTTTAATTCATTTTCTCGCCAAATTATTAGCTTGCGAGAGAAAGAGCGTAACAGCCGTATTCATAGAAAAAATAGTCTAGGTTTAACCTCGAATTATTTCTAATACTGGTTTAACTGGTCACTTCCTTATTCATAGCGCAGTTTAATCTCGATTTAACTTTAGTATATAGTTAAACCAATACTAAATTTTAATCCTAGATGATAGCAGGTTTATCTTGGTATTTTCATGAAATCATTGAGTTGACAGCAAATTTTGCAAGTGTTTTAAAAGAATGGTAAGGAGAATTTATATATTTTTGGAAAAATTACAAACAACAATTTTTACTTACAAAAACAATTCTTTAAATAAGTTAATTTTTTTTTCAACAAGTTCTTGGAGGATTTGGAAGATATCGAAGATGTCAGAAATGTACGCCAAATCATACGTCTATGAAATCATCAGGAACCAGCAAGTCCAGATTATCTGGGCTCTTTTTAGGAGTATCGCCCCCTGTTCCCATGTTATATTTTTTAAATGACGAAATATTAGATTACGCCGACTGCTTCATCCGTTTCCAATGCTCTTTAGCTTTTTTTGAGTCTCGTTGTAAACCACTGGCCACAAAATTATTTGATATTTCCTCCCAACCTAATATTTTCTTTTTCATTCATTCTTGAATCAATCGATTTATTTTCTAATATTTGTATTTTAGGGTTGATCTATTCAATTAAGAAGTATATTACCCCCCGCCCCCACCATCTGTAACTTTTACTTGCCCTTAAATTTTCTAAAAAGTGTTATGTCTAATCTAATTTTTCTTTTATTTTTAGGTAAGTCCAGTTATTCAAGTTGTATCTCCTATTTTAGTAAGTACCTACCTGCTACATACTATAATTTAATGCTAAATTTTATATTTTACATTACTTGATTATTTTCTCTTAATTAAGGGTCAGTATTACAAATATACAGTTAAATTTTGTTCCATAGTAAACTTAATATAATAAACAAATTCGAATCAATTTCTTATTACATGTAAATCGTGGCTGTCAAAAATTTGCATTGCATTTGTTCCTTTAATTAAATTTACCATACAATTAAATTTAATTGGACGTTGGCAATACTGGCCCTTATATTTATAGACTAATGTTTTTGTAGTAAATAGTAGTTTTGACAGATAATTTATATGAATGTCATTAAAATTTTTAATTTAATATAAAAACGTATTATTCTGGCCTTTCGTTCATAATAGTGAAACGAATTACAAATTAATAATGATAACAAAATTTAAAGTTTATTAATATAAAATTATTAATATAATATTACTAAAATTTTGAAAAAATATTAGGGTCTAATAGGGGTGAATTGTTTAAATCCAAAATTTCATTCATTAGATTTTTTTTTTGTGTAAAGAATTTTTTATTTCGAAAGCTTCTAAACAATTTAGTTTTTTACTTTTGTTTTCAATATGGAGTATTTTTAAATTTTGAATTGTACAAAAATGTTCATTGTTAAATCAATGTTTTGGCAACTTTAATTTTCTATTTTATCGTATTTAAAATGTCTTAAATGTTCATTAAATCTTAACTTGAAATTTCGCCCTGTTTGACCAATATATTTATAAATACAATTGTTACAAGAAATTTCGTAAACCCCAGATTTATCTAATTTGTCAAAATTTTCAATTTTATTATTAACAAAAATAGATTTTAAATTATTTTTTACATAATATGCTGGATAAATATTATTTAATTTTAATATTTTTCCAATTTTTAAACTCAAATTACCAACAAATAATATTTTTCTGTAGTTTTTATTTATTTTATTTTGAATGAAATATAATTGTTTCGATATTAATTTCATTTTTACTTTTTAAAAATATTATCAATTATTATTTTATCAAAACCATTTTTATAAGCCAAATAGTAAATTGTATTTAATTCTTTTTTATAATTTTTGTTAGATAAAGGAATATTCAATAACCTTGTAATATAACAATAGAAAGAAGCCAACTTATAATTTAGAGGATGTTTTGATTTATAATGAATAGTGTTATCAGTGCAAGTTAATTTTCTATAAATGTCGAAACTAAATTTACAATTAAATTTTGTTATTTTTAAATCTAAAAAATTTAAACTGTTATTTAATTCTTTTTCTATTGTAAACTTTATTGAATTATCAATAGAGTTTATTAATTTTAGTTATTAGTTATAACTCTTTCGCATTAGGACAATAGGTGGAAATAAGGCTTTAGCAAGCCTGTCGAAATTAAGTCTTCATTTGATGCTCATAATTCTCTATGGGTACTTTTATACAAATAATAATGAATTTCTCATAACCCAACAAGGTGATCATTTTCTTAGACTTCAAAGCCGTCATTTTTCTCAAATAAATTGAAAGCATCCACCATCTTTCTCCGTGCTGTTTGCTCGTTATTGAAACGTTCATTCATTGTAAGATCTGTACCTCAGCGATTCAAAATGAGTACATGAAACATAACACGCGGCGTTAGTTGTCTGTAAGTCGTGACTGTGAAATTACACTACAAACGAGCCAAGAATAATTCGATCCATTAGTAGTTTCATTATTCAAAGTCCTGCGCGTTTCTTTTCTACCGTCTTCATTACTCACACATTCTCTGGTGCTGTACCACATTAGGGATCGGATCAACCGATTAACGCAGATGAAAAGGATATTAAGAGATCCCAGATAAGGAAATTGAAGGAGGAAAGGCTTGTTCATAAATCAAACTAGTAATTCATATGGTATTTCCTATCGTCGTTCACACCACCAAAGAAAATTAAAAAGAATTATGAAAGTAGCACGTGACTTACCCATATACAAGAATATTATCCATTCAAAATATTATAATTTATATTGTGTTTATTGTTATACTGGGTGTCTCAAATAAAGTGCTCTCCATGGGGATCTCAAGAATTGTAAAGTTTGATTTATGATGTAAAAGTTATAGGGAGGTCTTGGATTCAAAACTCAGTGAATATCACAAAACCTTCCGTCAATTCGATGTATTTTGTACAAATCCCATACCAAAAGGTCCTTGGAACAGATTCTATATAATATCATGTAAAATCGAACACGAACACATACTATTTTTTACAAATTCCATACCAAAAGTTCATTTGAAAAGGTTCTATAAATCCAATAAAATTATGACATAAACTACATTAAGTAATGTCCTTCCATCTTCTCTTTGGCCTTTCTCTGCGTGTCACTTGCGAGCAACGCTATGACATACTAATTTTAGATCCTCTACTTTTTTCCATATTTGGTTTTGCACTTGCAACTGACTTGAATAATTATGTCAGCTGTTTCCATGATAAATAGCAAAGCTGACTAATTTTTGAAAATTAATTTTTTTATAATGCTTTAACTCTACATCTATTGAATATGAAGGAAAATGAATAATCAAACCATATAGAGAAGAGTATTTTCTTTAATAAATATAATAACAAAATGTCAAAAAATAATATTTAACTGCGTTTTTTTAAGAAAAACTGTTAAAAACTTCAAATAAGGGTACTTCCGGTGGATCAGTTATAACCAAAATCTAATCAACTCTTCATATGGATGTACAGAAGAGGAATACGAAAGAATTATAATTTTTAGAATTGTAGTATTGAAGTTATCGTCGGAGAAAAATTTGTCACACACGGACATACATACACACACACGGACACACAGACAAACACACGGACACACACACACACACACACACACACAATATATCAATATTTTTATTTATTTATTTATTTACTTATTATTTATTACTCACTCCTAAGCGTGTCAATTTTTACTTTACACAGATTATGGTAATGATGACATGTTTATACAGTACGAATACCTAAAAGAGAGACCGGTGATTTACTACTATAATTTTTTTATCCATTTCGAAATTTCAACTTAGACTGTAAAGATAAATTATGATAATTTTTACATCGTATTGTATACAAAAAAATACGTGACGTTGGAGTTTTCAATACAAATATAACACAGGAATATGACTCGATTATTTCATGCAAAAATAACTATTATATTCAAATATAATTTACTTTTTTACCTTTTGCCACCTTTAGGTAAGGAAGTTATTGTCTTATGAGGTAATAAAAATTTCTGGATTGCAGTCACAAAATTTTATTTAGATTCTCGGGGCGACCGGTTTCGAGCTCCTCAGGAGCTGAACAGTATTTACAAAACATTACAATTTAATCAGAAATAACAAAAATTATAAATTACTTACATGAGAATTAAGAAAATTTTAGATACATGGCAAAAAAATGAAAACGTAAGTGCAACATAAAGCACATGGATTTCGTCAGAAGATAAAAAAATAAATTATATAAAACTTTTATAAAAAAACTAAGAACAAATGTTCTACGTTCTTAGTTTTTTATAAAAGTTTTATATAATTTTTTTTTTTTTTTATCTTCTGACGAAATCCATGTGCTTTATGTTGCACTTACGTTTTCATTTTTTAGCCATGTTTTGTAAATACTGTTCAGCTCCTGAGGAAGGCTCATGTGGAGCTCGAAAGCGGTCGACCCGAGAATTTAAATAAAATTTTGTGACTGCAATCCAGAAATTTTTATTACCTCATCACTATATCCAGTCAAGGAACTTTTTCTATCATCTTATTGTCTTATATTTATAATATTAGTTTGTTCTTTTATGATTTTTAAAAGAGAATGAATTCGAGTCCATTTTATTGAAACAAAACATGCTCAATTTTGGTAATTGGTTATTAATTTATATTCTTGTTAACCATATCTAAGTTTTAGCTATCGGGATCTAAGCTATAAAATAAATCAATCTAGTTAATGTTGTATAAAATAGTGGGCTAATTAAATAATGGCTGGTCTTCCGATTAAACTGAATTAATGATAATGTTTGTATTTTGTTCGGACACACGCAGTGCACGCACGCATGCAAGCACGCGTGCTCGGTAGCTGGAGAAGCAACAAGCATCAGTGGTGAACCACCATAAATCAGCTATTAATTAAATACAATGTCATATAGAAATTTGATTATAAATTCATTATGCCACAACTAAGAACACATACTTCTAGCTTATTATACAGATTTATTATTTATGGCCGATAGAAGACAGAAATATTTATATTAGATATATGACTGGAATTTAAATCATTCAGCTGTGACATTGCAATTAAGTTATACTAATTTTTCGAACTTTTTATCCTCAAGTATTTTTGTTTTGTCGAATATGTACCTAGTTGAAGAACTTTTTTTATAACTTACACTTATCGATAATTATTTACTAATAAAATGATCAGTTTGCTGTTCACCATAACTTCGTTTGGCATTACATACGAGGTGAGGCAATTAAATAATGAGATTTATTTTTTTACGCACATCTGCTTTAAAATTGTTTGTTTACATCGTAGTTACCATGGCGGAAACTGAAAGATTACACCCTGCGGGCGGTAAAGTAGCATATGCGGGCGGTAAAATACTGAAAGAGCCCGCTTACTGGTAAACAAAACATCAAAAATACAATTGGAAATATAATCAAGACTCTTATTTTTAAAAATGATATTAGTTCCGCTAGATTTTATTAGAATTGCTTAAGGAATTACTTCAGAAATTGACTCAAATCTCCAAGCTTGACATTTAAAAAAATATTCATATAACCAAATAGTTAGCAATGCAACGCATCGGCTTATTGTTTTGTGACATGGCCACCTGGCCACGTTATATTTTTATATAGCAACAAGCTTTAATATTTAAAAAATAATTTAAAAAAATTTCATTTGATTGCAGTTGTGCGTAAAATGTTGTACATACCTCGGGCCAAAAGAAGTTTACACCTAATAACTATTCCGGCTTTCCTGTAAATTTGGCAATATTGCAGGCTATGTCATATTAATTTTTCATTTTCCCTCCATCCATCGTTAAAATTTCAAGATAATTAGGCAAACCGTTCGGCAGTAGCCTTTGATTGAAGTTAACTACTTTCTCGTACTCCGCCGGAATTATGTTAGTGTCAATATGAAATTCTGTGTGAAACTTAAAAAATTCGCTACAGAAATGTACGAATTGTTGAAGAATGTGTGCCTGAGAGTCATTTCGTTAACCAAGCATATTACAAGAAGGTTTTGATAATCCTTCATGCACGGGTGAGAAGAAAAAGGGCTGAAATGTGATGGATTCTCTATGAAGACAACACGCCGGAACAAAACGCCCTGTCCGGCAAGACATTTTTGACGAAATACAAAATCACCGTGTTGGTACCTCAACCGTACTCACTTGACCTAATGCCATGTGACTAGCTTTTATTCCCAAATTGTAATTCTGCGTTAAAAGGCACTAAATTCGGGGCCCAGATATAGATATAGAAGAAGCGATAGAGTTTATGAACAACCTAACAAAAAAGGTCTGCAGGCATTGCTTCCAATAATGTTATATTCGCATCGGGCGGTGTAGGGTTCGGAGAGGAGGTAGCAATATTTGCTTTGTGTAATTTTATACATTGTCAATGTTCTAAGATCAATCTTGTTATTTAATTGCCACACCTAGTATTTGTTCTGTATTTACTATTTAAATAGTACATGTTTATACAACCGCAATGGGGGATTACACCATTTATTTTTTATAATTTCATCTGAAAATATTGATGAAAATCCGGTGAAAAAATTCCTATTAATAAGCGAGTTATGGTCTCCCGAATTTTGAAAAGATTGACGTGACGTCACATTTATATGCTTTTATATCAAACTGTTTTCATCATGGACCTAAATGTTCTTGAAATATATTTTAAGTTATATTTACATAAAAATAAATGAATATTATAACACTGTATAAGTCTACATACTTTATAATTACAGGTGTATTTAAATTATTAAGTTTAATGCAAGAAATTTATGTTAAAATAAAAACTGTTTGGAAACTGCAGTACAGGAATGTTAGCCCCTCTTTTCGAATTTGAATTTCTTCACTTCCATTGGTAGTAATCCCCACCTCCTAACACGCTATTTGTAATGCATGTATAGGCGGTTTTCATATACATTCGTATTTTTTTACTATTTTCCTTTAATTCGATTGAGCTGTAATCCCCCATTGGCGATCCTCAATAAAACAGTTAAGTGAACTATGAATTTTATATAATTTTTTAATTTCTATTATGTGCAAACTAAATTAACGTTTTTAGAATTAAATTGAATTTATTTGACAATAAACTGGTTAGAAATCAATTTCAATTCAAGTTTGAACCTGAAGTCGCCTAAGAAATACGGCCTTTATTAGCTTACTTGACCCGAAAGTAATTTTGTGCTATTCTTACGTTAAAATTACAGTTCTTTCGTCGTCGTATTATAAGTGGTTCTAGATAAAATGGAAACGATTTTGAGAAAGAAACGCTGAAGAAAATTATAAAACCTTAAAACTACGATAATTCTTGTACAATAAGGATTAAATATTTCTCTCGCTTCGAATTAAACTGCTTTTTTACGACGTTCAGATAAATATTCGGTGGAATAAAATAAAAATTCATGAAATGATTTTATTCCGAAACATAAAATATAACCTGTAGTGTCACTTCCAATGTTCACTAACAGTATACGACTTTTAAATTTAATAAAATCGTTAAATAACTTTCAATTTACGCCGTAGAAAATGGCACCGAAATGTGCAGTAAGTTAAATCAAAAGCGAGGAAACTAAAACGAACACGGAGATCATTCCCAAAAGGGAATATAACTTACTCAGGTTTTATTTTATCGTTTCCTACAGAGATTATTTTCATTAACTTTATTTTATTAACTTTTATCAAAGGGGAATTGAACTACGGTAAACGTAAATAAATATAAATTGCGTATTTCTTTTTTACTGCACTTTACTCTTATCGTAATGCTAAGGGTTGGTTTATAATGAATTTAATTTATAATTTAGATCTTAAAATATAAACTCACTTAAAACACATACGATATATTATGAACGATTTACAGATCTAAAAATTTAGAAATTTGAAATTTGGGTTTGGAATATAACTTTATTTTATATTTCCAAATGTAAATTTCAAATTCAACCAATCAGAAGAGAGAATTTGTTTTAAAATGAAAAATTATAGTTCATCACATCCATGGTTACTCTCTATTGTCAAAAAATGACAGCAATGTAATATTTGTCCATTTTAAAATGCAACATTATACATAGTATTGCAGCACAGGAGATACCTCCAAAACACATCACAAATGGTGTCAATTCTTATTATGACCAACTAGAATATTGCCTCAGAGTGATTGGGGGTATTTTTAACATTTATTACATGAAAGTTATGAATTTTTGTAAGCTAAAGTTTGTTAAGATATACAACATTCAAGTTTTGATTATTTGTTAATCATATGTAGGCTAATTTATTGGAAATTAGTTTTAATAATACAAAACTACAAATTTTGTATGTTGCATTTTAAAATGGACAAATATTACATGGCTGTCATTTTTTGACAATAGTGAGTAACCATGGAAGTGATTCGCCATATGTTGCATGTTAAAATAAATTCCCTGTAGATCGCTTTATACAACTAGAATTAGAATTATTTGTGTACAAGAAGCTAACAGGGGTATTGGATTCATGCTAAAGATCGCATATTCAGATTTTAGTGAAGTAGTAGTTTCTTAAAAAATCTTCTAAATTTTATTTTTTTTAAATTTGTATAATTACAAATATTAAAGATTGTAGGTTTCTCTATCCAATACATTGAACATTTTTATTAAATCTTCTATACATTTAGAGATAGAGACTTATAAATATATAAAATAATCCGTTAGAATCAAATAATGTTACTACCAAGTTTTTATCTCTTCCTACTTTTGAATTATTGCCCCAAAAGTCTATTTACTCCATATTTAGATAAAAACTTTAAAATTTTCAAAACTCTAATTTTTACGTATCTAGATACTTCTCCATGCGCTGATTCCATATTTTGAAACCGCAGGTCGATATCTCGTTTCGTTCTCGAGATATTTATATTTAAAGTTTTGTTCAAAACTACCCATTTTTGGGTATTAACCCAAAAATGGGTCGAGATATGAATTTGACGACACGACCATTCGATTCTACGGGCAAAATTACTTTAGTACACCAATTTTCATAATATTTGAACACCGCATACAATCTCTAAAGCAAAATAACTGAAAATGGCCAAAAATCGCAAAAATCTAAGGTGTACCCCTTACGATTTTTTCAGATTTTGGCTATTTTCGGGGGTTTTCAAACTTTTATTCATAAAAAATGAACCGGTTGGACAAAAATGATGAAAATTGGTACACTTATGTAATTTTGCCCGTAGAATCGAGTGGTGATGTCGCCAAATTTATATCTCGACCCATTTTTGGGTTACTACCCAAAAATGGGCAGTTATGAGCAAAACTTTGAATCTAAATATCTCGAGAACGAAAAGAGATATCGACCTGCGGTTTCAAAATTTGGAATCAGCGCATTGAGAAGTATCTAGATACGTAAAAATTAGATTTTTGAAAATTTTGAAGTTTTTATCTAAATATGGGGTATATTGACGTTTGGGGCAATAATTCAAAAATGGGTAGATTTATAAACTTGAAAGTAATATTATTTTCTTGTAAAGACAATGTTACGTAAGTGTACGCATTTTTACCTCTCGCTAAGAGAGTATGGAATCATGCTAAAATTCACATACACAAATTTTAATGGATAAGCACGTTTTAAGGTCCTTATAATACAATTATAACATTTTTACGATGATGTCTGTGTGTGTGTATGTGTGTAAGGCACTAAGAAAACTAGTTGACAAATTCAAATGTTTATAATATTGTAATAGTTTGTAAATGACAGATGTCAGTGTCAAAAATCTACAGTTTTAGTGACACATTCTGAAAGCTGTTTCTGGGGAGTACATTTATTCTTTTTTATTGTTTTATTAATTAAATATGTAAAATTGTAGGTAAAATGCATATATCCATCAGAAATACCGCCAATCTTGTTAATGAATTGGAAGAATCTCTGACATTTTGGAACTTCCCCGTACAATGAAAAATAGAT
Source organism: Ophonus ardosiacus (assembly GCA_943142095.1). NCBI lineage: Eukaryota > Metazoa > Arthropoda > Insecta > Coleoptera > Carabidae > Ophonus > Ophonus ardosiacus. The sequence continues at coordinate 2,293,808 of OW964831.1, forward strand.
ATAATTAGAATTGTATGTGTGCAGAAGACATGTTAAATACAATAAAAACAATATTTGGGTAAAGTTCTGTAATGTTTTTGTTATAAAACAATGGTTCGAAAGCGAAGTGCAATACAATACTTATATAACATAAAATGGAAATGGCGAGAGATATTGTGCTGGTCACAACAGATTTTTTGTTAGATTTCCACCTGTTCAACGCACCTGGTTATCCATTCCTCATTTCCTTAGCAACTAGAAATAAACCAATTAATATCTATTAGCACTATTTCATTTATACGTTAATTACAGAATTTATAAATACCTGTCATTATAATTGCTATCCGCTGTGTGCAAATGAAAGAAGGGAACGGTTAGTGTATCTCCGGCTTTATAATGAACTGTACATACATACCATAGTGCATATGCACCGAATAGGTAAACGACAGTAATGAATCGAAATTTACCGCGAGAGAATAATTGGGTGCAGTAATTAACGCTCTAGAAAAAAATGTCTATTAATTGCAAGCATTTGTTAATGGTTTACTAAGTTTTGCACTTAGCGAAAATGTTACATATCTTAAAATACTGAAAAGAGGAATAATTGTACGGCCAACTAAATATTTTAAGTTTTGCGGTTTATTTTATTACTCTCTGCTAAGTAAATGTAGAAATTATCTGTGTTACTCTAACAAGACAGACAATAAGGTATTCTAGTTTTAATTTTTCCTGAAACTGCTACTACTATTTGATTTTAAAATATGAAATTTCGATGTCAATATTGAAGTGGCAAATTTTGATGTGTAGGTTCCGGGCCCTACCAGACGAGGGGCCCCCCGTATCCAGATAAAAAAAAATTATAACTGAATAAATATGCAATGATCAAATAAACGAAAAGGTTCACACCTAAGATTTTTTACTAAATAACCACCTTCATCAATAATCGAGTGAGCTACCTTAATTTTTATTTTCTGCCAAAAAATATTTAGGTTCCTTTGGGAGAAATTAAAATTACAACTACTGGTAACTAGTGATGCCGCGAGACGAGAAATGGCGAGAAATAATCTACTCTCGATGCAGAGAAATATCATCTCAAAAATTCGAGACGAGATTTCTCTGCATCTCGAATCGACCTATTTTTCCTTTCTTTCTGTCGATCTCGACTCGAGAGTCTTGAATTTATGATTAGTAATAGTAATTAAATTACATTATAAGTAACATGGATATAATAAACGAGTACCACTGATTAAAACATTATTTTATTGTCTGGTGTTTGAATGGTAGGTAAAAATATGATACTCTACAATAACATGGCTTTATTACGTGTTACTGGTTATATTAATCTGCTTTATATGTTAATATTAATAATATGATTATACCTTGAGTATTTTTTAACGTGAAACATTGGGTTTGTTATATCCATGGTTACGACTTGATATTTGAATGACAGCAATGTATTTGCCCGTTCCATTGAAAATGAAACATAGGGAACGAATCTGACAGAAGTATTATATTTAAATATTGTAAGAAATTTAGCGGAGTCAGAAAACCACTCGAGAGCACTAAACATATTTCGGGCACAAGATACACACAGTATATTTATACATCTAAATTTAATTTTTGGAAAACAGGCATAATTATTTAAACAAAATTAACCTCTAATGACATCTTGTCAATATGACACATAACCGTTGAATTTTTCTATAAGTTATGATTTGACATTTGATTGACAGCAATGTATTTGTCTTTCCCATTTAAAATGACACATGGGGAATGAATTTGACAGAAGTATTATATTTAAATATTGTAAGAAATTTAGCCGACTCAGAAAACCACTCGGGCACAAGGTGCACACTATATTTTTTCAACAACTAATTTTAATTTAGAATGCAGGTATAATTATTTAAACAAAATTAACCTCTATTGACGTCTTATCAAATGTCAAATTCGTTCCCTATGTTTCATTTTAAATGGAACGGGCAAATACATTGCTGTCAATCAAATGTCAAGTCGTAACCATGGATATGACAACCCCAATGTTTCACGTTAAAAAATACTCACGGTATATTCGTATACAGGGAATTTATTTTAACATGCAACATATGGCGAATCACTTCCATGGTTACTGACTATTGTCAAAACATGACAGCAATGTAATATTTGTCCATTTTAAAATGCAACATACAAAATTTTTTAGTTTTGTATTATCCAAACTAATTTCCTATAAATTAGCCTACATACGATTAACAAATAATCATAACAAGAATGTTGTACATCTTAAAAACTTTAGCTTACAAAAATTCATAACTTTCATGTAATAAATGTTAATAAAAAATACTCCCAATCACTGAGGCAATATTCTAGTCGCTCGAAATAAGAACTAACATCATTTGTGATGTGTTTTGGAGGTATCTCCTGTGCTGCAATACTATTTATAATGTTGCATTTTAAAATGGACAAATATTACATTGCTATTTTTTTTTGACAATAGTGAGTAACCATGGAAGTGATGAACTATAATGTTGCATTTTAAAATAAATTCTCTGTAGTAAGAGTACTTGAAGGTGCCGTGAAGAGTATACCATAGGTATCACTTTGATGCATTTTCTTTTTACTAAAACCCAGTAAATCTAAAATAAATAAATAAACATGAATGTAAATGAATTTCTGAATTTAAAAATACTATAACATGTAAAAAAAATCAAAAAATCGTTGAATCCCCTATTGTAACGATATTTCAAAATATACAAATACCTACCAACATTATTTCATTTTGTTCTAATTCGGCCCTGTTCAAAAAATAAGTGCATCTTATCTAAAAAAAAAGAACAACAACTGCTTAGACAGTTAGTAACCCATTATCTCAACCCATTCTTATAATCTGTACCCGTAAAGAACACCACTTGAACAGTATATACTAAACTCTAAAATTTTATGTTAGAAATGTCCTAGACTTCTTTTAATTAAAATTCCATGTAGAACAAATACTGTTGTTTTAAATAATTAGAACGATACTACTGCATAGCTACGCTACCAGACTGTTTGAGTAGGACCGTCTGTGTTTAACTAAATTACCACCATATTAGTTGAATGTGTTCTGAGAGACAGTTTGCTTTTGTGGCTTGAAGGATAACGAATTTATCGGAACAAATGCAATTTGGATTTCATTACATACCAATAATTCATCGTATTAGGTATCGCGATCTCATGAGAATTTTACACTACCGAGAATATTGGATCTTAATAACCGTACTTTAACAAGAATTTCACAATATCACGGTCGTGGACTTATAGCTTCTTATATTATCATGCTTCATACTTTCCTTTATTTTGAACTTATATTGAGATTCACATACCATCAACAATTTGTTGTAGTAAAATTCTCGTTAAATTTTAAATTTCAACTTTTAATTTTCTTTAAATTAAAACTAAATGTGAAAGTTAATTAATGTGAAAGGGAAGTAATTTGTTTAAAAAAATATTTAAGGAAACACTCGTCAAGTTTCACAAGATTACAGCGTCTGAATTAACCTTTCGGCCGTCAACAAACGCCGGCCATGCTCAGCTAGTAACCATAGACGCGTTTCGCTCTTGTTAGAGCTCATCAGTATGGTATAACTGCTGTCTATTTGCAGAGACAATTCCCAACTAAGATGTAAAGCATCTCATAAAAGATAGTCGACCTAAGTAAACTCAATCCGGGGACATACTGTATATCTACATTATTGTTATTAATATTATTACAAATTAGGCAACATCTTATTAAAGGGGAATTGTTCCTAATTTCTAAGTTATATCTTTTAATATAAAATATATCTTTTGGTTTCGAAAAAATATACACTGGAACATAAAAGGTAATTTTGATAGTAAGTTAGGACACTGAATAATATTCTGAACTATTTTACAAATAAAAATAATATCTGAAATGTTTCGTCTGGTTTCTAATTTCAACTTACTTACTTAATCCTGCACCTTTCTACCCTCACGGGTGTAAGGCGTGGTGTGGTATATGGCATGAAAGTTGGATAAGTTCTAAATTTCTTAAAGTACAAATATCTTAAAAATTTCTTTTGAACTTTTTCAACTATTTCCTTGAGATATAGCTCAGATGGATTCCAAATTACACTAGCATATTCTAGTTTAGATCTTACTAATGCATTAAAAAGAAGAACAAGTGATTGAGTTGATCTGAAAAGATACGAGTTTTTTATTATAACCTAATGATTTTACTGCACTGTTTACTATTATATCTATGTGATTATTAAATTTCAAATTTTATTGGAAGTTCATTCCTAAATCTTTAATGTCGGGTTTTTTGTATATTACTCGATTATTTATTAAATAATTATAATTGCTATTAGTTTTCTTTGTGGAATATTTAACATGGTAACATTTATCTAAATTCAATAGCAAGTTATTCCGTACGCTCCACTCGTAAACATTATCTAAATCTTTTTGTAATAATTCGGCGTCATTTTGATCGTTTAGTGCTCTAAAAATTTTGAAGTCATCAGCAAAAAGAAGTTTGTTTGAACTTTTTACACATGTAGGTAGATCGTTTATATAAAGAAGAAAAAGTAGGGGTCCTAAGTTGGACCCTTGCGGTACACCTGATAGAACCTTAAATTTTTCGTAATTATAAACATAAAGAAAATATAACTCGACCGCTACTAGCTTTTATAGCCCTATCTTTATTGAAAGTCATATATTTGGTACAAATGGAAAATACATGAATTACAAGTGTGAGTTATTATTTATAAATCTTTAAGTTTTATTACTGAAAAAGAAAAATCTCTTAACCTTAACAATAATCTTTAAAAAACTATATACGTATTTCTAGAACTATGTTCTCATCATCAGTAGAAGCTATAAAATAATAAGACGGAAAAGTTAAGATTACTCAGCATATAAACCATGCCAGAGGTCAAAAAAGCTCTGAGAAATAAGGGAGAGGAGTTATAGGTGAGTGGATACCTAATTGGGTAACTAAGATTAAACAAAGTAACTGTCTTATATTAACTCATATAGATTAAAATTTGGGATGCGTAATGTTCAATTTATCTCCCTGGTAACCAAGATGTAAACAAACAATTTTAATGCAGTTGTGCTTAAAAAATAAACTATACTCGAAGCAATATTGATGTTATATTGTGAGTTTTAGATCCAATATTTTATAAACTTTTCTGGTTTTCTAAGCGAAACATCTGTTATCTTAACCGTGTTGAAAAATCTATGTTTGTGGTTAGTTCATGACTACGCCAACTCTAAGTTATCAAATGAGGTCTGAGCGAACCGCAAACCTCATCTCAAATGTCTCGTGCACCAGCAGGTAATTGAACTTTACAACTAATCATAAATGTCTGTTCGGGAACTTAACTTTTTACAACACCTGTCATACTCATTCCACATTGTAATCAAATGAGTTGCTTCAAACAATGAGAAATTAAAATAGCAAAGTGGAAGATGATAGCTCTATTATGAATTATAAACGAATTATTGTAATAGGGATACATTAAGTAGTACAATATTAAATCTTGGGTTGGGATTGTGATTAAATCTCAAGTGTACTTATGCATGTATGAATAAGGAAGAGAATATATTCATCCTACAAGAACAATTATTAGAGTCAGGAGATTTTACTAACCATTAAATTAAAGTAAAAATTGTCAGAAGTAATATCACAAGACCTCCTGATTTTATCGATAAATTTTTATTTTGCACGAATTTTTTTGCCTAGCAACAAACACGAAAGCAAACTGCATGGTAAATCCCGATTCCGAAGGAGGAGGGATTTTACCTAATGTCAGTTTGCTTGAGTGATTTTGCTTAAAAGCAAAATGAAAATTTATCTGAGAAAATCTGAGAGGTTGTTGACACTGACATGTGTCATTTACAAATTATGTTATAAACATTGGAATTTGTCAACTGGTTTCCTTAGTGCCGTAGCCTCTGCGATTAGTTCACTCTATAAATTATAGGGTCTTTATCTCTAAATCTATACAAGATATAATAAAAATTTTAAGTGTATTAGATGGAGAATTTTATGTTCTTCAATATTTAATAAAAAAAACCTCCCAAAAAATTATATTTAGAAGAATTTTTCTACGAAACTACTACTTCCGGTTGTTCAGTTGTTACCAAAACCTTTTTAGCTCTTCCCAGGAATGTCAGATTGAGGAAACTGTAGTTAAATATTTTTTAAGTCTTATAGTTTTTGAGGAATCGTGACTACAACATCCAGACACACATACACACACACACACATATATATATATATATATATATATATATATACACATCCACACACACACACACACACACACACACACACACACACACACACATATATATATATATATATATACATCCACACACACACACACACACACACACACACAGACATCATTTTAAAAATGTTATAATCGGATTCTAGGAACCTTAAATCGTTCTTATTCAATAAAATCTGGATATGCGAATTTTAGCATGAATGCAATACCTCTCTTAGCGAGAGATAAAAAGCTAGAAAGTATTATTTTTTTTTACAAATATAAGCATAACTCCTCAGTAGGTACATGATAGATTTAATTTTATTTTGTATTATGAAATTCTTACTTTATATATAGAATGCGTTTTATGTACATTTTTTTCTATAAAATATATCTTTATTATTTTTTTATAAAATAGTCACAGAAACCGTATGGTGGTTGTTCCATTTGCACATCTGAACCACTAATAAGTGAACTGAACTATCTGAACTGAACAAGTGATCTAATCTGAAAGCTTGGCAAATTGAATACTACTGTTAATGTTAAAAGACCATACTTTGGCTTGTCTGCTTGCCAAAAGATTTTCGTGCATTGTATATCCTCCTCGAAATAATTCACTTCGGTCCGATTTTAACACTCCTATTTAGAATACAAGTTATGAAATAAAATTAATTTAATGAAGTAATATTAGTAGTGTAATTGATTGATATATATAAATTATAAAAGTAAGTAACAGGAATGTTAATTAATCTAAAATATTAATATTAATGTTAAGCAACAGTAATAATTTATTTGTAAGTACTAGAAAGTAGATCCTTCTAATAGGTTAATTTGCTTACTTTTGGCTATACCATATACGTACCTACATAAATACATAATCTGTACCTACCTTGTTAACATTATTGAATGCGTATAGTTCTTGTTCATAAATGCCTCAGGACAATCATGCTCGTTGACCCGATATAATCCAATTAATGAGACAGGATTCTAATGACGTATTATTAAATACTTCTAAAAGTTTTCTAATTATTGAGGTTGTCGTTTTTAGTGCAAAATGTTACACGTAAAATGTCAATTAAATGTCGTTTGTATGCAAACATGATAAACTTCTTGTTCGTTTTAAAGTACTAATTAAGTTTTAACTGCAAGTTTACTTCGTTGAATAGTAATTTTAATAATGTCATAATTACATTATTGTATAGTCTCAACATTTTTATTTTTGTAATGTGCATAACTTTTCTTTAAGATAAATGAATTTATAATTGTTTTGACATATGAACACTCAGTGCCGTAGAAGATTATAACTAAAAGTATAACAGAGAAAATGTAGGTACTAAAATGAACATTAAGTCATTGCACGCAGTAAATAAATATCTTTTCAAAGGAACTTTTGGTATGAAATGTAAAAAATAGTATGTGTTCGTATTATAATTTTATTGGATATATAGAATCTTTTCCAAGGAACTTTTTTATAGCATTTATACATTTTTTATTTCAATACTTTTATTTAAATACTCTAAAAATGCGTAAACTTACGTAACATTCTCTTTACAATCAAATAATATTACTACCAAGTTTATATCTCTACCCATTTTTGAATTATTGCCCCAAAAGTCAATATACCCCACATTTAGATAAAAATTTCAAACTTTTCAAAAATCTAATTTTTACGTATCTAGATACTTCTCAATGCGCTTATTCCAAATTTTGAAACCGCAGGTCGATATCTCGTTTCGTTCTCGAGATATTTAGATTTAAAGTTTTGCTCAAAACTGCCCATTTTTGGGTATTATCCCAAAAATGGGTCGAGATATGATTTTGGCGACATCACCATTCAATTCTACGGACAAAAATACATAAGTATAGCAATTTTCATAATTTTTGTCCAGCCGGTTCATTTTTTATGAATAAGAGTTTGAAAATCCCCGAAAATGGCCAAAATCTGAAAAAATCGTAAGGGGTACACCTTAGATTTTTGCTATTTTTGGCCATTTTCAGTTATTTTGCTTTACAGATTGTATGCGGTGTTCAAAAATTCTGAAAATTGGTGTACTTATGTAATTTTGCCCGTAGAATCGAATGGTATTGTCGCCAAATTCATATCTCGACCCACTTTTGGGTTACTACCCAAAAATGGGCAGTTTTTAGCAAAATTTTGAATCAAAATATCTCGAGAACGAAAAGAGATATCGACCTGCGGTTTCAAAATTTGGAATCAGCGCATTGAGAAGTATCTAGATACATAAAAATTAAATTTTTGAAAATTTTAAGGTTTTTATCTAAATGTGGAGTACTTAGGTATATTGACTTTTGGGGCAATAATTCAAAAATGGGTAGAGATATAAACTTGGTAGTAATAGAGTATACATAATGTATATTCATGTGATAATTTTATTGGATTTATAGAATATTTTCTAAGTAACTTTCTGTATGAAATTTTTAAAAAAATTTATTATGTTCGTGTTACAATATTACTGGATATATAGAATCTCTTCCAATGATCTTTTGGTACGGGATTTGTACAAAATACATCAAATTAACGGAAGGTCTTGTGCTGGCCACAGCAGATTTTTGTACATTCTATTATATTTTTAGCGTTTATATTCCACGACTAGGGCAACAAAAAAGTCCTTATTCTTCTTTTGTAAAATTTGTTACCCTTTTTTAACACCAGGCATTTTTATAATTTTGCAGAATAACTTGTTATCACCTACTATCTGTCACCTATCCCTGTCATTAACAAACACTTTTGAGGTATGCATCACAAAGTTCATTCTGATATAAACAAAACATTCAGTGCTGCCAATCTAGTGTACTGTTTAGTTGACTTATAGTAACTTAACTAAATAGCTCTGTTCGATGAGAAGTGCTTGAAGTGCAGAGCAGAATAGTGCAGTGCAGTGTAGTGTACACTAGTTCAGTCTAATTCTTGTGGTTCCATAAAACACACTAGTGTATATTTGGGCAAGTTTGCTCAGTTGTGAGTAATCAAGCCAAGCGTAGCCAAAGGTGTAAAAGGTTAGGTTGTTTATAAACAGTCATATCATAAAGCTGCAAAGAAGTGACTGCAGAAATGTCTGTTTTAAAGAGCATAATGTTTGAACTAATAAACGATTCTGACGAACATCAATCATCACTTGATTCTTCATCAGATTCAGAGACAGATATATTAATTAATTTTTTAAATAACAAAACAAAGAGAATATACTATATCTGAATCCATTATTTTATTTTTTCAATGTGTAAAATTTTAGGTTAATAAACAGATGTGTAGATAGGATAGAATTAAAATGTCTACCGAACAACATTTAGTTACCCCCACTCCTACTCTGCACTTTTTACACCACCTCGCGAGTCAGGTCAGAAACGTGAGCACTAGTTCTTAAAATTTTTGTTATCGAACAGCCTGCCAGAAGCTGCCCGTTTATCATAAAACATGTTAGTGTAATAAAGTTAACACTAGGGCGGCCTAGTACATGTCATCGAACAAAGCTAATAATAAAAAACAAGTACGAATTAACCTAATTAAACTAATAGTTAGCTTTGTAAAAAGGTAACCATAATCGGAAATACCGGCCCTTAATCATAAATGTGACAATTCTATAAGACAGATTCCAGCAGAATATTTTCTTCTTTTTCATGTGTAAGACAAAATTCTTCTGTTGCGAGTGTACTTGTACCAGCTGCTCCACTAGTGTAATTCGAGCGCGTAGTTATTTGTCATCTGAAATACCAATTTTGATTTATAAGAATGCGGTCGGTTAGCATCGATTGCAATCGTTTGACCTCGCAAATTGTCAGGTGTATCACGGATGCAGACTTTGGTTCCAGGTGAAATTAAATTCGTTTTAAGTGCCGACATATCTTGTTAACAACTTGGCTACTGCACGGCATATCCAAGCAAGCAAAAAATCCGCTCAACCCATGACTTTATTATAAGCTAATAAGAAGGCTGAAGCTTAAATCATAGTTGTGGATGTTTTTTCGTAACCAGTAATCGCTTTCAAATTTTTAATTAACCTGATAAGTATCTGTTGTAATTTGTTGGCAAGTTCTTCCACTCAAACTTTCAGCTATAAATTTTCTTGCTCTGCTGATTCTCAACTTGTTCTTAAATTGTTTAATTTTCTTTGTTTGTGTTGCTACACTACTAATGCAATTTTAAACTTAGGCAAGAGATGACTTTGGACTTTCTACAGTGGCGTAGACAATGAGATCTGTAGAATCAAACAAGGGGGATCACGGTTTATAACTTGGATTGATAACCGGAACAAGTGTTTATTAGTCAGTTGTAACCTATCTGTCGAAAGTATTTCCCAACTCCCAACTGCATTTTTTGTTTGTTTTGTTTTAATGTTTAGTATCATTATTTTGTATGAAGTTTCTTTTACTTTATAATTTTACCGTCTTTATTAAAAAGAATAGAGTTTTCTTAGTATCTCAATGAAATTTTCTTCTTATAAAATTTCACATTTACGACTGAGTTTATAACCTCGAATAGTTAGTTACGTATAGAGAGCCGAAATTGCATGATTAAAAGCTTGTTGCTATGTAAAAAATATTAGATGGCCAGATGGCTATGCCAAGAAACATTTACGCGATGCGTTGTATTGGTAACCATTTGTTTTGTGTAAACAAATAATTAAAAATGTCAAGCATGGAGCTTCAAACTGAATATGATACTGAAATTTCTGAAAAAAATTTGCTAGAAGCTAATGAAGCTTTAGCGGATTTATGTCCTTGTAAGTCAAAGGACCGATATCAAAATGAATACGATGTGTTGCAAGCCTGGTTGACAGAAAAAAATGTGACAATTTTGAACGAAACTGTTGTTGCTCGCATATTTCAATGAAAAGGTATGGTGATATATCAATATTGCTCGTATATATTTTTTACCGCCCAGCGGGCTTTTGCTTTACACTTTACCGCCCGCAGGGTGTAATATTTCATTTATCATGGAAACAGTAATATATTCAAAAAATTCTAATTGACAGATGTCAGTGTCAAGTGCAAAACCAAAGATTGAAAGTGTAGGATCAGGATGTTGTATGGTGTTCCTCGCAAGTGACATGCAGTTGCAGCCTCGTCTTATGATTGGAACTTCCAATGCGGGGAGCACGAGGAAGGCCAAAGAGATGGAAGGATTGTATCGTAGAAGACTTGAGAGAGGAAGAACTGTGTGAAGAATAATAGAATAGGGAAAGCTGAACAAGAAAGAGGAAGTGTCAAGTGCATTTACATAGTGTATGTTCATTCATTATAATTTTATTGGATTTATACAATCTTTTCAAATAAACTTTCGGTAAGGAATTTGCAAAAAATAGTATGTGCTCCTGTTACAATTTTACGTGATATATAGAATCTTTTCCAAGAAAATTTTGGTATGGGATTTGTACAAAATACATCGAATTGACGGAAGGTCTTGTGCTGGCCACAACAGATTTTTTTACCATCATCATATTTTTCCGTTTCCTGTATTAATTTTAGTAAGTCCTGTTTATTATATTTACTATAAATATAATAGCTTTGCAGCCATTGCTTTTCAGGCGTGAAAAATAATTTTCCGCACTTTAACGCACGGCTGTGTGAAATAAACAATTTATATAATATAGAGAAAGTGTTTATTTTCATTTCCGTAAAGAAACATTGTTGTGTCACGCTTTGTAGTAATCGTAAAATAGTATTTACGAGCACTTCACTGTACGTACTTTGAAATAATGTAATCTAAATCAGAAGCGTGAAACTAGAAAACAGAAGGCATTTGTTTCATGGCTTGCTTGATTGTCCAAACGCACTTGAACTTGACCTAACAATTAGCATACGATTAATTTCACCTACATGTATTCTTTACCATAAATATTGGAAGCGTTGAAATATGAGAGTAATCAATTAATTTACATCTAAGGAGGCGATGCACAAACATCGCCTACTTGACAATAAGAAAAAAACAGCATCGCCATTCCATTGACATGTTTAATTGGATAACTACACAACTATTCGCACTTTCAATGAAGTGACGTTGAAACTAATTTACATAATTAAATAATAATGTGTATACGTCATGTCTGAAAACGTTTTTTGATTTATTAAATTGTTATTGGGATGAAACGAAAACTGACAGATCGCTTGATTGATATTATTTATATTAATTTATGCATTTGTTTAAGGTTGGCAAGTAAACTGATAACTGATGTTCTTTTTTTTATTTTGACGTTTGTGATTGATATAAATTGTGAGTTTATAAAATTGCTTGTTACATAACTGTGAGCAGAAAAAATTGACGTGGTACAAATGTTTGACTCCCAGAGAGTATTATAAATTATACAGTAATTTATTATGTACGCTAGATAGTAATTTATCGTACTATTGCGGGTTATTTATAACGATTTTTCAATTTTTCAATATGTGCTAACCGCAACAAAACATTAATTATACCATTTATTCTCATAATCATAAATGTAGGCTTAGTTTCCTAACCACACTTTCAACATTATAGATATTATACACCGGATACTAACTACTAGTGTAGGTACTAGTCTTTAAAAAATTAACGTCTTTATAGAAAGGATCAGTTTTAAAGTTGAATTTTCTTAGTAGCAATGAAATAACAAGAAAATATTTAAGTTTTTATTTGTTCAGTTCACACCTACGTTTTATCACTAAAAATAAATTTCAAACTGCGGCAGACTACTGATAGTAAACCCATTAGTAGTTAGTTGTACAGGATCCTTATGAAAGCGTAGGTTGTTCATTTATATATCATTCAGATACTAGTATTGTCAAGAAACAACTACCTATTTATACCTCTTTTACAAAAAAATAATATACAGGGTGTAACTAAACCTGTGTAACAAAATTTAAAGGCATATAATACTGATCAAATAGTTTCCGAGATATGAGGCAGTGAAAAATGATTTTTTATATCTTACTAGTATGTTAATGTTTTATAACAACCTCAACATTAGGTCCGTTATTGAGTAAATAATACCCTAGGGCGTATTAAATTGTTATGTTAATATTTACAACAAACTGAGGTTAATAATACTGATACTAACATAAAGTGCAGTTAAGGTTAAGAAGCATTGTGAATTGTAGTCGTTTATAATCATATTTATTTCATCACAAATACAAAGCAGCATACTTTTTATTCTTAGCAATAACATTACTCGTCCATATTGACATAAAAATACCACAAGAAATATATTATTGTTTGAATATGCTTTGTTGACAGAAACAAAATATTATCTAGATACCGCATTCACAGGCTACTTTGTAAGTTGTATCAAAATATTAGATTTTTGAAAATTTTAAAGTTTTTATCTAAATGTGGGGTATATTGACTTTTGGGGCAATAATTCAAAAATTGGTAGAGATGTAAACTTAGTAGTAATATTATTTGATTGTAAAGAGAATGTTACGTACATGTACGCATTTTTAGATTATTTTGCTTTAGAGATTGTATGCGGTGTTCAAAATTCTGAAAATTTGTGTACTTATATAATTTTGCCCGTAGAATCGAATGGTGTTGTCGCCAAATTCATATCTCGACCCATTTTTGGGTTATTATCCAAAAATTAGCAGTTTTGAGCAAAACTTTAAAACTAAATATCTCGAGAAAGAAAAGAGATATCGACCTGCGGTTTCAAAATTTGGAAATGGGGGGTATATTGACTTTTTGGGCAATAATTCAAACTGGGTAGAGATATAAACTTGTAATTAATATTATTTGATGGTAAAGAGAATGTTACGTAAGTGTACGCATTTTTAGAGTATTTATATATGAGTATACATAATGTATATTCATGTGATCATTTTATTGGATTTATAGAATATTTTCCAAGGAACTTTCGTTATGAAATTTGTATAAAAAAGGTCTTGTGCTGGCCATAACACATGTTTTGATATGAGGATTAGCTTAAACTTTTTTGAGAATCGGGCTATACATACGATCCCTATCCATCAATACCTTGTGCATATCCACAACTAGTTTGTATATGAGTCACTCGACATTTTATCATCTACTTCTGTGCTTCTCTTTGAATCCTCTTCACGATGTTCTCTTGTCTCCGGACGGAACAATTGAGTGTGTCGGTGGAGGGCGCGTGCAGTAAATCCACTCCCAACATGGACAGATGCATCCGAACAAAAACAAAAGCCTCACGACCCGCTCACTTTGATCTTCCCGTGATCGAGTGACGTCACTGGGCTACTTCAGGGGACGGCCTGTGACAATGTCAAGATGTTTCAATGGTACCTACGATCATTATGCAGGAACGTACTCAAAGAATTTCAGAAATACAGCAGCAGGATTTATCTACTATAAGCAATGTGTAATAGTCAATAAGGATATAAATTATGGGGCATACTTGCGATATTTGCAAGTCAAAATAAGATTTGTATTCTATGTAGATGGAATTTTGCGTCCGATAATCTTGTTTTATGGCTTACTATGTATTTCTTTTTTTTTTTCTAATGCCTGTATCCATAGTCGATACTCACTTTCTTATTTGAGTATTAATTCACCAAGCATTAATCCAGTCGTTCTCAACCTCAAGTACTTCATGTGTTTCACAGTCGAAACTTCGTGAATTCCCGTAGTGGTAGCACGCACTTTAGAATTCTATCATAGAAAGCAGGCGAATACGATTTTATTTTTACGAATCTTGGTAGCACGCACTATAGAATTCTATACTCACTTTTTGATTCGGAAATTATTGGATTTTATACTATTAAAATAAGAAATATTATGACAGTTGTATATAATAAGTGTATAAATGAGCCTGTTTCACATTTTTCAAAAACTATTTTAAATGAAAGTTTATGGAATGATTTTCTTAGTAATAATTTTTATTTTAATAATTTGTTGTTATTTCTGGAAATAATTAAATAAAAAGATTGGCGTCCTAAAAAACTACCCCCCACTCCTGTGACGTAGAAGCACATACATTACGTCATTAATAGCCAATAGGAAAATAGATTTTCCATCACCTACTTGTATTCATATTATTTATATAAATAAACGTAGGCTAAAGTTTATCACATGTTAATAACAAACTATTTTAATTTGACATTTGACGCTGACATTGCTCATTGTAAATGAATAATAAAGTAATAATGGCTAATTCAAATTACACTCAAGCTAAGTCGGACAATTTACTGAAGGTCGATAGATGGATGATGGCTGAATTTATATCAGAACGATTGTTTTACTATCGAAATAAAGGGTGTTAAAGAGTTGAGGTAAAATAAAATATAAAAACTGAATTTACTATATAAATTGATAATATATTTTACTTTAAAGTTCTGGTCGTGATTCTTAAGGCCTATTTATAATGAAGTAACGTAAAACGCAACGCAACGACGCAACGTAATCAGTAACGCAAACACAAAATATGTGATTTATAATAACGTTGAAGATAGCACTTCTAACCAATCAAAAGAATTCTGTATATATTGTTGAAATTCAACTCGCTTTTATTTATAGTCTTTATGACACATGACATATAAATAAGTGTATAAAATAATTTGAATAGAAATGGACCGTGACGGACGATATAGTTGCGGCAATACTGTTTCTATCATCCATAATTATTCTTCGTATAGCTTTGAAAATCTAACCGGTCTAACCATAAAATGTAGAATTTATTATGTAATTTTGACAGTTCATGAACATATCGATAATACAGATTTTTATAGTAAAACTGAAACACTGAATTCTGATTGGCTAGAGGCACAAAAGTAAGGTAGAAAGATGAAAGTTGGTTAGCTTTGGCGTTGCGTTGCGTTACGTTACTTCTGCGGCTCTGCGTTGCGTTTCATTATAAAATGGTATATGCTGTACCGTACATTTATCTTTTGCGTTACCTTACTGCAACTGCGTTACCGCTTGCGTTACTTCATTATAAATAGGCCTTTACATTAAATCTGCTATAGGACATGTCGAGATGTAAAGATTTCCCTGAACATAAAGTGAAGCTACAAAAATACACTGTTTTTCTGACAAATTATCAGCTCTTCGAACTACTGCTTCTAGCCACGCCACAATTTTCTTTTCTTCGCATCTTTTGTAAAATTTATAAACTCTATAGTAGGTTTGTTCCTAACAATAACAGTATTTTTGTAAGAAGGCACAATACAATATCATAAATTACTCATTTTATTTTGAACTTTTTATTACCTACATATTATACAACTTGAACCAATCTAAAAATTTGACACTTGTTTGACAATACACTTGACACCTTAGAACCGCTGAAGATGTATGTACTCTGACGTCACATTCTGTTTCAGATCACGTGACTTAATCAAAATTTTATCCACATTTCAAAAATTAATTGTAAAATATGTAAAGGATATTTCGTGATATTTTCAAATTTGAGGCTCTTTAAAGAACAATATCTTTTAAAATTTAATACTTAGAAGCCATATAAAAATTCTTGCAACAGCCCTATTATATATAAAATACCTTTGAATAGAACTGTGGCAAAAATATGACGTTACTTTGACACTTTCGCCTCAAGTCGTACGCTTGCAGGCGAATATTTTGAGACACGCATGCTACCAAATTTTCGCTTCGTGGCGAAATACGAAAACAAATGCCTCATTTGATAGGATTCTAAAGTGCGTGCTACCACTACCGGTTTACTAGGGAGGATTTCAGATAATTTGTAATAACTATATTGGAGTATTTGTAAATTTTAGTATTTTTCTATCAAGTAGTATATTTGATAATCTACATAATGTCACAGGTTACAGATATATGAGTTATATCACGGATATATTTTCTTGAACCAACTCTATTTCATAGTTATTATTTAAGGCTTCTTCTACTATGTCTACAAATTCTAAAAATTCTAGATTATTTTCATGATTCATTATTTAACTTAAATGACATATGTGATGGAAATGACAGTTTTTTTTGTTGATCAAGTTTACCTAATTTTTTCTAAAAGAAGCATCTATCTTTACTTGAGCATTACTCGAGGTTGTTTGGTTGGAACTCGCCTCAAGTAAACCTTCGATTGAAGTACGAGTGAAGAAATAAGTAGCGACTATGAAATGAAATCTGGTACTCAAGGCATACTCAAGTATGAGTCGAGGCGAAGTACTGACTATGAATACGGGCATTAGATTATTGTTAAGTACATGATCTTGTAATTTAGAACGTGTTTTAGTTAGGATTGTTGTGTGAAATAATTTGAAAATCGGTCGTTCAAATTGTTCTGGACATGTAAAACTGCATGACATTGTATAATAGGGCTGTTGCAAGAATTTTTACATGACTTCTAAGTATTAAATTTTAAAAGATATTGTTCTTTAAACAGCTTCAAATTTGAAAATATCACGAAATATCCTTTAGATATTTTACAATTAATTTTTGAAATTTGGAAAATATTTTGAATAAGTCACGTGATCTGAAACAGAATGTGACGTCAGAGTACATACATCTTCAGCGGTTCTAATTGGTCCGTTTATAATGTAAAATTTTTGGTGTTTAGTGTCAAGTGCATTGTCAAAGTTGTCAAACAAGTGTCAAATTTTTAAGATTGGTTCAAGTTGTATAATATGTAGGTAATAAAAAGTTCAAAATAAAATGAGTAATTTACGATATTGTATTGTGCCTTCTTGCAAAAATACTGCTAGAAACAAACCTACTATAAAGTGTGCCAAAAGGTGCGAAGAAAAGAAAATTGTTGCTAGAAGCAGTAGGTTGAAGAGCTGATAATTTGTCAGAAAAATCGTGTCTTCATGTTTGTGAAGATCATTTCAACTTTCATCCACCTTTAAGATAACAGTATATTTTTGTTGCTTCACTTTATGTTCGGGACAAACTTTACGTCTGACCATACAGATATTTTTTTCTCGACATAGATCTACATATCCTATAGCAGATTCAATATAAAAATCACGACCAGAACTTTAAAGTAAAATATATTATCAATTTATATAGTAAATTCAGTTTTTATATTTTATTTTACCTCAACTCTTTAAACACCCCTTATTTCGGTAGCAGTAAAACAATCGTTCTCTGATATAAATTCAGCCATCACCCAGCTATCGACCTTCGGTAAATTGTCCGATTTAGCTTGAGTGTAATTTGAATTAGTCATTATTACTTTATTATTCATTTACAATGAGCAATGTCAGCGTCAAATGTCAAATTAAAAGATTTTTTTATTAACATGTGACAAACCATAACTTACGTTTATTTATATAAATAATATGAATAAAGGTAGGTGATGGAAAAACTATTTTCCTATTGGTTATTAATGATATAATGTATGTGCTTCTACGTCACAGGAGTGGGGGGTAGTTTTTCAGGACGCCAATCCTTTTATATAATTCTTTCCACAAATAACAACAAATTATTAAAATAAAAATTATTACTAAGAAAATCATTGCATAAACTTTAATTTAAAATAGTTTTTGAAAAATGTGAAACAGGCTCATTAACAATTGATATAAATTTGTAAATTTGAACTCCTGGTGATTCTGTTTTTGAATCTCTCGTACTCCTCCTCTGTCCGATTCTCCAATACGTAATGAGGCAGACGAGCATTGGGATCGGTGTTTCATCTATATATGGCTCGATTTTGGGAACATTGCGACAAGCGGACAACTAGAGATCGGTCGGGATTGTCTGTGGCTGTGGTTGAACTCATTCCATTACAGCGTATTCCATTTGTCAACCTGCAGAACGGTTCAAGCTCTGTGCATGCCGTGCAAACATTTCAAGAATGTTGACTTACCTATAATCATTAAAAAGATATTGGAATGTAGGGTGACCTTAGGGGAGGGACATTTTCTTTTCTTTCTGATTTTTCAAATAATGAGCCTTTTTCACATTTTTCAAAAACTATTTTAAATGAAAGTTTATGGAATGATTTTCATAGTAATAATTTTTATTTTAATAATTTGTTGTTATTTGTGGAAATAATTAAATAAAAAGATTGGCGTCCTAAAAAACTACCCCCCATTCCTGTGACGTAGAAGCAAATACATTACATCATTAATAGCCAATAGGAAAATAGTTTTTCCATCACCTACGTTTATTCATATTATTTATATAAATAAACGTAGGCTAAAGTTTGTCACATGTTAATAACAAAATATTTTAATTTGACATTTGACGCTGACATTGCTCATTGTAAATGAATAATAAAGTAATAATGGCTAATTCAAATTACACTCAAGCTAAATCGGACAATTAACTGAAGGTCGATAGCTGGATGATGGTTGAATTTATATCAGAATTTATTATATAAATTGATAATATATTTTACTTTAAAATTCTGGACGTGATTCTTATTTGACACTTGTTTGACAACTTTGACAATACACTTGACACCTTAGAACCGCTGAAAATGTATGTACTCTGACGTCACATTCTGTTTCAGATCACGTGACTTATTCAAAATTTTATCCAAATTTCAAAAATTAATTGTAAAATATCTAAAGGATATTTCGGGATATTTTCAAATTTGAGGCACTTTAAAGAACAATATCTTTTCAAATTTAATACTTAGAAGTCATATAAAAATTCTTGCAACAGCCCTATTGATGAGTTAATTGTTAGAAGTAAATGCAGTTTTTACCTCTCGCTAAGAGAGGTAATGGAATAATGCTAAATCCGATTATAATATTTTTACGATGATGTGTGTGTGTGTGTGTGTGTGTGTGTGTGTGTGTGTGTGTCCGTGTGTCCGTGTGTGTGTGTGACAAATTTTTCTCCGACGATAACTCCAAAACTACAATTCTAAAAATTATGATTCTTTCGTATTCCTCTTCTTTACAACCATATGAAGAGCTGATTAGATTTTGGTTATAATTGGTCAACCGGAAGTACCCTTATTTGAAGTTCTTAACAGTTTTTCTTGAAAAATCGCAGTGAAATATCATTTTCGACATTTTATGCGATTATCAATAGAAAGAATATCTTATTCTCTATACGATTCGATTATACATTTTCCTTCATATTCAATAGATATAGAGTTATAGAGAGATTAAGAGAGATTAACTTTCGAAAATCAGTCAGTTTTGCAAAAATTATGAAAACAACAGATATATTAAAAAAAAATCTAATTGACAGATGTCAGTGGCAAGTGCAAAACCAAAGTGGAAAGTATATGATCTGAAAGTGATAAAAGTGACAGAGTGTCCCTCGCCAGTGACTTGCATTTGCGGCCTCGCCTCAAGATAGGACCTTATAATGCCAGAAGTACGAGAAAGGCAAAAGAGAAGATGGAAGGACTGTATAGCAGAAGATTTGAGAGAGGAAGAACTGTATCACGAAGGTGCTTTGTACAGGAATGAGTAAAAGAGAAGAGTAAGAAACAGCGACTTCTAATAAAATAGGGCAAAGTTGAAGCAGGAGGAAGTGTTAAGTGCAATACATAATGTACGTTCGTATTCGTATTAAAATTTTATTAGATTTTAGAATATTTTCAAAGGAACTTTCAGTATGGATATGTAAAAATAGTGTGTTCTTGTTACAATTATACAGGATATATAGAATATTTTTCAAGGAACTTTTGGTATAGGATATGTACAAAATACCTACATCGAATTGACGGAAGGTTTTGTGCTGGCCACAACAGATTAAAAAAAAAAAATATGGTGTATCATAGATACACTTTAGTTTTTCAGTGACAAAGATTTAATTTGATCTTAAATACTCTATGAGGGGTCCCAAAGGAAAAATAATCTGACTGACAGTCTGCAGTGAAATTATTTATTCAAATAAAAAATATATTAGTTTGCATCCCTTTGACGTTTAAAATTCAGATAATCTTTTAGAGATTGTATTAACGCCTTCTCTGTTGGTTTTTAATTTAGAATCCAGTAAAGTGTCGAGAGCAAATGAATCAAAAACAAATGTTGTTATTCATCCTGCACGTTTGTTTTCAATGTTAATTTCTAACACGGGTCTTCGTGTTACAAAACACAGTTTCTTTCCAACGCCTTCATGATTTATTGCGGCGCATCGCATTTGGCCGAGAGAACATTTTTATTATATTCATGGCTCATTATTCTATTAAAATACCTTCATCATTTTAATGTTTTTTATGTGTAAGTCCAACAACAAAGGTGAAGCATAAAAAGTTTGACTAATTTGGGCTTTATTAATAACAGTAATAACCGGGCGTGGAAAACACTTTTCCAATTATTTCAATTAGGTCTGGATTTCGCTCCGAGCGAATTATTACCTCTGTAATTTACTCCAAATGGAAGTGGTGATGATATGTTTCATACATTTTTAATTAAATGTACCTTCAAGATATGTTCTACTTCACAAATATGTAATTTAATGTAATTAAATTTTTGTTTCATGGCGAGAAGAATGCTTCTGTAATTTTCACTTTTTCTTTTGTAAAATTAATTACATTATTGCTCAAAAAATATTGAAATTTTACTTTCATCTAAAAATTGAAGCGAAAATGTACATAACCTTCAAATGTGATTCATCCCAATGTATGAATCCAATAAATACAAACATATTTGTGGATGTGTGTAAGATTTGTTTATAAAAATCTGTACATTTGGATTTAGCAAGGATATCAGTCAATCAATTTTAACTTACATTTTAGAGTATAAAATTCTCTATTTTTACCTCTCGCTAAGAGAGGTATTGGATTCATCTAAAAATCGCATCTCAGATTTTGCTGAATAAGCAAGTTTTAAGGTCCCTAGAACCTAACCTAGTTTTTAAAAAAATCATAAAATGTGCAAATTATATAAAAACTGTTTTTATAAAATTTGTACATTCTATCTGTTCCATTATATCATATTTATATAAAAAAATCTGTTGTGGCCAGCACAAGACCTCTCGCCATTTCCATATTAGGCTATATAAGTACTGTACTGTACTTCGCTTTCGAACCGTCGTTTTATAACAAAATATTACAGAACTTTACCCAAATAGTGTTTTTTATTGTATTTAACATGTCTTCTGCACACATATAATTCTAATTATATATATTTTTCATTGTATGAGGAAGTTTCTAAATTTCAGAAATTGTTCCAATTCATTAACCAGATTGGCGGTATTTCTGATGGATATATGCATTTTACCACAATTTTACCTATAATTTCAAATATTTAATTAATAAAACAATAAGAAAAATTAAATATACTTGCCAGAAAAAGCTATCAGAATGTCAATAAAACTGATATTTGACAATGACATGTGTCATGTTATAAACATTGGAATTTGTCAACTGGTTTATTTAGTGCCTTAGCCTCTGCGATTACTGCACTCTATAAATTATAGTGTCTTTATCTCTAAATCTATGCAAGAGACGTACGGATTGTTCCAAATCACTAAACTTCTCTATACTCTCCCATACATTTCTTTATATGTCCCTTAGGCCAGTCATATATATATATATATATATATATATATATATATATATATATATATATATATATATGTATGTATTTTGTAGTTCTTTGATATTATATATTTTCCATTCTTTCCCTAACCTCATTACACTTCCTACACTTCTGTATAAATCTTCATATTCAATTTTATATGAACATTATATAGTGGACATTTATAGCTTCGTTTGAAATTAATAAAACTGTATTACTTATTCAAAGGACATGTTAAGATTTGGTCAAAACATAAAAAGTTTCAACCAATAGTTAACATGTCCAGTGGACATATTAACTTTTGATTGAAACTCAATTTTTATTGTTAAGTTTATATGGGACATGTTACAGTTTTCTTGAAACCGAGCATGCCAATCGATTCAGATGACTAGATTTAAGGCGAACACATGTATAACTCATTTTTGACAAAAAATGGACATATCAACTTTTGAATGAACACTCCTCATTTATTTCCCTGCAGTACCGATGTTTAACAGTACCCCACAAATTCCAACGTTTTTTCTACTAATACTCCAACATCTTCCAGATAACCCATCCAACAACCAGGTTATTCAAGCAGTTGGTCTCTTTGGGTCCACGGTTCCCACTATTAAATATTCATTACCATGCTTAGACGACGCCATGTCTGCTGTTCCATGTAATTTACGAGCCAAACAGGGCCACAAGGGCACAAAAATTCAGGAAAAGTAATTAGTACACCATCTCAAAAAGAAATAAAGCAGATACGAGTAAGTTTATTAGAACGATCTAAAAAATGAATCGGAATAGATAGAGTTGTTCGGTTAAAGATAAAATGGTTTTAAAAAATGTGGAATGTATGTAGATATGTAGAAACATTTTGAGGTAAATGGTTGAAATTTTTAGGCATGAATCACTAATCAAAATAGATAGCATATGGAAATGAGGTGTTAAATATTTTAACATACAAGGAACATTCCTTTTTGGGAATAAAAAAATTCCACTATTTTGTTCAAGTGAAAAATAAATCTTTTGTATTCCCATGCGTGATGTAGTTACTTCACATATTTTTTATCGGAGTACCTAACGTCTGAATTTTTATTAGTGATATGTAATAGATAATGCGTTTCTTATAAAGCTCGATTCTTGAAAAAGTTTAAGCTAATCCTCATTTTTTGATTAGCAAATTATACTCTAATTTTGACAGTTTATATCTTAAAATATAGTCTAATCTATTCGTAGTATCTACTTTTTACCTCTCGCTAAGAGAGGTATTGGATTCATGCTGAAATTCGCATATCCAGATTTTATTGAATAAGCACGATTTAAGGTCCCCAGAATCTGATTATAACATTTTTAAAATGATGTGTGTGTGTGTGTGTGTGTGGATGTTGTAGACACGATTCCTCAAAAACTATAAGACTTAAAAAATATTTAACTGCAGTTTCCTCAATCTGACATTCCTGGGAAGAGCTGAAAAGATTTTGGTAACAATTGAACAACCGGAAGTAGTAGTTTCTTAGAAAAATTCTTCTAAATATAAATTTTTGGGAGTTTTTTTTATTAAATATTGAAGAACATAAAATTCTCCATCTAATACACTTAAAAATTTTATTATATCTTGTATAGATTTAGAGATAAAGACACTAAAATTTATAGAGTAAACTAATCGCAGAAGCTAAGGCACTAAGGAAACCAGTTGACAAAATCCAATGATTATAACATAGTTTGTAAATGACACATGTCATTGTCGAATATCAACAGTTCTAATGACATTCTGATAGCATTTTCTGGGAATAATACTTAACTAAATATTTGAAATTATAGGCAAAATTGTGGTAAAATGCATATATCAGAAATACCGCCAATCTGGTTAATGAATTGGAACAATCTCTGACATTTAGAAACTTCCTCTTCAATGAAAAATAGATATAATTAGAATTATATGTGTGCAGAAGACATGTTAAATACAACAAAAAAACAATATTTGGGTAAAGTTCTGTAATATTTTGTTATAAAACGACGGTTCGAAAGCGAAGTGCAATACAAGACTTATATAGCCTAATATGGAAATGGCGAGAGGTCTTGTGCTGGCCACAACAGATTTATTTTGGTAATATATTGAAGATTAAGTTTTAAATACCGGAATAGAATAGAATTCACTAATCCAAAAATAAGGATTAACATAAATTTTTTTGGCACCGATAAAGTTTTTATTATATTTCTATAACTGTTTTTTGACATTTGACTTTGACATTTGTGTGACAAACCCCATACTCTCGTGTAAAAAGTTAAGCATCACGTATTCGTTTCACAGTAAACTGTTACATTTTACAAATAAATATCAATTTCAAAAAACAAACAGAAATATGAAAGGAAGAAAATTGCTGGATTTCAGTCAAATAATTGCTATATTTTTTCCGCCTCTACCGGTTTCGACACCTCATGTGTCTTCTTCAGGAGAGTGTACCACAGGGGTCACTTTTGTGCCATTTAAAATTGGAAATATTTGGCGTCGGTCGGAATCGAACCCGGTTTTCCCAGGTTCGCGACCAGACACTCAGGCAAGCGGCCACGGGACCCCATGAAAGTTAATCTCTTTATAATTTTTAACTCTATATCTATTGTATATGAAAGAAAATGTATAATCAAACCGTATAGACAATAAGATATCTTACCTGTTTGAAATATTCCATAAATAATATTTTAAATAACTCATACCTTCATATTCTTAATAACCCGTCCGTTCACCTGTAATAACATCTGAACACCTAACAAAAACAAAATCTAATCCCTTCCCTACTTTCTGAAACCACATGACCCACTCTCCCTGTGTGGTCCAGTAAAATGCCTTGTGCCCTTACAGCTTACTCCGTAACCATCGTTTAGTCTGCCACTAAAATCAAGCGGGCCGTGCACCATGGATATCTAGATGGAAAACTGAACAACTGAACCAGGAACCAGTAGAGAGGTTATGTTATCTAGAATAAATGGATTAATTAGAGATATCTACATCTGGTGATTATTTGTAATGGAGAGTATTTATAATGAGATGTGATCGCATAGGGTGGTTTAGTGTAATGATGTTGAGAGCATTGTTTTCAATAAGAATAGAGTATTAAGATAAGAGATTTTTACTAGTATACTGTAATTTTTATTACTTTCTACAATGGTATACATTAAACTAGAAAACAGATAAGAAAAGATTGAATAAATCTTATACCTAATTGACAATACTTGAATTTTATTTTCATTACATTGGTTGTTATACTTACTATTCAGTTTAAACATAGTTAATAAAATATTCATTAAATTTCCACACTCAGCAACTATTGAACAGAAAACTATATGGGTCTATGAGGTTCAAATTGCTATTTGTATTTAATTGCAAAATGATTGCGCCTTATATTGAGGATACAATTCTGTTCTGAAGTTTTATAATATTTGCCTTATACGAATAAATCCATTTTTGTGCAATTTAAAAATTGGAAATAATTTGATATATGTAGGAAATGAACTTAGACCGACCAAATCATAACATGTACATACCACGTGAGCTCATAAAATTTATAATAATCCATACAAATTTTAAAATTAGTATAATACACCGTACAGTTCAAAACTTTACTTAATGACAACTCGTTAAAGGAGCGACATCAGAGATTTTATATGACTTTATGTATAATTGTACATTTTTATATTTTACCTCCCGCTACCCTTGGTAAGGGAGGTATAGGGATCGTGCTAAAAATCTCATATCGAAATTTTAGTAAATGACCACGTTTTAAGGTCCCTAGAATCCATTTTTAACATTTTCACGTTGATGTCTGTATGTGTGTATGTGCATGGATTTTGTCTTCGCTCTAACTCAAATTCTATCATTCAGAAAATTCTGAAACCTTGTATTTCTATCCTATTCTAATATGAAAAGAAGCCATTAGATTTTGGTGTAAATCAGATAACCGGAAATGGCACTTTACCTGAAGCTCATAGTGGTTTTTCTTCAAAAAATACCATTAAATGCCATTTTTTCGAATTTTATGTCTTATGAAAATTAAAGATTATTGAATTTTCTACAGGAATACATTACTTAACTTTTTCTATATATTTTACAAATAAATTTAAAAATAATTTTTTTATTAGTCGCGAAGCCAGATAAAAACTATTCCTTTGTTACACAGTTCATTTATCAAATGAATGTAACTGACAGTAAATGTCACTGTCAAAAAACTAACCAATTCAAATTAATAATAGTGACATTTTAAAAAGAAAATAGTAAATAAAGCAATAGTTTTCTGCAATGGAACAGTTTGCAGCGTTAGTAAATACGTAGGTAGCTATGTATTTAAATTAATAAAAATTAAATAGCGGGAGGTTTTGTGTTGGCCACATCAGGTTTTTTATTCAATTTTGACGTTTTAAACTGTCATTATTAACTCCATAGCAACAACTATAAGTAACATTTCTTTCACATGTGAATTAAAAAAAAAATTAAATCACTCTGCAACAAATAATGCATTTAAAATAACATTAAGTACGAAAAAAACACTTACCATAATATTTATCAGACATTATCAGCCAATTTAATTATTTTTCACGGCACAAATGACAGACAATAAAGCATTTTTAGCAGTCTATCAGCGACGATTGTCATGCTCAGCCTACTAACTGATCAGTTTTTTATTTTGTCAAAATTAAATATAATGGTTTTATTATTATTTCGTCAAAATTGAATAAAACATTATCTTAGTTTAGCTCACTTGGTGTGTAAATATCTATTAATATTTAGAAATAAATAATAATCAAAAATATACATATATTGCGAGCGTAAAGTTAAAAAAAAACTAGTAAAATGTTGTTCGTAGGGTAATCGCTCAATAGCAGCTGTAGACACGTGTTTCGCTCTTATTAGAGCTCATCAGTACAGCATAGCTAGTTAATAGATGGACATTAACTAGAGATAACAAAAATAGACAAATTGTAACAGCACCAGTAAGCAGCCAAACACACATTTGTTGCTTCGGTCTGCATTTCCACGGTTTGTGGATAAATACAAATAATAATATATCATCACGGCATATTATCCATTTCTGGGTGTGCCAGTAACTACAACACATGCAGACATCGGTAATGATGACGATATATTTTATCGTGTGGGCGCTTACAAGGCGTCACCTCACGGGCACTCATAAATTTATTTAACTATAAAAATATTTTTAGTTTTGAACAAAAAATTTTTATGAAACCATAATTTCCATCTTACTGTTATTCTACACAATTTGTCAACATTATGTAATTATAAACAGTTAAGAAAAATCATGGAAGTAAATTTAATAAGAAACCAATGTATTATATTTAGATTCAAAATATAAAAGATATTTTTTCTGTGGAAATGATAAAAAAATTGACTGAAATCCAGAAATATCTTTTTCCTTAATTAGGTGTAAGATTATTTTAAGTATTTTACTGGGAATTTATTATTTTTTATTGGCCATTTAATATTTATTACTATGCGTAATATCTGAAAATGTCGAACACTTTATTATCCTCCTTTGCTCTGTGTACTAATAGTGTTTGTATACTCGCATCGGGCTACACTGTCCGCTCGTGCGCATATTAAACGTTGGGTTAAAACCTCGTGTTAACCTGAAAGCAAATTAAATTGCCATATAATGGTGAGGCTGCTATGCTATCGTTTGATCGCAAGATGATCGACACACAATGGCTCCATCAGGTCCTGCGATCGCTGATTGCTTCTTGGGAGCATGCAAGTATGACCGCCACTTTACGATCGAGTATAGACCGAGTCGCTCTCTTCATCGGAAAGAGAGCGTGGGTGGGTACAACTCTTTCACTTTTAAAGGATTTTCGTGTATAGGAATTTGAAACTGTTGTTAGGATAAAATGGTGTAATACGTGTTACACATAGGATTAGATAAACGATAATAGAAAACTATTTGTCTTTAAAAACACTTCTTTTTATTTCCATTATTTTTATTTTTGAATTTTCAAATACCGCTTCAATTATTGTATGCATTGACGAAGCTTTAATTTCAATATTTCTACGCAATCAATCTAGATATTTATAATACTTTCGGGGAAAAACTATAGTCAGGTGAGTTTGAAACAATTATTTTTCAAATGTGGTTCTTGTAACAGAAGTTGTATAGGGGAGACAATCTCAACCCTTAAAAATGAGATTATATCAGCATCAATTTCATTACTTTGAACTCAACGAACACCCCCATAGCGCTCTGTGTAAACACCATGTCAATACCAGCATCACGACGTTAGTCAGTATACGAGGTCTGTCCGAAAAGTATCCGACCTTCCTTTATATTTCCCGGCTGCTGTTATTCTACGTCATCGGGCTGCTGGCATCCTTCGAAGTAGTCCCCATTTGATTGAAGAATACGCTTCCAACGGCCTTTCTACTTTTGGAAGCAGTCTTGGAACTCATTTTTTGGTATTGCCTTTAGAGCATTCGTCGTATTAGTTTCGACTATTTCTTTATCGTCGAATCGGTGTCCTTTGAGCGACATTTTTAATCTTGGGAACAGCCAAAAGTCGATGGGAGATTTTCATCATTATTGACCATTTCCAAATTGTCCTGACCGATTTCAAGGCGAAGGTTTTTCTGCTCCACCGTTAGCAATTTCGGAATGAATTTCGCACACACACGAACCATTTGAAAATTTTCAGTTAAAATCTTCCAAACACTAGTTTTCGGTATTCCTAGATCATATACTAGTTCTCGCACAGTCAATTGACGATCTTCATTGATCACAAATTGCACACGTTTGATATTATCCGGTGTTTTTGTCGTCGAAGGCCGTCCAGAACGTGGGTTACTATCAACAGATATGCGGCCATCTTTGAACCGTTTATACCAGTCTTTTGTTTGTGTTTTGCTCATACACTCGTCCGCAAATGTCGTTTTCGTCATTTCGATGGTCTCCACACAATTCTTTTCGAATTTTAAGCAAAATTTAATGCAAATTCGTTGTTCCGATCTTTCCGTCATTTTTTACAATAGCAAAATGCGACAAACGTAGAAAACACTTTATAAACAAACGCATGCTGCACGTAAACTAAGGCAATCCGACCAAAACTGCGGCATCTAGGGAATTCGTGAAGCTTTACAGTTGACACTCGTACCCGGTAGAGGGTATTTACGAATAGTAGGTTCATCTAAGATAGACAAAATTATCTCCAATAAAGTTGTCGGTCATAATCTTATCATTAAAAACAAGTTAATAACTAATTAAATTACATCGTTCGAGTTTGTTTATCGCTTCGCTTTTGTCTATCTGAGATGTACCTACTATTCGTAAATACTTGAACCAGTGTTTTTAATTGTAAAAATGTTATTAAAATAAATTGAAAAACAAAAAAACAAACATACTGTTGTAAAGAGAAAAAAACACTCTATCGAATGGTAGAGTAAAATTAATATGTTCCCATTTAAAAAAATTACGCGGACAAGCGTATCTTAAAAACAAGTGAAGAAAAAAAAATTCAAGTATTCTCAAATGTAGATCAAAATTTCTTAAAAAACTTTTGTATTGAACATAATTTCCTAAAATGAATATTAACGACAATAAATCGCCGTCTCCATACTTTTAACTAACCCTGTATGTATTAATGTAACTTTAAATGCTTTAAAATATTTATGGTCAATTTATATTAGTTGAAATTGCATAGTTTTCAATCAAAGTCTATTAATGGATAGATAAATAAATAAAGCAAAATCATCGTGGTATTTAATATAGAGAGCAAATCACTTATTCAAACAATCTATTAATTAATAGCAACAATTATAAAAGAGGCTTTAGAAATTAATTATATAATTTAGAACAGTGCATTAAAATTAGAATGAGTAGTTATTTAGTGGTGCATTAAAATTCTAATAACTGACATGAAAAGAGAACGGAGGTAGAGTTTGAAATTTAATATTAATTAGTCATGATTACGTTGCATTAAATTGAAGATGGTAATTTGCTGTGGTCGCTGGCAAATGTAAACTAAATTACAGACATTTACATGCGTATCAAGCTTACATCTGTAAAGGATTTGCCGCTAATAACGTCTCAAGGAGGTGAAAGCGGCTGAAACACCGAGACCGAGATTTCGGGGAGATCGAGATTGGATTGACGAAACTTTGGACTCATCTTACATCGACTATTGGTCAAAGACGAAGAGAAAACTTCAGTAAAAAACTTACGTGCGTATATGAGAAATAATCTAAATTATATATTGAAAGATGTTTTCAGAACTCATTTTAATAAGATAACACAATATTTGGGTATAAGTTCTGTACTATTTATTGAAAAAATACAACGTTTCGACAGCTAGGTGCTGTCTTCTTCAGGTAAAAAATTATAATAAAAATAAACATGTAGTCAAGACAACTAGCAATTCAAAGGTACAATGATTAATGGAAAAACATATAATACAAATCATAAGTAACTTTGAAAAATTATGCAATTTTTTGGCACAAAAACAGAAAACAGCAAACAAACTGTTTTCTGTGAAAATGCAAAACCCGGGCAATGACTTGGACGGCGGGGATGCAACTTCTCTGTGTGCCAGAGGAAAAAACCGTCCGCAAAAAACTGGCTGAGAAGTGGCCTAGAAATGTGAAAAAAATGCATAATTAGAACAATATAAATGTTAAAGTATTGTATATAATAACATATTAGAGTGACCGATTTTCGGTAGCGAATAACCGCATCCGGACCACAATAATAGTTATGCAACAATCCTCCTTCGCCACATGAATATTAAGGTCGAATAACAGGGTACCATGATTTATTGAGTTCATAGCCCGTGTTTAAATTTATATTATCAGGTGACTTCTTGATTTCTACTGCTTCTCTAATCAATCTTCTAATCCATTGATTTTCATGTGCTATAATTTTCGTATTTTTAAAGTCAACTCCGTGTAAATTCTCAATGGCATGTTCAGCTACTGTACCTTTGAATTGCTAGTTGTCGTGACTACATGTTTATTTTTATTATAATTTTTTACCTGAAGAAGACAGCACCTAGCTGTCGAAACGTTGTATTTTTTCAATAAATAGTACAGAACTTATACCCAAATATTGTGTTATCTTAAATTATATAGTTCATTTCTCAAAAGTGTTAACGGCTTCAGATCTATACAATTTCTGCAAAAATCTGGTGTACCGCAGGGATCTGTACTTGGTCCTTTACTATTTAATTTATTTATTAATGATATTACCAAAAACATCAATGTCAACCATCTGGTTTACGCAGATGATCTTATATTTAAATATGAATAAGTGTAATGTCATGACATACACAAAAAAAATTACGCCAGTTTTATTTGATTATTCACTAGATAACTGTATTCTATCAAGACCTGAAACTTTACTCGATCTAGGCGTCATATTTGATCCTAAGTTAACTTTTACTTCACACATTGAAACAAAGGTGTCCACAGCTTTCAGATATTTAGGATTCTTGGTCAGAAATTCTGAAATGTTCAATGACCCGAATTTATTGAGGGTTCTATATATCTCTCTAGTTAGACCACATTTAGAGTATTGTTCTATTATATGGAACCCAATGTCATCTTATTTAGTTCAATACATTGAAAAAGTTCAAAGGCGATTTCTAAAATCTGCTACGTTCATTCTAGAAGGCACTTATCCCCCCAGAGGTACATCGCAAAGTACATTGCTTCAATCGTTTACTCTAAATTTTCTACACCAACGACGTGACATGTACGCGGCTGTATTACTGTATAAAATCATTAATAACACCATAGATTGTTCATCTATTTTAGGAAAAATTAATATCTGTGTTCCAAGATTGTCATCCAGGTGTAGTAATACATTTTATCTTCATACTGCGCGTACAAACATGTCATTGAGATCACCCATATACCAAATGGTCAGATCTTATCATTTGATAGAGAATCAAGTAGATATATTCTTCAATTCCATCAATGATGTTAAAATCTGTATAAATTCATTGTAATTAATTTAATTTTTTTTTCCTTATCCTATAATTGGGCTCTTGCCTGTAGGATATAGTACGCAATAATAATAATAATAATAATAATAATAATAATAATAATAATAATAATAATATTTTCCTGCACCACTCATACACGGTTGAAGATAGAATAACGGACGATGAAAGCCTGGATTCAGCATGAAATTCTCTTTCTTCTCGTCACGCATGATTTCTTTACATCGTCGGATCTCGAGTTACAGCCGATTGACGATGATTTTTCATCAAAATACATAAAATTTCGATGAAAAATCAGGCTGTAACTCGAGATCCGATGAATTCTTCTTGGGCAATTGCTTCAGTTTAATCTAATCATTTTATGACATTTCTCAACATTTTATAATGGGGTATGTGACTAAATTTTGATTTTTACATATATGATACTAGACCAAAAAATAAAATACCCGTATTTTTTTAAATTGATTATTTATTCGTAGTTTACGAGAAAATAATTATTAAAACTTTGGAGAAGGGATCTGTGACGTCAGTAGGGTAGAATGATAGAAGAAGACAGTTAGACTGAGATAGATATATTGTGGTAGGCGAAAGTGATAGCAGCTGTCACTTTCGCCATTCCATAACCTATCACAACATATCTATCTTAGTCTAACTATCTTCTTGTACCATTCTACCCTACTGACGTCACAG
The DNA here is from genome assembly GCA_943142095.1 of Ophonus ardosiacus. Lineage (NCBI taxonomy): Eukaryota > Metazoa > Arthropoda > Insecta > Coleoptera > Carabidae > Ophonus > Ophonus ardosiacus. The sequence goes on from OW964831.1 coordinate 2,327,092, forward strand.
ATCCCTTCTCCAAAACATTAAATTGCTAATAACAATATTATTACAAACTAATGTTTAGTTTTTATTATTATAATGAGAAGCTGTAGAGGTTTGTTGTTATATATTATGATTTATATATTGAAATTCGATTATGGTCACATATCCCATTAGAAATTGGGATTGCGAGCTTTTTTGTACTTTGTCGCGCATGAGCGGCAAAGTGAAATTTTGCGTTGACAAATGTGAGCGAAAAATATATTTTTTAATATACACATTTTTTGAATTAGAATATTAGAAATATATATAAATATATATATATATATATATATATATATATATATATATACAGGGTGTATATTTTAAAACGGGTCATAGGGCTATAACATAGAAAAACAGTTTTTTAGATGCCAAAAGTTTCGATATTAATTTATTGAAAAAAGTATTAGTGCATATTATGAAGAAAAAAATTACGAATTTTTTGATACCAAACACATTACATTTGTGTTTCATGTAAACCCAGAAAATAAATTATATAAAAATAAAAATTTGCACAACTAAGAAAAAATATCAATAGCCGTGAAACTGACAGAAACAAAACAAAACAATTGTTGACTTGAGACGCACATTAATAAACGTTTCATACATATTATTTGTTAAATTATTTTTATTTTCGTTTTATTAAGAAGAAATCATGGATAATTTGTCTCATGTAGAAAAATTACAAATTATTAAATGGTTTTAATTGTTCCCTTGTAGTTTGCAGTTTTTCTCGTTTCTTATAACTTATTACTTATTACATGTAGATCATCTTTAGTTTGTAAATACCTATTACAATAGATAATAATTGTTTCTTAAATAAATATCATAGTGTTTACTTTATTTTGTGTTATTTTGTATTAGTTCATAAATTAATAACTTTAATCTTTAATTGTCCCCTATCATGTTAGTAAAAAATGACAATGTTTTGTTACTGTCAGTTTCATGGCTAATGATATTTTTTCTTAATTGTACAAATTTTAAAATTTATTTTTTGGCTTTATATGAAACAGAAATGTAAGGTGTTTGGTATTAAAAAATTTATAATTTTTTCTTTATAATAGACACCAATTATTTTTTCAATAAATTAATATAGAAACTTTTGGCGTCTAAAAAACTGTTTTTTCACCCTGTATATATATATATATATATGTACATATAATGAATTAACAAAGTGAACAAAAACCGTAATGAAATTTATTTTTGTCATATTAATTGCCTCATATTATCTTCTCTTTGGTAATTCTTCATGTGATGTGGTACCTATGTAATTTGTGGTTGATTTAATGGTATTTGTTTTTCCGTTGTTGATAGGATCTCGTTTGTTTTTAACACAATGAAGAGAGGGTCTGGTCCAAGTCCAGCATGAACAATACCGTGTTGTTTGTTTAGGTACACGAAACATGCTGCACATGATAGATCGGTGCTCTATGAATACCAAGCCGCCACTTACGCTTACGGTCACACCAAATGAGAATTTCTGTAAAACATAAAGAAAGAATAAATACTTAGTATGAGTTTATTATCTATTCAAAATTTAACACAGTTAGTTATTGGGTATTTTAACTTAAGATATTCCTATGTCTATATACTTTATGTACATACATATATGTTTTTTTCATTCGTTAGTTCTTTTGATACGTTATTCTTATATAGCCCGATTCACAAAAAAGTTATAGCAATATGCCGTAATGGTATATTTATTTTATTTATTTATATCACAACAGTAACAAGAATTACAATTACAATAATCAAAACGTGTATGTCAATAAACATTAATTCAATAATATAATTAAATATATACTTACATAATATTGGATTTATGCATGATTCCTTAACGTCTTGACAGAAATATTGTTATAGAATATTTGACAGTTTGACATGAATAACAACCAAAACAACTCTATAGCCAGACTTGATACAGAGAGAGTTACATAATAGGTAATTTTACTATTCTATAAGGTAAGATCTTATAGAGCTCTATAGCTTACAGAGCGTATAGAATTACAGTGTTATAGAGCAAAGTTACAGAATAGCACCATTAAAAAAAATTTATATATCTTCTATAGATTTAGAGATAGGTAAAGAAAATATAATATATAGAATAACCTGTTGCAATAAATCACACACTCCAGACAAGACCAAGGAAACAAGTTGTCAAATTAAAATGTTAGTAATTGACCCATAAATGTCAGTGTCAAAAATCAACAGTTTTAGTCACATTACTGAAAGCTTTACCTGAGAAGTAGGTACATTTAATATCTCTTATTGAATTATTAATTAAAGATTTAAAATTGTAGGTAGGTATGTATATTAATAGTAATAGTATATAACATATATCCTTAAGAAATACCGCCAATCGTGTCAATGAAATGGAACTATTTTGAACAATTTAGAAGCGTAAGACAAGATTTCTTATAGAATGAAAGAATAGATATAATTAGAATTATTTGTGTGTACAAGAAATGTTAAATTCGGTACTTTTGTAGCAAAATGGAAATGACGAGAGATTACACTTACGTAACATTCTCTTTACAATCAAATAATATTACTACCAAGTTTATATCTCTACCCATTTTTGAATTATTGCCCCAAAAGTCAATATACCCCACATTTAGATAAAAACTTCAAAATTTTCAAAAATCTAATTTTTATGTATCTAGTTCTCAGCTGATTCCAGATTTTGAAACCGCAGGACGATACCTCTTTTCTTTCTCGAGATATTTAGATCCAAAGTTTTGCTCAAAAATGGGTCGAGATATGACTTTGGCGACAAAACTATTCAATTCTACGGGCAAAATTACATAAGTACACCTATTTTCAGAAATTTTGAACACCGCATACAATCTCTAAAGCAAAATTACTAAAAATGGCCAAAAATCGCAAAAATCTAAGGTGTACTCCTTACGATTTTTTCAGATTTTGGCTATTTTCTTGGGTTTTCAAGCTTTTATTCATAAAAGATGAACCGATTGGACAAAAATTATGAAAATTGCTATACTTATGTATTTTTGTCCATAGCATCGAATGGTGATGTCGCCAAATTCATATCTCGACCCATTTTTGGGTTAATACCCAAAATTTAGAAGCGTAAGACAAGATTTCTTATAGAATGAAAGAATAGATATAATTAGAATTATTTGTGTGTACAAAAATGTTAAATTAGGTACTTTTGTAACAAACTGGAAATGGCGAGAGATTTTTTATTTTGTTGTCGCATTAAGAAATTCTTGAGATTCATCAAAACAAATGAGTCCTGTTTAAACAAATCCCACATTCTTGTCGAGGTGTCAAGTGTCCAAAATCTAGAAGTGTTCTTGAGCTAGCATATAACTACTCAGTAGGGCAGGGCTTTGTAACCCTACGCCCTTCAACAGCTCAGAATTCACTCGCTGTTTGTCCTTCGTAAACAAAGCGACGTGACCGACCGTAACTAGACGAAATGTTTTCTCACTTTCCTTTTCCGGCGGAAATCGCATTTCCTCACAAGAACGGCGTAGGGTGAGCACCTTTCCCAGTTTGGAATAGAGATGTACGAATTTTTTGGAATCGGATATTAGGATATTTACATACTATTCAAATCTATTCACAAGTATCACTTGATATGGGTAATAACAATTGTGAGAACGGTGAACAAACACGGGAATACTGATGCTATTTCCTTTGCAGGAATAAGGGTTTATAGTATCGTACGGTTGGATTTATTGTGTTTGCTGTTCTCCATGCGATTGTGTGCGTCTAAGTTAAATTGTACAAAATTCTACATTTCGTTTTGCAAAATGAACTATTACCCAACAAATATTATTATGAACAGTAAAATATTGCAATATTGAAGAACATAGAATCCGCTATAAAATTATTTATTTATTTTTTATTTACCTACTATTAATCTGACCAACAGGGTTCAAGACCCCAATTACAGGTTGATTATACATAAACTTATATATAGACACAAGTAATAAACATGTAAATGGAATAACACAAAACAAAATAATCCAAACTTAATAATACGTAAAGTTATGTTTTAGACAGTAACAAATAGTAGCATATGTTAATGAACATAATAATTGTATAAAGCACTTCTAAATTTTTCAATCGAGCCGAGAAAGATGTCAAAATAATCTGGTAAGTTATTGAAATTGAAACAAAGTATACGAATAGGCGACTTTATTTCATAGTTCGTTCGAGGAGTATTGCAATAAAAGGTAGATTTAAACCGGGAATTATACCCAGGAACTAGAAAAGGAATTTTTTCAAGAATTATGGGATCATTTATAACACTATGCAAAATTTTGTAAAGGAACAATGTAGACTGAATTTTTCTGCGAGTATCGAGAGACACAATATTAAATTCACATAAGTCTTTGTAGTCTGTATCAAAACTGGGATAATGTCTAAAAAGTTTCAAGAAGCATAATTTAACAAATTTTCGTTGAATAGATTCAATTAAATAGTTGTATTTATTATAGATAGGACTCCAAACCAACTGACAATATTCAAGTTTTGTTCTTACGAACGAGAAATATAATTTCTTTAGAGTTGAGATATGAACAAAGTACTGTGTATTTCTAAAAATGAAGCCTAAATTTTTGTAGGCAGATTTCACAGTATGAAAGATATGATTAGTGAAGTTGAGCTTTTCGTCAAATAAAACACCAAGATCCTTAAATTCAGTGACCCTTTCAAGAATATGAGAGTCTATTTTGTAACAATATTTATAAATAGTTTTTTGACGAAGTAGCTCATTATTTTGCATTTACTGTAATTATGACTTGTTCTATTCGAATACTATCAAAATTGTACAAAAAAATCTGTTGATTACGATTTTCTAAATAATGATTTGTTCAATAATGATTCCTTCGAATCATGATTAAATTTAATTCTCGATTGACGCGAAACTTACACAACGTCGAACGAACTAGCGGCAAACATCAAATGATAAATCAGCTATTTTGTTTGAAGTAATACCCAAATCGAAAATAGTTTAAAGATGGATTGTGCTGAAGCAAAAATAATAATTTTAGTATGGAATGTAAAGTAAAATATGAAAGCACGTTTCTTTAACTTTTTTTTGTACTTGCATGATCTAATATTAGAAAAATCGAAACCAATAATGAATGTTGAATCTACTGACTCAAGTTCTAGTAGTTCGGATGATTCTGATGTAAACATAAATTTGCACATTCCAATATTTCATTGTTGGCTTTTTCCGCCATTTCAAATCTTTTGTTATTTCAATCACAGTGATTATGCGAAAAGACTGATTCAGAAGGGAAAGGGAAATGGCGTGTTGTGATCACAACATGAAAAAGTGGGGATAACGAATAACGAACGAAGAAACAATTTTCTTTTGATCATGTTCATTGTATAATGAATCAATCAGCCTATGGAACTAGTTGAAAAATTAAAATGTTTGTAATTGACATAAATGTCAGTGTCAAAAATCCAGACATTACTGAAGACTTTTTCTGGGAAGTACATTTTATATTTCTTATTTTATCATTAATTTAATAAAATTATAGATAGATATAGAATTCGTACATGAACAAGTCGAAATGTAATAGTAATATAAATATGCTGTTGTTATAATGAGGAAAAGACTCGGTCAACGTCTAAAATTGTTATAAAAAGAAAGGGGATTCCTTTATAAGGCAAAATATGCACTGTATCAGTGTCAACTAAACACGCTCTTACTATACATATAATTCATCATATACCCTTCAGAAATTGGAAGAATCTAGGAACATTTAGAAGAGTAGGAGGAAACTTGTTCATAGAATGAATTGAAAAATAAAGAATATATGTAATTAGAATTTTTTGTGTGTACCAGAAATGTTAAATATAATCCTTATATAGTCTAATATGAAAATGGCGAGAGGTATTGTGCTGGCCACTACGGATTTTTTTTACTATTAATAATTTATACCTGAGAGACTGGGGAACTTGGGGAATTTTAAAAGACACAAAAGTGACCCCTGTGATGCTCTCTCTACGCCAGCAATGAGTGGCCTGGTAAACGCCCGCACGGTACAAATATATCATCATCATTACCCAAATCTGTGTACAAAACAGATTGGTACACTCAGAAATGGGTAATATGCCGTGATGATATATTTATTTATATTTGTTTATTTAATTCTTATAATAACATAAATCTGTCTGTTGCAGAAAAAAATTTACAATAATTCGTACTCCGTTACAGTTTAGTCATTTTCTATGAACATATAGTTTACTTGTCTCTAACATAAACAGCAAAAAGCATGATATTATACTATGTTATTATTTTCTGAAATTATGAAATATAAATTATTAATAATATTATTCTACTCTAGTTCTCCCTATGTAATAGAAATATATGTAAAAATAGTTTTGTCTAACACTAACAGATTCATAGTTCACAGCAGCTGTAAGTAGCTTGTGTAAAAAGATCTTAGTCGTTGAAACAATAGCATTCCAAGAGGCTCCCACAGAACGCACGCCACTGTCGCGGCCGCTGACATATTACACGAACGAATTCCACCCTTTATGGTAACTCGCTCAGCCATGGGAAATTCTTTACTCGCGTATTTACTTTTAAGGTTCGCATTCGATTGCATCTGAATGTCGCTTAGCTTCATTTATTCCTCTCAGAGGCTGTTTTTATTTTTATATTGCCCGATGACTTAATATAGAAAGTAATTAAAGTTTTTAATCAGGCTGGAAGTGTAATGCACCTCCAAATTTGGTACGATGTAGGATATATGCAACGTATAAGAACACGAGAAACAATCGAATCTAGGTTTTGTGAGAATATATGGGTATAAGGCTTATATTTACTCTTATAGGAATCAGAAATAGAAACAGAAACATATATGTACTTTACTTACATTACTTACAAGGTTATAAGAGGGTACCATATAAAGTAAAAAGTATAACTTACACGTAACTGATTTATGAAATCAGTATTCTGTCTGTAGAAAAGCGACGAATTCAATATTATATTACATATCAAGACGATTGAAAATTCTCGATTGTACGAAACGTGTCCCCTGGAATCGTCACGAGACCGAAGGTCGAGTGGTATTTCCTATTCCCTATTTCCTTCACACAGTTGTTCAAATACTCTAAAAATGCGTACACTTACGTAACATTCTCTTTACAATCAAATAATATTGCTACCAAGTTTATATCTCTACCCATTTTTGAATTATAGCCCCAAAAGTCAATATACCCCACATGTAGATAAAAATTTCAAAATTTTCAAAAATCTAATTTTCTAGATACTTCGCTGATTCCAAATTTTGAAATCGCAGTTCGATATCTCGTTTCGTTCTCGAGATATTTAGATTCAAAGTTTTGCTCAAATCTGCCTATTTTTGCTTATTAACCCAAATATGTGTCGAGATATGAATTTGGCGACATCACCATTCGATTCTACGGACAAAAATACATAAGTATAGCAATTTTCATAATTTTTGTTCAGCCGGTTCATTTTTTATGAATAAAAGTTTGAATACCCCTGAAAATGGCCAAAATCTGAAAAAATCGTAAGGGATACACCTTAGATTTTTGGGTTTTTTGGCCATTTTTAGTTATTTTGCTTTACAGATTGTATGCGGTGTTCAAATATTCTGAAAATTGGTGTACTTATGTAATTTTGCCCGTAGAATCGAATGGTGTTGTCGCCAAACTCATATCTAATCTAATATGTGTATCTAGGTACTTCTCAATACACTGATTCCAGATTTTGAAACCGCAGGTCGATATCTCGTTTCGTTCTCGAGATATTTAGATTTAAAGTTTTGCTCAAAACTGCTCATTTTTGGGTAATAACTCATTCAATTCTATGGGCAAAATTACATAAGTACACCTATTTTTAGAAATTTTGAACACCGCATACAATCTCTAAAGCAAAATTACTAAAAATGGCCAAAAATCGTAAAAATCTAAGGTGTACCCCTTACGATTTTTTCAGATTTTGGCCATTTTCGGGGGTTTTCAAGCTTTTATTCATAAAAGATGAACCGGTTTGACAAAAATTATGTAAATTGCTATACTTATGTATTTTTATCCGTAGAATCGAATGGTAATAAATATCTCGAGAACGAAAATTCCTGTGGTGCCTATAAAAGTTGCCTTAAAAAGTTGGGCCATAAATACATCAATTGTCTGTAGAGTGCTTAATAAGAAAGTTTTCATATAAGGCACTTGTTGTTCCACCTGTATATATATATTGTGTGTAAGATTAAGATCCATAATTCACACAGATAGAAATAAAAACACAATCACAATTAAAAGTAATAGGGGATTATTACACCGCAACCTTTTCAGCTCTTCCCAGGAATGTCAGATTGAGGAATTCATAGTTAAACAGGTCTTAAGTCTTACAGTCTGTATGTATATAGTGTGCAAGATCAATATCCTGAATTAACTGAATTAAGTTTCGAATAGCAAGAAATAAAAACACAATCACAATTAAAAATAAAAGAGAAGTAACGCACCGCAACAGCCATCAACTTTACGAGCCTGTAATAGCATTCGAATTCAATTATGCAGTAGTAAAATCACTATCCCCTATTCCTATTCGATTTCAATTGGCTTGGTTGCCCTAAATGTGAAATTTCACGGTTGAGTTTGTGCTGTGAGCACATTGTCACGAGCGATCTCACGATGACGCCGTATCTGATGTGAACAATTGTACTGGTACTGGTAGTGCATGCCCTGAAATGGAATGTCGGCTGCGCGTTGAATCTCTAATGCTCCCGCAACATCGTGGCTTGTCCTGGGCCGAGAACAACATGCTACAGATGCCTGGATCGGCCTAGCTGGCTAAGGTGATGGGAACCAACGATTACAGCACTTAGATTATAGGGTTAACATTAACGTTAATTCTACATTACAATTTTATATAGGTACCATATTTTAATTTGATCTAAATTTAATTATAATTTTGAAATTGATTAAGTGGCCTATTCACAGAAACACAGTCATAAAGGTTGTTACGGATATAAAGATTGTTATCATAAAGACATTTGTAACAATCTTTATGAATTTGTCAATTCAGAACCTACGTCGGTATTATTGACAATCTTTACAAAATAATACTTGTGAATGAACCAAATTATTTGACAATAGCTAACTTCATTATGCATATATGAACTTAACCTAACCTTATATGTCAACGCTTTATTCTTTTAATAATGTGTTGCCAATTACAGAGAATTTATTTTAACATGCAACATTATGGTTCATCACTTCCATGGTTACTCACTATTGTCAAAAAATGACAGCAATGTAATATTTGTCCATTTTAAAATGCAACATTATAAATAGTATTGCAGCACAGGAAATACCTCCAAAACACATCACAAATGGTGTCAATTCTTATTACGACCGACTAGAATATTGCCTCAGAGTGATTGGGGGTATTTTATAACATTTATTAAATGAAAGTTATGAATTTTTGTAAGCTAAAGTTTTTTAAGATGTACAACATTCATGTTTTGATTATTTGTTAATCGTATGTAGGCTAATTTACAGGAAATTAGTTTTGATAATACAAAACTACAAATTTTGAATGTTGCATTTTAAAATGGACAAATATTACATTGCTGTCATGTTTTGACAATAGTGAGTAACCATGGAAGTGATGCGACATATGTTGCTTGTTAAAATAAATTCCCTGTATATTTAAAATGCACGCATTCTGCCAAAACAACTAAAGAAGAATATGACATTTGTGTCATATTTGAAAACTTCTAAATTATTTAGAACAGGTATGTTAATTCCTACCACTGATCCCAACGTGACTGAAAAGTTATGGAAAGATTTTTTTAAATTTTGATTGAAGAAAAAGTTTACATTAGCACCACAATAAATAACTAGGTTTTCACGAATACCTACCACAGAATATAATATTTTCAAAGAAATATGTATTTACGTCAAAAGTAACTTTCGTCCACGATGGTTTTTATCGTTCTTATTATCATTATTTAAGACGAAGCAAGATCCATGCGAATAATCAACTGCATCCTGCTAATATTTAGCAGAAAGGACATTATTAATAATATATGATTGATGTAATAATCTGTCACATGTCAAATATTAGAAATAACAACGTGATAACAACCATAAATACATAGTTTTAGCAGTCGTTATGATAAAGACTGTCAAAACACGTAACAATTGTTGACGGTAATCACCTTCAGTACTGAGAATACCAATTTTGATTTTAACAATCTTTACAGTACATAACAACCATAAAAACCATAACGACTATGCAAATATTGAGTTCTGAATAGGCCCCTAAATTATAATTATCCAATACAAGGCGTGTTTCTTCGGACTGTAATTCGTGATAAAATTGAACAAAGTGAACATGATCAAAAAGAAAATTGTTTCTTCGTTCGTTATTAGTTATCCCCATTCTCTCATTTTGTGATCACAACACACCATACCCCTTTCCCGTCTGAATCAGTCTTTTCACATGATCACTGTGATTGAAATACCTTCTGTGCCTAAAGGTGACGGAAGGTAAATAGTATCTTATGTTATTAGGAGTAAAAGTGACACTTTGTGTGGCGAGCATGTAAGTTTGCACGACGAGCGGTACGCGAGTCAGACAACTGCATGCAAGGCACACAATGACACTTTAACTCCGAATGACACATAGTTTTTCTTCAAACGTACGAATTTAAATAAAATAATTACAACTTTAAATAAAAACTATGCAATTTTATATTCTCCTTATGTGCAATTATATCAGAATTTGAAGTATTGCCATGTACGGCCCTTGAAGTTGTTCAAATGAATGGAAATTCAATAATATTGTTGAAGGATATAATATGTCGAGGAATCGCTGAAAAACAATATGAACTTTTCATATCACTTTAATTCTAAATATTCTTACCGTCGTTGTAATATGTAGTTCTGCTATTTTATAATATGTTATTTCGTTAAATATAAACTGTTTATATTTCAATTTGTAGGGTATCTTGGTTAACTTGGGGCGATATGACAGGTTTCTATTTTACAAGTTACTTCTTATTCGCTCATTTTATGTAGTTGCTATGGATATTTATTTATTTCATTTCTACCTTGTGAATCAATTCACAAAAGATGCAATTTTTATAACGTTTGAAGAAAATAGTAATTTACGTAACAAGACCTGAAAGTGATACTTTACTGGGTGAGCAAGCATATTCCAGAGCGAGCCGTAGGCGAGCTTTGGAAGCTTGTGAGCCCAGTATAGACACTTTCAGGTCATGTTGGGTACAATATTTTTTTTTGCGATCCTGAAAAAAGAATAAAAAAGTATTATTTTATTTTTTACTGCGAGCAAATAAGATATAAATAAACAACTGATCTCCATGGAAACATTTAGCTTTACCGGTCCCGGGATCGGTGAAGTACTTTCCGATCCCTTATAGACAACTTTCCGAGCTAGCTCAGCAAAGAAGGACTTTCCGGTCTAAATAGAGATCAGAAAGAGCTCATTTTCTGGGCGATCGCGAAAAAAAGTATTTTATTCTTCTGTAAATAACTGCAATGAAATTTTTATACTGATATTGATTTCACCATATGTGGGTTACTTAATAATAAAATTTGATGAATACTATCAACCGAAAATATAATATTCATTTAGTAATTATTTCGGAATGATTCATTTCTATTTATCAAAATTGTATTTCATTGCAGCAGGTGCTTTTAATATTTTATGGAACGAACTCTGAATTCGTAACTGCATGTTTATTAGTTTTGTGCATATAAATAAAATAGTCACGATTTGACCCTCCACCAAAATATTAAATTTCATTTAACCTGATATTATTTGTTTATTTTGTTTTTATACTTTTCAAACGATATAACATGCAATTGTTTGTTTGCTTTTCATTTTTCATGTTATTTTTTCTGAAGACCTTTTGTTTTTGAAAATAAAATTCGCCCTTGAAACAATTATGTATAGTTTGGACGATTTATCTTGGCAAGCCTTAGGAATGCAGGTCGATTCACATTTCCTACGATGCGGTATGTTAAATATATACTTTTTCTTAGATACCGCACTGCGTTAAAAGTAAAATAGCGATTTTACGTCCTTTTATGGCCTAACACAATAGAAAAACATTCCGAACCGCACGATTTATGACACTTATATTCAAGCAGTTCTCTTTGCACATATGCGTGCATAAATTTTCTTACTGGCAATAAGAAATCTACAAATGATTCAATTTTTTTAATATTTATTTCAGATATTACATATAACAGGTTAGTAAAGTAAACGTATTGGCAAATATTTATATTTTGTAGCTAGTAGTACACTTATAATGTACATTATAATATAAGCTAAAATCTGCTCGTAATTATAATCTAAACCTAAAAACTAAGATTTAAACACAAATTACAAGAAAAACCCTTGTATAAATTATGCAATGTGATTATACGAATAATATCAATACATATTATGTATTTTATTTTATTTTTACCTCCCGCTACCCTTGGTAAGGGAGGTATAGGGATCGTGCTAAAAATCACATATCGAGATTTTAGTAAATGACCACGTTTTAAGGCTTAAAATCCAATTTTTACATTTTCACGATGATGTCTGTATGTGTGTATGTCTTTTGTCTTCACTCTAACTCAAATACTATCATTCAGAAAATTCTGAAACCTTGTATTTATACCCTATTTTAATATGAAAAGAAGCCATTAGATTTTGGTGTAAATCGGATAACCGGAAATGGCACTTTACCTGAAGCTCATAATGGTTTTTCTTCAAAAAATACCATTAAATGCCATTTTTTCGCATTTTATGTCTTATGAAAATTAAAGATTATTATTTTCTATATATTTTACAGATAAATTTAAAAATATTTTTTTTTATTAGTCGCTAAGCCTAAGATAAACACAATTCCTTTGTTACACAGTTCATATTTCAAATGAATGTAACTGACAGTAAATTAAATGTCACTGTCAAAAAACTAATCACTTCAAATTAATAATAGTGACATTTTAAAAAGAATATAGAAAATAAAGCAATAGTTTTCTGCAATGGAACAGTCTGCAGCGTTAGTAAATACGTATGTATTTAAATTAATAAAAATTAAATAGCGGGAGGTTTTGTGTTGGCCACATCAGATTTTTTTTATTTGCATTTCGAACTTGACATTGTTGTATTTTTTTTTTTTTTAATGTAATAAATAAATTATTATTTTCTGTACTGTTTGTACATTTATTAAATTGATTTTTTTTCCGGCGCGCCTATGGTTTTTATACCTTTACCGTAACCACAGAGAAATCCTTTATTACTTCAGCTCGCCAAGTGTATGGTTTTCAAACAAGAAATTGTATAACAATTAGATGTAATTTTTGCGAGTATTTTCAATTATTAATAACAATTTAATATCACTAAAGAAAAAAAAACTAAATCTTGTTTATTATATTGTTTACCATAATTCGTGCTTTAAATGTTGAAATGCTTATCAAGAAACCGGTCAAAATTTTTGTTTTCCACTTAGTACGAGTATTATTCGTATTCGTTTGTGATCTGATAACAGTATAAAGTATAAAGAAGATGTACTCTTCTTAATTATACGATTGTCGCGCTAATGTATGTATTTAAGCCTCTTTAATAGCTGTAACAAATCGTAATTTCTCTTGCAAAGCAGTTCTTAATACAAGATTTCTTTTTCGTCACTTCTTCTCTTTTATTTGTCTTGTTTTACATGTTTATTTAACGACGGCAAGATAATTACTTTAATAATTAAGTAATTTAACCGATGATAAATGAGTTTATATTTTTGCGCTTTGCAATTTTAGACTTTATCATTAATATTCATAAACATTGAATAAACGGAATTTAAAAATTACGCTTTTCCAGAATGGTGAAATTAAGCAATTTTGCAGTCAGTGATTGATTGTTTCGCATTCTCTTCAATAATTAAACGTACGTATATGCATAATTTCAAGTATAAAATACAATATTGTATGTATATTGTCATACCACTAGCCACCAGCAATACAGAAGTGTAAAGGATAGGCCTATAGGATGTGCAGGCTAGTGGGTGCAATTTAAATTAGACATTATCAAGACAATTATTGTTATGTAAATCTCAATAACAATAAGGGTTAGAATATATAATACTGGTCATTAATATACAATGTAGAACAAACGAAAATTGATTCAATCTAATACTAGTAAATACATTATGTAAATCAATAGGCTATTCCACAGTAATCAAAAATAGTAAAAGTTTATTGAAAATATGAACGATAATAGTTAAAGGGTAAGGAAAACCATATTTCTTTTATTATAAATTATTCCTTCTAGAAGACACGGGGAGTTTTGCTTTTGGTGATGCAGGACATGTGCATGAGTGTTTGAGCAAATAGGATCCAAGTATGACCTACGATTTTGAGAAGCCCCGCCCTAACTAAGAATATACTTCTTCGGGTGTGTCGGATCTGTTGGGTTGCTGTTCGGGTGACGTTCTAATTTCTTTGTTTTCATAAAATGAGAAGAAAAAGTGAAATAAATTAAGTATAATAATTTATTTTATGTCTCTAATAATGAATTATAATATTACAATTTAAATATACATTATTTTGTAATTTGTTTAACATTTTTTCGTGGTTTGTGAACCACTGTTTGTTTACTTCTGGTATATCCACATTACCTACGTCACAAAGTTACTTTAAATTTCGGACCTTAATATCTCGCTTATTTGGAGGAATTTTTAACTCGGGCTTTCACATGTGATCTTATATTTGTATGTACTTCAAGGAAAATTTTTTTTTTAAATATCGTGGAATAGCCTATTGTTGATACATATTTATAATGATGATATACGAAATGTGGCAATTAAATAACAAGATTGATCTTAGAACAATGACAATGTATAGAAATATTACCACCTTCAATGTACTCTACTCCCCAAACCCTACACCGCCTGATGCGAATATTCCATTGTTGGAAGCAATGCCTGCAGGCCTTTTTTACCTTCAGTTACTTTTAGGTAAGGGAGGTATTGTCTTTGGTCAAAAAATTCGGTGGTGAGTTTTTAATGAAAAAGCACGTTTTAAGGTCCCTACAATACGATTTTACTGGTTTTACGATGATGTCTCTATGTGTGTGTGTCCGTGTGTGTGTCCGTGTGTGTGTGTGTGTGACAATTTTTTCTCCGACGATAACTCCAAAACTACAATTCTAAAAATTATGATTCTTTCGTATTCCTCTTCCTTACAACCCTAGGAAGATCTGATTAGATTTTGGTTATAATTGGTCAACCGGAAGTACCCTTATTTGAAGTTCTTAACAGTTTTTCTTGAAAATTCGCAGTTAAATATCATTTTCGACATTTTATGTGATAATCAATAAAAAGAATATTTTATTCTCTATACGGTTTGATTATACATTTTCCTTCATATTCAATAGATATAGAGTTATAGAGAGATTAACTTTCGAAAATCAGTCAGCTTTGCAAAAATTATGAAAACAACAGATATTCAAAAAAATCTAATTCACAGATGTCAGTGGTAAGTGCAAAACCAAAGTGGAAAGTATATGATCTGAAAGTGATATAAGTGACAGAGTGTCTCTCGCCAGTGACTTGCATTTGCGGCCTCGCCTCAAGATAGGAACTTATAATGCCAGAAGTACGAGAAAGGCAAAAGAGAAGATGGAAGGACTGTATAGCAGAAGATTTGAGAGAGGAAGAACTGTGTCACGAAGGTGCTTTGGACAGGAATGAGTAAAAGAGAAGAGTAAGAAACAGCGACTTCTAATAAAATAGGGAAAAGTTGAAGCAGGAGGAAGTGTTAAGTGCAATACATAATGTACGTTCGTATTCGTATTAAAATTTTATTAGATTTTAGAATCTTTTCAAAGGAACTTTCAGTATGGATATGTAAAAAATAGTGTGTTCTTGTTACAATTATACAGGATATATAGAATCTTTTTCAAGGAACTTTTGGTATAGGATATGTACAAAATACATCGAATTGACGGAAGGTTTTGTGCTGGCCACAACAGATTTTTTTACATTTTCTTTGAAACATCTTGTATAATTAATTTATATATACTAATATTATTCGCAAGTTTGTTATTGTTTGAAATGTTTAAAAACATTTAACATGCAGTTAAATTTAACAATGAGTTAAAACTTTTATGTCTTACTAGTATGTTATTGTTTTATAACAACCTCAAAATTAGGTCCGTAAATAATACCCTAGGGCGTATTAAGTTGCTATGGTAATGTTGACAACAAACTGAGGTTAATAATACTGATACTAACATAAAGTGCAGTTAAGGTTAAGAAGCATTGTGAATTGTAGTCGTTTATAATCATATTTGTTTCATCACAAATACAAACCAGCATACTTCTTATTCTTAGCAATAACATTTCTCGTCCATATTGACAGAAAAATACCACAAGAAATATTTTTTTTGTTTGAAAAAATGCTTTGTTTACAGAAACAAAATAGATAATATTTTGTACCGCATTCACAGGCTACTTTGTAAGTTGTATTAAAATTTTGTGATTTATTATTTTTGTTTGATAAATTCTAGTCAGACAAAATATTTATTAAGAATTTCTAGTAAGACATAAAACGTTGAAGGCACCACGGGTGTTAAACGACAATAATGCCTTCGGTCAACGTATTCGCCTCGGGCCAGAGGCCCTCGACAGTACACTGTTGACCTCAGGCATTATTGTCCTTATAACAACCCTTGGTACCTTAATTACTATTATGAACCCGGGCATAAGTATAGTATTATGTATAAAAGCCCCCGTTGTATTTGAAGTTGAACAAAGTGAAAATATTGTCAAACGTCAAGTTTGGCCAACTTGACATTTATTTATCCCTCAAAAATGTGTATCTCTGTGTGATTCATGAACTGTTGTCGAGTTTAAATGGTATTTCGTGTAGCAGCACATGTATAATGTTGTTGGTTATTATCATAAAACGTTGTAGTATTTTGTTATCAAGTGCTTGGCCATATTTCACACGGGCGACACAGACAGGATGAATTCCTGTGCTGGGCAGCAGGAGGCAACGGTTATAAATCTCGACCCATTGACTACGGGAATAATTTGCGGTTAGCAAAAACGCAATTGTGCAGACCTACAATTCCAATCTATGTAATGTTATTCCTGACATTGTTTGTTTTACGTCCACAACAGCTTCTGTTTTATTTATAAATCAGCCACTATATTTCACTTCAAAACACAATATACATCACAAGTTTTCAACAGGTTACAAAGGTTACCAACATAACACTGATTCAATCAAAAACAAATATAACAAATGTCGTATTCAAGTGTCTTATAAATTATTTACTAAAACTTAAGAGCATTGCCGGTCGCTCAGCGAAATCAGTTTTGTAGCTAGTATGACACTAGTGCAGACAAACTTCTTACGTTCCCTCACTACTTTTAAGATTGCTAAGTTTGCTTCTCTCTGTCTGCTTTTATATGTGTTTGTCCTTCTCTAAAGCATAAGGGGAAAACTCAGCCCGTGTTGTGAAGCAAATTGTTGGAGTGAGAGAGGAGATGTGTGTAGTAGAGGGGGAACATATTCTCCTAACACTTTCTCCTCCATAGTCTATCGTTCCGATTTCTGAAATAAGCGGCAAAAAGGGGTTTAGTAGAAATCAAATCACAGCTAAACTAAAACAGATAATATAGATTTTTTTTCACAGACTTACTACTAAAGGTGGGCGCTATGGGGGTGACCCAAACATTTTTTGTATAAAGTACAGTTTTCGTGTTAAAAATAAATTTTAAAATAGCAATTTTTATGATGTTTTTTGAACTAAATTTAAATGCAATAGAAATTAATAATTATGCAAAATAATTGATCAGCCCCATGCATTGATCTATCTACTACACAATGGAATCAAGTATGAAGTTTTAACTTAATATTTACGAGTGTAGTTTGATTTCTACTAAAGTGCTGTTTAGCGTAGCACCGGCAATCGCCTTAATATTTTAATGAAAATGGATGAAGTTAAAAAGGATCAAAATGATTTAATAACAACATACTTCACATCTTAATAAATAAAAATATGTTATTTTACTTCAAGAATTCAAAATTATTCATTAAACCATAATAATGCTGTTGTGATGTTATTATTACTTTGTTACTACTCGTATTCTTAAATAAAAGTGATTTTTGTTCCTACCATAATGATTTCTTGTCTTATTTTTGAGCAGAAACAAAGTTAGATAAAATATCCTTATGTAAATGATATTTTTTTGTATAAGATTTGCGAAAAAGTTGTTTAAATTTTCGAACGCCTTTGGTAAACAAAGTGTTAAACATTCGTACGTAATTTTTATAACAAACTTACACTAGAAGTGTCTTTTTACATACAGGGTTTCTCTTAAATAGGGGGACATTGCTTAACTACAGATTCCTGAGGCTAAAATAAGACGATGTAACCAAACTTGCTTCTACCGGAAAGTGTACCATTTAGAATTCTGCTTCAAAGTTCTTCGAAAAAAAAAATTTTGCTTATAATAATTGAACGCTTTATTCGATTTGGATGAAATTTGGTATGACAGTTTATATGGTTATAAGTTAACTTTTAAGGTGATACTTATTATTAGTGAAGCACTAGTGTATTAAACTTAGGAGTCCCAACATTAATTAGATCGTAACTTTTTAATGGCAATGCCGAAAACTTGAAATTATATTTCTTCAGAAAGATACATTCAATTGTAAACTTTTGACTCTGTGTGTAATTTGTGATATCTGTTACGGTTCACACAGAAAAAAATAAAATCTGAGTGTCTGCACTGCTAAAATTTTAAAATAAATTTAATCTAGCAGTCTATTCAAATGTCAAACAAGTAATTTTTAATGACTTTGAAGCAGAATTCTGGCTAAATGGTACACTTTCCGGTAGAAGCAAGTTTGGTTAAATCGTCTTATTTTAGCCTTAGGAATTTGTGGTTAAGCCATGTCCTTCATCATATATCCTTCACAATACCACCAATCTCGTCAATGAATTGGAAGAATCTCGAACATTTAGAAGAGTAGGAGGAAATACAATACATATATAGCCTAATATGAAAATGGCGAGAGGTATTGTGCTAGCCACAACAGATTTCCATAATATGGGTTGACAACAATCCATAATTCAATTAGAAATCAGCCTTTATCACAGAGCACCACAGGGGTCACTTTTGTGCCATTTAAAATTTGAAATATTTGAATTTATGTATATCTTTTATGCTAATACATTATTAATAATCTATTTTCTTTTCGAGCTTTTGTGTAATGATGATAGGGATAGGAGTGACGACATATGGTTTCATATATTTATTTACATAACACTTGCTATGCGAATAATGTGTTTAAAACGCATTTAACTTGATAGCTTTTGATGTAAAATGTTTACAACTAGACCGAATTCGCTTTGGGAATCCACAAAACACAATGAAATTATGCGAACAGCGCTTCATCGCAAAAAATAAAACAATTTGACCCGCAACACAAGTGGTAGGCATGAATTACAGAATTTAACAGTTTACACGGCTTCCTCCCGTTGCTGCTTATTTTACAACGAGCGCAGATTAACCGCGCGCATAATTCACTTGCGAGCTTAACAAAATGTAAATATTATTACATAATAAATAACGCCGTTGAAGGCACTATTTGCATGGAAACTTTTACACTAACACGAATACGGAGATTTGGATATTCACTGCTATTTATAATAACAACGAAATGCATGCAGATTAGATTATAGAAAGTGAATTTGATTCCAATAAAGAAAAAAAATTATTGTTATTGTATTCTTTTATTCTAACTGGGGCATATACCGGGTGTCTACTTGAAATCCGTAATATAGGGAATACAATGTTATTTTCTTCATTTTACTGTAGGTACTGACCTATTATATTTAGAGAAAAGTTGTAAATAATAAAGTTGTTCAGAAATAAAAAGTACACAATACGAGCCTAAAATTAATCACAATTTCATTTTATTTTACAAAAAAAATGCAAATTAAAATTCGCAATGTACAGCGAATTTCAGAGTGCACAAAAGTAAAAACTTTTCATGGTATATACACAAAAAGTAAAAAATTTTCATGGAATAAACATAAAAAGTAAAAACTTTTCGTAGTATATACACAAAAAGTAACCACTTTTCATGGAAAAAACATAAAAAGTAAAAACTTTTCATAGCATATACACAAAAAAGTAAAAACTTTTCATAGGATATACACAAAAAGTAAAAACTTTTCATGGTGTAAACATAAAAAGTAAAAACTTTTCATAGTATAAACATAAAAAGTAAAAACTTTTCATAGTATATACACAAAAAGTAAAAACTTTTCATGATGTAAACATAAAAAGTAAAAACTTTTCATAGTATAAACATAAAAAGTAAAAACTTTTCATGGTATATACACAAAAAGTAAAAACTTTTCAAGGAATAAACATAAAAAGTAATCACTTTTCAAGATATAAACATAAAATTAAAAACTTTTCATAGTATATACACAAAAAGTAAAAACTTTTCATAGTATAAACATAAAAAGTAAAAACTTTTCATGGTTTATACACAAAAAGTAAATACTTTTCATGGAATAAACATAAAAAGTAAAAACATTTCATGGTATATACATAAAAAGTACTTTTTGTGTATTTTTATATTGTATGTAATATTTTATAGGTAAAAATCTGATGTGGCCAACACAAAACCACCCGCTATTTAATTTTTATTAATTTAAATACATACCTACCTACGTATTTACTAACGCTGCAAACTGTTCCTTTTGCAGAAAACTATTGCTTTATTTACTATTTTCTTTTTAAAATGTCACCATTATTAATTTGAAATAAGTTTTCCGACAGTGACATTTATTGTCAGTTACATTCATTTGAAAAATGAACTGTGTAACAAAGGAATAGTTTTTATCTTAGGCTTCGCGACTAATAAAAAAAAATATTTTTAAATTTATCTGTAAAATATATAGTAACAGTATTAATGTATTCCTGTAGAAAATTCAATAATCTTTAATTTTCATAAGACATAAAATGCGAAAAAATGGCATTTAATGATATTTTTTGAAGAAAACCCATTATGAGCTTCAGGTAAAGTGCTTTTTCTGGTTATCCGATTTACAACAAAATCTAATGGCTTCTTTTCATATTAGAATAGGATAGAAATACAAGGTTTCAGAATTTTCTGAATGATAGTATTTGAGTTAGAGCGAAGACAAAATCTCTACACATACACACACACACACATACATACATACACACACACATACATACACACACACATACACACATACAGACATCATCGTGAAAATGTTAACATTGGATTCTAGGGACCTTAAAACGTGGTCATTTACTAAAATCTCGATATGAGATTTTAGTACGATCCCTATACCTCCCTTACCAAGGGTAGCGGGAGGTAAAAATAAAAAAATGTTAATTGGTCAAAAATTAACGACAAAAAATCTTGATGATTCCCCCATATGAGACGCCTCTGGTTGAAATACAGACGGAAAAAAAAGTAAAATTGTGCTTCTAAATAAGTTGTATTCTCTTAGCAAGTTTCAGAATTTTAGTGCAACTAGTACCACAGTTATTAATAAAAATGGGCTTGGTGTGGTGCACTTTTAAAGGCCTGTAACTGTAACGAAAAATTCCCGGATATAAATAAATAAATATAAATATATCATCACGGCATACTACCCATTTCTGGGTGTGCCAGTATCTACAAAACATGTAGACATCGGTAATGATGATTTTACCGTGTGGGCGCTTATCAGGCGTCACCTCACGGACACTCATGGCTGGTGTGGAGAGTGCACCACAGGGGTCACTTTTGTGCCATTTAAAATTGAAAATATTTAGCGTCTGTCGGGATCGAACCCGGTTCCCCCGGGTTCTCGACCAGACACTCAGGCACGCGGCCACGGGACCTCATTTCCGGACATACCTTCATATAACATTTTTTGCTCAAAATGAACTCAGGAATACGCTATTCTTTTTTGTTACACGAGCTCTGATACACCCTGTATATAATAAGTACATGATTTTCGTGGTTTTAATGAACTAATAAATAATGTAGGACACATGTCGATTTTCCTAAACATTAAAATAATTACAGCAATCATAAATTTCCCCGAAAAAAATTATAATCATTAGCATAGTAATTAAAAACTTGAACGAGGAAGGGAAAAAGTGTAACAACTTAACTAGAACTTTTGACACAAATCAAAGAGTAATTGTTTTTGACAGTTGCCTGCCAACTACAATCGTTCGCAACTTTAATTATTATTTTTTGCTAGAGTTATAGTTAATTTCTCTACAAAGCAAAGAACTTTATTGATATAAATTGCATTATCTGGTGATTATAACACTGCAATCTGTTCAGTTCTAAGTATCCCGGAAAGCAATTTGTTACAAATATTGTACACAGAGGACCATTTAACAAATAATAAAGAGACCCTTGTGATCAAGATATTGACAGGTAATACTCGGGGCGGGATTCTGCAGTGAGACATTCAATTCGTACGAAGACATTACTTAATAGAAACAATAATCTTTTACTGAAATTGAGTTGAATTTTAACAGACAACTCAATAGAAAATTAAGATAATCAAAACAGAATCGATATTTGCGTTATTATATTTTACGTTTAGAACATAAATTTAAATTACTTATACCCGGTTTCTCCAGAGCAACTTAAGTCGTTGTTTATTCCTAAGTTCCACCTTAAACCATTGCATCACGCAAAAATTTTAAAATGTGAGACGTAAGTAGCACTTAAATGTAAGTCGAAAAAATCTGTTGTGGCCAGCACAAGTCCTCTCGCCATTTGCATATTAGGCTATATAAGTATTGTATTGCACTTCGCTTTCGAACCGTCGTTTTATAACAAAATATTACAGAACTTTACCCAAATATTGTTTTTTATTGTATTTAACATGTCTTCTGCACACATATAATTCTAATTATATATATTTTTCATTCTATGAGGATGTTTCTAAATGTCAGAGATTCTTCCAATTCATTCACCAGATTGGCGGTATTTCTGATGGATATACGCATTTTACCACAATTTTACCTATAATTTCAAATATTTAATTAATAAAACAATAAGAAAGATTAAATAAACTTCCCAGAAAAAGCTATCAGAATGTCACTAAAACTGTTGATTTTTGACACTGACATGTGGCATTTACAAACTATGTTATAAACATTGGAATTTGTCAACTAGTTTCCTTAGTGCCTTAACCTCTGCGATTAGACAAGATATAATAAAATTTTTAAGTGTATTAGATGGAGAATTTTATTTTCTTCAATATTTAATAAAAAAAAAAACTCCCAAAAAATTATATTTAGAAGAATTTTTCTAAAAAACTACTACTTCCGGTTGTTCAATTGTTACCAAAACCTTTTCAGCTCGTCCCAGGAATATCAGATTGAGGAAATATTTTTTAAGTCTTATAGTTTTTGAGGAATCGTCCCTCCAACATTCATACATCCATACATACACACACACACACACACACACACACACACACACACACACATCCACACACACACACACACACACACAGACATCATTTTCAAAATGTTATAATCGGATTCTAGGGAGCTTAAATCGTGCTTATTCAATAAAATCTGGATATGCGAATTTTAGCATGAATCCAATACCTCTCTTAGCATCACATATTTTTGTTCACGATTGCAATTACGAGTATAAGTATAATCTACACCTTTTCAACTTCAGCTTTGACGTTTGACAGATGGCATTTTATTTTGAATCGCTAAATTTCAAATTGACCAATCATAGAGCAGCATTACACTATTGCCTTTGTAATTTCGCATGTTCGCATTTAAATTTGCTAGTGCAACGCAATTGGGATAAAAGACCTACTTGCAATTAAGTAGCACTTTAATAATCAACAACTTAAGCTGCTGTGAAGAAACCGGGAATTAATCTACTACAACTTTTATTTGACTCATCTATTCTAAATAAGAAAGAAAATAATCAAGGTGTCCCGCGTCCGAAAAACACCTCTGTATATATTTTATTACCAGTATTTTGAAAAACAATAGCTTTAACACATCTGTAGTTTTGAATGTCCTGAATTTTTTTTTTCTTCTTTCAGGTGTACCAAGTGGTAGACGTAATTGTCAAATCTGGTCCTGCACCTCGACCAGGTTCCTGGATTTTGGAACGCTCAACAGATGGTGTTACGTATCAACCGTGGCAGTATTACGTCATCAGTGACGACGATTGTCTTCAAGTACATGGAATACCAGCAACCACTGGAAAGCCGAAATACGTGACGGACACTGACGTCATCTGTACTTCTTATTACTCGAAATTACATCCGCTCGAAAACGGAGAGGTAAGATGGAAATATTATTATTTTTAAAAATGTATATGACGCCCATGGCATGTAACTCTCCATATTACCCATTTCTGGGTGTGCCAGTATCTACAACACATGTAGACATTGGTAATGATGACGATATATTTTACCGTGTGGGCGCTTACCAGGCGTCACCTCACGGGCACTCATAGTTGGCGTGGAGAGTGCACCACAAGGGTCACTTTTGTGCCATTTAAAATTGGACATATTTGGCGTCTGTCGGAATCGAACCCGGTTCCCCCAGGTTCGCGACCAGACACTCTAATAAAATTATAAAACAAACTATTTCTAAATGAAAACAGAATTAATCTCTTTATAATGCTTTAACTCTATATCTATTGAATATGAAGGAAAATGTATAATCAAACCGTATAGAGAAGAGCATTTTCTTTAATATTTATTATAACCTAAAATGTCAAAAATTAATATTTAACTGCGTTTTTTTTTTAAGAAAAACTGTAATAAACTTCAAATAATTTAATTAGCTGTTCATATGGATGTAAAGAAGAGGAATACGAAAGAATTATAATTTTTAGAATTGTAGTATTGGAGTTATCGTCGGAGAAAAATTTGTCACACACGGACTCACATACACACACACACACACACACACACACACACACACACACACACACACACACACACACATACATACACACACATACATACATACATAGATACATACATACACACACGTACATACATATATACATACATACATACATACATACATATATACATACAGACATCATCTTAAAAATAGTAAATTCGTATAGTAGAGACGCTAAAACGTTCTTATTTATTAAAAACACCACCGAATTTTTTGCCCAAAAAGACAATACCATTCTTACCTAAAGGTGACGGAAGATAAAAATAACAGATATATATTAAAATTTTGTAAATTACATTTTTGCCCTCCTGAAGTGTAATGGGAACTTTACAATTGTATACACAGCAAGTGTAACCTACATTTTACGCTTACTGTGTTGTAACTTGTCTAACTATGCGCTAAAATAATCAAAATACACTGGACGTTTATGGGCATTTAGAAAAGAAATCATCTTTACTATAATAAAGTTCTTGTAAAAAAGTACTACCTACTTAAGTTATTTTTTTACTTTAACATTTCCTATATTTAAAATTAATTTATATAAACCAAAATCACGGCAGCGACATCTGTCATTAAGCGAAAATTGCTGAAATGTCAAATTTCGATACCTACCTATTATTTATTACGAAGAAAACATGAGCAAATAAATATATTATCAGTCATAAACAACGTCTATTATTACAAATAAATTTTCGCTAGAAGAAGTACTCTAATGAAGGTAAGTAAAATCAAATTTGGAAATTTACTTAACCCCAATATTTTAAACTAACCCTTTTCAGAAGTATAACCTATCTCATTAAAAAAAGTGATTTTCATTATCGTCGGCCAAAAAATTTGATACAATTCTCGTGCGTGAAGTTTTTTTACAGCGCTCCAGCTAATAAGGTACTCACCTTAAGGGCTCGTGCCTTAAACAAAGCTGTAGCGCTGTAAAATACAACTTACACGCACTCGAATGTAAATAACTATATTATGTTTAAGTCCTGGATACATTTTTGTTGAAAAAATACAACGGATATGAAAAAAAATATTTCAATTCCGATTTATGACTTGAAATACGTAGACCAAATCATATTCATATTTTTTTAAATAAATAAATATAAAATAAAGGTTATAGAGATAATATAAATATTAGGTGTTACAAAAACAATTTCACTTATTGGTGAAGTAATCTATTAACATATTTTTGCAAGCCGCTTCGCCTATCCGGAATTGAATCGTGTTCTCGATAATGTTTATGGTTATTAGCTAGTGTAATTTATATTAGTAAGCTACGTTTACCAGGCCGATAAAAATGATTTAAGTTCTGTGGTAATTGCAGATTTTAACGTATTTTAAATCTCTTTATACTGGTGGATTACTTTTATACTTTTTTACAATGCGTCCATTTGGACGGAACGTTGCCTAAACGTACAGTAGTTTGTTTTTTCCAAAGCGCACTTTGTTTCACATAGAGATAAGGAACAGCTAGTCTGCAACTGCAGTAATTAGAGCTTTAATGCGAAACGTCACGAGCAAAAATGTTAAATAGTTACTTCGTTTTATTTTATGCATCGTGAATTGATTTCCATTTGCTACATTGTTGTATATAACTTTGAAGAAGTTATTACTTCAATTGAACGACTCGTAACTATATTTAATGAACTGGCTAATGTAATTTCAATTTAAATTCATTGGCTAATCATATAAAGGTCAATTTGAATGAAACAATTATTGTGTAGTAACTGTTTCATTGAGATAAATGACTGTGTCTCTTTGCAACCTAAATGTCAATGTTCGTGGGCTTGTATTAATACCTTTTTAGATTAAAATTGATTTACTTTTTGTTTTAAATATCAAATGTGGGTGTATCAATCGTTTAATTACTTTTAATCGACAATGATTTTTTAAAAGCAGCTACACAAAAAAGCGCAAATCAATTAAAACAAATGATTTACATTAGCGATAACAATGTACGATAACGATACAATACAATGATGATGACATATTTATACCGTGCGGGCGTTTACCAGGCGTCACCTCACGGGCACTCATTGCTAGCGTTGAGAGTGCACCACAGGGTTCACTTTTGTGCCATTTAAAATTCGAAATATTTGGCCCAAGTCGGGATAGAACTCGGTTCCTCCAGGTTCGCGACCAGACACTCAGGCACGCTGCAAAATGCCAAATACCCAAGTATCATATGCGTTCCGCTTATCTAATTTTATATTTTTATCTTAAATCAGAGGACTCAGCTTCTCTTTTTGTATTATTTATTCTATTATTATTCTGGGGTCCCGTGGCCGCGTGACTGAGTGTCTGATCGCGAACCTGGGGGATTCGGGTTCGATCCCGACAGACGCCAAATATTTCCAATTTTAATTGGAAATTGACCCCTGTTGTGCACTCTCCACACCAGCTATGAGTGCCCGTGAGGTGACGCTTGGTAAGCGCCCACACGGTAAAATATATCGTCATCATTACCGATGTCTACAGAAATGGGTAATATGCCGTGATGATATATTTATTTATTTTTTATTATTATTATTCTGTATTATTTACTTTATATTTCTTCTTTTTGTTCATTTTCATCTGTGTTTCATTTACCTATATTTTGCATTTCTGTAATACAAATTTTAAAATATATTCATAATAAAATATATTTCATTAATATTTGATAAGTTTTTATACCTCAACGTAATATTAATAATCTCCACATAATTTCCAATGTCAATGTTGACAAATTCAATGAGAAAAAATATAAAATATATATCATCACGGCATATTACCCATTTCTGAGTGTGCCAGTATCTACAACACATGTAGACATCGGTAATGATGACGATATATTTTATCGTGTGGGCGCTCACTTCACGGACACTCATAGCTGGTGTGGAGAGTGCACCATAGGGGTCACTTTTGTGCTATTTAAAATTGGAAATATTTGGTGTCTGTCGGGATCGAACCCGGTTCCCCCGGGTTCGCGACCAGACACTCAGGCACGCTGCCACGGGAGAAATGTCATAAATTATGTTGGGGATTGCTTTGTTTCATGAAATCCAAAATGGAAAAGAATCAGTTTAGGCAGTTCTTAAATTTAGCAAATTCCTAGCTAGGTAACGGTTTAGGAATCGGCCGTTAGTAAATGTTCGATATGCGATATTTAGTATGATCCCTTTACCTCCCTTACCGAGGGTAGTGGGAGGTAAAAATAGTTATTTACACATAGAAGGTCGAAAGAAAAGGTTTACGCCTGCGGACGAAATTTGAAGCCCGACGCGTAGCGGAGGTCTTTTATTCGTCCAAGGGTGTAAACTTCTTTCGGCCCGAGGTATGTACAACGTTTTACGCACAACTGCAATCAAATGAAATGATTTTAAATTATTTTTTAAATACATTTAAAGCTTGTTGCTATATAAAAATATTACGTGGCCAGGTGGCCATGTCACAAAACAATAAGGCGATGCGTTGCATTGCTAACTATTTGGTTATATAAATATTTTTTTAAATGTCAAGCTTGGAGATTTGAGACAATTTCTGAAGTAATTCCTTAGGCAATTCTAATATAATCTAGTGAAAATTTAGCGGAATTAATATCATTTTTTAAAATAAGAGTCTTGATTACATTTCCAATTGTATTTTTGATGTTTTGTTTTTACCAGTTAGCGGGCTCTTTCTGTATTTTACCGCCCGCATATGCTACTTTACGGCCCGCAGAGTGTAATCTTTCAGTCTCCGCCATGGTAACCACGATATAAACAAACTATTTTAAAGCAGATGTGCGTAAAATACATTCCAATCTCTTCTTTATGGGCAAAAGGACATTATTTTTAAAAAGAAAATTAAAATAAGTGAAAAACGTATCTTGGGTTACTGTTGCTCGATTTGAAAATTGAAAAAAAAAATTAAATTTGATTTCGTCTTGATTCGAACTCAGGGTGTTACAACTACAACCTTTCACACAATGCTGTCCATATCGTAACTCGTAATGCTAATGTACATTTAGCCTTAATTAACATTGATGTTTAAAACTGCTCAATAATGTTTCCGTAATTAATTTAAACTGTTAAACTTCCAAGTTTAGTAAATTTATTTACCATCGTTTTTCTTTTTAGATTCACACTTCTCTCTTCCACGGCCGCCCAGGCGCGAACGACTCTAGTCCTGAACTTCTAGCTTTCACGAAAGCTAGATTCGTTCGTCTTCGTTTCCTGAAGCACCGAGCGATAGCTGCTGTAGCCGCTGCCCGCCATGGCGGCCTAGGAGCTCAGGCTTTGGCGAAGAGGCTCTATTACGCTATTAGGGATATCACCATAGGAGGGCAGTGTGTTTGCAATGGACATGCGAGGAGTTGCAGGCACAATGTGCAGAGTGGGGTGAGTGACAGTTGATTGTTTTGTTTTACGATTTGTTAATGTAATAATTATAATACCGATTACTACTCGTATAGGCACGGTTTTTACCTTTTGCTAAGGCTGTGTCCGATGTTGCACTTTTATCACCCTAATATCTAAATCCTAAATTTATATGCCCTAAATCTAGTGATTATTTAGGATTTCAGGAATTAGTTTTTAGGGTTTTGCAGGAGCACACTATGCCTTGAAGTTGACGCGCACTAATTAAACAAATCACATTCGTTGCTATAATTTGTGCAAAATGTCAAATTTACTGTCAAATAGCTTCTTAGCTTCTATTTTATGAAATATAATATTAACATTTACTCTCAAACATCAAATTGAATCGAACTGTATAATTCATTTTTGTTGTTTTAAAGTGTTGCCATACAAACCAATGAATATCACTAATGTACCATTCGGAGTTGTATTTATGTGAAGAAGACCTAAATCCTAAATACTTAATGCCAAAATGAGACATCGGACACAGCCTCAGAAAGGTATTGGAATTATGCTAAAATTTACTCTCCAGATTATAATAAATAAGTTTCAAGGTCAATAGAATCCTATTTTTACATTTTTACAATGTTGTCTGTGTGTGTGTGTGTGTGTGTGTGTGTGTGTGTGTGTGTGTGTGTGTGTGTGTGTGTTTGTCTGTGTGTATGTCTGGATGTTGGAGGGACAGTTTCTCAAATTCTATAAGACTAAAGACCAATTTAACTACGTATTCCTTAATCTGACATTAATGGGAAGAGCTGAAAAGGTTTTGGTAACAATTGGACAACCGAAAGTAGTAGTTTCTTAAAAAAATCTTCTAAATTTAATTTTTTTGAAATTTGTATAATTACAAATATTTAAGATTATAAGATTCTCTATCCATGGTATTGAATATTTTTATTATATCTTGTATACATTTAGAGATAGAGACTCATAAATATATAAAATAATCCGTTATAATCAAATAATGGTACTACCAAGTTCATATCTCTACCTACTTTTGATTTATTGCCCCAAAAGTCAATATACCCCATATTTAGATAAAAACAAAATTTTCAAAAATCTAATTTTTATGTATCTAGATACTTCCCAATACGCTGATTCTAGAATTTGAAACCGCAGATAGATATCTCTTTTCGTTCTCGAGATATTTAGATTCAAAGTTTTGCTCAAAACTGCCCATTTTTGGGTAATAACCCAAAAATGGGTCGAGATATGAATTTGGCGACAACACCATTCGATTCTACGGGCAAAATTACATAAGCACACCAATTTTCATAATTTTTGAACACCGCATACAATCTCTAAAGCAAAATAACTGAAAATAGCCAAAAATCGCAAAAATCTAAGGTGTACCCCTTACGATTTTTTCAGATTTTGGCCATTTTCGGGGGTTTTCAAACTTTTATTCATAAAAAATGAACCGGTTGGACAAAAACTATGAAAATTGGTACACTTATGTATTTTTTCCCGTAGAATCGAATGGTGTTGTCGCCAAATTCATATCTCGACCCATTTTTGGGTACTAACCCAAAAATGGGTCGAGATAGCAGTTTTGAGCAAAACTTTGAAGCTAAGTATCTCGAGAACGAAAAGAGATATCGACTTGCGGTTTCAAAATCTGGAATCAGCGCATTGAGAAGTATGTAGGTACATAAAAATTAGATTTTTGAAAATTTTGAAGTTTTTGTCTAAATATGGGGTATGTTGACTTTTGGGGCAATGATTCAAAAATGGGTAGATATGTAAACTTGGTAGTAATATTATTTGCTTGTAAAGACAATATTACGTAAGTGTACGCATTTTTAGAGTAATGTATCTAGTACTCCAAATAAATGGCTTACTATTTTCTTTCCAATTACCCGGGTCACAAGATTGGCAACCGAACACCATACGCACAAATCTTCACTCTACGCATAAATATTTGAAAACAACGCACTAACATTAACGTTAGATGACAGGAAGAAATTACTGGATATCAGTCAAATAATCAATAGAACTGTTGCAAGAATTTTTATATGACTTCTAAGTATTAAATTTGAAAAGATATTGTTTTTTAAAGAGCCTCAAATTTGAAAATATCACGAAATATCCTTTAGATATTTTACAATTAATTTTTGAAATTTGGATAAAATTTTGAATGTCACATGATCTGAAACAGAATGTGACGTCAGAGTACGTACATCTTCAGCGGTTCTAAGGTGTCAAGTGTATTGTCAAAGTTGTCAAACAATTGTCAAATAAGAATCACGACCAGAACTTTAAAGTAAAATATATTATCAATTTATATAATAAATTCAGTTTTTATATTTTATTTTACCTCAACTCTTTAACACCCCTTATTTCGGTAGCAGTAAAACAATCGTTCTGATATAAATTCAGCCATCATCCAGTTATAGACCTTCGGTTCATTGTCCGATTTAGCTTGAGTGTAATTTGAATTAGCCATTATTACTTTATTATTCATTTACAATGAGCAATGTCAGCGTCAAATGTCAAATAAATAAACGTAGGTGATGGAAAAACTATTTTCCTATTGGCTATTAATGATGTAATGTATGTGCTTCTACGTCACAGGAGTGGGGGGTAGTTTTTCAGGACGCCAATCTTTTTATTTAATTATTTCCATAAATAACAACAAATTATTAAAATAAAAATTATTACTAAGAAAATCATTCCATAAACTTTCATTTAAAATAGATTTTGAAAAATGTGAAACAGGCTCATTTATTTTCCGCCTCTACCGGTTTCGACTCGTCACCTCATGTGTCTTCTTCAGGAGGCAAAAATATATAATTTTCATCACCTTTCCAGTCAAGAAGTTCTCGCAGCCATTATCATTAGAATCTGTATAAAATCTTCAATCTCATTAGCTCATCATTTTGAGGACATAAAAATCCTAACTCCATTCTTCGCGATAAAAAGCACGATGGTTTCTTTCTCGGCTGCCATTGCTATTACGCTGCGATGGCGAATGTTCTCGCAGCCACTGCGATATTGATGACTACGCATTTATCACATTCAGCCGGGAACACTCCGCAACCTCAGGTCGGGAGAAATCTGTGACGATTTAATTACAGCGGCCCGATTAATTGTGCCGTGGATTTTTTACGTTATTTATTTATTGATGTTGTTTATGGTGGTATGATATTAACAACGAAATTAAGGGAAAGTTAACCGGAGATTTATTGCTGGAGAAATTGCTTGGGTGATGATGTGTGTGTGAGCAATTAAGGAGAAATATTATAAATTTTAATTGTTGTTGTACAAGATTATGTATGAGGAATAGGAAATTATACGGAAAGTAATACTAATGTAGACGGTAGATTTGCAGTTACGCGAGATTAAAATTATATTTTACGGTAACTGAGTTCGTTAAATCAATGATACCTACCTATGTTTATTTGAGGTACCTAAGTTTAAACCCATTAATCGTCCAGTATATAAAGTTAAAAATATATCAGCCATTTTTATCCACATTTGTAAATGAAAAGTGTCCGGCATAAAATTAAGCCATTATATTTAACATGATAATAGTATATTACATCTTGCATGTTATTTGATATTAATTACTTTATTATTATTGCATAAATTGTAATAAATTATAAAAAAAATCAAATAAATATTTTATTATTATTTATTTTTCTCTAAAACAATCTATAAACGATTGACAGCGCTAAAACACTGCTAGTCATCTCCTAGCTAATCACCCTTAATCACTTGTTCTTACTACCACCCATTGATATTATATGATAGAGTGCCCGTCAGCTAAGAAAATGCCATTTACGTCATCAGCGCAGAAACCAATTTTTGTCATTGCCCTTGGTTGTCATAGCAACGGGTTAGCTTGTTCATGTAATACGCCAGTGTCGTTCGTGTTACGTTCTGACGTTTAGTTCTAATGAAAATGTATCATTTGAAGTATCATATGTTTAATCAACATATCATGTGTGTTTCTAGATTTAAAAAAAGGTTTACATTACACCGACTTAGGATTACTTATGTTATTACAGTCTTTTCCTTTAGGTCTAAAAGATTAACGGAATCTAATTGTCTTGTGTAGTTGTGTACAACGCAATGATGTTCCAAAAGTTTTCAAACTTAAGAAAAGGGATAAGTATTTATAACAATTTGTTAATTTAGTTGTATTTCAGTTTACTTCTGCCTTATCGAGTTTATGAAATATTTTTGTGTCAAGTCGTTTGTTTTTTGAGGTTTTGGTGTACGTGATAATTCGACAGTTGAATCAATTTCATTATTGATATTGTTAATACATTGAGGGCCAATATTTCAATATTTGAACAAAAGTTGCTTATAAAGTTCCCTGAAATAAATAAACGAAAAAAAAGGGGTTGAAATAATAATAATAAACTTAGTTGAGAGACCGAAATATCGGCTCGCACTAAAATAATATAAAATTCCGTCGTGTGATGGCCTAATGCGCTTCCTAAATGAAAATCAAAGCATACGCGGTGAATAGGTATTTTAAAATGTCTCTTTAGCAAATTTACATGTCATTTATCAATAATTTCTGATAATCAACTAAAATAAATAGAAAAAATAACAACTGAAGTGCGCTTTCACTATTTGGTAAAGAATAAGATGACACGCCACTGCCTACAAAATCTATGAGCCTACGTCATCACTACGTCATTGCTTTGCTCATCTATTGATGACGCAAATGGCTTTTTCTTAACTGACGGGCACTCTAGTACAATTACAACTTTCACCTATTGCAAAATAAAATACAATACAATCGTGTCTCGTTCCTGAGCCGTATGCAGTTTATCTTCCTTGTTCTCTACGATTTGAATCTATTCTAATTGGCACAGTGATGTCCACGGTCATTCTCTGCGATTGCAGAGTTCCTAATTACTTGCTGCTAATTAGTAAGTGTTTACTTGTCCTAGGACTGTTGCTATATTGTCTGGCTCCATCGGTCATTGTGCACGTCAACTCTAATTAACAATCAAACGCTCGAACATTCTAACTCGCCCAGCAAGGCAAGCTTGGAACTATTAAAATTTTACTGTCTTGTTACGGAGGATACCTTAGACTTAGATTACCAAGAAAAATACAGAGATAGTATAGTTGGTGGTCTAATTAAGGAGAAGTTAAAATTATCAAATTTGTTAAGTATGTTTGTGATGACACTTTAGAGGCATTTTATGTGGAAGAATTAATTTATAACCCGAAGTTTAGATGATTTAATTTGATACTTATCTTGAACTATAAACTTGATTGTTAGTTAGTGATAAAAGCTGATACAGTATAGCCTCAATAATCCGGATCTTTGTAATTCGGATTCTTCGGTAGTTCGGAGTCCTGTTTACTTGTACTATGTACTCTGTAGTCCGGATTCCGGACAGTTTCGGTAATACTGATGCGTACCTACGTTGTAAATTCGTTTGAAACGTCACCAGACAAGGCAGTTGGCTGCAGCAGACCATCCTACTCACGTACTATTAGTAGTCGAAGTGTTCCTGATTATTGCACTATGGGTCCACGAAAACACATTACGTTCTCTTTACAAACAAAAAATGAGATTCTTGAACAATTAAAAAATGGAGTGTCGAATAAACAATTAGCGGCACGATATGGAGTGGGTACTTCTACCATTTCGGACAAAAAAACAAAAAAAAAAACATATTCAAGAGTAATTGATAATTTTCTAATTGTGCCACTTTTTATCTATGCAGATTTATTTCCAACTGTGATTCTGGGCCAGGATTTATATATGTATTTAAATAAAGCATTACAAACTGCTCACTAAACTGAATTTTGTATCAATACAAGAAAAATCGCGGTAATCCGGATATTTCGTTATTCCGGATTGGTGTGTTTTTATTAGTCCGGATTAACGAGGTTGCACTGTAGAATGAAATTTATTTGAATGTTTATTAATACGAATACGATGTGTACCACTTTCTCGAGGTGGGAATAGTTATTTACATACTTATTGCGGGAAGACACTCTTGACGACGACCAGAGGCGGCTTAAGGCGTGAGCCACTTAGGCACAGACTTAGGCCTCCTGGCTTTTTGGGTAAGGAAGGTATTGTTGTTCAAATACTCTCTCAAACATTCTCTTTACAATTAAATAATATTACTATCAAGTTTATATCTCTACCAATTTTTGAATTATTGCCCCAAAAGTCAATATACCCCACATTTAGATAAAAACTTCAAAATTTTCAAAAATCTAATTTTTATGTACCTAGATACTTCTCAATGCGCTGATTCCAGATTTTGCAACCGCAGGTCGATATCTCGTTTCGTTCCCGAGATATTTAGATTTAAAGTTTTGCTCAAAACTGCCCATTTTTGGGTAATAATCCAAAAATGGGTCGAGATATGAATTTGGTGACAACACCATTCGATTCTACGGTCAAAATTACATAAGTACACCAATTTTCATAATTTTTGTCCACCTGGTTCATTTTTTATTAATAAAAGTTTGAAAACCTCTGAAATTGGCAAAAATCTGAAAAAATCGTAAGGGGTACACCTTAGATTTTTGCTATTTTTGGCCATTTTCAGTTTTATAGCTTTAGAGATTGTATGCGGTGTCCAAAAATTCTGAAAATTGGTGTACTTATGTAATTTTGCCCGTAGAATCAAATGGTGTTGTCGCCAAATTCACATCTCGACCCATTTTTGGGTTACCACCCAAAAAAGGGCAGTTTTGAGCTAAACTTTGAATCCAAATATCTCGAGAACGAAAAGAGATATCGACTTGCGGTTTCAAAATTTGGATTCAGCGTATTGAGAAGTATCTAGATACATACAAATTAGATTTTTGAAAATTTTGAAGTTTTTTTCTTAAATGTGGGGTATATTGACTTTTGGGGCAATAATTCAAAAATGAGTAGAGATGTAAACTTGGTAGTAATATTATTTGTTTGTAAAGAAAATGTTACGTAAGTGTACGATTTGGGTATAGTTTTTCATCATTCTCTCTCATGTTGTACTGAGAATTTCTGAAATCCCTCCAATAAAGAAAAATTAAAAACCCCAAGAATGGAAATGAAACATCATTATAATATACCGTTCATCTCGTTTAATATAAATGAAATATCTCGTTCCGTTTCAGCAGTTTGAAATATTTATCTGCTTGGAAAAGAGCAATAATACTGCCAGATGTAGCCTTATAAACGCTTCGCTTTTCACAATAAAAACTAAATACTAGAAAGGAAATAATGTATCAGGATGACAGCTAATTACTTGAAGCAACAAGACTGAATCAGAAATTACACGTCTCGATGTCGCATAAAAGAAGACGGATTAAAACAAAACAAGAGAACGTAGAGTAGGAACATGGATGCAGGGTGTTCCATTAGGAAATATTTAATCACCCTGAAAGCATTTCAATTAGTCTTTATAATAACAATTTCATTATGCTACGCGTGCATGAAGATATTACTATAAATGACCGTGCTCTATTCTCGAACCATTAATCTCTATCCTGTGATTTAGTTCTGACAGTCCTATCAAATGAGAAGGATTTCATTTGCTGTTCCATCTCAAAGAAAAGGTAGACCAGGCTGTTGTAAAGAGGATTAATTTGCCTTACGATTATTGCTAGATTCAATTTCCATATTTGAAAAACAAAAACTTTTAAAATTCTTTCAATCAATGGTTTTAGCTTTGTAAAGAATTAATTAATTACTTAATTATTTACTTTAATTGAACAACAGAATAGCTTTGTTCGCCCTAGTGTTGACTTTCTTACACTAACATGTTTTATGAGAAATGGGCAGCTTCTGGCAGGCTATTCGATGACAAAAATTTTAAGAACTAGTGCTCACGTTTCTGACCTGACTCGCGAGGTAGTGTAGAAAGTGCAGAGTAGGAGTGGGGGTAACTAAATGTTGTTCGGTAGACATTTTAATTCTATCCTATCTACACATCTGTTTGTTAACCTAAAATTTTACACATTGAGAAAAAAAATAATAATGGATTCAGATATAGTATATTCTCTTTGTTTTGTTATATAAAGAATTAATTAATATATCTGTCTCTGAATCTGATGAAGAATCAAGTGATGATTGATCTTCGTCAGAATCGTTTATTAGTTCAATCATTATGCTCTTTAAAACAGACATTTCTGCAGTCACTTCTTTGCAGCTTTATGATATGACTGTGTTTATAAACAATCTAACCTTTTACACCTTTGGCTACGCTTGGCTTGATTACTCACAACTGAGCAAACTTGCCCAAATATACACTAGTGTGTTTTATGAAAC
Organism: Ophonus ardosiacus; assembly: GCA_943142095.1. Taxonomy (NCBI): domain Eukaryota; kingdom Metazoa; phylum Arthropoda; class Insecta; order Coleoptera; family Carabidae; genus Ophonus; species Ophonus ardosiacus. Next base: position 2,364,720 of record OW964831.1, read on the forward strand.
CACAAGAATTAGACTGAACTAGTGTACACTACACTGCACTGCACTATTCTGCTCTGAACTTCAAGCACTTCTCATCGAACAGAGCTAATATTTCACATAAAACAAAGTTTACGATTTAATTAAAATTAAATGTATTAATAAACAAAACAATAATTCTGTAATGAAAATCATGTTTGTGACAAATCTTAAATTATAATTAAATTTTGCATCATTCTGAAACGATTTGTGTAACGGCGCCACAGGATGACGTCATCATTTGACATAACTTTAATAAAACGCCGTTAGATGTCGAAGTAATAGTACTTGAACTCGAAATATAGAAGAATCTGTTGACATCATATAATCTGTTTTACATGCTCATGTAAACTTTTTAACATATGACGTCATTGTTTTTAGTGATATTGTATTCATGAAGTAAACCGCTTGATTCGCTGGATGGCCTTTACATATAATTTAAAATATCGATACCAAAAAGATAAATTAAAATACTAACCTCCAAACTATTGTTGAAACGTCAAACAGGAGATCTACATTACCTGTACAAACCTTGTACAAACAAACACAAAGGCTTTACGACCATTCATTGGTGCGGCGTAATTATACGTCATACATGGCGGGAATTCAAATAATCAAATTTCATTATTTTTTTTCTGCCTAATTAACAAAAATTTTGTCAAAAGAAAAAATATGGGTGGCAAGTTTTACCTGCTCCTCAATTATGATTTAAAAGTAATGAAGTATAGTTCATCTAGGGATCATTTTCCGAAGACTCGTTATCGTTTTATTATGGGTGCACAATAGCTAAAACCGCAATGCCAAAATATTTCGGTCCGTACAGTCGACCAGTTCAGTATTTGCAATGCTGGTATATATTTTACGCCCAGTATTCGACTGTATAATATTAGCAAATACAGCCCTGGTAATCGGTTTAGAAAATCTGGAAAGTGCAGTCTTGGTCTACAGTCGAATACTGGGCGTAAAATATATACCAGCATTGCAAATACTGAACTGGTCGACTGTACGGACCGAAATATTTTGGCATTGCGGTTTTAGCTATTGTGCACCCATAATAAAACGATAACGAGTCTTCGGAAAATGATCCCTAGATGAACTATACTAATTTATTTAAACTATGTAAATGTATAAGAATATTTTGATCCTTTTAACTTATTGTGTATAAAGAAATTCAGATTTATTCGGAACTTTAATAAATATTTTATGAAACGTATAAATGCTTCGTAAATTGCAAGCAATTTAATTCAAGTAGTAGCACAAACGAGGTATTATTAAAGAAAAGAATGAGTTGAAAAAAGTAATATGCGGAGGTACAATTTAATAAGATTTGATTTCGAGGTAAAAAGTAAAATAAACTGGTATAATATTATACTTTCTTGCGAATTCCTCGGATTCAATTCTTGGCGGCAAAAATACGCGCAAGTAGCTCGTCGAATAACGGGAGCGAAACAGTGATTTCCTAGGAATGTCTGGATTGCAAATAAATAGTTTCCTATGTCGCACAATTTCGCATTCCGCAAACAATCTTCTCCGACGCAAAAACCGTTCGGAGTTGGCTCAACAATGTTCCGGATGGCTAATTGACAAAAATTGCGCTGCTATTAAAATTTCATGCTGTTTTGCCAGCGCGATTTGTGTTTAAATATTTTTACGAGTTGCAATCGTTGCAGTGAATTAAAACATAAAATGAGTTTTTACTGTGAAGGCTTGTATACACTGCAATTATTCTCAGGAAATTAATGTAAGCGAGGATTCTTCTGCATTACGAACCGATAGAATTGTAATTATGTGATTGCTTCGAGCTTTTTTGTTATGTAGTTTACACTTTATATTGTCAGATAACTTTTATGTTTTTCATTACAGCAAGAAATAAATACCGTGAATACATATATCTGCTATCATTTCAAATATTTTACCTTCTTACATGTAACTTCATATTAGTTTTATATTAAAATATATGAGATGAGACAAGTATTCAACAAACATAGTTATTTGGCGTTCAACACAATATTTTCGTTCATAAGGCACGAAAAATTCTGATATAGACAACATGTTGGTAAGGGAGGTATAGGGATCGTGCTAAAAATCACGTATCGAGATTTTAGTAAATGACCACGTTTTAAGGTCCCTAGAATCCAATTTTAACATTTTCACGATGATGTCTGTATGTGTGTATGTGTGTGTGTGTGTGTGTGTGTGTGTATGTATGTATGTACGTATGTGTGTGTATGTATGTATGTATGTATGTGTGTGTGTGTGTGTGTGTGTGTGTGTGTGTGTATGTGTAGGGATTTTGTCTTCGCTCTAATTCAAATACTATCTTTCAGAAAATTCTGAAACCTTGTATTTCTATCCTGTTCTAATATGAAAAGAAGCCATTAGATTTTGGTGTAAATCGGATAACCGGAAATGGCACTTTACCTGAAGCTCATAATGGTTTTTCTTCAAAAAATATCATTAAATGCCATTTTCTCGCATTTTATGTCTTATGAAACTTAAAGATTATTGAATTTTCTACAGGAATACATTAATACTTTTTCTACATATTTTGCAGATAAATTTAAAAATAATTTTTTTTATTAGTCCCGAAACCTAAGATAAACACAATTCCTTTGTTACACAGTTCATATTTCAAATGAATGTAACTTACAGTAAATATCACTGTCAAACAACTAATCACTTCAAATTAATAATAGTGACATTTTAAAAAGAAAATAGTAAATAAATCAATAGTTTTATGCAATGGTACAGTTTGCAGCGTTAGTAAATACGTAAGTATGTATTTAAATTAATAAAAATGGATAGGAAAGTGTGGCGAAGGAAGATTGTTGCGTAACTATTATTGTGGTCCGGATGGGGTTATTCGCTACCGAAAATCGGTCACTTTAATATGTTCTTATGTATGAATGCTATGATGATTGTGGACAAGGCGAAAGAAGAATGTTGTTAAAGAGTGAAGTGAGTCAGCTGAGCTCTTACTCTTATCCCTGTTCTTATTGTTACTATTGGTTCCGGGTATTTGCTAGACCCCTAAGTGGGAATCGCATGATTTTATGTACGTATGTATGTATGTATGTAAAAATTAAATAGCGGGAGGTTTTGTGTTGGCCACATCAGATTTTTTATATTGCATGGTTAAATACTCAGCGGGAGGTTATGTGCTGGCCACATCAGGATATGAGCCCATTTTCTAGAGAGCCACAGCTGCCATATGCAGCAACCCACATTACTTCAGTGGTATGCGCGCATTCGTTAAATTTAATATGAAGCTTTGTGTAATGGCTCAAAATTATTTTGTTTTGAAATATGTTAATAATATGCAAAATGGCGATCATAAGGCAATCATTCTAGTCTCGCTATACAGCCGATCTACCGGCATACAATAATCCTAAACAAGTTATTATTGCAAATCTTTATTGTAATTATAACAAAGAAGACTCTTTTACATCAAGTAATTATTGTATTCAAGTTCCTTCCATGAGGCAGTATCAAAGATATATAAATAATTACAACAATTAATTAATTATCTTCACAATAACTAAGTCTATCTTTTCCTTTTAGCATCCAGAATGCCAATGTCAGCACGGTACCTGCGGACCTCATTGCGAACGCTGCTGTCCTCTAATGAATCAAGTAGCTTGGGGTGCTGGCAGTTCCCGAGACGCAAGAGTGTGCGAGCAGTGTCAATGTAATGGACATGCAGAATCCTGTATATATGATGAACAAGTAGAAGCCAAAGGATTAAGTATAGACACCTTAGGAAGAAAACGGGGTGGAGGCGTTTGTGTTAACTGCACGGTAAGAAGAAAAATACATACATAAATACAATCACAATATTTTTGCCACAATACGAGGTGTGGCAATTAAATAACAAGATTGATCTTAGAACATTGACAATGTATAAAATTACACAAAACAAATATTGCTACCTTCAATGTGCTCTCCTCCCCGAACTCTACACCGCCCGATGCGAATATTCCATTGTTGGAAGCAATGCCTGCAAGCCTTTTTTGTTAGGTTGTTCATAAGCTCTGCCGCTTTTTCTATGACTACATCTCGGCCCCGAATCTGGTGCCTTTTAACACAGAATTACAATTTGGGAATAAAAGTAAAGGCCTATTTATAATGATGTAACGCAAGCGGTAACGTAGTTGCAGTAAGGTAACGCAAAAGATAAATGTAAGGTACAGCCTAAAGGCCTATTTATAATGAAGTAACGCAAGCGGTAACGCAGTTGCAGTAAGGTAACGCAAACGATAAATGTACGGTACAGCATATACCGTTTTATAATGAAACGCAACGCAGAGCCGCAGAAGTAACGTAACGCAACGCAACGCCAAAGCTGACCAACTTTCATCTTTTCACCTTACTTTTTTACCGCTATCCAATCAGAATTCAGTGTTTCAGTTTTACTACAAAAATCTGTATTATCGACATGTTCATGAACTGTCAAAATTACACAATAAATTCTACATTTTGTGGTTAGACCGGTTAGATTTTCAAAGCGATACGAAGAATAATTATGGATGATAAAAAATTAACCGAATTAATCAAGAATCACTGAGTCAGGAAGAACATTGCCGCTGCTATATCGTCGTCACTGTCCATTTCTATTCAAATTATTTTATACACTTATTTATATGTCATGTGTCATAAAGACTAAATAAGCGAGTTGAATTTCAACGATTCTTTTGATTGGTTAGAAGTGCTATCTTCGGCGGTTATTATAAATCACATATTTTGTGTTTGCGTTACTGATTACGTTGCATCGTTGCGTTGCGTTTTACGTTACTTCATTATAAATAGGCCTTAAGTTGACCAACTTTCATCTTTCTACCTTACTTTTGTACCGCTAGCCAATCAGAATTCAGTGTTACAGTTTTACTAGAAAAATCTGTATTATCGACATGATCGACATATTCGTGAACTGTCATATTTTTACATAATAAATTCTACATTTTCTGGTTAGACCGATTAGATTTTCAAAGCGATACGAAGAATAATTATGGATGATAGAAAATCAATCGAATTAATCGAGAATCATTGAGTCAGGAACAACATTGCCGCTGCTATATCGTCGTCGCTGTCCATTTCGATTCAAATAATTTCATACACTTATTTATATGTCATGTGTCATAAAGACTAAATACGCGAGTAGAATTTCAACGATGTATACAGAATTCTTTTGATTGGTTAGAAGTGCTATCTTCGGCGTTATTATAAATTACTTATTTTGTGTTTGCGTTACTGATTACGTTGCGTCGTTGCTTTGCGTTTTACGTTACTTCATTATAAATAGGCCTTAAGTCACATGGCACTAGGTCAAGTGAGTACGGTTGATGTACCAACACGGTCATTTTGTATTTCGTCAAAAATGTCTTGCCGCCGGACAAGGTGTTTTGTTCCGGCGCGTTGCCTTCATGGAGAATCCATCACATTTCAGCCTTTTTTCTTCTCAAAACCTGGTTAACGAACTGCCCCTCAGGCACCCGATCCATGTGAACAATCACAATGTCAGTGCACGGCCGAGGCGCTAATCGTCTCCGATCTCTTTTCTTCCTTCTTTAAATCTTCTAAACTGCTCGAAAACTTGAGTACTAGATAGACCCTCATCTCCATAAACATTATTCAACAATTCATACATTTCTGTAGCGGATTTTTAAAGTTTCACACACAATTTCATATTGACACTAACATAATTCCGGCGGAGTACGAGAAAGTAGTTAACTTCAATCAAAGGCTACTGCCGAACGGTTTGCCTAATTATCTTGAAATTTTAACAGTGGATGGAGGGACATATTTCCATACATTTCGTTTCGAATGTGATTGACAGTTGCAGTTTTTGACAGTACTGAATCTGTGACGTTCAAGCAAATTTAAAGTTTGCTTTAGTTTGTAGCAATATGTAGTAAGAATACATGAACTGAAGATTGGAAAAAACTATTTTACTACTGACTGTCATATCATTATGGATTTATTTTTATTACATATATGAATCTTTCGAGCTTCAAGCATCAACCAGTTGTAAATTTCTACTGGAATTTTACCTACAAATGTACACATATGTTCTGTTTCTTAAAAAATATACTGTCTCATTGGTCATTAATTAGAAGAAGTAGCGAATTTCCGAATTTCAATATTTTATAAGAGCAGGTTTGGTTCATTTCTTCTTGGCAATTCTCAATTTCGAAGTGATCAATACAAAATTGCGTTATACATTCTATTTTTAACACTACACAATATATTTTATATAATTTATTAGGATTAAACTATAACTTTGCTCTATATTGACGCAACATTGTTGTTATCAACGTTTTGCTTGTTATTAATTCTTCTCATTCTTGTAATCAAAATAAATTGTTATAAAGTGGAAATCATTTCCTTGTATTATGTATAATAATTTAATGAAATTTATACATTTTTTAAAAAGCTGTAAAAAGTACTCTGCCACATTCATTGACATTTTTAGAACAAATGTTTATACCATTGGAAATATCAGTATTCTCTGAATACATAGCAGTATTTTTTTGCTAAATTTGAACCTTTTAAAATATTTATCGTCACTAGAAGTCAGCGAGATCTGGTCGACGTCTTTCAATATGTGGTTTTCGATTCACTAGCGTTATATTAACAAACGAAATCTTCCAATTTATCCTTGTCCTTGTCTTTATCAAAAAACACATTTACTTACGTCTATTATATACATATTTCTACAATTTTCTCCGAATATTATTTAACTGTCAATGTCAATATGTCGGAACAGCTAAATTTATCCTACTGGTAAAATTTTACCAGTAGGTCAAAGTGTCTGTTACGTTATCCTCTTGTTTAGCTAAGACTTATCCTGTTGGCAACGCTAACATGACATTGAAAAACTGAAATAGGTGTTTACCATGTGGATAAATTTTACAGAAACTTAACAGACACTTGCCAGTACATTGAAAAACCGGCCCTTATTCTTTTATAAATCGTTATAAACTACCAGAAAGTATTCCCTTCTTTCAGCACTTTACAACGGGCATCAACTGTGACCGCTGCCTTCCGGGTTACTACCGCCCTTTGGACGTTCCCCCAGAGGCACCAGAACCTTGTCTACCGTGCGATTGCGACGCGCAGGGTTCGATCGAGTGCCGAGAAGATGGCACGTGTGTTTGCCGAGACAGTTTTGCTGGACATCGGTGCGATAGATGTGCCCCAGGATTTGCATCGTTCCCAGAATGTAGACAATGTCAATGTGATAGCAGAGGGACGGTGCTTGTTGGTGATTGCGAAAACGATTGTCTGTGTAAGGTAGGAAATAAATAAATACTTAGAATAGTTATATGGTAGAAATGAAATGGCAGAAGACCTAAGTCATCAAAAAATATCCCTAAAGTAATGACTTCATATACTACTAAGTTTACATAGGATACTAATTTATAAGGCGCGAGCAGTCATGTTACTTTGTTGGTCTTTCTTGACAAGTTTAGGTTAGTGTTCTGTGTTGACAAGCAGATATGGAGACTCGTGACTGAATGACAGCTAGTAATATAAGTGACAAATGTCATCATTTTTCATTTCAAATTTCATGATATTTTCCAATTTCAAGTGGTTTATCTTCTTACTAATGATTCTAGTTTGCGCAGTTATACGATTTTGGTCAGCTGTTTTGTTAAAAATAAACCTTGTAATTTGGCGTCATTTTCTGTTATATATATGATTGACGAATTTTCATTTGAAGAGTCGTATGAATCGGGGGAATTTTCTTCTAGTGATGAAGACAATCTGGAAATATTTGGCGAAAATCCGAGGTCAAAGAATGAAAATTATTTAGAACAGTAATAGTAATCATGTACATACATAGATGTCAAATGTCAATATTTTTCATTCCAAATTTCATGTGATTTATGTAACTCGCCTAGTAAAGTCCACGCACCTGGTGACAAAGAAACCATGTGAACTTACAAAATCTTGATATTTTGAATTAAAATTTATGACATTTGTAAGTTATGTACATGATTACTAGCTGTCATTCTGAAACGGGTGCCCATATCTGCTTGTCAAGATTTGCTTATTTGCAGGGCATTTGCTCCTCTCTAAAAATACATAGTTTAAACATTGATAACAAGAGAAATATTTGAAAAAAAAAAATACCTTTTAAACGGCTTTCAACGGAATTAATGACCCACAATTCCCATTCGAAATAATTCATGACAAGGTTAGTTTCTGAAATTGCTTTTTTAAGCTTTATATGAATGTAAACCGACAACCAAGTGACAATAGTGACAGGATCGATATTCGATCGATATAAAATTTAATGCAAACATTGTCATGCCAACGTACCGGTATAAAAATGAACTACAATTTTTAAATAAATAAATAAATATATCATCACGGCATATTACCCATTTCTGGGTGTGCCAATATCCACAACACATGTAGACATCGGTAATGGTGACGATATATTTTACCGTGCGGGCGCTTACCAGGCGTCACCTCACGGGCACTCATAGCTGGTGTGGAGAGTGCACCACAGGGGTCACTTTTCCCCAGGTTCGCGACCAGACACTTAGGCACGCAAGTTATATTTCATTTTATAATTTTTTTTCGGGTTGATGACGTGTCTTCTACCTATTTATTTTCACCATAGTATTTTTGCAATTAAAAATATTTAAATCAGAGGTACATACGATTTATTTCAATTTTGTTTTCATATCTTAATTAGTAAAACACAGAATGAAATTTTTAATATTTCATATTTTTATTATCTTGAAACCAGAGTCGAATTAATTTTCAACATTGTTATAACAAAAATTTTGTACCATAAAAACACTTCATTAAGCTGGAAACAAATGCGTAATCGTTTGGATATTTCAAAATTTTAAATTTCGTGAATCAAAATGTAAATATTTTATCGCCCAATTTGATGAATTTAACAAGGGAAGGTATTTTTAAATTTCGCTCATCAATTCAAATATGTAAACAAGTGAATAAAACAACGGTTTACAAATCTGTTTACTTTTCGCACATGAGGTAACAAAACAAAGTCGATTGAAATGAACAACGAATTAGTGGTTTATTGAATTTACTATCTGTAATTTATTTTCAATTTAGTTCAACTGAAAAATACGTACAATGAGAGAATATTTAATTTCCGGTTCGCATCTTTAATATACATATACATTAAATGAGCGGCTGTTATTTTGAAAATCCGAGTTTAAATCTAACTGATCATAAAATTATTTTCAATTATTTTCCGCAAAAATTACTGTTATATAAAATAATTAGATATATAATAACAAACAAATAAATTAACAAAATGTGTGAATATGAATTGGAGGTCCAGATGTGTACTGTACTTCAAAATTTTCAAAAATCTAATATCCAGTAAAATTGTAACACGAACATAATACAATTGTTTTACATATTCCATACAGAAAGTTCCTTGGAAAATATTCTATAAATCCAATAAAATTATCACATTATGTATACTCCATATATAAATACTCTAAAAATGCGTACACTTACGTAACATTTTCTTTACAATCAAATAATATTACTACCAAGTTTATATCTCTACTCAATTTTGAATTATTGCCCCAAAAGTCAATATACCCCACATTTAGATAAAAACTTCAAAAATTTCAAAAATCTAATTTTTATGTATCTAGAATGCGCTGATTCCAGATTTTAAAACCGCAGGTCGATATCTCGTTTCGTTCTCCAGATATTTAGATTTAAAGTTTTGCTCAAAACTGCCCATTTTTGGGTAATAACCCAAAAATGGGTCGAGATATGAATTTGGCGACAACACCATTCGATTCTACGTGCAAAATTACATAAGTACACCAACTTTCATAATTTTTGAACACCGCATACAATCTCTAAAGCAAAATAACTGAAAATGGCCAAAAATCGCAAAAATCTAAGGTGTACCCCTTACGATTTTTTCAGATTTTGGCCATTTTTAGGGGTTTTCAAGCTTTTATTCATAAAAAATGAACCGGTTGGACAAAAATTATGAAAATTGCTATACTTAAGTAATTTTGTCCGTAGAATCGAATGGTGATGTCGCCAAATTCATATCTCGACCCATTTTTGGGTTAATACCAAAAAATGGGCAGTTTTGAGCAAAACTTTGAATCTAAATATCTCGAGAACGAATAAAGAAATCGACCTGCGGTTTTAAAATCTGGAATCAGCGCATTGAGAAGTATCTAGATACATAAAAATTAAATTTTTGAAAATGTTTAAGTTTTTATCTAAATGTGGGGTATATTGGCTTTTGGGGCAATAATTCAAAAATGGGTGGAGATATACACTTGCTAGTAATATTATTTGACTGTAAAGAGAATGTTACGTAATTGTACGCATTTTTGGAGTATTTGAACAACTGTGTGAATTTTTAGAAATAAAAGTATTAAAATAAAAATGGATAAATGCTATAAAAAAAGTTCCTTAGAACTTGGAACTAATTTTAAATAAACCAACGAATGAAGTATGAGCTGAATATTTTGTTTCCGAATTGCTTTAATGTATTGTTGGTTGTAAGCAGTGCAGGCTCGTGGCACAAGAGAAAACATTATACGAGCCCCGTTGCATATCAGGGGTCATTTTTTCTTATTCTATGAATTTATTAATTCGCCCATATAACAATTTTGGAATTTTGGCGCCGGGAGCATGTGCCCCTATCGTTTTATAATATAATAATATAAAATAAATAAATAAATATATTATCACGGCATATTACCTATTTCTAGGTGTGCCAGTATCTACACCACATGTAGACATCGGTAATGTGACGATATATTTTACCGTGTGGGCGCTTAGCAGGCGTCACCTCACGGGCACTCATGGCTGGTGTGGAGAGTGCACCACAGGGGTCACTTTTGTGCCATTTAAAATTGGAAATATTTGGCGTCGGTCAGGATCGAACCCGGTTCCCACAGGTTCGCGACTAGACAGTCAGGCACGCGGCCACGGGAAATAAAATAATAAAAAAAAATAATAAAATAATATTCTATATATGTTTATTTTTGTTTCAGGCAAACGTACAAGGCGCCCGTTGCGACATCTGCAAAGAAGGCCACTTTTCCTTACGCTCCGACAACATCGAGGGCTGCTCCACTTGTTACTGTTCCGGGGTAACCAACGTTTGTGAATCCGCTTTCATCGTCCGCGAAAAAGTAATTAATTTTAATTTTAAACCATATTAAAATCAATTTTTCTCCATAAATTATTCACATCCCTAACTACCCTCTCATATTCTTGATTGAATTTAAATTTTTAATTTCCAAATTATTTATTTAAATTTCCGCATTTACATTACAGGTTGAAACTTTGCAAGACTGGTTGGTGAGCGATATTACCGGATCACAGACAGTAAAACCAACCCCAGACACTGATACTAATTGGATATCGGTTGGGAATTATGAACTCCCGGGGATTGAAGCTTACTACTGGCTGGCCCCAAAATCATTCACTGGCAACCAGCTGAAAAGTTATGGTTCTTCGATGGTTTTTCACGTGCATTGGGTGGTTATGAGGGGAGATACTAGTGGGAAACCAACCACAGGGCCTAATCTTATTCTTGTTGGGGAAAACGGATTAAGAATTGCGTATGATGACGCTACATATACTGTGACGAATACGACTGTAAATATTACGTTGAAAGAAGAAAAATGGTACCATATTCCATTTGGTGTTAGGGATATAGTGACAAGACTTCGGCGGACGGAGTACCGTGGTGACCCTGTAACCAGGTAAGAAATGTAATAGGTACATATTTTATTCCCATCAACAAATCTGTCGCATGAATAAAAGTTTCTCTTCTCGTCTTCCCCTATCTTTAACTCTAAATTATAATATAAAATTCGTCTAATTTTTTTGGAGGTATTGTTTATAAATAAATATATTATTAAATAAGTAACAACAATAGAAAACATTTTTTCACAATATATTTTTTAATTCAAAATGTACGTTGCAACTGCCTTACAGCCATTAGATTTTGGTGTAAATTAAAGATTATTGAATTTTCTACAGGAATACGTCAATACTTTTTCTATATATTTTACAGATAAATTTTAAAATATTTTTTTTTATTAGTCCCGATGCCTAAGATAAACACAATTCCTTTGTTACACAGTTCATATTTCAAATGAATGTAACTGATAGCAAATGTCACTGTCAATCACTTCAAATTAATAATAGTGACATTTTAAAAAGAAAATAGTAAATAAAGCAATAGTTTTATGCAATGAAACAGTTTGGAGCGTTAGTAAATACGTAGGTATGTATTTAAATTAATAAAAATTAAATAGCGGGAGGGTTTGTGTTGGCCACATCAAATTTTTAAAATTCGGTTTCTTATGGAAGAAAAAATGACAAGTATTTGGTATCCAGCGTTTTCCGCCTTTAAACTAAAGCAAACCCAGTGGTGGATAGCACTAGCATTATATCGTGATTTCTATCTCAGCAGCTGTTGTCTTGGCTGCTGTTACCAGAAGTTCTAAACCATTTGTCAATGCTGTGCGGCTAAGATTGTATCACTTTATATTTGAAAATTTCATTTTGTTCTTCTTTTCTTTTCTTTTACTTATCTTAAATTTAGTATTTAAACATTTGTTTAAATAATAGCGTGTAGCTGCGTAACCACCATAACGAAATACTCCAGTGGAACAGTCGGCAGTCACTGGTTTGATGATGGGAACACCTAACAGTGTCGGCCAATAAAAGAGAGCCGGGGTCGGTAGCGTCATCAAGCCGGAAAAATCCGCGCGTTTTGAAAATGTGTAATATATTTTAGCATTTATTTATATAAAAATTCGCTATGAGTGGTATCCCCTATTATTTATTATAATAATTATGGCTCAAATGCGTTAGATAAATGAAAAATTTGTTGTGGCCAGCACAAGACCTCTCGCCATTTCCATATTAGGATATATAAGTATTGTATTGCACTTCGCTTTCGACCCGTCGTTTTATAACAAAAAATTACAGAACTTTACTCAAATATTGTTTTTTATTGTATTTAACATATTTTCTGCACACATATAATTCTAATTATATCTATTTTTCATTGTATGAGGAAGTTTCTAAATGTCAGAGATTCTTCCAATTCATTAACCAGATAGGCAGTATTTCTGATGGATATATATGCATTTTACCACAATTTTACCTAGAATTTCAAATATTTAATTAATAAAACAATAAGAAAAATTAAATATACTTCCCAGAAAAAGCTATCAGAATGTCACTAAAACTGCTGATATTTGACAATGACATGTGTCTTGTTATAAAGATTGGAATTTGTCAACTGGTTTCCTTAGTGCCTTGGCCTCTGCGATTAGTTTACTCTATAAATTATAGTGTCTTTATCTCTAAATCTATACAAGATATAATAAAAATTTTAAGTGTATTAGATGGAGAATTTTATGTTCTTCAATATTTAATAAAAAAAACTCCCAAAATATTATATTTAGAAGAATTTTTCTAAGAAACTACTACTTCCGGTTGTTCAATTGTTACCAAAACCTTTTCAACTCTTCCCAGGAATGTCCGATTGAAGAAACTGCAGTTAAATATTTTTTAAGTCTTATAGTTTTTGAGGAATCGTCCCTCCAACATCCATACATACACACACACACACACACACACATCATTTTAAAAATGTTATAATCGGATTCTAGGGACCTTAAATCGTGCTTATTCAATAAAATCTGGATATGCGAATTTTAGCATGAATCCAATACCTCTCTTAGCGAGAGGTAAAAAAGTGGTTTATATGGTTTTAATATTCGTTCATTTTCCATAATTTTTATAGGGAAAAATATGTAGCAAATTTAATTATTTCATATATCATTAATCATTTTTTCATTTGTCATTTCTGATAATCTATACGCGTGTACCCGTAACTGCCGAGTTTCTAATGACGCTATATTTATTTAAAAAAATATTTTTCTGTCACAGATTCCAGTTCATGAGCATTTTATCCTCGGTGAAGCACGTCTTGTTGAGAGCAAAATTCCACACGGACCAGATCGAAGGGAGCTTGCAACAGGCGGCGATCGTTAGCGACGGTCTCGGAGCGGAAGTGGAGAAGTGTGCCTGCCCTACAGGCTATACGGGACTTTCCTGTCAAACTTGCGACTATGGATATGTGCAAGTTATGATGAACACCACCGCGCATGTAGAACAAGGGGTAAGAACTACGGAAAATTGCTACGGGAAAAAATACTCCAGTGTACTTTTAATGTATAACGACCAGACATTGTCCAGAATTATATTTACGGTTATTTTTCGTCTACTTCTATTTTATATCATTTTTCTTCAGTCACCCTCCAATTTATTTTGTACTAAAATTGTAAAAATTATTTTTTCTACTCCCATGCGTGAAGTGAGTACACGTATCAATTTTTATGTGTGAAGTTTGATTTTTTGAACACTGTGCGTGCAGTAACACTTCACGCACCGTTCATTATTTTAAATATTACAAACTGAATTGTATTTTAATAAAACAAAGCTGTTAAACACCCGTAACGTTGGTAACCATGGTTACACAAGTCGATAATACAGAGGCTTTGCACTACTAGCCTAGGAACCCACTATTATTTACCTTTATTTGACATGAGAAATTGTTTTTTCTACAGTCACTATAGAAAGTAGCCATTTGCGCTCTCTTTTGTCAACGCAAAATGTCACTTTGCCGCTCATGCGCGACAAAGTAGAAAAAACGCTCGCTGTCCAAATTTCTAAGTATACAATGTTGAGAAATGTCACTTGTCTACATTATTAATGAAAATGTTTAATTAGGAACTAATGGCACTGTAATTACACATTTAGCACGTTCACAAGTCAATTTGACATATGTTCTGTCGGTATTTAACATAACCTAACAAAATGCCACACTGCTGTGAAAATGAAATAGGGCATTCATTTACAAAAACGAAAGTATAAAATGCTTAGATTAGATTGAATAAAAACTCAAGAAGAATGGAAAATAACGATAAAATAAAATTAAATATAAAATAAATTGTGTGAACAGTTATGTTTAGTAATAGGAATGATTGTGCACAGATGGCGGTAGGATAGTTGCGAGTCGTACTGACATCTGATCTCTAGTTAACTATTTATTTTGATTACAATAAAGTTATTAGTTATTTCGTTATTTAAATAATTGCGAGAAGTCAGCCAATGCACATACATGTCTATATAATCACAAATTCCTTGAAATATTTGTTAATTTTTTTCAGTGTGACAGGCGTGACAACTAACCACACATTTTGCTACAAAAACTCATCAAATCATCACAAATCCTTGCTTCCACGCTCTAATTTTGGTTTTTTTTTAATGGAATAGATGGCTAATGTAACGATATAATCATTTAAAAGCCTTTTTAAGTTTAAACCGTATCTTTTGTATTAGCCAATCGGTATTTATTGAGCAGTACTGTAAGTATAAAGTGTACATTTTATTATTTTTTATGGTGGAGGACCCCATTGTGGCGACTGTAGAAAAAATCTTGTGTGTGTTTCGAGCGCAAATGGACATTGTCGATTTCGAGAGAATGCCGCGCTCCTTAGTCGCGCGGCAACCTCTCAATCAACAATGTCGCATTTTGCGCTCTTAATACACAAATAGCTATTTCACTACCGCTTGCTTGTAACCATGGTAACCTAGGTCAATAATAATTTATTATTAACCTAGGTCTATAATATATAATAATATAAACCAGCGAAATGAGCAAAACGTCAGATAAAAACAAATGCAGCCTACTTTGTTTTTGTGAATATTAACATATATCATTCATGTCAAAATTATTGTTATTATCAATAAAAAAAAAATTAAAGGGGATTTATGTGCTAGTAGTGAAAAAAATAGTATATAAACCACGGTTGAGATCATTATTGGCCAGGCGCCTTATATCCCTCGGGCTTCGCCCTCGGGTTACAATAGGCGCTGGATCAGTAATGATTATCTTCTCAACCTTATCGTATAATATACTATTATTGCAAGGTCGTAGAAAAAGTATAGTATGTAACACGTGTGTGAAGCCTATTTTACATTCGAGTGTCATAATGCAACATCGGTCACATCTTTCCATTTCTTTTACCATCTATCTGATGTAGGTACAACTTTGTATTGTTCCTATCATTCTTGTTGCAGCTGTGCGTGAAATGCCCGTGCAACAATCACTCCCCTTCGTGCACTGCGTTCACGTCGAACACGTGTTCGTGTGAGCATAACACCGTGGGAGACACCTGCGAGAGATGTGCACCAGGATACTATGGTAACCCGCTGGCTGGGACGCCGAATGACTGCAAGAAATGCGCTTGTCCACTCTTGGAAGAAACGAATAATTTCAGTCCAAGTTGCCAGCTGGATAACTCGGAAAGGGGTGAAGAATATGTTTGTACGCAGTGTCCGACTGGGTATACAGGAGATCATTGCGAAATGTAAGAAATAATTGTGCTTTACTTAGATCTATTTTATAGACAAATACATGTTTCTAACCACAGATTCCTGAGGCTAAAATACGACGATTTAACTAAACTTACCTTTACCGGAAAGTGTACCATTTAGTCAGTATTCTGCTTCAAAGTTCTTCGAAAAAAAATTAATTTTGCTTATAATAATCGGACGCTTTATTCGATTTGGATGAAATTTGGTATGACAGTTCATATGGTTATTGTAATCTTTTAAGATTATACTTGTAGTTGTAATTATTAGTGAACCATTAGTGTATGAAACTTAGCTGTACCAACATTGATTAGACCGTAATTTTTAATGGCCACGCAGATAACGTGATTTTTTTTTTCAAAGAGATACATTCAATAGTAAACTTTTCTCTCTCTGTGTAATTTGTGATATCTGTTACGATTCACACAGAAAAAAATCTGATGTGGCCAGCATATGACCTCCCGCAAATTCCATGTTTAAAATAGTAATGAGCTTTAAGTAAAGTATCTTTTTCCGTCCCGGTTGATCGTTTATAAACAAAATCTAATTTGTTGTTTTAATAAATAGAAGTCTGTAATACGAAATTAATTTCGTGCCAAAAATAATCGATTATCATGGGCCTATAGCGCTCACCATCAACTATAACAGTTCAACCTTCATCATTTTCGAAAAAGTAAGTTCCAATGACGCCACCTGACCATAGTGCGCACCAAACAGTCTCATTTGGACATGTAATTGTACCTCGTAAATAACATGAAGATTTTCCTCTGCCCATATCTGGCAATTTTGCTTATTAACATACCCAGAGAGGAGAAAATGTGGCTCACCAAAGAAAAAGATAATCCGCGAAAAATCATCATCAACTTCCAAGTGCTCTAAAAACGCAATCTGTGTAAATTCTTTGCCGTACATGATCCATGTCGTAAATGTGTAGTTGTAAACCAATATATGGCATTTTGAAAACACGTACTTATACTGACAGATTTATATTTACAAATCAAATATATTTCTACTTAATTCTTCTTAACACGGTTTCATTATTAATGTAAATGTGACAGTGACATTTGTTTAAATACGTCAAAATTTTATTAAAGTATTATGTTTTTGTTTGACGCATGGGTCAGATGATGTACAAAAATAAATTATTTTATAAATTTTTATATAAAGTTATTTAAAGTTTTTTAAAGTTATATTATCGTAGAATTGAAGATTGTACCATTATTTATATTTTTAATAGTAAATGTTGCTGAAAAATTATATTCAATGCAATTTTTTCAAGAAAAACTGGTAAAAGCTTGTATAAGTGATACTTCCGGTTATCTGATATACACTAAAAACTAATCAACTCTTCCCACATTAGTATAAAATGGGAATACAAAATTTCAAAATTTTCTGATTGACAGTATTTGAGTAATCGTGTCCACAGGATCTACACATCCACACACACACATGCGCACACACACACACACACATACATACCCACAGACATTATTGTAAAAATGTTAAAATCGGATTCTGGGGACATCAAAACGTGCTTATTCACTAAAATCTCTATATGCGATTTTTAGCACGATCCCTATACCTCCCTTACCTAGGGTAGCGGGAGGTAAAAATAAAACCTGAGTGACTGTACCGTGATATTTTTAAAATAAATTTTATCTAGCAGTCTATCCAAATGCCAAACATCTAATTTTTAATAACAGTGACGAGTTGTCAATCGTCTCAACTTGTTCAGGAGTAAGCTAACATATTTAATTGTCTTATTTATAATAATAGTAGTAACATACTATTAGGCCGAACAAACGGATGTTATTAGTTTCAGAATTGTTACTGTCATTAAAAATTACTTGTTGGCCTTTGGGTAGACTGCTAGATTAAATTTATTTTAAAAAATTCACGGTGCAGTCACTCAGGTTTTATTATTTTCTGTGTGAACCGTAACAGATATCACAAATTACACAGAGGGAGAAAAGTAAGAATCTTATAGGCGTGGACATTAAAAAGTTACGGTTAAATCAATGTTGGGACACCTAAGTTTCATACATTAGTGCTTCACTAATAATAACAAGCATCATCTTAAAAGATAACAGCCAAAGTAAGAATATAGATGAAAGTTATACTTACCTGCGTCACTACGCTGACCTGTGCTGACTCTGGAAGGGGTTGACGAGGTTGTTACACAAATAATCAAGTATTTTTCAAAAAAAATAATTATAATTAAAATTTAGAAAATAATACACACAAATAGTGACACAATATATTCATTATCCATCTCCTTTTCAGTTGCGACTACGGCTACTGGGGCACCCCAACTCAGCTGGGGTCCTCCTGCCAGCCCTGCACTTGCGGCGGGGGGCCCTGCGACCGTCGCACGGGGCAGTGCCTCTCCTGCAGAGGCAACACAGCAGGATGGCGATGTGAACGCTGCAAGCCAGGGCACTGGGGAGATGCCTCCGACGCCAACTGCCAGCCGTGTGAGTGCGACCCCATTGGGGCCCTGGGCAGCGACTGCGATGAGAAGACGGGGCGGTGCACCTGCAAGGAGAAGGTGACAGGCAGGATGTGTGACAAGTGTGAGGTAAGAATTTTTTTTGAAAAATGTGTTTTGCGTAGGTAAAACTAAGATAATGTGGGCAAATTTCTAAGTGCTAGTAAATACTCAAATCTTAGTTATTCAGCATTTATTCTTACAAAACTGACGTTTCGGTATTCACTTATAGCGTCTTCGGGGTATATAAGGTTCTTAAACATACAACCATGTTCACATATAGTGCGGGACCTGAGGGGCAAGTGAAAGAAAGCACAAGACCTCTCGCCATTTCCATTTTTTGTTATAAAAGTATTGTATTGCACTTTGCTATCGAATCGTCGTTTCATTACAAAAAAATTACAGAACTTTACCCAAATACTGTTTTTTGTTGTATACAATTCTAATTATATCTATTTTTCGTTGTATGAGGAAGTTTCTAAATGTCAGAGATTCTTCCAATTCATCAACAAGATTGGCGGTATTTCTGATGGATATATGCATTTTACCTATAATTTTAAGAAATATTAAATGTACTTCCCAGAAAAAGATTTCATAACGTAACTAAAACTTTTGATTTCTGACACTGACATTTGTCATTTACAAATTATTTTATAAACATTTGAATTTGTCAATTGATTTCCTTAGTGTATTTTAGCCTACTCGACTTACTACATTCCGATATTCTATATATTATAGCGACTTTATCTTTAAATTTATAGAAGATATAATAAAATTTTTAAATGTATCAGATGTAGAATTTTATGTTCTTCAATATTAGTATATCAAAAATTTTCAAAAAATTATATTTAGAAGAATTTTTTTAGAAACTACTACTTCCGGTTGTCAAATTGTTACTAAAACCTTTCAGCTCTTCCCATGAATATCAGATTGAGGAATTCATAGTTAAACTGGTCTTATGTCTTATAGTTTTTGAGTAATCGTCCCTCTAACATCCACACATACATACACACATCCACACACACACAGACATCATCGTAAAAATGTTAAAATCTTTTTATATGGACCTTAAATCGTGCTTATTCACTTAAATCTCGATATGTGATTTTCAGCATGAATCCAATACCTCTCTTAGCGAGAGGTAAAAATTTATATGACTTCTAACTACTAAATTTTAAAAGATATTGTCCTTTAAAGTGCCTCAAATTAGAAAATATCACGAAATATCTATTAAATAATTTGTGTAATATTTTGAAAAAGTCACGTGATTTGAAACAGAATGTGACCTCAGAGAACATTTTTTTTTATTTATATAAATAATGTAAGCTGTTTTCCTATTGGCTACGAATGACGTGTTGTATATACTCAAAGGAGTGGGGGGTTGTTTTTCAAGAGTATTTCTGGCGTCAATCTATTTATTTAATTATTTATGAAAATCAGAAATTCTATTAATAAATGTACTAATAATCATTTCTACGTCTAAACTATAAGGTTTGAACTGTAATAGATTATTGTTACTATTGTTTTGTAAGAATAAATGCTGTATGTCTGAAATAACGAGCAATGTTTAATTTATTACTTTTTATTTAAAAAAATACGTATGTTTGTTACGTTTAATAATTACTCTTTTATTTTTTTAAATGTGCAGTTAATAATTGCAATAATAATTGGCCGTATATGTGTTCAATTATTTATAAAATTTTTCGTTAATTAAAAACAATCAGTCTAAATACAATTAAGTGGCCAGTAAATTGATATATAAAAATTAAAAACATTGAAATTTAATTATTTTTACTTGTGTTTGTAATGAAAAATAATACAATTTGTAACAAACAACGTACCTCTGTTTATTTAATATTTATAAAACAGTCTATCAGTGCGTAATTTAACGATAAATATTTAAAGTAACCCTTTAACGTAGCGCTCTTGTAATTACGTTGCAATCGAAACATTAAAAACAAACAGTACAAATTAATGAGTAATTTGTTTCAATTAAACATACAAAAATCGAACACTATTTGCAATATATTATAAATTAATGATTCAATTCCCCGTTTTTGTATTCACCGTACAATGTTATCGCGTAATAAACACTTGTTGCTATAAATTGAAACACAACAATTAGCTCAAAACAAAACAGAGGAAGATACTTACTGTCTGTACCAAACTCAAGTCAATTGGAAGAATTCTTAGCAGTGTGACGCACTACCGTCAGTACTGGGGTTGTTTCTCTTCGGGCGCCATTTCTGTAACTAGACAGGGATGGGGATTGCGAATTAGTCGTGATCCAGGATTTTTTGGGTTATTTATAAACAGAGAAAAATGCATCAACTTGAAAAATGTTTATTTACACACTATATACAAATTAAATAAAGTAATGAGAAACTGTAAATTATTAATCAAATTACTGTGAGATTTTTTAATTAAGGAAAACTAGATATAATATTATTAAACTACGGTCAAATTTATACTCAAGAAAAACGTGAAATAATATTTTTGCCCTCCTGAAGTGTAACGGAAACTTTACAATTGTATACACAGCAAGTGTAACCTACATTTTACGCTTACTGTGTTGTAACTTGTCTAACTATGCGGTAAAATAATCAAAATACACTGGACGTTTATGGGCATTTAGAAAAGAAATCATCTTTACTATAATAAAGTTCATATAAAAAAGTACTACCTACATAAGTTATTTTTTTACTTTAACATTTCCTATATTTAAAATTAATTTATATAAACCAAAATCACGGCAGCGACATCTGTCATTATTGTAAAAATCCGCCGTTACCGACATAGTCACCGATCGATATACCTGTCAAATACGCGAGGCGAAAATTGCTGAAATGTCAAATATCGACACCCTACCTATTATTTATTACGAAGAAAAGATGAGCAAATAAATATATTATTAGTCATAAACAACGTCTATTATTACATATAAATTTTCGCTAGAAGAAGTACTCTAATGAAGGTAAGTAAAATCAAATTTGGAAATTGACTTAACCCCAGTATTTTAAATTAACCCTTTTCAGAAGTACAACCTATCTCATTAAAAGAAGTCATTTTCATTATCGTCGGCCAAAAAATTTGATACAATTCTTATGCGTGAAGTATTTTACAGCGCTCCAGCTAATAAGGCACTCAATCATTTCCTTATTGAAATATTTTCGTCGGATTTTCACCAGTAGATTTAATAGTGAAATTATAAAATGATGATGGAATAGGATGTTTATTATTATTAATAAAAGAAAAATTGAAATGATGGAAACGTGTTTAAAATGGACGAAGCGAAAACTAAAATGTAATAAAAAATTAATACTTATTACGTTACTGCACGGTTTTAACAAATATATTTTCTTTATATTTAAATTTTATATACCTTATAGAAATCAATAAACTAGAACAAATAATTCTGATAAATCCAATATCACCCATAAAGATAAAATAACAATTTGCTCTATTTTTCTACTTTCATGGTCAACTATAGTCGTAGTTAAGAAAAATATAGAAGAACATGTCCAAATTAACAACATTGAGTATTTTTTTTAAAGTACTGACAATTAAAAAAAATCTTCTATAAGATTACAATATTGTTATCTTTGCTGAATAGTCCAATATAATAATAATTAATTGATAGTATACAACTATGTATACCTATACAAATAAATAAATATATCATCACGGCATATTACCCATTTCTGGGTGTGCCATTATCTACACATGTGTAGATATCGGTAATGATGACGATATATTTTTACCGTGTGGGCACTTACCAGGCGTCACCTCACGGGCACTCATAGCTGGTGTGGAGAGTGCACCAAAGGGGTCACTTTTGTGCCATTTAAAATTGGAAATATTTGGCGTCTGTCGGGATCGAACCCGGTTCCCCCAGGTTCGCGACCAGACACTCAGGCACATTAAATTGTTTCAAACAAATGTCAAAAAATAAAATAAAAATCCAATAGTAATTTTTATTAAATATTAGTAATTTTGTACAAATTAAGGTCAGGGATCATTAAATAATTTTAATTATAATAATTCAGTTGATATAATATAATTGTATATGAAACAGTAGTCGCAATGAACTAAAAATAAAGAAAATTAATCACCCACTACTCCTAAGTGCAAATGTACAGGTGTTAAAAAAATGCAAGATATTTGATGAATATATAGTAGAGATCAAATAAGATGAAAATTCTTAATAAACATTGCTCTGAAAATGAACTGTTTCATGATTATTTCTGGCATCAATCTTTATTTTATTAAGACTTTTTTTAATCTCTACTATTCGCATGTTCCTCAAATATCTTGTTTGTTCACACCACCCGTTTCCTCTACTTCACTTACAGAATAAATTAAATTATAATTTATTGGTATAACACCATTTGCTGTTATTTTTAACTTATTTTTATTTATTTTCTGAACGTAATACGCGACCTGAAAAATATTGTATTAGTTCATAAACTTTAAATATTTTTATTCCTCCTTACTTCTTCGGCATCTTCAAAAATATTCCGCACATTTAATACTGCCATATTTGTTTTGGACGCCTGAAATTATAAAATTATAATTAAAAGGGATTTCCACAAGAAATGAACAATTCTATTTATCGAAGTTTCTGGGTCATAACGCGATATGATTCAAATCCGATCGCCTTATGTTGTGAGCTACAAGGTTTCAGCACAAACTAAACAAAGCATAGAAAATAAGCGAAAAATTTGTAATTCTACAAAACCGAATTAGTCCACGCCTTTTTTGGATAAGAAAAATACAAGTCCTTTCTATTTCTGATAAACAGCAAAGAGTCTGGTAGGTAGCGTAAAATTGATTCGTAAAGTAGCTACTATTTATTAACCTTAATATAAGTTTGTTTCTTTATTTATGGTCACGTAACAAATTTCCCACAATATCATTAATTAAATGTACATTTTATTTACTCGAAGTTGATCAAAAATATATACTGAAAATAATAAATATAAAAAATAAATTATAAAATAAGGGGTATGGATTTCATTTTATTCCATTCCCATTGGTGCAGTGGCGAATCTGTGGTGATAGTAAAGGGGGTAATTACTCCCCCCCCCCCCTAAAGAAATACATACATACATACATACATAAAATCACGCGTGTCCCTCTTAGTGGGTTAGCGAAAACCCGAAAAGAATAGTAACAATAAGAAAAGGGATAAGAGTAAGAGCTCAGCTGACTCACTTCACTCTTTAACAACATTCTACTTTCGCCTTATCCAAAATCATCATAACATTCATACATAAGAACATATTAAAGAGACCGATTTTCGGTAGCGAATAACCGCATCCGAACCACAATAATAGTTACACAAAAATCATCCTTCGCCACACATTCCTATCCAAACATACTTCTTTCACCTCAGCCACATTCATAAACGTATTCATACATAAGAGCATAAGAACATATTAAAGTGACCGATTTTCGGTAGCGAATAACCGCATCCGAACCACAATAATAGTTAGACAAAAATCATCCTTCGCCACACATTCCTATCCAGGCACACTTCTTTCGCCTCAGCCACATTCATAATCATATTCATACATGCTCTTCTTTTCTTTCCACTCGGAAACTTACGCATTCACTTACACACTGGACGGTCACGCAATCGAACACCCTCAACTTTACCAACATATATGCGTTTTATAAGTCGTTCACTCGTCATTCTCTCCACATGACCAAACCATCTCAACTGACTCACTCCAACTCTCTTAACAACATTCTTCCTAACCATACATTCTTCATACACCAAATTATTCCTCACGCGATCCCGTCTTGTATACCCACAAACACCACGTAAAGAAATTGAAAATGTATGGTTTTTTTAAATATTGAAAAAAGTGCAAAAAAAAGCTTTAGTACCTATTCCTCAACGACGAGAAATATAATTTTGCTGTTTAAAAATACCGGAAATATTGAGTCGAACTTTAAAACTAGACATTTCGATTATTAAGCGTATAATATTTCAGCGTATTGCGCACGCGTACCAGCGACAAACGACTTATTTTAGAACAAACTTAAGTCGCAAATATATACCTCTTCTACAGCATAGTGAATCCAGTACACTAAAGAAACCATTTCTATCAGTTCTTCTCCTATCACCATTGAAAGTAAACACGTATTTCCAATATTTATATTATCACTTTCCTTCAAAGAATTTGCTATAAAGAATGATCCAGTTACTACAAGCATAAAAGATATTGAAAATCTTTGCAAAATATTCACAGAACAAAAATCATCATAAATTTTCCCACTCTCACAAAGAGAGCAATATAGATCTACATATTTTTTCAATAATTCTTTCGTTAATTTTCCCTTCTTGTTCAGATGTTTTAAAGTTATATTTATTGTTTTAAATAAATAAAGAAATTCTCTGAAAATGATTACTGTATGCAGCAAAAATGTTATTTTGTTTAAATTCAAAAAGAAATGTAAAATAATATCTAAAACTGTTACAATAGTAGCATGAGTAATATAGCTTATAACAGCAATTGAAAAATAATTGATGAACCAACATATTATTGATATTTTTATAAATAGTTTTGTGTTATATGTAAAATAATCATTCACTATCAATATCTTTTTAATTCTTATTAGTTCATTTAGCACCACAAAATATTTTTTCCGTTTCACAATAAAGTTAAATAAATTCATTATTAAAATTATAATTGGCAATATTATTGCTCCATCCAGAACTGTATTAACGACTGTAGATCTCTTGAAATCATATTGTGTGTTAATATAAACACTTCCGAAGAAAAGTCTGACACTGTATATGACATATATAGCAATATTAAAGAGAGATATAAATACATCCTTTACTGAAATTTTGAATGATTCTTTTCCGTTAGTAAAAGAAATTGTGAAAGGAGCGATGGCTAATAGTTTATCCATAAAATGTATTATTTTCAATTCTTCATGCAAATCACCTTTCGCCGACATATTGAAAACGTTTACTGAAACATTTGTTATTGTAATGAATTGAGAGCTGTTTCACGCGTTTTATATAATTAATTAATTCGTTTAATGGTTTATCTATCGTTTAAATTAAAAAATTAATGGATATACATTGATATTGATGCGTTGTTTTTATTACTTAAACTGTTTCACATTCAAATTGTTTTAATTATATTTTTAACACAATGAAAGATATAAATAATTATTGATTAAATAGTGTTATCATTAATTGATAGTATATTTGTAAATTATTTTTCATGATGAGATATCGTATGTGACAAAATAGCTATTTGTGTATTAAGAGCGCAAAATGCGACATTGTCGATTGAGAGATTGTTGCCGCGCTCCTTCGTCGCGCGGCATTCTCTCGAAATCGACAATGTCCATTTGCGCTCGAAACACACACAAGATTTTTTCTACAGTCGCCACAATGGGGTCCTCCACCATAAAAAATAATAAAATGTACACTTTATACTTACAGTACTGCTCAATAAATAACGATTGGCTAATACAAAAGATACGGTTTAAACTTAAAAAGGCTTTTAAATGATATATCGATACATTAGCCATCTATTCCATAAAAAAAAAAAAAATCTGTTGTGGCCAGCACAAGACCTTCCGTCAATTCCATGTATTTTGTACAAATCCCATACCAAAAGGTCCTTGGAACAGATTCTATATACTATCATGTAAAATCGAACACGAACACATACTATTTTTTACAAATTTCATACCAAAAGTTCATTTGAAAAGGTTCTATAAATCCAATAAAATTATAACATAAACTACACTAAGTAATGTCCTTCCATCTTCTCTTTGGCCTTTCTCTGCGTGTCACTTGCGAGCAACACTATGACATACCAATTTTAGATCCCATACTTTTTTCCATATTTGGTTTTGCACTTGCAACTGACATCTGTCAATTAAATTCTTTTGAGTAATTATGTCAGCTGTTTCCATGATAAATAACAAAGCTGACTAATTTTTGAAAATTAATTTCTTTGTAATGCTTTAACTCTACATCTATTGAATATGAAGGAAAATGAATAATCAAACCATATAGAGAAGAGTATTTTCTTTAATAAATATAATAAGAAAATGTAAAAAAATAATATTTAACTGCATTTTTTTAAGAAAAACTGTTAAAAACTTCAAATAAGGGTACTTCCGGTTGGCCAGTTATAACCAAAATCTAATCAGCTCTTCATATGGTTGTAAAGAAGAGGAATATGAAAGAATCATAATTTTTAGAATTGTAGTTTTGGAGTTATCGTCGGAGAAAAATTTGTCACACACACACACACACAGACACACACACAGACACACACACAGACACACACACAGACACACACACATACAGACATCATCTTAAAAATAGTACATTCGTATTGTAGGGACCCTAAAACGTGCTTATACATTAAAAACTCACCACCGAATTTTTTGACCAAAAACAATACCTTCCTTTTGACGGAAGGTAATTAGAGCGTGGAAGCAAGGATTTGTGATGATTTGATGAGTTTTTGTAACAAAATGTGTGGTTAGTTGTCACGCCTGTCACACTGAAAAAATTAATAAATATTTCAAGGAATTTGTGATTATATAGACATGTATGTGTATTGACTGACTTCTCGCAATTATTTAAGTAACGAAATAACTAATAACTTTATTGTAATCAAAATAAATAGTTAACTAGAGATCAGATGTCAGTACGACTCGCAACTATCCTACCGCCATCTGTGTACAATCATTCCTATTACTAACATAACTGTTCACACAATTTATTTTATATTTAATTTTATTTTATCGTTATTTTCCATTCTTCTTGAGTTTTTATTCAATCTAATCTAAGCATTTTATACTTTTGTTTTTGTAAATGAATGCCCTATTTCATTTTCACAGCAGTGTGGCATTTTGTTAGGTTATGTTAAATACCGACAGGACATATGTCAAATTGACTTGTGAGCGTGATAAATTTGTAATTACAGTGCCATTAGTTCCTAACTAAACATTTTCATTAAGAATGTAAACAAGTGACATTTCTCAACATTGTATACTTAGAAATTTGGACAGCGAGCGTTTTTACTACTTTGTCGCGCATGAGCGGCAAAGTGACATTTTGCGTTGACAAAAGAGAGCGCAAATGGCTACTTTCTATAGTGACTGTAGAAAAAATAATATAAAACCTCTGTTGCCAGTAGCAAGAAGGAAATATAATGTAAACTTTTAATTCTTGGAAAACGTTATCTTTTAGTTGTCAAGTGATCTGTAAATAGCACACTTTCTTTAACATAAATTTCTGGTATACATTTCATCATCATCATCGTTTTGTCGTAGGCCGGCTTTGGGAACCTGACAGCTGACTGCACACCATGTTCATGCCATTCAGTGGGAGCCGTCTCCAACATTTGTGACCCTGTCAGCGGTGTCTGCGAGTGTAAACCAGGTGTCGAAGGCTTTCGATGTGATGCTTGCCAACACCTACACTACGGATTCTCCAAAGAAGGTTGCAAAGGTAAGATTATATTATTATTATTAATTTAAGGAAAAACAATTGTTGGGGATGTCGGTCCAGGAAATAAATAAATTTAATTTTTCTTTTTCATCGACGTTTCGGTATTTATTATACCTTCCTCAAGATTCTGTTTTGGACAAAATTTCACAATCAGCATACAAATTTTACAAATGCGAACAGTAAATATATAATCTAATTGTATTTTTTAATCTATCTAAATTAACAGAATAAATAAGTCTATAAACTTACCAAAGAAAATACATGCGAAAATACAGATCATTATAACTTATAATGATGAGTCAGCAATTAAAAATGAAAAGACGACGTTCTTCATAGTGCTTAAGCACGAAATCTGGCAACGGAACTAAATTTTACAACTAAAAACCTTGGTTTTATTTAAAAAATATACGCATGTGGCGACACTCCTATTTGTAATAATAAAAAGAAAACAAAAAACCGTTAACTATACCATAGGCGGAGGCGATAGTGTTTAAATAAAGCAATATGAAATATTATATGAATTTATAGTAAGCTGTACTTAGATTTTCTATGTCCGTTCTATTATTTATACTATTTTTTTTCTTCTTTTCTTATGTGGATCATTTCCAAAATCAACCGTTTTTTTAAATTACCTTCTTGTTCTAAAATTTTTACTTTGTCATAGTTAAATGTATGGTTATTTTCTTTCGCATGTTTTTCTAGAGCATTTTGATTGTTCAGTGTTTCCTTTGTTTCACTATTATAATGTTCTCGTAATCTATCTTTTAAATATCTCTTCGACTGGCCAATATAAACCTTATTACAATTTTTGCATGGAATACGATACACTATGTTTGATTTCATTTTATCTGTTATCTTTGATTTTAGGGTGCTATAAAGATTTTTAATTTTCTTTTCGTTTTTAAATGCAATATTAATTTTATCATTTCTTAAACTTTTGGCTATTCTTTGAGATAATCCTTTTACATATGGAATAGATAAATACCTTCTATTATTATTGTTTTCTACGTAATTATTTGTCGGTTCACTATTGTTATAATTCAATATTCTATTTATTAAATTTACTGGATAATTATTTTTCAAAAATATGTGTTTTAACTTTTTATTTATTTCCTCCTGAAAATCTGGGTGAGTTAATCTCATTGCTCTATTTTTTAATGCAAGTGCAGTGTTTATTTTTTGCTTTATAGGGTGATTTGATGCATAATTGATGTATCTTGCAGTATTAGTTTTCTTTTGATACCATTTTGTTTTTATGCTATTATTTTCTCTAATTAAAAACATATCCAGGAACGGAATTTGATTATTAGTTTCTACTTCCACTGTGAATGGAAGATTATTATTAATGATTCCGACAATCCGATTTTGATACTAAATATGACCAATTCGGCCATAAAACCAGAATCAGAAAATTCGACCAGATCTTTCAACTAAAAAAGAAAAATCGCTTAACCTTGACAATAAATTTAAATAGGTTATGTTTGTAAAACCATGTCATTTGAAATTATTCAAATCTTAATGTTATCAACATGAAAAATCACTAGTATTTTATATTTGGACAATAAATCAAATTTATTTAATAAATTTAAGGACTCTCGTAAATCATAAGTTTATAGAAATTTAAGAAAATACTTAGAATCCTCTTTTTATAATACGGAAAATATTCTTAAAGTTTTTGCTCATTAGCGGGGAAGTTCTTCATAATTTACTTATCAGTTCTAATCTTGGGAAATAATTAGCTTTGTTAGTACAAATAAGTTGTTAACATGCACTGGTACTAGTGTTTGCGGGAACTTATAATTAAGTTTATTTATTTTAAACTTGTGAATATGTGGTATAATTTAAAATGTAAACTTGGCATTCGAGAAGTCTGTATTAAAATCTCATTTTCGCGAAGCTCCAACATGTTATAATCATTTGCTTCTTGCGTTTCAATTCGCAAAATGTAAATTATAATTAAAAGCGCATTATATCAAGTTTTGATGGGAATACAAAAACTGGAGTGAAAAGTACTAGAATTACACGTTGAACTTTTAAATCAAGCTACTACTAATCATCACGCTGCTATAAATTTATCATTATCATCGCCATTTATTTTACTTCTTTTCAAGCAAATACAAAAATACTTACCTATGTTTTAAGTACCTAACTACTACATGTGTAATAACATTTTAAATGTACTGAAAGTTATCTGACTTAAATAATAACTAGTGATGGAATAGATCGTCGAAAGACCAGCGGAATTCCAGCTTAAAGACCGTTCCAAACCAAAACGAAATATTCTCAGCATTAGCGAAACTTTCGCTTTACCAAATTTTCGTACTAACACTAACACGACCTAACAAGATGAACATTTTGAAAGATAATAATAAATATATAATATTACCATATGATGCTTCTACCAAAAGTTTAAACAAAATTTTTAAAAATCAAAATTTAACGGTGACATTAATCAAATAACACTAATAAATCATTATTAGGTAACCCTAAAGATAAAATGAATAATAGCTCTGTTCGATGAGAAGTGCTTGAAGTGAAGAGCAGAATAGTGCAGTGCAGTGTAGTGTACACTAGTACAGTCTAATTCTTGTGGTTTCATAAAACACACTAGTGTATATTTGGGCAAGTTTGCTCAGCTGTGAGTAATCAAGCCAATCGTAGCCAAAGGTGTAAAAGGTTAGGTTGTTTATAAACACAGTCATATCATAAAGCTGCAAAGAAGTGACTGCAGAAATGTCTGTTTAAAAGAGCATAGTGAACTAATAAACGATTCTGACGAAGATCAATCATCACTTGATTCTTCATCAGATTCAGAGACAGATATATTAATTAATTCAACAAAATTTTAGGTTAATAAACAGATATGTAGATAGGATAGGATAGAATTAAAATGTCTACCAAACAACATTTAGTTACCCCCACTCCTACTCTGCACTTTCTACACCACCTCGCGAGTCAGGTCAGAAACGTGAGCACTAGTTCTTAAAATTTTTGTCATCGAACAGCCTGCCAGAAGCTGCCCGTTTCTCATAAAACATGTTAGTGTAAGAAAGTTAACACTAGGGCGGCCTAGTACATGTCATCGAACAAAGCTACTAATAAGAAATGCGACGTTTATAAAATTGAGTGTAAATAAATAAATACAATAAATATATCATGACGGCTTATTACCCATTTTTGGGTGTGCCAGTATCTACAACATATGTAGACATCGGTAATGATGACGATATATTTTACCGTGTGGGCGCTTACCAGGCGTCACCTGACGGGCACTCATAGCTGGTGTGGAGAGTGCACCACAGGGGTCACTTTTGTGCCATTTAAAATTGGAAATATTTGGCGGTGGAACCTGGTTCCGCCAGGTTCGCGACCAGACACTCAGGCACGCGGCCACGGAACCCCATACAAATACATTTGTAATTGTGTATAAAGTATGTAGACTTATACAGTGTTATAATATTCATTTATTTTATGTAAATATAACTTAAAATAGCATATATTTCAAGAACATTTAGATCCATGATGAAAACAGTTTGATATAAAAACACATGCGTGACGTCATGTCAATCTTTTCAAAATTCAGGAGACTATAACTCGCTTATTAATAGGAATTTTTTCACCGGATTTTCATCAATAGTCTTAGTTTTCCTAATATTTTCAGATGAAATTAAAAAGAAATGGTGAAATCCCCCATTAACTTCACTTTGGAATTGAATAATGATCAGACATTCGTTTCTATGTTCATGTCTAATCCGAATTAGATTTTTTTCTGAACTCACTGTACAACTTACTTTTTCTACAGTCACTATAGAAAGTAGCCATTTGCGCTCTCTTTTGTCAACGCAAAATGTCACTTTGCCGCTCATGCGCGACAAAGTAGTAAAAACGCTCGCTGTCCAAATTTCTAAGTATACAATGTTGAGAAATGTCACTTGTCTACATTCTTAATGAAAATGTTTAGTTAGGAACTAATGGCACTGTAATTACACATTTATCACGTTCACAAGTCAATTTGACATATGTTCTGTCGGTATTTAACATAACCTAACAAAATGCCACACTGCTGTGAAAATGAAATAGGGCATTCATTTACAAAAACGAAAGTATAAAATGCTTAGATTAGATTGAATAAAAACTCAAGAAGAATGGAAAATAACGATAAAATAAAATTAAATATAAAATAAATTGTGTGAACAGTTATGTTTAGTAATAGGAATGATTGTACACAGATGGCGGTAGGATAGTTGCGAGTCGTACTGACATCTGATCTCTAGTTAACTATTTATTTTGATTACAATAAAGTTATTAGTTATTTCGTTACTTAAATAATTGCGAGAAGTCAGTCAATGCACATACATGTCTATATAATCACAAATTCCTTGAAATATTTGTTAATTTTTTCAGTGTGACAGGCATGACAACTAACCACACATTTTGCTACAAAAACTTATCAAATCATCACAAATCCTTGCTTCTACGCTCTTATTTTGGTTTTTTTTATGGAATACATGGCTAATGTAACGATATAATCATTTAAAAGCCTTTTTAAGTTTAAACCGTATCTTTTGTATAATCCAATCGTTATTTATTGAGCAGTACTGTAAGTATAAAGTGTACATTTTATTATTTTTTATGGTGGAGGACCCCATTGTGGCGACTGTAGAAAAAATCTTGTGTGTGTTTCGAGCGCAAATGGACATTCTCTCAATCGACAATATCGCATTTTGCGCTCTTAATACACAAATAGCTATTGTATAAGGTATATCTCTATGAAAGCGATTGCAGATGGAAGAAATGCGTAATATGTCACTATAATATGTAATAAAATAAACTTCCCAAACAGCACACATTGTCATGGGCAAATTTCCGCGTTGCTAATATTTCATAGTACAATCAACTGCTGAAAGCTATGTTTGCAAATATACCCTATTCATCAGCTTGCTATCCGGTAATATTTTGACAGGTGCAGTTTATATTCCAATTCTACCGATTCCAAACCGCTTATTTCATAGAACACTAGCAAAACTAACGCCAGTATCACGCGCCAATTCAAAACAAATCCGGGAAAACATTTCCGAGAAATATAGCGTATTGCCTTATTTATAGACTGGTGATACAAATTCTGCTAACTTCGCAGTTAATGGAAAATTGTAGGAACCATAGTAAAAAATCTGTTGGGGCCAGCACAATACCTCTCGCTATTTCCATATTAGGCTATATAAGTATTGTATTGCACTTCGCTATCGAACCGTCGTTTCATAACAAAAAAATTACAAAACTCTACCCAAATATTGTTTTTATTGTATTTAACATGTCTTCTACAAACATATAATTCTAATTATATCTATTTCTCATTGTATGAGGAAGTTCCTAAATGTCAGATATTCTTCCAATTCATTAACTAGATTGGCGGTATTTATGATGGATATATGCATTTTACCTACAATTTTAAATATTTAATTAATAAAACAATAAGAAAGATTAAATGTAGTTCCCAGAAAAAGCTTTCAGAATGTCACTAAAACTGTTGATTTTTGATACTGACAACTGTCATTTACAAACTATTAAATTTGTCAACTGGTTTCCTTAGTGCCTTAGCCTCTGCGATGTATTACTTTAGATTATTCTATATACAGGTTGTTATGTAAGTAAGTGATCAACGCTTAACCAATGGTAGAATTGACCCCAAAGATAGTAAATCTGGCAATAATTTTTGTTTAACATACTTTCTACAAGAACTAGAGGCCTTTAAAACTGACCAATCACGTCATAGTTCAAAACTTTATAAAAAAGTAAAAATCAATGTGTTCTCTGGAAAAAATGTGATACCTGTCACAAATGACATAAAATCTTTGACGTCTATTTGGAGATAACTCTCTGTACCGTCTTACAACAGCACGACTATTTTGTAATGTCTCGCTATAAACCATATGCATGTCTGCATACTCTTGGTTGGTGAAGGTAAATGGTATTTTGAGAATATCAAAAAAACAGAATATAAATTGTACGTCTATGCAAAAAAAACATTTAATATCAGATTGACAATCAATATTTTTTCCAGAGAACACATTGATTTTTACTTTTCTATAAAGTTTTGAACTATGACGTGATTGGTCAGTTTTAAAGGCCTCTAGTTCTTGTAGAAAGTATGTTAAATAAAAATTATTGCCAGATTTACTATCTTTGGGGTCAGTTCTACCATGGGTTAAGCGTTGATCACTTACTTACATAACACCCTGTATTACAGTGCCTTTTCTCTAAATCTATAGAAGATATAATAATTTTTTTAAGTGTATTAGATGGAGAAATTTATGTTCTTCAATATTTGTAATAACAAAAAGAAACTATTAGTTCCTGTTGTCCAATTGTTACCAAAAACCAATCAGTTCTTCCCAGGAATGTCAGATTGAAGAAACTGCGGTTAAATATTTTTTAAGTCTTATAGTATTTGCGAAACCGTGGTTCCAACATTCACACGCACATCAATACACACAGACATCATTTTAAAAATGTTATAATCGGATTATAGGGACCTTAGAACGTGCTTAACCACTAAAATCTTGATATGCGACTTTTAGCATGATTCCAATACCTCTCTTAGGGAGAGGTAAAAATTATGAAATAATTGAGTACTTATAACTAAATGTTAGCACCAATAATAATATGTAATTTATTCAAAATCCGCTGTATGAATAGTTCGGAATTCGCTATAAACTTCAAGTAGTAGCTGCGTTGGTTGGTAGCGCCCGTTGGTCTGCTGTGGCCGTGCCTGCAAAGTCGCCACGCAGTCCAGTTGTCGTGGCGAGTTCGCAAGCCAAGTGCGGCAGCGTGCGTGGTCGCTAACGAGCTCATGTCGCATGTCTGAGCTTTTTAAACTGTCTGACTGGTTCAGCGATCAGCGCACATAGCCATGCCATGCAAATACTACACTAGTACTGTTAGCAATCATCAGATCAACTGATAACTAAATGGAGTACCTAGTACAGAGTACAGCCTGCTAACAGATAGATAGAGGGAATTATTATAGAGCTGTTAGAAACGGGTACTACCATGTACTACTGTAATAGAATACATAGTTGTTATGTATGTTTGATGGCTGAAAGTTTTGAAATTCCAGAAAAATGCGTGTTGTGGATTTAATATCCTAGACAGCTATGCTTGCCTTCAAATAAGTATGGACTGGAGATTTCTACACTGTTGTCAATTTATATGGGCAAGGAGTAGGATGCGGAGAAAGGAAAAAGTTGAACATCAGTCTATATTAATTTGACGACGAATATACATAGTATATTAGTTGACTAAGGACTAGAGATGCATTCGGGCCGGGCCGGACCGGGGTTTGAGGTTTGAATACACCCGGCCCGAAAATAAAAATTGCCGGCCCAACTCGAAAATCGACTCGACAAAAAATTAGCTGGCCCGGCTCGAAAATTGACTCGAAATCGGGCCGGGCCAAAACTCGAAATTGGGCGCATCTGGCATTACTAACTTTGATTTTTTATCTAAAACGAAATGTTTAACTTTGTTCGGGCCAAATTTAAAAAAACCTCTACATCCTTATAACTTTGGACATTAGTTAACATAAGTTGTTAAAAAAAGAGACACTTCTAGTGTAAATTTGCTCAAAAATAAGACAAGAAATCATTATAGTAGAAATAAAATCAGTTTTATTTAAGTATTCGAATATTAACAATAGTAATAATAACATTACAGTAGCATTATTATGTTTTAATGAATAACTTTGAATTTTTGAAGTAAAATAACATATTTTTATTTATTAAGATGTGAAGCATGTTGTTATTAAATCATTTTGACCGTTTTTAACTTCATCCATTTTCATTAAAATATTAAGGAAACTGTGCATTTGTTTGAACTATAAGATTTTTTGAGCCAGTATCAAAAGTCCGACTCGCTTCAACTTTTGAAAATGATTAGCCTGATTCGGCCCAATAAAAATATGTCTTCGGCCAGGCTCGATGATCGACTCGAAATCGAGACGGGCTTCGAGCCGGGTCTCATCGTTTCTGTCACTTATTTAACAAATAAATTACGAGTGGATTGAAATTTGTAGGCTATACTTCATTTTACGTAAGAAAATAGTAGATTACTCTTAAGAGCCGACCGTTTTTACATACATTGAATAAATAATTTAAATTTGTGAAACCAAGCTTTGTCAATAATAAATATATTTATCTGTAAAAATCTCAAAATCTAAAATTGCAACAAAATATGGTTAAACATCACTTAATTCTGTAGATTTTATTTGACAACTGACAGGCGATATTTGTTTCGTTTCTGCGAAATAGGTTTATATTCTGACCAATCAAAGGGTAGAATTTATATATCCCTAACTAAACAAACGCTATTCTTACGTGAAATAAAGTATGATAACAAAATCTAAAACTTCAACCTTCAACACGTTTTAGTTGCGTTTAATCTATGTACGTCATTAGCACGCAGAAATCCAGAAATAATTAATTTCCATAATTTCCCGAAAACAAGAACCTAAATTCTATAGAAAAATTTATTATAGAAATTTGTCAATTTGAAATAGTTAGTAGACGAAAGTTATGCATTCATCTTTTAAAAATGGGAAAGGAACCTAGTAAAAATAATGCTTGCTCCTTGCATTTTGTAAAGCAAGATTATATTTTGCCGGGTATAACTACAAAATAATAATTACTTAGTGTCTTTATTAAAATACTTCGTAATGAAATCTAAATTTGTAGACCTGCCTTCACAAAGATGACAATAAAATAATAATACTTATCTCTCCATTAATCTACCAAAGACTGTAATAATGCAGTACTATGTAGATTCAAGAAAACAAAGACTCGAATCATGTAAATTCAAAATTCGAGAGAATGCTGAACATAATTTTTATATGAAACGGACTAGTTTGCAAAATTCAAAATGTTATTCATACTAGAAACATTATTTTTATTTAATATTAACTATAATATTAATATTACTTTGTATTTCAAACGTCGCAGTGTATAAGAGTACAGTTGCGGGAAACGAAGCATCTACCTTAAACCGGCCATATTGTTACGTCACGCGCTAAGCTCCTCCTCTTCTTCACTCGCGAATATTATAGGTCCGTCTCTGTCAGAAAAGTACGAGTATATACCGTTAGTCTTTGGCATGACTTTAGTAATTATTTTCCTGTAAAAATAATTACAAGCACTTGACGTACATTCTAGTTCAAAGCGCAAATATTTTTACGAAAAGAAATTAACATACACTTACTCCAAGATGTTAGATTTCTTAATTAAGATTCTGTTTACAATGCCTTCAGGGATATTTCGAATAATAAAAATTTCCGATAAGTTGTAGATTATAGTGTACCTAATTAGCCCTACACTTTTTTGTGTTTAAGATTGTGGCTTCATTAGCTATCTGGTAGTTAGTTAAACAATGTGATAATTTGCCGTAAAAGCTGATTTTCCAGCTATCTATATTAGTTCTCATACATTCCAATAGTTAAAATTCCTGCTGGAGAGTTATTTGAAAACTTAATACACATGTTGCTTGCTGGTATAATTTTCCCGTTAGGTTCGACATCCATCATAAACAGTTGATAATTAACCACGCCCATTTTTACAGGAATAATTACAATGTTAGGTAACCTAACTAATCACTAATGACTTCTCGCACTTGTTGGGTCATCGTAGGACGGAAGCTGTTCTGCCTTCAATCCCAGATGTAATCTATCATTCCTCCAGAATCAATTTCCACGGTCAGTTTCTAAA
Source organism: Ophonus ardosiacus (assembly GCA_943142095.1). Lineage (NCBI taxonomy): Eukaryota > Metazoa > Arthropoda > Insecta > Coleoptera > Carabidae > Ophonus > Ophonus ardosiacus. The sequence continues at coordinate 2,402,911 of OW964831.1, forward strand.
TTTAAGTATTAAGTCTTCATCTATTATTTCCGTAATTAAAATGCTATGCGTACTGGAAGACTCCACGGATAAGGAAAAACAGTTGAAGAGATGTTTTGTTTGTTTCTGCCACGTGCGTGGGCAAATACCAGAGGATATTTATCTCTTAAATCGAGGATGTAACGCTCAGATCTGCAATATGATTATTTATTATGATACAGATAGATTACTGTCACATGGGACATTATAAGGTTCTTGAACTATTGCTCTGTGTATTGACATGTTTTATGTTAAATACACAAATACGACAAGTACTTTTTTGAAGATTAAAATCTGACATTTTTTATTTTGATCATGACAGAAGATAGGTATATAATTTGAATTTTTAAATATCCAATTATCATTCTATAGTTCTATTTATGTATTCTAAAATGTAGTATTTGTTAATACTTTTTTATATAATGTATTAATTGTCAAATAGTGAAATGCAGAAATACGAGTACCTACCTACTTAAACTAAGAGTTATTTATTCAACAAGAGTATAGTCTATAGGCCTTAATGGGACTACTTTTGTTTAAGCTATTTGGTACCTCTCATAATGATCGAGATTCCTATTTATTTATTTAAATACAAAACCCAACAGGCAAAGCCCAATAGTAGGGTTGAAAGTAAAAACTACATAAATTTAAAGCATAGAAATTAGAGTAAAAAAAAACATTAGAAATTAAGCAATTAATTTTTTAAAATAACTAGATTTGTGAAGGAAAATATCCACATGTGAGTACCTATGTTCATACAAGAAACACATACGGTAAATAGGAGAGATCATCAGAACATTAGAGCGAGCAAAAGGAAGATAGAATGTTACAGTTGATCTAGTTCGAATAGAGGAAAACTGGAAATTAAGAAGGGACAGGCATTGAGGATCATCAACGGTACTATCTATCAACTTAGATAGGTAACTCACTACATTAAGTTCACGCCGTTCATAAAGACTTTTCACATTAAACATAGACAAAAGTTCTAGATAAGAGATTGTTCTTTCAGGATAGAGATTAAAAACCTTAAAATATAAAAATTTCAGAAACTTTTTTTGGACTGCCTCAATAGTGTTATGATGAGCTTCATAGATCGGATGCCGCACTATATTACAATATTCTAACTTCGACCGCACAAAAGAGAAGTAAATAGATATGATGGCATGTATATTGTTAAATGATTTTATATTCCTAATTACGAAGCCCAGCAATTTGATAGCAGATTTGCAGATAGTATTGTAATAAATTTTATTTTTCATCGAAAATCACACCCAAATCTTTAACAGAATTAACTCTAGTGAGAGATGTACCATTAATTGAATAATTGTAAAGTTTGGGTTTTAATTTTCTAGTAAAAGATAAGATAGAGCATTTAGCAAGATTCAGGTGGAGATTGTTAATTGTGCACCACGCTGATATTTTATTGAGGTCATTCTGAAGTTTCACATTATCATCAATGGTATTTATATTGTAAAAGATTTTTAAATCATCAGCAAATAAAAGTTTCTCACACTCGATAACATTGGCGATGTCATTTATGAAAAGGAGGAAAAGTAAAGGGCCTAAGTTAGAGCCCTGAGGGACTCCTGACGATGCAGTGAAGTAAAAGGATGTATGACCTTGATAGTTGACAAACAGTTCTCGTTGATGAAGATAGGAAGTTATAAGTGATACAAGGTGCGGGGAGAAAGAAAAAGAATGAAGTTTACCAATCAGAATACCTTGATCAATTTTGTCGAAAGCCTTAGAAAAATCTGTGTAAACACAGTCAAGGATACAGTGTTGAATTTATTGAAGCACCCTCGTAAATATTATTTTCATAAATAATTTTCGTAAATTTTGTAGTTTGAAACATTACTGACATAATAGAACACTGATACGTGTCATTTGTACATCGGATCTCCATAAAAAGCGTATTGTAGTAGAATGGTGTGATGTCAGTGACATCAATCTAGTATCTAGTTGTGTTGTGTAGTTCTGGTAGTGTTTGCCGGTGAGTTTTTCTGCTAATCCCAAGCATGACGAGGGTCGTACCCTGGATCAAGTGGCTTGTGAGTAACGTAGGCGGTTGTGACCGAGGACCCAACACTCGACAATCGACGCTCATCACATAAATCAGCCGAGGAATCAACTGTATTGTATTGTAACTTCATGCGAATATTACCAATGTTATTGTTCTCTATTCAATTCAGGTCAGATAGAAGATAGATTGTATTAATGAGAAGAGGGAATTGTATCTTCCTAGATTATTTGAATTTCAGAGAATGCAGGAATTGTTTCTTGATATGTACCCGTTCATGCGGAAGACGAATTTGTAGTTCTTTTAGGAAAATTACTGTGGTGTAGTCTCCACGCTATCAATGAGTGCCCGTGAGATGACGCCTAGTAGCGCCCGCACGATACAAATATGACATTATCATTACCTACCGTGAGTATTTTTTAACGTGAAACATTAGGTTTGATATATCCATGGTTACGACTTGATATTTGATTGACAGCAATGTATTTGCCCGTTCCATTTAAAATGAAACATAGGGAACGAATCTGGCAGAAGTATTATATTTAAATATTGTAAGAAATTTAGCGGAGTCAGAAAACCACTGGAGAGCACTAAACATATTTCAGGCACAAGGTGCACACAGTATTTTTTCTACATCTAAAGTTAATTTTTAGAAAACAGGTATAATTATTTAAACAAAATTAACCTCTAATGACATCTTGTCAATATGACAGATAACCGTTGAATTTTCCTATAAGGTATGATTTGACATTTGCTTGACAGCAATGTATTTGTCTGTCTCATGTAAAATGACACATAGGGAATGAATTTGACAGAAGTATTATATTTAAATATTGTAAGAAATTTAGCCGAGTCAGAAAACCACTCGGGCACAAAAGGCACACTATATTTTTTCTACAATTAATTTTAATTTAGGATGCAGGTATAATTATTTAAACAAAAATAACCTCTATTGACTTCTTATCAAATGTCAAATTCGTTCCCTATGTTTCTTTTTAAATGGAACGGGCAAATACATTTCTGTCAATCAAATGTCAAGTCGTAACCATGGATATGACAAACCCAATGTTTCACGTTACAAAATACTCACGGTATATCTATGATAAAGTAAATTGTGGCACAATCAGAAATGGGTAATATGCCGTGATGATATATTTTTTATATAGTCCCAAAACTTTTGGACAACTGTCCTTTCAATTTCATCTTTTGGCCAAAAAGTCACGCATAGATAGTGAACTGTGTACCCATTTGTTATCGAGATACAAAAATCCAGAAGTTGTTTGCTAAAAATGTCCATAAAAATAGCTTAGCATGAGCCGCATGAAATATCAGCCTCCTCTGAACTTCAGAGTGATTAAGAAATTTACCTAGTAGCATATTTACATCGGTTGTTGATCTTGAAATACTGAGGGCGGTCAATATTATGAGAAATTGTTCTTATAATTTATTATGTGTATAGCCCGATTTTCATGTTACACTAGTATACGGTGATAGCTTGGTACCCTAGTAGGGATAGACTCAAGGGTACTCGAGGCAAGTTTTTAAAAAAATTGTCTCGACTCGAATATTTTAAAGTAAAACTCGCCCTGAAACTTAACTCGAAAAAATAAGACAAGTTCGATTCGAAACTTGTCTCGAAAACGAGAAGAAAGCTCGAATAATACAGACTATAAACACAGAATACATTTATACAGAAGCGACACTCCTTGTAGGCACCATTGTTGTTGCGATTTTACGTTTATGACCTTGAACTTTAATTGTTTGGCAAATTTATGCGCGAAATTTAAATTGTTTTAAATGGTAAAAGAAAAATTAGAACATAAAAATACTAAAATTTTAATTTTATTAACGAATTAAAAAGAGATCATATAAAATCATCACATAATTATATTTTTATTAAACAAATACCTAAATTTTACAAATTTATTACAATGCAGAATTTTCTATATCTTTGATGTGGGAAACAAACGTAAGACTCGATGAATATGTCCCATATATCCTTCTCCATCAAATCTTCTCTTCCACAGGCCTTGAGCCACATTTTACACCTATATTTATACATTTCCCTTTCTCCATTTTTACCTCCCGCTACCCTTGGTAAGGGAGGTATAGGGATCGTGCTAAAAATTACATATCGAGATTTTAGTAAATGACCACGTTTTAAGGTCCCTAGAATCCAATTTTAACATTTTCACGATGATGTCTGTATGTGTGTATGTGTGTATGTGTGTGTGTACGTGTGTGTGTATGTGTGTGTGTGTATGTGTAGGGATTTTGTCTTCACTCTAACTCAAATACTATCATTCAGAAAATTCTGAAACCTTGTATTTCCATCCCATTCTAATATGAAAAGAAGCCATTAGATTTTGGTGTAAATCGGATAACCGGAAATGGCACTTTACCTGAAGCTCATAATGGTTTTTCTTCAAAAAATACCATTAAATGCCATTTTTTCGCATTTTATGTCTTATGAAAATTAAAGATTATTGAATTTTCTACTGGAATACATTAATACTTTTTCTATATATTCTACAGATAAATTTAAAAATAATTTTTTTTATTAGTCGCGAAGCCTAAGATAAACACAATAATTCCTTTGTTATACAGTTCATATTTCAAATGAATGTAACTGACAGTAAATGTCACTGTCAAAAAACTAATCATTTCAAATTAATAATAGTGACATTTTAAAAAGAAAATAGTAAATAAATCAATAGTTTTCTGCAATGGAACAGTTTACAGCGTTAGTAAATACGTAAGTATGTATTTAAATTAATAAAAATTCAGTAGCGGGAGGTTTTGTGTTGGCCACATCAGATTTTTTAATTCTATTTATAGTCTTTATATGAACGAACAAGTCCTCCCGATTCTACTTTCTTCATTTTTGCCATTTAATTTGAAACAAACACCCCTTCTAAAATTGACAAACAGTTCACAAAATGACATATGTTAAAAGTGAGAAGACGTGTTTGGTTTGCTTGAATTAGCCATAATCCTAAAATACATGGGCGTGACAAGCTGAGACAACAGCTCTTCCAGAATACGTGAAATATAATGATTTTCCTTATGATAACGATTTTTCCCATCGTTTGTTGAAAAAATAACATATTTGTTTTTATTAGAAATCAATTTGTGTTTCTCAATATACTTTTATTATTGACCCCTAACGGAAAATGTTCACGTCGAGATCATGAAAAGAACAAAGAATTGTAAGATACGAAGATATGCCGAAACAATCCGATTTTATCCGATTAGCCCTTTAAATTTGTTGGCATACTCTTTCTCTCTCTAATTTTCGTTTCTCTCTCTGACTGTCGCTTCTGTATAGATGCTTATTCTGTGCACTGTGCTATAAACATGAAATCTGGTCTGTCTCTGACTATGTTTTCATTTGTTGCATCCCGGTTGTGCGTGGGCTGATTGGACTCCTCTCAATCCAAGGCAAGTTTGGCGAATTATTTATGCTTGTATCACGTGACTTCATTCACAGTGTTGTTGACAGAGACTGTCTGGTTGGCCCGAGGCCCCCGTTTCATTAACAGTGCCCCACTCCGCTGGCCCTGGCGCGTGTGACTGTGTGGGTAGCTTGATTTACGGCCCGAGCGAGACGAGTCACACTGGATTCTTTGCACTGGTTTGTTTTTTACCAGCTGCAAGGCATGGCATGGCATGGCAAGGCATGGCATGGCTACTGCGATTGTTGAGTTATTTGCTTTAAAACGGGATTAGTGGATTATGGGATGACGCGAGTACCAAGGCAGCAGATTTACAGTGAGGGGGTTAGCTCCTTTCTGTTGGACACGATGTCATTAAGCTTTATTAAACTTCAGAATTAACAATTTATTGTAAGGATTTGTACTAATATTATTTTTCTAAAAAAGGTCTTACTAGGTATTTTGAAATACAAATGACAAATTCTAATGTTTATAACATTGTTTGTAAATGACGTCAGTGTCAAAAATCAACAGTTTCAGTGACATTCTGATAGCTGTTTCTTGGAAGTACATTTAGTCTTTCTTATTGTTTTATTAATTAAATATTTAAAATTATAGGTAAAATGCATACCGTGAGTATATTTAAACGTGAAACATTGGTTTTGTCATATCCATGGTTACGACTTGATATTTGATTGACATCAATGTATTTGCCCGTTCCATTTAAAATGAAACATAGGGAACGAATCTGACAGAAGTATTATATTTAAATATTGTAAGAAAATCACTAGAGAGCACTAAACATATTTCAGGTACAAGGTGCACACAGTATTTTTTCTGCATCTAAATTTAATTTTTAGTAAACAGGTATAATTATTTAAACAAAATTAACCTCTAATGACATCTTGTCAATATGGCAGATAACCGTTGAATTTTTTTATGTTATGACATTTGATCGACAGCAATGTCTGTCTCATTTAAAATGACACATGGGGAATGAATTTGACAGAAGTATTATATTTAAATATTGTAAGAAATTTAGCCGAGTCAGAAAACCACTCGGGCACAAGGTGCGCACACTATATTTTTTCTACAACTAATTTTAATTTAGAATGCAGGTATAATTATTTAAACAAAATTAACCTCTATTGACGTCTTATCAAATGTCAAATTCATTCCCTATGTTTCATTTTAAATGGAACGGGCAAATACATTGCTAACAATCAAGTGTCAAGTCGTAACCATGGATATGATAAACCCAATGTTTCACGTTAAAAAATACTCACGGTATATCCATCAGAAATACCGCCAATCTGGTTAATGAATTGGAAGAATCTCTTATATTTAGGAACTTCCTCATACAATGAAAAATAAATATAATTAGAATTATATGTGTGCAGAAGACATGTTAAATACAATAAAAAACAATATTTGGGTAAAGTTCTGTAATGTTTAGTTATAAAACGACGGTTCGAAAGCGAAGTGCAATACAATACTTATATAGCCTAATATGGAAATGGCGAGAGGTCTTGTGCTGGCCCCAACAGATTTTTAAATGTTCTTTTGTGTGAATAATTCTCCATTGTCACTCATAAAAGCGTTTTTGACAGGTAGAATATCATTACACTTGGTTGTGATTTTGTTCCAATTCCATGGCTAACTATAAACAAGTAACTTTTATACCGCATACAGCTCCGAATGACACACTAGTGATATCCATTGGTTTGTATGGCAATACTTTAGAACAACAAAAATGAATTATACAATTCGATTCAGTTTGATGCTTGAAAGTAAATGTTAATATTATATTTCATAAAATAGAAGCTAAGAAGCTATTTTTTGACAGTAAATTTGACGTTTTGTACAAATTATAGCGACGAACATGATTTGTTTAATTAGTACGCGTCAACTTCAAGGCATAGTGTGCTCCTGCAAAACCCTAAAATCTAATTGCTAAAATCCTAAATAATCACTAGATTTAGGGCATATAAATTTAGGATTTAGATATTGAAACATCGGACACAGCTTAAGTATGAAGGTACAATATATATAAAAAAAAATATATATCATCACGGCATATTACCTATTTCTAGGTGTGCCAATATGCTTTGTCGCAGATATCGGTAATGATGATGACATATTTGAACCTTGCGGGCGTTTACCAGGCGTCACCTCACGGGCACTCATTTCTGGCGTGGAGAGTGCCCCACAGGGGTCACTTTTGTGCCATTTAAAATTCGAAATATTTGACCCGGTTGCCCCAGGTTCGCAACCAGACACTCAGGCACGCGGCCACGAGACAATCGATAAAGCAGATTGTGGCACACTCAGAAATGGGTAATATGCCGCGTGATGATATTTTTTTTCATTTATTTATTGTACAAATCATTAAAAAAACTTTGCTTTAGAAATCAGTATGAGATAAAAGCAATATAATAGTCCATGAAATGTTTTTGTCTGGTTTGTATTTATTTAAATAACTAAACCTGAAAGTATTCTTTCAACGCAATCTTGTCATCTAATATGTTCTGTTATTTTGAAATTTTATTCTACATACATACATAGGTGATTCATCGATTTATACATACATACTTTTTTAGTGTTATCTTTTATAAATCAGTTGCAAATTATACGGCCAAGCCTTAAAATGTTCAAATTGTTGAGTGACACAAACATTTTTATGGATGATTATTTCGAACCTTTTTTGATCATGTAGGTGTTTCAGCGAACTTTAATCTTTTTATGGCTGTATCAAGGTTGAAACTACTCGTATAAAATGTAATAATGGGGTCCTATACCATTTTTCTTTTATTTTTTTCCTGTAAGAACAGGATAAAATAAGAACTTCAGTGCAAACGCGACTTAAAAATTTTACTTAATAAGCGAGATATGAATTTTTAACACGTTAAGCGCCATTGAAAAAAATGCTATACTTTTCGTCGGGCCAAAAAAAAATTATTTTAAATTTCGCTTATTTTTGGGTTTTTATTGTCAGTACATTGTATAAATTTTTACAAAAAGCAATAATATGCCTGATATTTAGAAAAATATTAAGCGGTCCGATGGGACCGCTGTGGCCTCCAAGCATAGTATTATCTGCACGGCATGCGCGGTCCGTCGTAGCGGTCCCATTGTATGCGCTTCTATTTGCGCTTGTATGCATATATATCTTGCAAGATTGCAAATGAACTACTTTTTGGTACTAGTATGATCAACGCATACTACCTTTTTTAAAAATATCAATAATAATCACAGTGTTTCGTGAACAAGTTTATGAACATACGATATTTTATCAGAAACCAGAACCAGAAAACGAACAAAACTCAGAAGGAGACACCTCAAAGAAAATAAAAAGAAAATCTGAGCATCAATTAGACAAAAAAACAAGGACTTGCTCATAAAACACGCAAAACTGTGTAGGTTGTTACCAAAAAAATATAAATAAAAATTTTAAAAATACTATTTTATTTGATAAATAATGTTGAATAGCTCTAACCTCGGCTTTGACATATATTATTTTGTTAAATTTTGTAAGCAAAAATTAATAAACCCGTAGAAACTACATTTAAAAAAATCATTTTGCAAACCTTGCAAAAAATCCCTCTCCAAAAATGCATCGCTGATTAATTTGGATAACTCGTATGTCTAGCTTATTGTGACGGGCCTAGAGGTCCCTTTTAAATGGTAAAACTCGTTATTTGAGCGGTCCGCTGGCCGTGGGCAGCAAAAATGTAATATTAAGTAAAGCGGTCCCTACGGACCGCCGAGGCCCAGTAGCAAAGTTTAGTAGCGGTCATTACGGACCGCCATGGCGCTTAACGTGTTAAAGTTTAAGAATTTGTACGTGACGTAGCGGGTACTAACGAGTGATCGACAAACAATGGGACAAACTGTTAGTTATACTGGAAACAATTTTTTTCATGTTTGCATAGCTGAAATGTTTGTACATAAAAACTTATACGTTATATTCATGAAGAAATTATTATTAAGTATAAATAACATAAATAATAAGCATTTTTTTCCTAATAAATTATAGAACATTGAAACAGTTTGACAATATTATTACACAAAGTATGACGACGGATGGCGCTAATGTTTGCCTGTTTTGAAGTTTCAATATTAATTTAATTAATATTATTATTAATTTAATTCATATTACAAATTAATTTATTTATAAATACATGATTATTGTTAATATTACTAGATGTTATAATTAAACAAATTCATCAAACACAAAATTGTTAAATGTTTTGTTAGGTTATAGAACATCATGACATTTCATATTCTTTCAAAGGTGACCGCTACAGACGCGCGAATCTTCTTTTTAAAATCAGGCGACCAATCAAATTCTTAGTACCTAACACGTCATACCCAATTAGTAATCAGGTTCAATCGCTTGTAGTTTGTGACCTAGTTAATATTTAAAGAAAATTTTTTCACTAATACTCATTAATTTATGTATATTTTCGTCTTCTTATTTAAGATAGTTAAAATATGACTATGGTATAGGACCCTATTATTTAGCAATACGTGTATTTGTTTAGTTTAATTCCCTCTGTGTTGAATTTTTCCGGGTGTGTTATTTTTCCGCGAATGAATAAAGATGAAGGAATGTGAACTGTAACACATGTTTGGCATTTTATTGTTTAACGAATTTCCGTTTCGGTGAATTTCGTCCGCGCTTTAACGGATTATTTTTCCAGTTTCCGTTTGTGAATTTTGTATTCAGTAATTTTTATTCGTGATAAAAATGACATTTGCGGATTTTCATTTTCCATTTTTGAATGTGAATTTTAAAATAAGGTTTCTCAATGCAAGCCTGGGGATGACATCTTGTGTTGATATTCAAAAGGAAATGAAACTAGGTATTTTCGCATGCTAACGCTATAAAAGAACTATATTTTCTGAGTTTTATATGCTGATATATAGCTGTTACATGTTTACCACACTCTTTCAATGATATTACTTAATAAAGTGCTTGTAGTTATGGAGATAGACACTCATCGTTTTAGTAGTGAATAGAAAAGGTTTTGGTTTTAAGTTCATAGATGCCATTATTCTTCGGATTATTATTACGTTAGATGAAAATTCTCCTTTACGATTTTTCATATCTAAAACAACACATCCACAAGTTATTTTAATTTAAAAATATATGCACCCATAAAATATCAAAAAATGTAGGAAATTATATGAGAATTATTAAATCTGTGTTCGACTTTTATCACCCTAATATCTAAATCCTAAATTTATATGCCCTAAATATAGTGATTATTTAGGATTTTAGGAATTAGATTTTAGGGTTTTGCAGGAGCACACTATGCCTTGAAGTTTACGCGCACTAATTAAACAAGTCATATTCGTTGCTATAATTTGTACAAAACGTCAAATTTCCTGTCAAAGAATAGCTTCTTAGCTTCTATTTTATGAAATATAATATTAACATTTAATCTGAAGCATAAAATTGAGTCGAATTGAATCATTAATTTTTGACAAATAGAATCAAACTTACAAATAAAATTTTGATTTTTCTTTCAATGTCGACTGTTTTTATTGGATGAATATTATAACGAACCGTTTAAAATTTTTATAAATGTTTATGAATACGGGCATAACTGTAATAGATTTTTTAATCAGAAAGCAACAGTAAGAATTTAGAATGACATGATTGATTGTAACTGTAACGCCGGGAGATTTAATCCAGTCGAACTACATATCATCAAAAATATGTCCAAACAGTTCTAGATATACAGGGTGTCTCATAAATAGGGGGACATGGCTTAACCACAGATTCCTGAGGCTAAAATAAGACGATTTAACTAAACTTGCTTCTACCGGAAAGTGTACCATTTAGCAAGAATTCTGCTGCAAAGTTCTTCAAAAAAAAAAATTAATTTTGTTTGTAATAACAGAACGCTATATACGATTTGGATGAAATTTGGTATGACACTTCATATGGTTATAAGTCATCTTTTAAGGTTGTTATTATTAGTGAACCACTAGTGTAAGAATCTTAGGTGTCCCAACATTGATTAGACCGTAACTTTTTAATGGCAACTCCGATAACGTTTTTTCAGAAAGATACATTCAATAGTAATCTTTTCTTTCTCTGTTTAATTTATGATATCTTTTACGGTTCAGACAGAAAAAAATAAAACCTGAGTGACTGCATCGTGAATTTTTTTTAAATAAATTTAATCTAGCAGTCTATCCAAATGTCAAACAACGAATTTCTAATGACAGTAACAATTGTTTATGGGTTGTCAAAAAATTCCTTCGAAATATTCAGAAACTAGTAACATCCGTTTGTTCGGCCTAATAGTATTTTACTACCATTATTATAAATAACACGAATAAATATGTTAGCTTATTCCTAAACAAGTTGAGAAGATTGACAACTCGTTACTGTCATTAAAAATTAATTGTTTGACATTTGGATAGACTGCTAGATTAAAATTATTTTAAAAAAATTCACGATGCAGTCACTCAGGTTTTATTTTTTTCTGTCTGAACCGTAACAGATATCACAAATTACACAGAGAGAGAAAAGTTTACTATTGAATGTATCTTTCTGAAAAATTTCACGTTATCGGCGTAGCCATTAAAAAGTTATGGTCTAATCATTGTTGGGACACCTACGTTTCATACACTAGTGGTACACTAATAATAACAAGTATCATTTTAAAAGATGACTTATAACCATATGAACTGTCATACCAAATTTCATCCAAATCGAATAAAGCGTCCGATTATTATAATCAAAATTAATTTTTTTTCGAAGAACTTTGATGCAGAATTCTGGCTAAATGGTACACTTTCCGGTAGAAGCAAGTTTGGTTAAATCGTCTTATTTTAGCCTCAGGAATCTGTGGTTAAGCCATGTCTCCCTATTTAAGAGACACCTGTATAAACTTAGTTTGATTCGATCTCAGTTTAATGCTCATATTCATAAACACTCGTAAAGTTTCAAAACGGATCGTTATAATTTTTAACAAATTTCCGGTAGACCAATTATAACCAAAATATAATCAGCTCGTCATAAGACTGTAAAGAAGAGGAATACGAAAGAATTATAATTTTTAAAATTGTAGTATTGGAGTTATCACACACATTCAGACATCATTGTAAAACGTACTTATTCATTAAAAACACCACTAAATTTTTTGACCTAAGATATGTTCCTTACCTAAAGTGACAATGGTAATAAAATTTACAAATAATTTAACAGAAACAAACGAAGTTTCCAATTCGTTATTTAATTTACTAGAGTCACATATGAGCATAGTGTCAAGCAGAGATCAAAATGAGGAGTAAATAGATAAGTAAACTCTTAAAAACATCGTATGTCAATTCCTACTGTCTGTAATCAAAGCACTTGCTCAGTCTCAAAATAAGTAAGAACGAAAATAAATAATTAATTACCGCAGCATTTAAACAAAACACCATTAAAATATAATGGGTTTCTTACTTACTATGTGGAACAGGGAATTTCAATTGTTTTTGGAATAGCTTTTGTTGAATTTCTACAATGTATAGAAATAAGTAATAAAGGATAAAATAAATAGGTAGTTAATTAAAAGTTTACGTCCTTACTACATCATACGTATAATATCCCTTTCTGCTTGAATTATTGCATGTTTGGAATGTATGAAAATGTTATGTCATTATAAATATAAATGTCCCATGTTTAAATGAATATTTAAAACAGGAAGTCAGTCAGTGGCAATATACAGCTTGTGGTGTGAGATAAACTTTAATTTTCATAGCATAGTAGCATTCATTATTTCTGTAAATTGCAACAAATTCTCAACTAAACGCACGAGCCGTACAACATCATATTACTGCAAACTTTATGATTCACTTAACTTTAAAGCAGACCCTATACGATCAGTAATATTATCAGTAACTTTTAAGGCAGTAATACTAACCGAACTGCGAATACTGTTGGTCAAATATTAAAATATTCGAATATTCTTCAGTAGAATTAGAGTTAGAATATATATTATTTATGCCCGAGCAGTCATGTTACTTTGTTGGTCTTTCTTGACAAGTTTAGGTTAGTGTTCTGTGTTGACAAGCAGATATGGAGACTAGTGACAGAATGACAGCTAGTAATATAAATGACAAATGTCATCATTTTTCATTCCAAATTTCATGATATTTTCCAATTTCAAGTGGTTTATCTTCTTACTAATGATTCGAGATTGCACAGTTATACGATTTTGGTCAGCTGTTTTGTTAAAAATTAACCTTGTAATTTGTCGTCATTTTCTGTTATATATATGATTGACGAATTTTCATTTGAAGAGTAGTATGAATCGGGGGAATTTTCTTCTAGTGATGAAGACAATCTGGAAATGTTTGGCGAAAATCCGAGGTCAAAGAATGAAAATTATTTAGAACAGTAATAGTAATCCTGTACATACATAGATGTCAAATGTCAATATTTTTCATTCCAAATTTCATGTGATTTATGTAACTCGCCACGTAAAGTCCACGCACCTGGTGACAAAGAAACCACGTGAATTTACAGAATCTTGATATTTTGAATTAAAATTTATGACATTTGTAAGTTATGTCCATGATGTCATTCTGAAACGGGTGCCCATATCTGCTTGTCAAGATTTGCTTATTTGCAGGGCATTTGCTCCTCTCTAAAAATACATAGTTTAAACATTGATAACAAGAGAAATATTTGAAAAAAAATACCTTTTGAACGGCTTTCAACGGAATTAATGGCCCATAATTCCCATTCGAAATAGTTCATGACAAGGTTAGTTTCTGAAATTGCTTTTTTAAGCTTTATATGAATGTAAACTGACAACCAAGTGACAATAGTGACAGGATAGATATTCGATCGATATAAAATTCTTAAAAATACTTGTAAATTTCATTAATATATACGTTTCTTAATATTAGTATTTTTCTTTCTTCTGTATTTAAAAATAAATAATTTTTGCAAGTTATATTTGATTTTATAAAGTTTTTTTCAGATCTATGACGTAGGTCTTCTGCCATTTCATTTTCACTATAGTATTTATTTTGTAATTGTGACAGTTCACGAACATGTCGATAATATAGATTTTTACAGTAAAACTGAAACATTGACCTCTGATTGGTTAGCGGTACAGCAGTAAGGTAGAAAGATGAGAGTTGTTCATCTTCTGCATTTTGATTATTGCGATGTTGATTGTGGCGCTGCGTTATTTTTCATTATAAATCAACAAGTAGGAACACCATGCGCTTATGTTTTGCGTTACCTTGCTGCAACTGCGTTACCGTTTGCGTTACTTCATTATAAATAGGCCTTAAAACTTAAAAATAGTCGTTGTGGCTGGTTCAAAAAATCATATTGGAATTCGCGTCATTTATAAAATATTTTATTACCTTAGAGAACAAATAATTAGTATTAGTTGACACTCGTTTAAATCTTTCTGCAAGTCTGTAACATTTTCCTCTTGTGTCAGATTACGGCAAAGATGAATGTATTACATTAACAGGTCATAATTTCGAACATTTAGTAATTACAACCGCAAGTACATATTTATTACCGCCATTATACGGTATACGTCGCGCAGGCAATGTACGACATGTGCATCGTTTAATTAAAACTTCTCAAGACGCAATTTAATTATAAGCGCACCGCTAGACTTGCGTGAGTGCAGTGTGTAAACCTACCCTTATATATTCATATTTGTGTTATTACTTAAGTAGGAAACCAGCCATCAAGAAGCGACGATAATATACATTATGTACATATTAATGCCTAGTTGAGTGCGCTAACTCAATGGTTATCGCTCTAACGACCAGTGTTCAAATGCTATCCAAACTAATTATTGCAATAGTTTTGAAAAACATATCAGTACCAAAATTTTCGTTGCATCAGCTGGAATAATCGTTTCACATGGTTTAGATACAAAGTTTAATGGCCGATTCACCACCGATTCCTAAAATTTAAGTAACGCCTATGTACCCGATGTGCACCACATAAGCATTACCTAGCAAAATGTCGTTTTCACCAACCGCTAAACATTGCGTATCTTGATTTAGGAATTACTTAGCTAGGTTATCTGTTTTCCGATGCCTGAATCACTAATGCCCGGTTTCTCCAGAGCAACTTACGACTTAAGTCGTTGCTTATTCATAAGTTCCACCTTAAACTGTAGCACCACGCAAAAATGTCAAAATGTGAGACATAAGTAGCACTTAAATATAAGTCGAAAAAATCGGTGACTTATGTGGTTATGTGTTGACATATCGGTAAGTCGCGGTAAATTTGTTTCGTTTTGGTCTATTACGGCAAGAAAATTAGATGATATAAAGAAGAAACGATTAAATTATAGCAAAGAGGAAGAAAATTGGTCTGTGAGATTGTAGAAACAAAGATTTAAAGAGAATATTGAAAATTAAAAAATCATTGCGGTGTCCATGTCCAATATTCAAAAAGATAACACCTGAAAATTAATTGCCGCAGCATTGGCAATAAAATGTGTGCAAATATGGAGACTGACGCAAGGAAGACGACATCGAAGAAAAAGGCTTCAGTTTATAAGACTGGCGGTGGTCCACATAAAAATATTAAAAATAAATAATATATTTGGAACAAATCAATTCTGTTACTTATTTGTCGCGGAGTCCTACCATTTTCGACAATATCGACTTCCATCACAGTGTCCACGACGTTAACGTTGTAAAAATTAGGGAAATCCTGTAAATCCATATCGAATATTGTTGAATGAATACAAATATAAACCCTGTTAAACACATTGACAGATTTGACATTTGACAGCCGGTATTTTATTTTGAATCGCTAAATTTCAAATTGACCAATCATAGAATATTACGCTGTTGCCAATGTAATTTGTGATATAAGTTAAGTTCGCATTTGAATTTGCTGGTGCAACGCAATTGAGAAATAAGTCCTACTTACAATTAAGTAGCACTTTAATAATCAACAACTTAAGTTGCTGTGGAGAAACCGGGCATAAGCATTTTCTAACGTGTGACAGCTGACACTTTAAAATGAAAATTGTACAAGTTTGTTGAATATTTTTATAATTATAACGAAGATACTCTTAAAATTTTTATTATATCTTGTATAGATTTAGAGATACACTATAATATAGAGTAATCTAATCGCAGAGGCTAAGGCACTAAGGAAACCAGTTGACAAATTCCAATGTTTATAACATAGTCTGTAAATGACACATATCAGTGTCAAAAATCAACAGTTTCAGTGACATTCTGATAGCTTTTTCTGGGAAGTATATTTAATCTTTCTTATTGTTTTATTAATTAAATATATGAAATTATAGGTCAAATGCATAGGTATATCCATCAGAAATACCGCCACTCTGATTAATGAATTGGAAGAATCTCTCACAATTAGGAACTTCCTCATACAATGAAAAATAGATATAATTAGAATTAAATGTGTGCAGAAGATATGTTAAATACAATAAAAAACATTTTGGTAAATTTCTGTAATTTTTTGTTATAAAACGACGGTTCGAAAGCGAAGTGCAATACAATACTTATGTAGCCTAGAGGTCTTGTGCTGTCCACAACAAATTTTTTATTCGAGAATCCTAAATACTTTAAGGCTCTATTGTTCTAGACATGTATTCTCTTATTTATCAGTTCTGTATATCTTATACATTTCCTGACATTTGAAAATATGCAAGTAGCAAAACCGATGCAGATAACTTAATAAATGATAGAACCATAAATAAAGTTGCATACAAACATAATGTATAGTGCGAACTTACATTACTAGACTATGTAAAGTTGATAAATATTTCATCACGTCGACTATCTGCAATCTGTTGATATTAATCTCGATTTATATTTTAACTGTGAGAACTGCTACAGGGTATTTATTAATGATGAGAGTAGGTATAATGTGATGCAAAATAAATAGCTATCATTCGAATTGAAGTTGTCACGTCTCTTCATTCCAAAACTAATCATTTGAAATTCAAGCCTCGATCGATTTTACTGACCACAACACACCATCTACGTTTGATTAGTTTCAAATTTACGTATTAGTTGAGCTGTAATCGAAAACACAGGTGCTATTGCTGTGGTTATGTGCAAATGAACATTATTATCACAAATAAAATTAAATGGCACTTTGATGCACAGTTTTCACAAGAAGAAAAATATAATAGTGGATATATTATTTAATATTTCGGATTCACATTACTCTTTTCGTAATACCATATTGTTACTTTGATAAAACAGGACTAATAGCAAAATTGAAAAGATAAAAATAACGGCCGCCAGTCGCTTGCAATTAGGGATCAAGTGTTCCTAGAAAAATCATAGAAACAAGCACTTTTAAAACACAATTTTCGACAGGCTAAAACTTAACAGCGCAAGCAAATGCGACACGACGTAGTATAGTACCTATAATACGAACAGTGAATTATACTGTATATACCAAAAGTTTTAGTTACCTGTACAAAGTATATGGCGGGAAGAAGAATTTGTAATCTTTACAAAATATAATGTCACAGGATACAAAAAAATAAAATTATCCCAGTAACAGATTAAATATTTTTAATTGTTGCAAAATGATTTTGTAATCTGAACAAAGCAACAAAATGACTGCTTAGTACTACTAATAATAACTGCTACCATGACTAATATTTTACAGCAAATAATACTTTTTATACACAACAAAAATTGTTTAGTTTTGGAAACTTAAAATACAAAGTTCTTCGTATACACGGCAAAAACATATTGTTGAAGTAACAAAAAAAAAATACAGCTAACTAAATTTTGTCCGGAATATCAATGTAATTTTTTACCGTGTACTAATTTTTGATCCCATACTTTCCATATTTGGTTTTGCACTTGCAACAGACATCTGTCAATTAGAATTTTTTGAATGAGCAGCTGTTTCCATGATAAATAGCAAAGCTGACTAATTTTGAAAATTAATTTCTTTATAATACTTTAACTCTACATCTATTGAATATGAAGGAAAATGTATAATCAAACTATATAGAGAAGAGTATTTTCTTTAATAAATATAATAACAAAATGTCAAAATATAATATTTAACTTTGTTTTTTTTTAAGAAAAACTGTTAAAAACTTTAAATAAGGGTACTTCCGGTGGATCAATTATAACCAAAATCTAATCAACTCTTCATAGGGATGTACAGAAGAAGAATACGAAAGAATTATAATTTTTAGAATTGTAGTATTGAAGTTATCGTCGGAGAAAAATTTGTCACACACATACACACACACACACACACACACACACACACACACACACACACATACATACATACATACATACATACATACACACATACAGACATCATCTTAAAAATAGTAAATTCGTATTGTAGGGACCCTAAAACGTGCTTATTCATTAAAAACTCACCACCGAATTTTTTGACCAAAGACAATACCTTCCTTACCTAAAGGTGACGGAAGGTAAAAATGAGTTGAAATAAATTGTGTAAGTAAATAATTCCAAATTGTCAGAAAACAACCAAACATAAAATACTGTATTATACATCATGAAAATGCAACAAAAGCTTAACTATAAATATTTTTCTTTTGTTTTAAAAATAGAAAAATGGAAATTTATTATATTGCGTAACAATAAAAATATGACTATCCAAATTGGGCGCACAAAAACTATATAATCTTCCTAATATAGGAATTTTGTGTTGTCACCCAAAATGACAAAGTATAATATTCATAATTAACAACAATGACAACACCTTCTTAAATCATAGGTGCTCGTTAACAAAGCCTTCATACTTATTCAAATCTTTTCTTGTATGTTTTAAAAACGAATTTTCTCATCAGAATTATTCATGTACTTAATGAGTAGTAAAGTTTCGTGCACAATAGACACCCAGCCTTAATTTATATCAGATGTACATTGTTGCTTTTACAAAATGATGTCAAAATCTGATTGCGGTGACATTAATTTAACAATTTAACATTCTCAGATGCTATCGTACTCTTTAGACTTGGGAGATGACAGCCTTTGATAAAAATTACCAATTAATATTTCGATATGCTTGGATTACTCTTGGATAATAATAAAACTATTATTCCTGTCCCGTTATAAAGATATCAAATTGTATTTCTTTTATCGCCTTTTTGTTACTATTATTTCTTTCCTAATATCTTTATTACTTAATTTAATTTCATTATTCTAAAGCAAACTTATCATCTCTGTATTCGAATATTATGGGTATTATTTATAGGTACTTTGAATTAATGAATTTATATAATTATTATTATAATAGCTACTTAAGGTATATATATATATATATATATATATATATATATATATATATATATATATATATAAAACCGGTACTAAGCCAAAACATTTTACCGAACCCAAACCCAGAACCGAACCTCAGATATATTTTTCAATTGACCCCGACTTGGAGCCGTACCGGGTATTAAAATTCGGCTAAGAGAGATATTGGATACTTGCTAAAAATCGCATATCCAGATTTTAGTGAGTAAGCACGTTTTAAAGTCCCTAGTAACCGCTTTTAACATTTTTACGATGGTCTCTGTGTGGGTGTTTGTGTGTGTGTGTGTGTTTGTGTGTGTGTGTGTGTGTGTGTGTGTGTGGATGTTGGAAGGACGAGTCCTTAAAAACTATAAGACTTAAGACCTGTTTAAATATGAATTCCTCAATCTGACATTCATGGGAAGAGCTGAAAAAGGAAGGTAACAATTAGAAAACCTGTACTAGTAGTTTCTTAGAAAAATTATAAACATTATCTTTCGAAAATTTGTATTATTACTAATATTGAAGAACATAAAATTCTGATATATTTAAAAAAATTATTATGTCTTCTATAAATTTAGAGATAGACACTATAATATATAGAATATTCGAATGTAATGAATCGCACAGGCTAAACTACACCAGGGAAACCATTTGACATATTCAAATGTTTTTAGCAGTTTGTAAATGACAGATAAATGTCAGTGTCAAAAATCACCAGTTTTAGTGTCATTCTGAAAGTTTTTTTTCTGAGAAGCACATTTAATCTTTCTTATTGTTTAGTAACTAAATATTTAAAATTATAGATAAAATGCATATATCCATATGAAATACCGTTAATATTGTTAATGAATTGGAAGAATCTCTGACAGAAACTTTCTCATACAATGAAGAAATAGATATAATTAGAATTTTATGTGTGCACAAGACATGTTAAATTCAACAAAAAAAAAAAACAATATTTGCAATAAGTGCAATACAATATATAACATAAAATTGAAATGGCGAGAGGCATTGTGTTGACACAACAAATTTTTAATCTTACAAAAAATACATAAATAAAAACGTTACAGTATTTCCTGCAGCTACAAATATAATTTAATAATATGTACTGAAGTCTTGTTTATGTAAAAATCCCAATCTATAATCCCACTATCGTTGAATTTCCGCTTGTAACAAATTTTATTTACACCGAACGGCGGATCTGTGTGACGAGCTGTCACTTAAGAATGAAGAATCGATGGTTTCTGATATTATCACGGAGGCTTTCTGCGGATTAAAGACAAAGTTCTCTTGCGACTCGCGAACCATTCCGATTGCATCTTGGCAGATTATTCACGCCTGAGACTGGCTACATTGACTGGACAGCAGACAAGGCGTTTTATGTTCCACCCTTTAAATAAACACGATCAGCATTTTGTACAGATGGACAAGGATTTATTGTGACAGAATTTGCATCGAGAGAAGCAAAGCAAACACGAATATGGTTGGAAGAGTTAATGACTGTATTGTAAATTGGCGTTGCGACCAATGTGCAGAATCTTATAATTATTGCATGTATTATGTTTTACCAGTTTCTAAACACAAATATAGGGGTCTATTCAGAACTCAATATTTGTGTTGTCGTTATGGTCTTTATGGTTACTGTAAAGATTGTTAAAATCAAATTTGGTATTCTCAGAACTGAAGGTGGTTACTGTCAACAATTGTTACGTGTTTTGACAGTCTTTATCATAACGACTGCTAAAACTATGTATTTATGGTTGTTATCACGTTGTTATTTCTAATCAAATATTATTAATAATGGCCTTTCTGCTAAATATTAGCAGGATACAGTTGATTATTCGCATGGATCCTGCTTCGACTTAAATAATGGGTTACTATCAACAGATGTGCGGCCATCTTTGAACCGTTTATACCAGTCTTTTATTTGTGTTTTGCTCATACACTTGTCCCCAAATGCTGTCTTCATCATTTCGATGGTCTCCACATAACTCTTTTCGAGTTTTAAGCAAAATTTAATGCAAAGTCGTTGTTCCGATCTTTCCGTCATTTTTACAGTAGCAAAATACGACAAACGTAAAAAACACTTTGTAAACAAACGCATGCTGCACGTAAACTAAGGCGATTCAACCAAAACTGCGGCATCTAGGGCGCTAAAATTGTCAGGCGCGAATATATGAAGGAAGGTCGGATACTTTTCGAACGGACCTCGTATTAGGTATTTTTTGGAGCTTAGACAAAATTTGCTCTACCATATTAATGCTTACTTGAAATAAATCAATTGACGCCAATTTTAATTTGTTGCCAGTTAAAAATTGTGGAAACATATACTAGTGCCACTAAAATTGGCGCCATAAAACTGGCGACAAAAAGGCGCCAATATTCTTTTTGCCCTCCTGAAGTGTAATGGGAAATTTACACTGAAATATATACTAACTGGAACTCGCATACTCTACCTATCAGCGTACGCTGCACTGAAGCTCATTGAACAATAATGGCTGGTCCTGTTCGCCCACGTTCGTGCCGAACCGAACCTAGCCGAATAACTCTTATCATAGCTGATCGCTTTGTTTTCATATTATGCTTCATTTATTTAAACATGCGCCACACGAAATAATTTCCGTCTACTCACGAACTGTCTCGATGTTTGCCATCTACTCCAGCAGCAGGCTTCCGTCTACTCACGAACTGTCTCGATGTTTGCCGACTACTCCAGCAGCAGGCTTTCAATATGCTTCACAATCACGGTTCGTACGCGCATTCCAGTTAGTATATATTTCAGTGGAACTTTACAATTGTATACACAGCAAGTGTAACCTACATTTTACGCTTACTGTGTTGTAACTTGTCTAACTATGCGGTAAAATAGTCAAAATACACTGGACGTTTATGGGCATTTAGAAAAGAAATCATCTTTACTATAATAAAGTTCATGTAAAAAAGTACTACCTACATAAGTTATTTTTTTACTTTAACATTTCCTATATTTAAAATTAATTTATATAAACCAAAATCACGGCAGCGACATCTGTCATTATTTTAAAAATCCGCCGTTACCGACATAGTCACCGATCGATATACCTGTCAAATACGTGAAGCGAAAATTGCTGAAATGTTATTATTTATTACGAAGAAAACATGAGCAAATAAATATATTATCGTCTATTATTACAAATAAATTTTCGCTAAAAGAAGTACTCTAATGAAGGTAAGTAAAATCAAATTTGGAAATTGACTTATTCCCAGTATTTTAAACTCACACTTTTCAGAAGTATAACCTATCACATTAAAAAAAGTGATTTTCATTATCGTCGGCCAAAAAATTTGATACAATTCTCGTGCGTGAAGTATTTTACAGCGCTCCAGCTAATAAGGCACTCGCCTTAAGGGCTCGTGCCTTAAACAAAGCTGTCGCGCTGTAAAATACAACTTACACGCACTCGAATGTAAATAACTATTGAATGTGGACACCTAACTTTAGATAAAGTTAATTTTTTCGTATTCGGCTGTTAGGAATTCCATTTATTTCAGTAATAATCTTCCATTAGCAGCATCGCCCCACAAATAGGAAATAGGTAGCAATGGGTACATCTATACAAAATGCCGCTGGAATATACCTGTAATGATGTACTTATTAGTAACTACCACCCTGTTCAGTATCTCATCACGTTACCCACAATTAGAATGTGAATGTGTGGAGTGTGTGAATCTGTCTGGAGTTAAGACCACCCAAGCATCCGCCCTCCGCAGTGATTAGGAGGGAGGATGGGAGGAAAAGAGAAGAGGAGGAGATGTGCACGCAAACTGCAACACTGCTACAGGTTACACAAACATTTTCCACGTTCCCACAAGAAATAGAAAAGAGGAAATAAATATAGAACACATGCTTCAATTCAATTTATATCATAACACTTTATAATACATTCATACACCAATTTCCCATTCACAAAAAGTGATTTTTATGCCTCCGATCAGTGCCGGATTACCCATTAGGCAGAGTAGGCAATTACCTATGGGCCTTGCGCCTTTTAGGGGCCCCGCTACAATAAATTAAAATAATATTGATTTGATTTTGATTTTTTTTTATTACAAACAAATCCTTAAATAAATAAATTTTGATTACAACAAAGAAATGCTTATTTACAATAATGGAATCTTGATTACAACAATAAAAAATATCAATCAATATAACAGGACCCCAATTGAATGCTAGATATTGCGATGAAGACGGCTATGGTAATAAAAGTACTGTCAAATGATTTAACAGCACAAACAACACTTATTTCTTTGGACATTCCTATTTACCACTTCAAAATGATTAGTTAGACGTAGTCTTCATCGAGATAAATTGGTATGTGAATTTAGAATACCTAGGTATCCAGTGAAAGAAAGTTTGCAAATTTTTATAGAAGTTAGAAATTAAGGTTAATTCAAATTTAACAGATGAGTATGTAAAGTTAAATTTTGACATACGTGTCTGTAAAGTTTTACTTTAGCTATAACTATTTTGGCGATTGTTATCGTGTTCTTTAATGTAGATTTCGGAAAAAATAATATTGTTAATATTCATTCTGTGTAATAAAATTGATTTAAAAAAATCATCAAAGATTTCACTATGTATTTTAAAATTGAGAAAAAAGAATGTTAATTTTTTAAAAATGTTTATAAATATTTTATATCAATTTGTTAAACGTATGTTTAATGTTTTTTTTTATAATAAAATTATTTTATTAAAATTGTTGGATGATAAATTCGTAAATTTAAAATGGAACGGGCAAATACATTGCTGTCAATCAAATATCAAGTCGTAACCATGGATGTGACAAACACATTTCAAGTTACAAAATACTCACGATATAGAATCTTTTCCAAGGAACTTTTGGTATGGGATTTGTACAAAATACATGGAATTGACGGAAGGTCTTGTGCTGGCCACAACAGATTTTTTACATCTAAGTTTAAATTTTCCAAATTTGATTAAGATATTATCAGAACGAGAATGAATTCACAATTTCTATTAATTCATTTTCTTACCAAATTAAATATTAAAAACATATGTCGTTCCCATTGCCGTAATTAGTGTAGAAATTGCAAAGGACCTATAGCAACTTCTGAATCACTCAAACACAAATGTACTATTATAATTCATTCATCTCCTAATAATTCATTTTCGCGTCATGCATATTATATTTAGTGTAAGATAAATTACTGTCTTTGCTAAATTAAATTCAAGTTTATTTGTTCAGTTATAGTTATTTTAGTAGTTAATGGTTAATTACACGTATTTTCTTTTTCTGCCTTCTTGTCTAGCTGCTGTGATGTCCACTTGCTCTTACTAGGATTAAATTTAGATGTTTCGCTAAAGATACTCGAGTAGAAAGACTTCTTCACGCATGGTCGTTCCACGCTTCCAGCTATTTTAATTAAAACTATTAAGCGTTATATATAATTTAGAAGAAAATCACCATAAATATTCATGTACGTTAAGTAATATGTTACAAAATAAAGACGTTACCATACCAGACCACTACGGAGAAACGTTTAAAGAATCGTTTCTTTGAATCTCGTTTTATTTTTGCTGGAACTTGTGAAGAATACTTGTAATGACAGTCGACGTATTATACTCGCATTTATAACAATAACACAAAACAAAAATGAGGTCTATAATGGAGACAATAACAGTGATGTAGCTTAAAAATGTGCCACACAAAGGCTGCGAAATAATAAACAACTTGTTACTGGGACAAACAACAAAAGATCAAATGCCTTTTCATACGTAAAGTGACATTTTCTTTGCAAAAGTTTAAATGTCTACATTTATACCACGAAAATATATATTATACAGAATGTCTCATGCCCGTTTTCACCATTAACGAATGAATACTTTATTCATCAGTTAAACTATTCGTCAAATAAAATAGCATTTTTTTTTCACCAACGTCAGTTAGCAACTATTCGACGGAATAAATCGTTGGTTAAATTATCTGGAGATTTTTGTCCAGTTAAATATTTATTCCATGAATAGTTTGACATTTGACATTTTTTTTTGTGCGATTTCACATTTTTTTTTTGTGTGTGTTTAATAATTTTATAATTGTTCAGTCAGTAAGGTGATCAAATGATTACAATAGGTACCATTCTAAAATGAATAATAGATAAATATACAGACAACTCATAAATACATATATAAAATAATCCGTTACAATCAAATAATGTTACTACCAAGTTTATATCTCTACCTACTTTTGAATTATTGCCCCAAAAGTCAATATACCTCATATTTAGATAAAAACTTCAAAATTTTCAAAAATCTAATTTTTATGTATCTAGATACTTTTCAATACGCTGATTCCAAATTTTGAAACCGCAAGTCGATATCTCTTTTCGTTCTCGTGATATTTAGATTCAAAGTTTTGCTCAAAACTGCCCATTTTTGAGTAGTAACCCAAAAATGGGTCGAGATATGAAATTGGCGATATCATCATTCAATTCTACGGGAAAAAATACATAAGTACACCAATTTTCAGAATTTTTGAACACCGCATACAATCTCTAAAACAAAATAACTGAAAATGGCCAAAAATCACTAAAATCTAAGGTGTACCCCTTACGATTTTTTCAGATTTTAGCTATTTTCGGGGGTTTTCAAACTTTTATTCATAAAAAATGAACCGGTTGGACAAAAATTATATAAATTGGTACACTTATATAATTTTGCCCGTAGAATCGAATGGTCGTGTCGCCAAATACATATCTCGACCCATTTTTGGGTTACTAACTAAAATGGGCAGTTTTGAGCAAAACTTTGAATCTAAATATCTCGAGAACTAAAAGAGATATCGACCTGCGGTTTCAAAATTTGGAATCAGCGCATTAAGGAGTATCTAGATACATAAAAATTAGATTTTTGAAGTTTTTATCCTAAATATATTGACTTTTTGGTGAAATCGGCAATTCAAACATAATTTTGTCCCTGAAACTAAATTTCTGGCTCATTTGTGCTCCCTAGCGTAAAAAGAGAATGTACATCGTGAAGTTCTGTCAAATTTGAAGAGATTAAAAAAAGAAGGAAAGAATGTGGAATACCGTTGCATCGTTGCATGTAGAGATTCGTGCACCAGTACCAGTAGCATGAAATCAGAGTATAATGATCGGTTATTAATATCCATTTCTCTAGCTTCAGTTGTTTGAGCAATCGATACACGATCACGATAAACTGTTTTACAACGTATTTTGAAATATCAAACCTCGTTCATATTACATTTTAAATACTGTTATGAAATCAGATTTCAAATTAGTTTCGTTTGAAAAACATGCACATTAACAAAAAATAGACCAGTCAGTGATATAATTGTTTTTTACGCAATCAATTATGAAAACAGTGATATTGGCTATGTCCGATGTTACACTTTTATCATCCTAATACCTAAATCTTAAATTTATGCCCTAAATCTAGTGATTATTTAGGATTTTAGGAGTAAGATTTTAAGGTTTTGCAGGAGCACACTATGCCTTGAAGTTTACGCGCACTAATTAAACAAATCATGTTCGTTGCTATAATTTGTACAAAACGTCAAATTTACTGCCAAAGAATAGCTTCTTAGCTTCTATTTTATGAAACATAATATTAATATTTAATCTGAAACATCAAATTGAATCGAATTGTATAATTCATTTTTGTAGTTCTAAAGTGTTGCAATGCAAAACAATGGACGTGATTAGTGTGCCATTCGGAGTTGTATTTATGTGAAAAAGATCTAAATCCTAAAATCTAAATGTCAAAATGTGACATCGGACAATAATTTTAAAATACTTAAAATTCTAGGTTTTTCTATGACAGCTCAATATACTTATTCCAAAATCAATTAACTAAAGCGTTGTGGTGAAAATAAATAAATTTATAATTTAATAAGTTCTGAATGTCTTTTGAAACCGATATAGATCTTCCTTCTGATGTAGAGGAATTGAATGTGTCAATAATTCATAAATTCATATTAAAGATATTATTGTATATTTTCTTGTTTCTATTTTTTATCAATTGTCATTTATGTAATATTCTTTACGTAAATTAGTTACATAAAGATTTTTTTGCCCTCCTGAAGTGTAATGGGAACTTTACAATTGTATACACAGCAAGTGTAACCTACATTTTACGCTTACTGTGTTGTAACTTGTCTAACTATGCGGTAAAATAATCAAAATACACTGGACGTTTATGGGCATTTAGAAAAGAAATCATCTTTACTATAATAAAGTTCATGTAAAAAAGTACTACCTACATAAGTCATTTTTTAACTTAACATTTCCTATATTTATATAAACCAAAATCACGGCAGCGACATCTGTCATTATTGTAAAAATCCGCCGTTACCGACATAGTCACCGATCGATATACCTGTCAAATACGTGAGGCGAACATTGCTGAAATGTCAAATATCGACACCTACCTATTATTTATTACGAAGAAAACATGAGCAAATAAATATATTATCAGTCATAAACAACGTCTATTATTACAAATAAATTTTCGCTAGAAGAAGTACTCTAATGAAGGTAAGTAAAATCAAATTTGGAAATTGACTTAACCTCAGTATTTTAAACTAACCCTTTTCAGAAGTACAACCTATCTCATTGAAAAAAGTGATTTTCATTATCGTCGGCCAAAAAATTTGATACAATTCTCGTGCGTGAAGTATTATATACGCACTCGAATGTAAATAACTATTACAAAACTTATTTCGTATCAATTATGTAAAAAGTAACATTTCATAACGTCAAAAGGTTAAGTAAAATTAAATTTTATAACACAGAATTAGATAAAAAAAAAATAATCTTTATCAAAATTGTTTCACTTAAGTTTCGCTATTGTACTTTTATCATTTATTTCTTAAATCATTTTAAAACGTTTGTAATGTGAGTCTAATTCGTATATGTTATAGTTTTTAGTCCAAATTAAAAGCGTTATTTTAAAACCCGTTAATTTTTATTGCAAATTAACTTTTTGAGTTCTGGCTCTGTGTTTACGTTTCGTGTAGCACATATGGTTTTATGTGTATAAATAAACGTACAATTGCGCAACGGCTTAAAATTCATTTAGTTAAAAAAAAAACATGACATAAATTTACAACTGTGAAAGAAAAATTTACATTTGTTTACTCTTGACAAAAACATCTGAAATTTTACAAATCCTTACGATCAATTGTTTCGCAATATTCACATAAAACAAAATCCAGCTTTCGAAAGGAAATCAGTCAGTATCGTTTTTCGAAGGGCGAGCTATTACGGAAATCCTCGGAGAATGCCGAAGCTGGTTCCGAACCGGGACCGGTAATTCGGTGGTGAAACGTAAACGGACGCACTGTTGGTTTTATTGTTTTTTAAACAGATTATCGGATGAACAGAACATTTCAATTGGAAATAGAATTTTTTCGGGGAAATTATTCTGGAATGATTTTGGGTATTCCAAAGCAGAGGTGCGGACAGCTCCCACTCTGATTTGGTAGTTACATATTTTTTACCTCCCGCTACCCTTGGTAAGAGAGGTATAGGGATCGTGCTAAAAATCACATATCGAGATTTTAGTAAATGACGTTTTAAGGTCCCTAGAATCCAATTTTAACATTTTCACGATGATGTCTGTATGTGTGTATGTATTTCTACCCTATTCTAATACGAAAAGAAGCCATTAGATTTTGGTGCAAATCGGATAAACGGAAATGGCACTTTACTTGAAGCTCATAATGATTTTTCTTCAAAAAATACCATTAAATGCCATTTTTTCGTATTTTATGTCAGTGGAAAATTATAGATTATTGAATTTTGTACAGGTATGCATTAATACTTTTTATATGTATTTTACAGAAAAATTTAAAAATCATTTTTCTTTTTTTAATCCCGAAGATAAACAAAATTCCTTTGTTACACAGTTTATTTTTCAAATGAATGTAACTGACAGGTAAACATTATTGTCAAAAAATTAATCACTTCAAAGTAATAATAGTGACATATTAAATAATAAAGAAAATCGTAAATAAAGCAATAGTTAATGCAATGGAACATAATATAGTTTTGCAGCATTAGTAAATACGTAGGTATGTGTTTAAATTAATAAAAATTAAATAGCGGGAGGTTTTGTGTTGGCCACATCAGATTTTTTTTAATAAAACTATTTTTACCTCTCGCTAAGAGAGGTATTGGATTAATGCTAAAAATCGCATATCCAGATTTTAGTGGATAAGCACGTTTTAAGGTCTCTAGAATCCGATTATTACATTTTACGCTGATGTCCGTGTGTGTGTGTGTGTGTGTGTGTTTGTGTGTGTGTAAATAAACCACGTTTTCTCAAATACTATAATACTTAAGACATGTTTAACTGCGAGAGGTAAAAATTAACAGATCAAGGCTATCTACGAATTACATCTATGAATTAAGATTTTATGCTGTCAAATTTAGTAGTGTCGTTTACATAGTTTTTATGAGGTACACAAGATGTTATGTACCCTCATAAAAACTAAGTAAAAGACACTAGTAAATTTGACAGCACAAAATCTTAATTCATAGATACAATTCGTAGATGGCCTTGATCGGACTTCTTTCAAAAATTTTACTGTATATTCCTTTATTTAGAAATAAACAATTTTATGTCCCAATACAGGTATATCGACATTTAAGTATACCAATCAATTATATTGTATTTACATGTACCTATATCATATATTTATTTGTTTTTGATTATATTGTTGTTTATTTCAATCTCTGCAAGGTCATAATTAAATTGTATTTATATTCTGTTTAAAATACTGATTTATAAATCAAGATTTATTCCTGTTTCTCTCGTAGTTAAGTCTTCAGCGAAGAGAAAAATGTAAACATGACAGATTTTAAGTCGGACTAATTCAAAGATTAACTTCAAGTGACAGCTACTTCTGGCTTCTTGTATTCTTATTTTGTCCCCCGTGACACTTAATTCTAGTTTTATTTTATTACAAACTATTGTAATCTTATTAAAAGCTAGTTCTCCTATTTTTTTATTGATATCTCGTGTTCTTTTTATCTTATCTTGGATTATTAGATAATTTTTTTATGTTACTTTCTCTTTTAAAGTGTATTGTATTCTAATAATTTAGTTAATTCGTTATTGAAGTATTTTAAATAATCCAAAAAATATGAACAGGTTATGAATACATTTGAAAATCAATTGTTTATCAATTATGGAATTTATCTAAGACGGCTATTGTATTAATAATAAAAAAAGAACAGTACTGATATTTATAGCAGTGAATACAAGGCAACTGTAAAGTTATTTCAGAAAAATCAGTTTGTCATCGAACACAATAACTTCTCCAATATACAAAAAATTGCTGCTGTGGAAATGAATGGGAACGTAAATATTAAAGACTGTTTTTCAACAGTGAATTTCTGAAACTTAGTTACCGTGATCTGTATTAAAGTATACAGGGTGTCTCACAACTCGCGCCCCAGAGCGAATGAGGAAACACGTGACTGCACTCGGATGTGTAATTTCGAAGAAAAAAAAATCTACCTTAAAAGATATTAGGGAGATCAGAGACCTGTACCTTTAACGTGTGTTTGCCGTAATTTTACGTTACTATGGTTTTATACAAATCAAATCTTCTTTAAAATGTGTGGGCGACTGTAGTTTTCGAAAAATTAAATTTGACAAGGTGAATAAAAAAGGCAAATTCTTACCATGTATTCAGCCGCTGATTATTTAGAAATGATTATAATTTTCGGAGAATGTGGACAATAATATTTTCGTTTAACACATTTTACACAGCTGCTACAACACGTTGCACTGAACGATATAAATTATGATCTCGGATGACACCTTCGCTAACCCAAATTTGTTGACAGTGAAAAGTCAACTGTAAAGTGTCAAAATTGCAGTAAGTCAAACAAATTTTGTAACTCACTAGTAGTATTTTTAAAACCTAGCAACTAGTTACCTTCCGTCGCCTTTAGGTAAGGAAGGTATTGTCTTTGGTCAAAAAATTCGGTGGTGAGTTTTTAATGAATAAGCACGTTTTAGAGGCCCTACAATACAAATTTACTATTTTTAAGATGATGTCTGTATGTATGTATGTATGTATGTATGTATGTATGTGTGTGTCCGTGTGTGTGTGTATGTGTGTCCGTGTGTGTGTGTATGTGTGTCCGTGTGTGACAAATTTTTCTCCGACGATAACTCCAATACTACAATTCTAAAAATTATAATTCTTTCGTATTCTTCTTCAGTACATCCATATGAAGAGTTGATTAGATTTTGGTTATAATCGATCCACCGGAAGTACCCTTTTTTGAAGTTTTTAACAGTTTTTCTTAAAAACACGCAGTTAAATATTATTTTTTGACATTTTGTTATTATATATATATTAAAGAAAATACTCTTCTCTATACGGTTTAATTATACATTTTCCTGCATATTCAATAGATGTAAATTTAAAGCATTATAAAGAAATTAATTTTCAAAAAACAGCTGACATAATTATTCAAAAAAAAATTAATTGTCAGATGTTGTTGCAAGTGTAAAACCAAATATGGAAAGTATAGGATCTAAAATGGAAGGACATTACTTAGTGTAGTTTATGTTATAATTTTATTGGATTTAAAGAACCTTTTCAAATGAACTTTTGGTATGGAATTTGTAAAAAATAGTATATGTTCGTGTTCGATTTTACATGATATTATATAGAATTTGTTCCAAGGACCTTTTGGTATGGGATTTGTACAAAATACATCGAATTGACGGAAGGTCTTGTGCTGGCCACAACGGATTTTTTTATTTTGTAATAATATCATCACACCTCAAGATATCCTTCCGGGATTGGTGGATTAAAAAGTCTTGTAACTCCGTTAAGCAAGCAGCCGCAAATTATTTTCTTCTATTTGTTGGCAACCTATTGTCGGCAAGTGTCAGTTTCGTATGGGGCGCGAGTTGTGAGACATTCTGTATAAATAACGGAAAAGGATTTGCGAAAAATCAGGGGGCATGCAGTACAAGGAAGCAAGAGAAGCATTGTTTTCTTAAAATATTACTTGTACCGCTTCATATATCATCATTAGTCCTTTTAGAAAGTTTACAAAAGAATATGTATATAATTATGCATAGAAACAATGTAGTACAAACAACGTAGTATGTGGGACATCTTATTTGTGTAACCAATCAAACCACATATTTTAAAGCCATAAATCAAGATAATACACACTATCTCCTAGTGATCGATCATCCACCTGAACTAATTTCCAAAATAAACACCTTAACGCATCCACCCACCGTGTCTTGGAAGAACAATCATTGCTCTGTTCGGAGAAGAAATGTAAACACGCAACCGGACAACCTTAGTGATATGGATCCTTGTTGCTTGTTGTTCCGTCCCGTCGCCACGGTGACACAGTTTCTTATTGGAAATGGAACACTCGAGCATCGGGTGTTTCACACACAGATTTAAATTATTCAACATATATTGTAAATATTGTAAAATATTAAATAGCATATTTACAGGTTATGTCATTTTGACATTTAATATTGTTGTACTGTATAGGTTACATTTTGAACCTAGTAATTTAATTTCACAAAACAACAAATTATATTGAAAATAATATTTTGTTTAGATTTTAAGGGCTGTCTTGCTGAAAATAGAAAAATAAAGTACATGTAATTGACTATTCGCAGCGCCAAAGCGGAATTTATTTGAAGGAGTTAAATAAATAAAGATACGGCTGCGGTATTTCGCTACCGATAAAGCGAATTATACAGATCACTTCTTTGCCAGTTATTGCGGACGGTTTTTCCTCTGGCAAAAGGGGAGTTTTCCTGAGAAGATGCATGTTCGCCGTCCTAGTTATTGCCGGGCATCTATACCGTGAGTATTTTTTAAAGTGAAACAATGGGTTTGTCATATCCATGGTTACGACTTGACATTTGATTGACAGCAATGTATTTGCCCGTTCCATTTAAAATGAAACATAGGGAACGAATTTGACATTTGATAAGACGTCAATAGAGGTTAATTTTGTTTAAATAATTATACCTGCATTCTAAATTAAAATTAGTTGTAGAAAAAATTTAGTGTGCACCTTGTGCCCGAGTGGTTTTCTGAATCGACTAAATTTCTTACAATATTAAAATATAATACTTCTGTCAAATCCATTTTCCATGTGTCATTTTAAATGAGACAGTCAAAACATTGCTGTAAATCAACTGTCAAATCATAACTTATAGAAAAATTCAACGGTTATCTGTCATATTGACAAGATATCATTAGAGGTTATTTTGTTTAAATAATTATACCTGTTTTCCAAAAAAATAAATTTAAATGTAGAAAAATACTGTGTGTGTATGTTTCATTTTAAATGGAACGGGCATATACATTGCTGTCAATCAAATATCAAGTCGTAACCATGGATATGATAAACCCAATGTTTCACGTTAAAAAAATACTCACGGTATATTGTCTAGTAAATTGTATACATAAAAATAGGTAACATTTACGTAATTTTCATGTTACCTTGGTTACTTGTTTTTTTTTTGGTTTTGTCACATTTTACATGTCATTTTTCCCTGAAGAAGGCATGTATGGTTCCGAAACGTTGGTATTAAATAAAATACAGAACATAAACTAAAAAGTAGTATAATATGAGTTTTGACAGATATTTTAATAATTTAAGTATTAATTTTTTTTCTGAAATCGTATAAATAAAAATAAATATATCATCACGGCATATTACCCATTACTGGGTGTGCCAGTATCTACAACACATGTAGACATCGGTAATTATGACGATATATTTTACCGTGTGGGCGCTTACCAGGCGTCACATCATGGGCACTTATAGTTGGTGTGGAGAGTGCACAACAGGGATCACTTTTGTGCGATTAAAAGTCTGCCCTGGCCGGGATCGAACCCGAGTCACCAGATTCGCAACCGGGCACTATACGCACACGTATAAGAATTCAAAATTACTGAATGGTACATATATCCAATTTTCATTTGTAAATCACATTGAACACTTAAAGAACTCTGTTTCATTTATTTTATAATTGTATTTCATATTAAAACGTAAAATGTGTTTGTGAAAATAAATATATCTCCTGAGGAAGGCTCATGTGGAGCTCGAAACCGGTCGACCCGAGTATTTAAATAAAATTTTGTGACTGCAATCCAGAAATTTTTATTACCTCATCAATATATCCAGTCAAGGAACTTTTTCTATCAAATATAGCAACGTTGCATTTTTCTTCCCTGCCTAGGCAAGGAAATTCAATTTCCTTGCCGATTTTGCGACAGGGAAGTAGGAGATTACATGAAGATTTCAGAAAAAATGTTAAACTCAACCAAATGTTAGAGAAATCGTCATAATATGGAAATGTTAATTATAACTTTAACTTATAAACAGACACAAATGGAATTCCTGTCCTTTGTTTTACAAAAATAGTAATAGTATTTATAATTAAAATTATGACTGCATCGTTTTCATTTTCAATGTATGTAAATTACCATATTCCTTTTTATTTCCGTGTATGGCATGCATGTAAGTTAGATGTTGTCAGCAAATTTTTCTTCTTCGTACATGGAGAAGTATGAGAGATTTTATGTTTCCATGGCAAATGAAGCTTGGTAACAACGTTGGAGTAGAAATTGTGCAGGTAGCTGTAGTAGGTACTAGTCGTGATTTACAACCGGCAGTCGTTAGCAAACGTGTAACACGTGCGTAGGTATTAATTAAACGTCTAATCTCGTATCGAGAAAAGGCGACGTATCCATTCACTAAAAATAGGTTCTGAATCAACACAAACAACCAATCAAACAAAAAGGAATAGTAAACAACCTAGCATCGCCAAGAACGAAATGAGAACATTAAACTTGTTCGGATATACACTTGCTTCTGTCACTATTTCGCGAACAATAAATGGCATATTTGGAATTTTATATATTTTTATACCAGGACAGTGTACCGTGAGTATTTTTTAACGTGAAACATTGGGTGTGTCATATCCATGGTTACGACATTTGATTGACAGCAATGTATTTGCGTGTCCCATTTAAAATGAAACATAGGGAACGAATTTGACAGAAGTATTATATTTAAATATTGTAAGAAATTTAATTGAGTCAGAAAACCACTCAAGAGCACTAAACATATTTCGGGTCGGGCACAAAGTGCACACAATATTTTTTCTACAACTACATTTAATTTTTAGAAAACATGTATAATTATTTAAACAAAATTAACCTCGAATAACATCTTGTCAATGTGACATTTGATTGACAGCAATGTATTTGTCTGTCTCATTTAAAATAAATCATAGGGAATGAATTTAACAGAAGTATTATATTTCAATATTGTAAGAAATTTAGCCAAGTCAGAAAATCACTGGGGCACAAGGTGCACACAATATTTTTTCTATAACTAAATTAAATTTAGAAAGCAGGTACAATTATTTAAACAAAATTAACCTCTATTGACGTCTTGTCAAATGTCAAATTCATTCCCTATGTTTCATTTTAAATGGGACACACAAATACATTGCTGTCAATCAAATGTCAATTCGTAACCATGGATTTCACAAACCCAATGTTTCATGTTAAAAAATACTCACGGTATAAAGAAATCTACCAAAAAGACGAACGATAACAATTTTGTGTTATCAAATTTGTGTGACATTTTTAAGTTCATACAGTAAGTTGCATTCAAATCTTAATACTTATTACAGTTTAGCGTAGAATTTTAGGTTAAAAATGTGTTGTAGTCAGCACAAGACCTCTCGCCATGTCCATATTACGCTATACATATTTAACATTTCTGGCACACACAAAAACACATACCTTCTTTACATATTTTTATATTTACCTCTCGCTAAGAGAGGTATTGGATTCATGCTAAAATTCGCATATCCAGATTTTAGTGGATAAGCACGATTTAAGGTCCCTAGAATCTGATTATAACATTTTGTGGATGTGTGTATGTGTGTGTGTGTATGGATGTGTGTATGTGTGTATGTGTGTGTGTGTGTGTGTGTGTGTGTATGTATGGATGTTGGAGGGACGATTCCTCAAAAACTATAAGACTTAAAAAATATTTAACTGCAGTTTCCTCAATCTGACATTCCTTGGAAGAGCTGAAAAGTTTTTGGTATCAATGGAACAACCGGAAGTAGTAGTTTCTTAGAAAATATTTCTAAATATAATTTTTTAGGATATAATCGATGGTTATGACTTATGGTTAGTTGACTTTAACTTGCAAGTTAACTTTGAGTATACTTAAGAAGTGTTTTTCAATTATTTTTGAATTGATAGTTTCTAAACTGTAAGTTAACTCAAAGTTGGTAATGACATTATCGAAAGTATGTTGGCAACATTGATGATCTGTCAAAAATTTGAATATATTCATATTTTGATTTCAAAAATTCGAACTAATAATTTATGTTGTGAAGGATTTAATATAGCTAACAAATGTAAGTACCTATTTTAATAGTAACGTAATGTTAAAGTAAGTGCCGCTCCGTGGCCAAAAGGCGCGTTTGTACAAAATTATATTTCAGCGCACTGGCGCGCCTCGGAAAAGGGTTATTTCGTAAATTTTCATTATTTTGTCTATGAACTACGTAATATTAAATTTAAAGCAATCTTTAAACTATACTTTTTATTCTTCGCTGTTAAAGATGAACGAAATTGTTCATAACGAAATAAATTTCATCTAATAACATTTCCACAGTCCTTTTTGACAATCTAAAGCGATTGAAAAAATCCAAATGATCATACTCTTCAAAAAAATTTGGTCTCTGTCTGATTATTTTGGGACGTCGAACTGGTACATCTTCATCTTCACTAAATACGTTTACTTCATAATCGTTCATTTTCAAATAAACAATAATATATAAATAATATACACATACAATTCGCAATGTCACAATACAAGGTTAGGAAGTATTAGTCAAATTAGAACTTATAGTTAACTACAACCTATTCTTCTAGTAAAAGTAAACTACAAGTTAAATCTTAACCAACATTTGAAAAACGGTACGAGTATGTTAACTTATAGTTAAGTGCAAACTCGAAGTTAACCATCGATTGTAAAACTGGCCCTTAGGCATGCGGCCACGGGACATCAACTATTGAAGGTTTCTGTTATTGCCAAGGAACTGTCTTTTTCTTGAAGATTGTGACTGGAGATGAAACATGGTGTAAAAAAGAATCCATGCAGTGGGTTCATAAGGTCTCTCCTCCGCCCAAAAAGACCAATCTGCAATATCCCATTTTGCGCTCTTAAGACACAAATAGCTAATGTATGTTTGCAAATCATTTAATTACCACCAACCTTCTCTTCTCTTTATAAATTCCTCCTATCTTATTTACTTTTCCCTCCTCTTCATTTTCAAAATTGTGTAGGCGCAGAAATCTTTGTTACATTAGTCCAAAGACACTAGAACTAGACATTGGTGTCCCCGTCCTAGCCATATCCACGTTTAGAGTACAGACCCATCAATCAGGCGCGGTCATAACTACTAGAAGCTTCTCCTTGCGTCTCCGACGTCTCGTTCTTGTCTTTGCCAACAGCTCGACCCACTCGAGATGTGGAGTCAAGCCGTCTCAGGAAGATCAAATGATTTGTGCGAAGATTATACACTACAATTGTTCCAATATGAAGTTGTTGGTTGTACGTCTATAGTTATTGTTTTAACAAGGGAAAATATTTCTAGACTGACTTGAAGGGGACTTTAACTACTAGTCTTAGCACCTGGGTTCAAGAACCAAGTGAAATCTTTACTCTTCCCACGATAGCTTTCAGATTGCGTTAGGTGACGCCTGACTCCGTTGTTATGCAAATTTTTATTAAAATATTTCGATAGGCTTTCATTAATACTTAAATATCAGGAATATTAAACAATTCTTTTTACCTTCCGTCACCTTTAGGTAAGGAAGGCATTGTCTTTGGTCAAAAAATTCGGTGGTGAGTTTTTAATGAATAAGCACGTTTTAGGGTCCCTACAATACGAATATACCATTTTTAAGATGATGTCTATGTATGTGTGTGTGTGTCCGTGTGTGACAAATTTTTCTCCGACGATAACTCCAATACTACAATTCTAAAAATTATAATTCTTTCGTATTCCTTTTCTGTACAACCATATGAAGAGTTGATTAGATTTTGGTTATAATTGATCCACCGGAAGTACCCTTATTTGAAGTTTTTAACAGTTTTTCTTAAAAAAACGCAGTTAAATATTATTTTTTGACTTTTTTGTTATTATACATATTAAAGAAAATACTCCTCTCTATACGGTTTGATTATACATTTTCCTTCATATTCAATAGATGTAGATTTAAAGCGTTATAAAGGGATTAATTTTCAAAAATTAGTCAGCTTTGCATGTAAACAGCTGATAGGTATATACAAAAAATTTTAATTGACAGATGTCAGTTGCAAGTGCAAAACCAAATATAGAAAGTATAGGATCTAAAATTGGTATGGATGGAAAGACTGTATCGCAGAAGACTTGAGAAAGAAAAGACTGGGTGAAGAAGATGCGTTGGACAGGAATGAGTGGAAGAGAAGAGGAAACAGCAACCCCTAATAAAATAGGGGAAAGCTGAAGAAGAAATGAAGGAAGTGTCAAGTGCATTTTATTTAGTGTGTGTTTATGTGATAATTTTATTGGATTTGTAGAACCTTTTCAATGAACTTTTGGTATGGAATTTGTAAAAAATAGTATGTGTTCGTGTTCGATTTTACATGATATTATATAGAATATGTTCCAAGGACCTTTTGGTATGGGATTTGTACAAAATACATCGAATTGACGGAAGGTCTTGTGCTGGCCACAACAGATTTTTTCCTAGGGTTATTGCTCAATTGCAGCTGTATACACGTGTTTCGCTCTTATTAGAGCTCATCAGTACAGCATAGCTAGTTAATAGGCAGACATTAACTAGAGGTAGTAATAAAAAAAAAACGACAAAATGTAACAGTACTAGTAAGCAGCCAAATACACCTTTGTTGCCTCGGTCAGTATTTCCACACCCTTTGTAGATAAATACGTCACAGCGGCGGTGATTTATATATATATATATATATATATATATATATATATATATATATGCTGTACTGATGAGCTCTAATAAGAGCGAAACACGTGCCTACAGATGCAATTGAGCGATAACTCTAGGAAATAAAGAATTTTTTACAAATTTTGCGCTCAAGAAATATTATAATATTGTTCATTTCAATTTTTTATCTTTGCCTAAGAGAAGTATTTGATTCATGCTAAAAATCGCATATCCAGATTTTAGTGAATAAGCACTTTTAAAGTTCTTACGTGTGTGTATGTGTGCGTCTGGATGTTGAAAGGACGATTCTTCAAAATCCATAATACTTAAGACCTGTTTAACTACGTATTCCTCACATTCTGACATTAATGAGCAGAGCTGAAAAGGTTTTGATAACAATTGGACTACCGGAAGTAGTAGTTTTTAATATTGAAAGACATAAAATTCTCCATCTAATACACTTAAAAATTGTATTATATCTTTTATAGATTTAGAGAGAATAATCTGTTACAATAAATCGCATAGTCCAGACTACACCAAGGAAACCAATTGTCAAATTCAGATGTTTGTAATTGAGAGATAAATGTCACTGTCAAAAATCAACAGTTTTACTGACATTACTGAAAGCATTTTCAGGAAATTAAGTACATTTAATATTTCTTATTGAATTATTAATTAAATATTTATATTTGGAGATAGGTACGTATATTAATAGTAATAGTACATATATTCTTAAGAAATACCGCCAATCCCGTTAATGAATTGGAACCTTCTTGAACATTTTAGAAGAGTAGGACAAGATTCCTTATAGAATGAAAGAATAGATATAATAAGAATTATTTGTGTGCACAAAAAATGTTAAATTCGATACTTATGTAACAAAATGGAAATGGTAAGAGGTATTGTGCCGATCACAACAGATTTTTTAATAAAAGAACTAACCCTTGAAGTATTGGCTCTTTATTTTTTGTTATTCTACATATAAAGGTACACAGAAATCGTGATTATTACATAAATATTCGTTTATTTGTAATTACTTTATCAAATTTCTGTGAATAGAAACAAAATAAATGATTCATAGTAAGTAAATATTTGCTTGGGATAAATACTAATTAACAGTAAAATAATATTTAAAGTAAGATCACGTCTTACTGCTTTTTCTTTAGGAAGTTTGACAGTATTTATTTTAAAAATTTTTCAGGGTTAGCTCTAGATTCGTATCCTAATTCCAGGCCCTATATTTAAACACAGAGTGCTAATAGAGTAATCTCTTTATCAAAGGGGAACTTTTTATCTATTAATACACACCTAACGTAAGAATATTTTTATCTTTTATTTTGAGTAAACTAATCTACCTTGAAAAATGTCTACATCTTTAAATATAGACTCATTTACTGAAAAAGAAAATTCTCTTAAGCAACTAGTAATTAATAATGTAAATCTGATGAACGCCGAATGATTTAATATTAATGAATTCGATAACCATAGAGTATGAATTGATTAATTATATGCTAACATATTTATCGGGATTTTTAATGTAAACATATCAGCAGTACAGGCTTACTTAGTATAGTTTTAATTGATAGCGTAATTAAGTAAATGGAGAGGCTAATCGTCTTAAAACTTGATTATTAATTTTTTATGGATGTAGCGTTAAGAATGATAAATTTGTTTATATGCACTACCGAATGGATAAGAGATTTTTACATTCCAGTATTACAAAAATATTTGTGATTGACGATAGTTACTACATAATTAACATAAATGAGAATAATCTTAAACTCAGAAATAAATATGCTCGGAACAGATAAATTAATATAATTGGATCTATTGAACAGATAATTACATAATTCTTGTTAACTATTATTAGGTGTTACAATACGCTTACGAAACAAATAACCTTATGAATATTTATTGCTTTATTAATTCTTGCATTATTTATAATACCACATCTTAAATTGGAAGAATCATATAGAAATAGCTTTATCAATTATAGAAGTGCATTAAGTCGGTCGTCATTTGTTTAAAAGAATATTATTAACTATGTAATATAAGGGCCGGTTTTTCAATATCTGGTTAAAATTTTAACTAAGAGTTAAACAAACAAAATTGAAACGAAATTAACTGTCAAATGACAGATTTATCATTGCTGTCAACAAAACGATCCAATCTGGGAAACCGGGTTCGATCCCGACCGAAGCCAAAATTATTTCGAATCTTAAACGACCGCACGGTACAAATATGTCATCATCATTACCGATATCGGTATATAAAGCAGTTTGGCCCACCCAGCAATATACCATATATTTATTTAATTTATTTATATCACAACAGCAACAAGAATTACAATTACAATAATCAAAATGTATATGACAATAAACATTAATTCAATAATATAATTAAATATATATCCACTTACATATTATTAGAAATATACAATATTCCTTAACGTCTTGTCAAAAATATGGTTATAGAATATTTGACAGTTTGACATGAATTACAACCAAAACAACTCTATAGCCAGACTTGATACAGAGAGAGTTACAGAATAGGTAATTTTACTATTCTATAAGGTGTGATCTTATAGAGCTCTATAGCTTACAGAGCGTATAGAGTTACAGTGTTATAGAGCAAAGTTACAGAATAGCACCATTAATTTCCCACACAGGAACCTAAATGTTTCTTGAGAGAAAAGAGACATTAATGCCCGGTTTCTCCAGAGCAACTTAAGGCTTAAGTCGTTGCTTATTCCTAAGTTCCACCTTAAACCGTTGCACCAACCAAAAATGTCAAAGTAAGTAGCACTTAAATGTAAGTCGAAAAAAATGGTAACTTATGTGGTTATGTATCATATGTCAGTTGACTTATCGGTAAGTCGTGGTAAATTTGTTCCGTTTGGGCTGTTACGGCGTGAAAATTAAATTATATGAAAAAGAAAAGAATAAATTATAGCAAAAAAGAAGAAAATTGCTCTGTAAGATTGTAGAAACAAAGATTTAAAGACAATATTGAAAATAAAAAATCATTGCGGTGTCTATGTCCAATATTCAAAAAAATAACACTTGGATATTAATTGCCGCAACATTGGCAATAAAATGTATGCAAATATGAAGACTGATTCAAGGAAGACGACATCGAAGAAAAAGGCTTCCGTTTATAGAACTGGCGGTAGTCCACATAAAAATATTAAAAATAAATAATATAATACTTTGGAACAAATCAATTCTATTACTTATTTGTCGCGGAGTTCTACCATTTTCGACAATATCGACTTCCTTCATAGTATCCACGACGTTAACGTCGTCAAAATTAGGGATATCCTGTAAATCCATATCGAATATTGTTGACTGAATACAAATACCGAGAGTTTTTTTTATCAGTGAACATGGCCGTATGTTATTACCATAGTTACATTTAAAATGATTGACAGCAATGTATTATCGCGTTTTTTTTAAAACTGAACATAGGACGTGACATTTAGTGTAGTTGTCAAAGTCATCAAATTGTTATACAATCAAAATGTGTACAGAAACTTGTCGTAGACTCATGTTATAATTATTCCAATTGACAATTTCAACTTTTTCTTCAACTGTATACATTTTGAAATGACAATTTGATGACTGTGACAACTATAATACATTCACTGTCACTCTCTATGTTCAGTTTAAAAAAAAAACCGATAATACATTGCTATCAATCATTTATGTAACTATGGTAATGGCATATGCCCATGTTCACTGATAAAAAAAACTCTCGGTATAAACCCTGTTAAACACATTGACAGATTTGACGTTTGACAGCCGGTATTTTATTTTGAATCGCTAAATTTCAAATTGACCAATCACAGAATAACTTTACGCTGTTGCCAATGTAATTTGTGACATAAGTTAAGTTCGCATGTGAATTTGCTTGTGCAACGCAATTGGGATATAAGGCCTACTTACAATTAAGTAGCACTTTAATAATCAACAACTTAAGTTGCTGTGGAGAAACCGGGCATAAGAAAACCAACTCGAGTATTTTATGAAGGTGATTATTTAATGGAAATCTTAGGACTGAACCCTTTTTTTGACCTGGAAAAGGGGGCCCCTTTGTTTGGTAAGGCCGCCCCTCTGTTTGGTAAGGCCGCCCCTGTCGCCCCCCCCCCCCCCCCCTTAGTCCGCCACTGCCATCGTATCCCTGCATTTATT
Source organism: Ophonus ardosiacus (assembly GCA_943142095.1). Classification (NCBI taxonomy): domain Eukaryota; kingdom Metazoa; phylum Arthropoda; class Insecta; order Coleoptera; family Carabidae; genus Ophonus; species Ophonus ardosiacus. Next base: position 2,446,922 of record OW964831.1, read on the forward strand.
TGAGCAGGAATCTCGTTATTATTATCACCCAAACAGTACTACAACCACAACAATGTCCTGATAGTACTACTCCCATACCATATCACCGCTTACTTTATCTTCTCTCCACGTCCACTCATTGACTACTCCGATCTCGTAGTCATAGTCAGTCGGTGTTGTGTGTTGGTCGGCGCAGCATGCCAAAGCCGCCCTGGTGTTGGCTATGGCTGGCGCTGCTGGTGTGCGCCGCGGTAGTGCGAGCGAGAGCAGTGCAAGTGCAGCAGGGCCCCCAGTATCGAGTGCAACCCCTGCCGCCCTGCCCTGGATGGGCGTACTACCAGCCGTACCCCGTGCCCTGTGGACAGTGCCCCCCGGTTGTGTACAGAGGGGGGTATAGAGGGCCGGCGAAATTGTGGCACGGGGTGAAATTTGGTGAGTGGACGAGTTAGTGGATGATTAATGTTGGTGCAGTAAATGTGAAATGTTTGTAGTGCAAAGTGTTAGTGATCAAATCAGAATAAAATAAATAGGTACTGAAATTCTATTTTTTTATCAGGAATGTGGAATTTATTTGCCGATGCTCTTAGTGTCGAAGATAATAAACCATATGAATAATAAAAAGGGACTTCAGTGCTGAAGTGCATACTAAATTTTATTTGAAATCAATACATTGTGAAAATGAAAGGAATACTTATTTTTATAGTTTATGTTTAAATATCTAGCCCAATTCGTTCTTGCACATACTTTTGCTATTTTACGTGCAAATATACTGTTCTACATCCTACACCTCAAATTATGTTACATGTACGACTATTATCATAAGATTGGCGACACTGCAACTGCATGAAATCGTCCTAAAATGGATTACTTTAATGCCAAGTTCTGAACTACTGATGACGATTTTTTTGTACGTTATTGACGATTTTTACCTCTCGCTAAGAGAGGTATTGGATTCATGCTAAAATTCACATATCCAGATTTTATTGAATAAGCACGATTTAAGGTCCCTAGAATCCGATTATAACATTTTTAAAATGATGTCTGTGTGTGTGTGGATGTGTGTATGTGTGTGTGTGTATGTATGTCTGAATGTTGTAGACACGATTCCTCAAAAACTATAAGAGCTGAAAAGGTTTTGGTAATTGAACAACCGGAAGTAGTAGTTTCTTAGAAAAATTCTTCTAAATATAATTTTTTCTCTATCTAATACACTTAAAATTTTTATTATATCTTGTATAGATTTAGAGATAAAGACACTATTTATAGAGTAAACTAATCGCAGAGGCCAAGGCACTAAGGAAACCAGTTGACAAATTCCAATGTTTATAACATAGTTTATAAATAACACATGTCATTGTCAAATATCAACAGTTTTAGTGACATTCTGATAGCTTTTAATCTTTCTTATTGTTTTATTAATTCAATATTTGAAATTATTGGTAAAATTGTGGTAAAATGCATATATCCATCAGAAATACCGCCAATCTAGTTAATGAATTGAAAGAATCTATGACATTTAGAAACTTCCTCATACAATGAAAAATAGATATAATTAGAATTAAATGTGTGCAGAAGACACGTTAAATACAATAAAAAACAATATTTGTGTAAAGTTCTGTAATTTTTTGTTATAAAACGACGGTTCAAAAGCGAAGTGCAATACTATACTTACATAGCCTAATATAGAAATGGCGAGAGGTCTTGTGCTGCCACAACAGATTTTTTTATAATCATAGTATATTTTACAAGAGGTACGAATACATTTGGGGTTGGCCCCGTACAAACATCACTAGTTAATTTCAAAGTATTGATTATCGATTTTCTTAAAAGATTGAGAAATATATCATGAACCTAATTAATATTGAGAACTGTAATCAGTGACGTAAAATAAATAAGATTTTATCAAAAAAAATGTCCCAATTTTGTTATAATCTATCTGTAATCTTTATTGTCAAAATGTGATAAGCTGAAACACAAACTGACAATAACGGAAATATGTTTGGCCCGTATTACGAAACCACTTTCACATGATAAAAACATAATACGAACAAATGTCTTTTTTTGAAATATTAGTAAAAGAAAACAAATGTTTAATGGTGAGAAAATTTCTCTGTAATAATAATGAAACTTATATTTTTAACATTAATAGTAAATAGTCAATTAATCAAATAATAAACATAAGGAAAATAATGCATCAAAAATGAATTATTGTTGACATTATTAATTCTGTGAAATCATAAATCAAATTTTATTCGATTACAGATCCAGTTTTATTAAACTTAATATGTAATTTAAAATTAGAAATGAATGAAAAATAAGGACACGGAAGGCTCATTTCCACCGAATATTTTAATGCTTAATACATAATGATTAGTGCATAAGACTTAATGCATTATGGCAATTTACTAGGATACCATTTACAGCTACTTTACTAAAATTTGTCACGTTTTTTTCCCTTATTACTTTTTGTCTAGCTGACTGCCATTCTTTTACCTCCCGCTACCCTAGGTAAGGGAGGTATAGGGATCGTGCTAAAAATCACATATAGAGATTTTAGTGAATGAGCACGTTTTGATGTCCCCAGAATTCGATTTAAACATTTTTACAATAATGTCTGTAGGTATGTATGTGTGTGTGTGTGTGTGTGTGTGTGTGTATGTGTGTATGTGTGTGTGTGTGTGTGTGTGTGTGTGTCTGTGTGGCTGTGTGTGTGGATCATGTGGACACGATTACCCAAATACTATCAATCAGAAAAATTTGAAATTTTGTATACCCATTCTATACTAATGTGGGAAGAGCTCATTAGTTTTTAGTGTATATCGGATAACCGGAAGTATCATTTATACAAGCTTTTAACAGTTTTTCTTGTAAAAAATTCATTGAATATAATTTTTTAGCAACTTTTTCCTATACAAATTAAATATAATGGCACAATCTTCAATTCTACGATAAGCATTTAGTAAATAACTTGAAATAACTTTAAATATTGAATTATAAAATAATTTATTTTTGTACATCACTTTGCCTCTGCGTCAAACAAAAACAATACTTTAATAATAAATTTGACATATTTAAACAAATGTCACTGTATATAAATACCTATACAGTGGTGGACAAAAGTATGGAGACTTAAACATTTCATTTTTAAAAATATGTTTATAGTTCTCGCAAGTATTTTCTAAAGTCAATATATCGAAGAATATATTCACAAGAAATCTTTTGATATTGACTGTACGATTTAAGTGAAATAACATACTCGTTTTTTCGGTGGGCAAAAGTATGGAAACATATTGAATAGCTATATGATTTTAATTGTCCTACTTTCAGTTGTATTTTGTCATTTATTTAGTAAGTTGATGTTAAGATGGGCAAATATAAATATTTTTCCGACGACTTACGAAAAAGGGTAGTACAACTTCATAAAGACGGTGTGAAACAACACAATATTTTTTTTTTTTTTTAATTCAGTAAAACTGACCTATCAAAAATTTGGAAAAAAAATCGCAGTACAGAAGTGTTAAAATTAATATAAAAGTCGGTGGTTCAAGAAAACTAGTGCTAGAATTGATAAAACCTATTCGACGTCTATCCATAAGTGATCGTACTTTATCATCAAGTGAACGTTCTGCTAAATTCGGGAACAATTTCATGTAGATTTGAGTAATCGCACTGTGATACGACGGCCATGTGATGTAGGATTACTTTGCCATATGCCGTTTTTACGCATTGCGTTTAGTTATTAATTATAGCTCTTACGAATTGGACAATCGGTGGAAATGAATATATATAATGAACAAATATTTTGAATTTTTTCTCGTTTAGGAATTTTATTTTTGCGTATGTAAAACAGATAGAGTTTATAACGTCCTGCAAACAATTTAGCGGTTATGAAATAATATTCGTTTTTCGTTCCGCGGTTACAATTTTAATTTAGCGGTGATGGATGACGTTATTAGTTGGATACGTTTATTGGATATTGAACGAGTTTTTTTCAGTCGGAATAACTTTTGTTTAATTTTTTTCCCGATATGTCAGTTGCGAACAGAGATATGAGTCAATGGTTACAGATCTAAAGTCTTGGACGTTCTCGGTACAGATCAATGTTTGTTTTTATTGCTACGTAATTACAGTTTTTGTTGACCGCAGACAAAAAGGAGTAGTGATTCATTACTATTACATACTTAATATTTACTACTTACTACAGTACATAATTTGCTATTAAACAAAACAGATGCAAGCGAGAAATGCTTTCAAGTTTTTTTTCTTTTATTTACACATTTCTCGGGTATCATAATTGCTGATTTATAAAAACTTGAATTATTGTAAATGCATCAGCAGCGGCTACATAGTTACGCACACTTGCCATAAAAATAAAAAGAAGAAAAACATTGTACAATAAAAGCAAAAACGTTAATACAGTTTTGTTCTGAATTAAATTACCTCACTAAATTAACTACTATATTAACACGTTCACTGCGGAGATTTTTTTCCTAAAATGAGATTAGGTACATACGATTGCACCCTAATACACAGGCGTGCAAAAGTTTTGAGGCACATTATGTTTTATTTCTTTTAACAGAATATTTATTTTTGTAATACATTTATATAGTACACAACTATTGGAATGTTTATGCTTTGTAATGGGGGATTCCAGCTCTGTCGAATTAAAGGAAAATAGTAAAAAAATACGAATGTGTATATATACAGAGAATTTATTTTAAAATGCAACATTATGGTTCATCACTTCCATGGTTACCCACTATTGTCAAAAATTGACAGCAATGTATTATTTGCCCATTTTAAAATGCAACATAATAAATAGTATTGCAGCACAGGAGATACCTCCAGAACACATCACAAATGATGTCAATTCTTATTACGACCGACTACAATATTGCCTCAGAGTGAATGGGGGTATTTTTTTAAACATTTATTACATGAAAAATAAGAATTTTTGTAAGCTAAGTTTTGTTAAGATGTGCAACATTCAAGTTTTGATTTTTTGATAATCGTATGTAGGCTAATTTATTGCAAATTAGTTTTGATAATACAAAACTACAAATTTTGTATGTTGCATTTTAAAATGGACAAATATTACATTGCTGTCATTTTTTGACAATAGTGACTAACCATGGAAGTGATTGACCATATGTTGCATGTTAAAATAAATTCCCTGTATATGCTGAATAACGAATATTAATAAAAAAAATGAAATGGTATAATTGAGATATTTCGTAAATAAGGGGTTTTTTGTTATAGCACTTCGACACTAATATGAAATCTATATATAAAATTTTGATTGGCGATCAAAAGACCGCCTATACATGCATTACAAATAGCGTGTTAAGAGGTGGAGATTACTACCAATGGAAGTTAATATTTCTTATGGGATCCCGTGGCCGCGTGCGTGAGTGTCTGGTCGCGAACCTGGGGGAACCGGGTTCGATCCCGACAGGCGCCAAATATTTCCAATTTTAAATGGCACAAAATTGACCCTTGTGGTGCACTCTCCACACCAGCTATGAGTGCCCGTGAGGTGACGCCTGGTAAGCGCCCACACGGTAAAATATATCGTCATCATTATCGATGTCTACATGTATTGTGTTGTAGATACTGGCACACCCAGAAATGGCTAATATGCCGTGATGATATATTTATTTTTTTTATTTATAGATTAAAACTAGTCTGTTTTTCTGTTGCTTTCAGCTAAACTCTCATTTGGTTTTAATAAAGTATGCATTTTAAAATCAAATATTGTCAGTGAAATCGCATGTACTGCAGGACATACTTGTATAACTCATAACACAGAAAGCCAAATACATGGCAATAACAGCATCACATTCCAGTGGTCAGTAGAACCACGCTTATTAATCGGCGATAAACGCACGTTGATAAACCCAACTTGGAATACCAACACAACATCAAGGTCCATTCATTGCAACCAACCTACAGGGAGAAATTTCCCGTCTAGGGAGTTTTTCTCCACTAATTGCATATTAAACTGCGATTTGCCGCCTGTACCTTATTTACTACGGAGATTATTATTCATTGAACTGGTTTCATTTTTCACAAATCTAATAATCGAATTAGAAAAACCTACTACATGACTAATTTATGGCAACAGGTTCGTGAATATTAATTATTTAATGGATTCGTCGGCCGAGATCGATAATATTAATTGAAAAGATCGCAGTGGCTGCTGATTTTTTATGTACGGAGAATATACAGCTAAACAGATGCTGATGATTTATGATTATTCCTTGATTATTTGAATGATGATTAATTTTTATTGAGCTATAAAATTTTTGAATACCAGTACTGGAATTCCGCGCATTTATATTCTACAACATATTTTAATTATTAGAAATATTTGGAATGTGTATTAAATAATTTACTTTTTTGTACTTCCAATAAAAAAATCTGATATGGCCAACACAAAACCTCCCGCTTTTTAATTTTTATTAATTTAAATACATACCTATCTACGTATTTACTAACGCTGCAAACTGTTCCATTGCAGAAAACTAATGCTTCATTTACTATTTTCTTTTTAAAATGTCACTATTATTAATTTGAAGTGATAAGTTTTCTGACAGTGACATTTACTGTCAGTTACATTCATTTAAAAAATGAACTATGTAACAAAGGAATAGTTTTTATCTTAGGCTTCGCGACTAATAAAAAAAATTATTTTTAAATTTATCTGTAAAATATATAGAAAAAGTATTAATGTATTCCTTTAGAAAATTCAATAATCTTTAATTTTCATAAGACATAAAATTCGAAAAAATGGCATTTAATGGTATTTTTTGAAGAAAAACCATTATGAGCTTCAAGTAAAGTACGATTTCCGTTTATCCGATTTACACCAAAATCTAATGGCTTCTATTCCTATTAGAATAGGGTAAAAATACAAGGTTTCAGAATTTTCTGAATGATAGTATTTGAGTTAGAGTGCAAACAAAATTCGTACACATACACACATTCTAGGGACCTTAAAACGTGGTCATTTACTAAAATCTCGATATGAGATTTTTAGCACGATCCCTATACCTCCCTTACCAAGGGTAGCGGGAGGTAAAAAATGTGTGCAACAGTAGATAAAAATTAAACGATACTTAATGTAAGTTCAGTTTTATTAAGTGTAAATTTAAGAAACGTCGGTGCAACCGGGCATTAAAGATATATTTTGGAATATGTCCAAAATTTATGGATTATATACAGTGATGGACAGAAAAAATAGAACAGTATTTTTTTTTTCTAGTGTAAACTGATCCTTGACCATCCCAAAAGTGTTGTATTTTGAAATGAGTAATTTGAAATAACAGTTATTGTGCAAAAATAAAAATCTTTGCTGTTTCACTACTGCATGTTAGAACCATAAAAATTTGTACCGTTTTATAAGGCACATCATCATAATCTTAACCCTTCCGTATTTGGAAAATATTATCCTTTCCTTTAATATAACAACTCGTAAGATTCTATTTACCTTATAAGTGTAACTACAAATTGCAGTAGTTTGTAAACAATTTTCCAAAATTAATTTAATAATACTTTCTACAACAATTGCTATTAATGTTTCAACACGTACAATTTTATAAATTCTAGTTATTATCTTTGCAATTATTTATGCAACACTTATTTTAAGAATTCTAAAATTATATGTTTATTTATGTCGGAGATAATGTAACATTTTTTTACATTTATGCTATCAACATACAGCAGTAGGCGTTGATAACAAAAGAGCATAGAATAAAACAGTAGCTGTGCAGGCTTCACTAACTTTTGCAGTAGCAGATTCCTCGGTATAAAAACAGTTGGGAGTCTAAAATTTTCTACCCAATAAGAACAAGAAGTAGAGAATTGAAAAAACAGTTGATTGATCTTGACGAAAAGCAAGTTTTTTCAAAGGACGTCTGACTTACATTTCGGGAAGACAAATTTTTGACAATGATAATACATATTTATAAAATCAGATAAAGGTACTTGTAAAATTAACTAGTATCCATAGTAATAAATTAATGACAAAATAGTAAATATTGATGAAACCCTCGGTATTATCCATAAATACAATTTTGGTTGGCACACTAGTGATATCCATTGGTTTGTATGGCAACACTTTAGAACAACAAAAATGAATTATACAATTCGATTCAATTTGATGCTTGAGAGTAAATGTTAATATTATATTTCATAAAATAGAAGCTAAGAAGCTATTCTTTGACAGTAAATTTGACGTCTTGTACAAATTATAGCAACGAACATGATTTGTTTAATTAGTGCGCTTCAACTTCAAGGCATAGTATGTTCCTGTAAAACCCTAAAATCTAATTCCTAAAATCCTAAATTATCACTAGATTTAGGGCATACAAATTTAGGATTTAGATATTAGGGTAATAAAAGTGCAACATCGGACACTTCGCGTCACTGATGAAGATATTTAATATATCTTCAATCTTTCTGGAGCAATCTTATAAGATAAATCTCTTACACTGCCTTACAACTTCTGTTGTAATAGTTATTTACATTTGAGTGCGTGTAAGTTGTATTTTACAGCGCGACAGTTTTGTTTAAGGCACGAGCCCTTAAGGAGAGTGCCTTATTAGCTGGAGCGCTGTAAAATACTTCACGCACGAGAATTGTATCAAATTTTTTGGCCGACGATAGTGAAAATCACTTTTTTAAATGAGATAAGTTGTACTTCTGAAAAGGGTTAGTATAAAATACTTGGGTTAAGTCAATTTCCAAATTTGATTTTACTTACTTTCATTAGAGTACTTCTAGCAAAAAATTATCTGTAATAATAGACGTTGTTTATGACTGATAATATATTTATTTGCTCATGTTTTCTTTGTAATAAATAATAGGTAGGTGTCGATATTTGACATTTTAGCAATGTTCGTCTCGCGTATTTGACAGATATATCGATCGGTGACTATGTCGGTAACGGCGGATTTTTACAATAATGACAGATGTCGCTGCCGTGATTTTGATTTATATAAATTTATTTTAAATATAGGAAATGTTAAAGTAAAAAAATAACTTATGTAGGTAGTACTTTTTTACGGGAACTTTATTATAGTAAAGATGATTTCTTTTCTAAATGCCCATAAACGTCCAGTGTATTTTGATTATTTTACCGCATAGTTAGACAAGTTACAACACAGTAAGCGAAAATGTAGGTTACACTTGCTGTGTATACAATTATAAAGTTCCCATTACACTTCAGGAGGGCAAAAAGTATATTTGTGATTTGTTCGCATTATTTATCAGGAAACAATACCTAGAAACTCTAAACCGTAACTCCTTTTATGCCAATGCAACATCATACGGTACAAATAATTGAGTGAAAGGCACGTTGATATGATAAAATTATCACCTCATTCGTGCGGTATAGCAACCCATCGTCGATAATAAAACAGCAAATTACAGACATTTACTCTAATTTAGCAAACACTATTCGCACTCGGGACATCATGTATAATTGAAACTGCAATCGAACCGATTGAAAATCATTATAATTAATTGCGATCGATCACCCAGCATTCGATTATTTCAATGATTGATTACTCGAGCAATCAATTACTGATTAATACGTAGTATCTCTGGTGGAAAGTTAGCCCTGACAAGAGTAACAGGTTTGGGAATTGTTAACAGTTGAATATCATTCGCCTACTACGATAGGTTCCGTTACTTATCTTGGATATGTGAAAGATGTTATCACTAAATTACGAAATATTACAACAGGTACACTTTTGCTTTGGGTGGTACCCGTCACTAACATATGTAAACAGACATTAATTCTTAAATAATAGTTAAAGTATTATAATATTAATGAAGCGTATAACTACATCCATATACGAGGTATGGCAATTAAATAACGAGATTTTTTTCGGCTTTCCTGTAAATTTGGCAACATTGCAGGCTATGTCATATTAATTTGTCATCTTCCCTCCATCCACTGTTAAAATTTCAAGATAATTTTTACACGTTAAAAAATTGAAAATTGGAGTCATTTTAATTTACAACAAAATTTTTGGAAGTTAGCTACCTTTGTTTATAATTATTAATTAACCAAATTTTGGGTGCATATATAACTCGAGCCGTAGATTCCAAAAATCGATAAGCCAATTTTCTAACGCAACCCATTTTTGGGTAAGGGACAGTCACCTCAAAAATTGGTAGATCTACGAAGTCGACAGCCCTAGCGAATTTTTAAAAGTTATTGCATAATTATAAGAAAAAATCATTTTCGGCTAAACGGTTCACTTGAGAACAAAATTTATTTGAAAAAAGTTTCTCAAAATTAAATTGTAGGGGGGGTTAGTTTGAAACTTTTTTAAAATTCTCACATTTTTGAAAACAGGATCTTGTAGTTATTTTAATTTAAAAGAAATTTTTTGAAAAAAAAACTTTTTTGTTTATTATTATTAATTAACCAAATTTTGGGTATATATATAACTCGAGCCGTAGATTCCAAAAATCGATAAGCCAATTTTCTTACGCAACCCATTTTTGGGTAAGGGACAGTCACCTCAAAAATTGGTAGATCTACGAAGTCGACACCTCGATTTTTGGAATCTATGGGTTGAGTTGCATATATACCCAAAATTTGGTTGTGAAATTTTTATAAGTACAGCCCTAGCGAATTTTTAAAAGTTATTGCATAATTATAAGAAAAAATCATTTTCGGGTAAACGGTTCACTTGAGAACAAAATTTATTTGAAAAAAGTTTCTTAAAATTAAATTCTAGGGGGGGTTAGTTTGAAACTTTTTTTTAAATTCTCACATTTTTGAAAACAGGATCTTGGAGTTATTTTAATTTAAAAGAAATTTTTTGAAAAAAAACTTTTTTGTTTATGATTATTAATTAACCAAATTTTGGGTACATATATAACTCGAGCCGTAGATTCCAAAAATCGATAAGCCAATTTTCTTACGCAACCCATTTTTGGGTAAGGGACAGTCACCCCAAAAATTGGTAGATCTACGAAGTCGACAGCTCGATTTTTGGAATCTATGGGTTGAGTTGCATATATACCCAAAATTTGGTTGTGAAATTTTTATAAGTACAGCCCTAGCGAATTTTTAAAAGTTATTGCATAATTATAAGAAAAAATCATTTCCGGCTAAATGGTTCACTTGAGAACAAAATTTATTTGAAAAAAGTTTCTCAAAATTAAATTCTAGGGGGGGTTAGTTTGAAACTTTTTTTAAATTCTCACATTTTTGAAAACAGGATCTTGGAGTTATTTTAATTTAAAAGAAATTTTTTGAAAAAAAACTTTTTTGTTTATTATTATTAATTAACCAAATTTTGGGTACATATATAACTCGAGCCGTAGATTCCAAAAATCGATAAGCCAATTTTCTTACGCAACCCATTTTTGGGTAAGGGACAGTCACCCCAAAAATTGGTAGATCTACGAAGGCGACACCTCGATTTTTGGAATCTATGGGTTGAGTTGGATATATACCCAAAATTTGGTTGTGATATTTTTGTAAATACAGCCCTAGCGAATTTTTAAAAGTTATTGCATAATTATAATAAAAATCATTTCCGGCTAAACGGTTCACTTGAGAACAAAATTTATTTGAAAAAAGTTTCTCAAAATTAAATTCTAGGGGGGGTTAGTTTGAAACTTTTTTTAAAATTCTCACATTTTTGAAAACAGGATCTTGGAGTTATTGTAATTTAAAAGAAATTTTTTGAAAAAAAACTTTTTTGTTTATTATTATTAATTAACCAAATTTTGGGTACATATATAACTCGAGCCGTAGATTCCAAAAATCGATAAGCCAATTTTCTTACGCAACCCATTTTTGGGTAAGGGACAGTCACCCCAAAAATTGGTAGATCTACGAAGTCGACACCTCGATTTTTGGAATCTATGGGTTGAGTTGCATATATACCCAAAATGTGGTTGTGAAATTTTTATAAGTACAGCCCTCGCGAATTTTTAAAAGTTATTGCATAATTATAATAAAAATCATTTCCGGCTAAACGGTTCACTTGAGAACAAAATTTATTTGAAAAAAGTTTCTCAAAATTAAATTCTATCATCATTACCGATATCTGCGATAAAGCAGATTGGCACACCCAGAAATGGGTAATATGCCGTGATGATATATTTATTTATTTATTTAAATATCGATATGTGATTTTCAGCACGAGCTCTTTACCTCACCAAGGGTAGCGGGAGCTAAAAATGTTTAAAAAGAAAATAATTGAAAATGCATCGGCCTGTTATTTAGTAGGTACCTATCAAGAATGATAGCACTTAACCGTACTTCGAATATCTTCTTAATAATCCATAATGTTTTATCGCCTGTGCCTTTTCTTCAGCGAACAACATTACTTTGTAAACTAATAACAACAATCTAACAACTTTATCTCGTGAATGACATAGTTCGGCACGCCATCTGCTGCACTTCTGCGAGGTTTACAAATAAACTATCTCCGTTCCTCTGCTATAAATCTGTTGGCATTATTGTCCCGTGGCACAATTTGCGTATCACAATAACAATTTTTCTCGCAGTGTGCCTGGGGCGTGGGTGTGAATGCGTTTGTCCCAGTTAGTAGGCGCTTTTTCTCTGGTTGTTGTTGATAATGAACACTTGAACGGTAATTATGTCAGGTGCATATGATAGTGGAGCCGTAGGCGATCTAGGCAGATCGGATACTACTATATCACTGGTACAGTAATGATTTGAGCTGTCAGCTTCAATATTTATGAGAATATTAATTATTTTGTTGTGAAATAATTTTGAGGAACTACAGGCGTTTGAATAGATTATACGAGGAAGTCTTGATTTATGTACTTTCTGATGCGTGAGGAATATATGCTTACTAAAACTGTTCGGTTATTTCAAGCGAATGTGGGACGTAAATTTAACTGAATTGCTGTAAATCTTCAGGACAAATTTCAACTGTTTCTTAACAAGCGCTACCTCTATTTTAATATACAATGTTAGTTTATAGTCTCGGCTACTGCCAGGAATCTGCACATTTCTCTGGAAAATTAGTGATCCGGTCGAGATGAGACGAGACGAGAAATTCATTGTCTCGTCTCGTCTCGATTCAAATTCATAAAATTATGTCTCGTCTCGTTTAATAGAGTCTCGTCTCGGCCGAAATTCTCGCCGAGATTTCTCGATGGAAATTTAATGTGTATATTTTGGTCCCATAAACTAATTATTCAATTTATGCAATTTTGTATCAATAGTAATTTGAACAAAAAAATAAACATTTGTCGTTTTATCTGTCAAAATTTGATAAAACTTAAAACTTGTGCGAATTTTTTGTTATAATTTTATTAATTTTATATTTATTTAATATTTTCTAATCTGTTATAAAACATTAAAAAGAAAATGACGCTAAAAATCTCAGCTAAAACCTGGATTACACGATGAAGTTTTTATTTTGAAGTGACTTGAAAAATTTCTTTATAAGTGACCTTACAAGTATATTTACACGATCAAGTTGTACGTGAATTAAAATATCCAAGTGTCAAAATTATAACACTACTTGTATACATCAAAAATATAAACACAAATGACATTTGACAGTTAAAATTTGTAGGGACTTATTAGAAAGGGCATGTTCCAGTTTTTCTTTAAAAGTTTTTCGTTAAAAGTCTATTCATTTGTCTCTCTTGCACTCATGTCATTGTGCGAAAGAGAAAACTTTTCAAGTCACTTGAAAAGAAAAACTTTATCGTATAATGCACGCTTAACAAATTCTGACAGATAAAATGTCAAATACTTTATTATCTTTTTGTTCAAAAATGCCATAGCTAAATAGAGACAGCTATCACTAAAAATATGTTAAATTTCACAAGTTTGCAAATATAACTCATGAGAAAAATAACAACCGAGAAATCTCGGAACAGTTATCCGAGATCGAGATCTCGGCAAATATTTATGGTCTCCCGAATTTAGAAAAGATTGACGTGACGACACGCTTATGTGTATTTTTATCAAACTGTTTTCATCATAGACCTAAATGTTCTTGAAATATATGCTATTTTAAGTTATATTTACATAAAATAAATGAATATTATAACACTGTATAAGTCTACATACTTTATAATTACAGGTGTATTTAAATTATTAAGTTTAATGCAAGAAATTTATGTTAAAATAAAAACTATTTGAAAACTGCCGTACAGGAATGTTAGCCCCTCCTTTCGAATTTGAATTTCTTAACTTCCATTGTTAGTAACCCCCACCTCCTAACACGCTATTTGTTATGCATGTATAGGCGGTTTCTCGGTCGCCAATCAAAATATTATATATGGATTTCATATTAGTGTCGAAGCGCTATAACGAAAAACCCCTTATTTCTGAAATATCTCAATTATACCATTTCATTTTTTTTATTAATATTCGTTATTCAGCATATACATTCGTATTTTTTTACTATTTTCCTTTAATTCGATTGAGCTGGAATCCCCTATTCTAAAGTACGTGCTACCACTGCTGTTCTCTTCAATTTACAGAGTCGGGGTTGCAAAAATTCACTTTTTAATAACTCACTATCGTTTTAGTCGTTATATGAATGATTTTTGAGTCATATTAATTATTATTTATGCATAATTTTACACACATGATTAGTTAGGAATATGACCACATATTCTGTATGTTTATCTAAGCGAATACTAAATCAAATAATCAATGAAGCAAACATCCTCTTCGGAATTTCCTTTCTTAGCATGTGAGACTTTGCATCCTGGGTTACTACATCGCTCAACGTCAGAATAAAGATTCCCTTAAAGGAATAAAGAGTGTGAGCAAAATTTATAAAACCACCTCTTACTATCCTTCTTCAACAAACATGTTTCCTATTTTCTTTCTCTTTAAACTCCCACTGGGTCTCAATCTGATTGCACTATCGATATCCACTGATAGAAATTGGTAAAGATCACGATTTAATATCCATTGAGAGGTGTTAGGTTGAACATTAGAATTTATGAGAGAAAGTAGGGTGGAGAAGATTGATATTAATATTTCTGTTTGTTTATTTTGGAATGACAGTTTATTTTAAGTTTGATTAATGATATTTTGATTTAAAATTCATTGAAAGCTTCAGAAAATATTGGAAATAAATGGTTTTATTCAATTTAAATTGATAAGTTTTTTTTTATTTATCGATGTCGAAATTTGGGAAGATTATTTTAATAGATAAACTTATTTTATCGTAGGTACATTATTATTAAATAAATATTTAATTTAATATTACGTCAAATACAAATAGAATTTTATAAGTGTGTCATCCATTTGATGTAAAGTTTCTTATGTAGGACACCACAAAAAATTGTGATAAAAACATAAATATACTTACATATACAGGGAATTTATTTTAACATGCAACATATGGCGAATCACTTCCATGGTTACTCACTATTGTCAAAATATGACAGCAATGTAATATTTGTCCATTTTAAAATGCAACATACAAAATTTATAGTTTTGTATTATCAAAACTAATTTCCTATAAATTAGCCTACATACGATTAACAAATAATCAAAACATGAATGTTGTACTTCTTAAAAAAACTTTAGCTTACAAAAATTCATAACTTTCATGTAATAAATGTTAAAAATACCCCCAATCACTCTGAGGCAATATTGTAGTCGGTTGCAATAAGAATTGACATAATTTGTGATGTGTTTTGGAGGTATATCCTGTGCTGCAATACTATTTATAATGTTGCATTTTAAAATGGACAAATATTACATTGCTGTCATTTTTTGACAATAGTGAGTAACCATGGAAGTGATGAACTATAATGTTGCATTTTAAAATAAATTCTCTGTATGTATGGGGTCCCGGGGCCGCGTGCCTGAGTGTCTGGTCGCGAACCTGAGGGAACCGGGTTCGATCCCGACAGACGCCAAATATTTCCAATTTTAAATGGCAAAAAAGTGACCCCTGTGGTGCACTCTCCACGCCAGCTATGAGTGCCCGTGAGGTGACGCCTGATAAGCGCCCACACGGTAAAATATATCGTCATCATTACCGATGTCTACATGTGTTGTAGATACTGGCACACTCAGAAATGGGTAATATGCCGTGATGATATATTTATTTATTTATAACTAACCGGGTATAACGGAATGATTAAAGCACAAAGATTAAGATGGTTAGGTCACCTGAGTGTGTAGCAGAAGATTTGAGAGAGTAAGAACTGTGTGAAGAAGATGATGTGGATAGGAATGAGGAAGTGTCAAGTGCAATTTACTTAATGTACGTTCGTGTTATAATTTTATTGGATTTATAGAATCTTTTCATATGGAACTTGTAAAAAATAGCGTATTTGTGTTACAATTTTACAGGCTATATAGAATCTTTTTCAAGGAACTTTTGGTATCGGATTTGTACAAAATACATCGAATTGACGGAAGGTTTTGTGCTGGCCACAATAGATTTTTTTCCTTTATTCTTCATATTAGGAATGACGATGGGTACCCGGGTACTCGGAACCTACCCGATAATAATGTACTCGGGTATAAAATTTCTTACCCGATTACCCGAAATGTACCCGCTGCCCGTTAATTACCCGATACCTTTTAATTACCCATACAGGTTTCAGTTGCCGGAAAGATTTTATCTAAAAGAAGAGCTTTTTATTATCACACCATAGGTAATTAATATAATTTATGTTAAGTTTTTTATAGAGATACAGTATATTATTTATTTGTATTACTTTTTATTTAATAAATATATGTAAACAATAATTATGAATTTTATTAAAAAGTAAGCTGCTAATATAAGGGTAACTAGTAATTAACAAATTAACGGATTATGTATATGTACTTAAAGGATAACGGGTAATTAAAGGGTATCGGGTAATTAATGGGTAAAGGGTACTATCCGGGTAGTTGTTTTGGGTACTCGGGTACCAAAATTATCGAAATTCGTCATTCCTACTTCATATATATTAATCCATTTCATAGATAATAAGAGAATAATGCAAAATGAAGCCATAAATTACCATATCGTTTACATTTAACATTTTATCAACATACTCTTCCTAATTTTTCACTTAAACCCTTGTAGTATCCCTCCCTGGTTAGCGTAAGCGGTCCCATGAGACTGATTACAGTGTATACGCACGACTGGCAAGTGGCTGAATGAATCCCGTTGTCGGATACGGATACGGCTGAGAGTAATCGAATCATTTACCGCCTTCGAACACTCGGACTGAACTACAATCCCACATAGTGGCCACGGGCTACACTGGTTACAGCTCCAGCACGGCTACGCGATCACCAATCGCTCTCCGTATGTTTACACACGTGCTAGAGGTGATTCCAAGTAGAGTTCCATCACATCACACCTCACGGTAAACGACGACTAAATTGCTTGCTGATGGCCAACAAATGGATATTCAATTTCGGGGTGTGTTGTTCTTAGGGCCGTTTTCATAATCAGGCTTACTTTAAGACTGTAATTAAAATTACTTTAAGACTTTATCTTTAATTTAAAGTTTTCGGTTTTCATAATGAGCCTGTTTCACATTTTTCAAAAACTATTTTAAATGAAAGTTTATGGAATGATTTTCTTAGTAATAATTTTTATTTTAATAATTTGTTGTTATTTGTGGAAATAATTAAATAAAAAGATTAGCATCCTGAAAAACTACCCCCCCCCCCCCACTCCTGTGACGTAGAAGCACATACATTACATCATTAATAGCCAATAGGAAAATAGTTTTTCCATCTTCCATCACCTACGTTTATTCATATTATTTATATAAATAAACGTAGGCTAAAGTTTGTCACATGTTAATAACAAAATCTTTTAATTTGACATTTGACGCTGACATTGCTCATTGTAAATGAATAATAAAGTATTAATGGCTAATTCAAATTATACTCAAGCTAAATCGAACAATTAACCGAAGGTCGATAGCTGGATGATGGCTGAATTTATATCAGAACGATTGTTTTACTGCTACAGAAATAAGGGGTGTTAAAGAGTTGAGGTAAAATAAAATATAAAAACTGAATTTATTATATAAATTGATAATATATTTTACTTTAAAGTTCTGGTCGTGATTCTTATTTGACACTTGTTTGACAACTTTGACAATACACTTGACACTTTAGAACCACTGAAAATGTATGTACTTTGACGTCACTTTCTGTTTCAGATCACGTGATTTATTCAAAATTTTATCCAAATTTCAAAAATTAATTGTAAAACATCTAAAGGATATTTCGTGATATTTTCAAATTTGAGGCTCTTTAAAGAACAATATCTTTTCAAATTTAATACTTAGTAGTCATATAAAAATTCTTGCAACAGCCCTATCGACATCCATAGTTACTTTAACAAAAGTAAAATTTTAAGTTTTTTTTAAGTATGTTGGTATACCTGAACGAATAAAAATTCAAAATTTGACGTTTGACATCTGAACTTTTCGAGTTTCTTGTCTTCAATAATGTGTACAAAAGACAAAATTATAGCTGCAAACTTCACAAAATCAGAGAAATATTAAAAATTATTATAATTTTCAAAATTAAAATATAATATATAATTAAATACTTGTTATTCTATTTTACCACATGAGCGGGTAAGTTATTTAAATCATTGGAATATGCCAATATATTATCACGTTTAAAAAAAAAGCATGGACACCATGAAAGAATTAAAATACAAACCCATATACACCTTTGTAACAAAGAGAAAATTCCATATCCTTATGTTAGTGAAAAAAGGCGCGAAAATGTATTGACGCCAATGGCGAAAATTTGAAGAAAACTATTAATAGATGGCAGAAAATTTTTCGCATATTAGCAGAATAATTCAGTGATATATCTACATAATCATACCGATGAAAACTATTCTTAATACTTCATTTCATTATTTCAAACCAACAATGACAAGAATTGATTACAATAATCAAACATTGATTCAATAAAAATTCATTATATTTTCTTTTAATTTTAATAAAAAATTACTGATATAATAAATATGTGTATGTATTGCAATTTTAGTATATAGAAAGTTTAGTAGGTATATATAGTATAGGTTGTTCTTGTTTTTGTGTGATAACTAAAATTAATTTATCTCTAAATCATGATCAGAATCTATTTGTAATTCAACTTATTCATTCATATTATGATCTTTAATCTACAATATATTTAATAAAATTCTTGGTTCATCCATATACCTATCAAAATTAGTAACAAAATTTTCATGAATTATTGATTTTCTTAAAATAAAATAGAAGAGAAAAATAAATTTATTTCAAAATTCAAAAATGAGAGATAAAAGTAAACTAACCTAATAAAGAAGAGTTAAAGTCTTAAAATACACCTAAATTGATGAATGATTTCACTTTATCTTAAAGTTCCGTTAAAGTGCTAAAGTTGTATTATGAAAACGAACACAGCTAAAATTTAATTTAAAGTGTTAAAGTGAAGGAAAAATTTATTATGAAAAGGGCCCTTAATACCTCAAGGTAGTTCATCCGACCAAAATGTGACTCAAATAAATAAATAAATTAGAAATCATAAGTACCCATTAAAATAACTGTAACAAGACGAAGGTGTAGCAATAACAAGCTAATCATTTTATTATAAACTCTTCTAAATTATGGTTTCATTATCAATATTTCAACTTTGTTATCTTTGTAAGTCAAAATTCTGTTTAGAAATTATTATCATATTTCCCATATATTTTTCCGTTTAGTCTACATCAATTAATGATATAAGCTATTGCTCCGCTACGCGCAGGGTTGTTATTTAGCTATGGATGCTGTATGATAAACCCCGCACCTATCATCAGATATCCTCTACTGAAGTTGATAACCGTTTGTTTCTAGGCAGTCTTCGCTAAAGATTCATTGGGGAAAGTTATGTAGTCTGTGCTTTAGTTTTGGGCGCGGGACAACATGAAACTTATTAATTTATTAAGATGAATCCTGAATAAAGAGAAAAGGCTTTGAGTATCATACATAATAACATAATTCAACTTCAGTGCATATTAAATTTTATTTGAAATCGAAAATTTGTGAAAATAAAAGGAAAGAAGGAAACTAAAGAAAACAAAGACTCACTTCCGAACTATTTTGAAAGTTGAAAACGCATATTAATCGATTGTGAATAAAAATATTTTTACAATTTTCAACAGGAGTTTACGAAAAATATATCGCCAATGATAATTTCAATTCAAGATATAATAAATGGCATTCTAATCAAAATGCAGAATCATTCCCGTAGAAAATGTAGTTCAAGAGTTCATATTATATTTCCATTTCCTTGATTCTTTCGCTATTTTTCATCTTCATTCTTTGTTGCACAAAACTGCAAGTCGTACAAAGTGCAGTACAGGTTATGTTCTTGTTAACACATCGCCCAAGGCTTGTGGTTCACAAGTTATAATTAAAGCCGTAGATAAATAACAGTAGTTAGTTACTTTACACTGTTTGCTTTGCTGATCAATTTGCATATAAATTTTTCATAATTTGCGATGTTTTGGAGCGGTCCGTTCACTAGCATTAGCGCAGGTATAAATCCTTCGACCATATAACTATAGACAAGTAATGGGGGCATTTGTTTTGAAGTGTAAGTAAAGTGCGGCGAAGGGGGACGGTGCCCATATGTGGTGTTTTGTTGGTTGCAGGTTTGTAGGAGATAAACTGCGTTGCAGGTTACATACGGGTAAGTATTTATTATATTAGCTTTGGAAAAATGTTTGAGACAATAAATATAATATTCCAATACGAATTATTTAAATATAAAATTTATATTCTTGCTATTTTTATTATCTTCTCTTATAGAAAAGATAGACTTTATGTAAATTTGTGTATAACTACTAATATTTAACATAACAAACAAATAATGTGTGTACATAATACATACATAAATGTACGTACTACATGTTATACTAAGATTGATTTTCTTAATATTTCATGTTTTTTAGTTTCGACATAAAAATTGTTAGTGTTTTTCATATTATATTTATGTATCTCACTAAATTTGAGCTGTATCATCATGAACAAAAAAAAAAAAATACTCTTTCATATCATGAAAAAATTGATGAATTTACAGAGTACGTACAGAAATTAAAAATTGATAACATTCCAATTCTAGAAGGACGGCGAAAAACTGGATTTCTCGGTTTTTTAATTACACTGAAAAATATTAAACATATATTCAATAATTTAATTTCTTGTGAAGAGCCAATATTAAAGTTTTTAATAACTTACAAATTCAGCCAAGACCATCTGGAAATTTTTTTTAGTGCTATCAGAAGTAGAGGAGGAATGAACAACAATCCAAATGCATTACAATTTGAGTCTAGTTATAAAAGACTATTAAGTTATACAAGCATTAAAGGATCAGAGTATGGAAATTGTATAGCATTACATAATACAGCACTTTTAAATGTTTCTAGTGCTTATATACATAAAACACAAATGGGAGAAAATTTATTAGAATCAGAAGAATTCAATAACGTAATTCAAGAAACTGACCATGATTACACGCCCTCAAAAGTGTGGCATTTAACTACATACCAGCATGATGTAGTTGGTTACATAACATCAGAATTCACCACACTACAAAAAATATTTCCGATGTGAAAGATAGAATTAGAAATAAATATACAAAAATTATTTATTTCAAAAACCAATAATGTACATTATATGTATAAAATAAAATGTCACTTAAAAATATACTTTACTGTGTTCTAATTATATATACTTAAATACACCTTTTTTATGAATTATTTAAAATTTAGTTAGTAATAAAGTTTCATTCTTATGTTATCCTTGGACATTTACTTTGTTTAATTGTACTATAAAATAAATTATATGCAACTGTTAAATAATATTAACTTTATTCTTATCAAAATCATCGCTTAATGTACTTCAGTATTTATCGAGGGAAATAAAAATGACAAGTACTCCCTAGGGAAATAAAGTGATTCAAGACCGTTGGCAGTGACACCTAGGAAGAATTTTATTTTCTTATTATTCATTTATTAATTAATATTGATTAACAGATATTATCGAATATTATCATTTTTTTTTAAATAATGATTTTTATGAAGATAAATTTAAAATACATAATTATTGTTTCATTTTCGGTGATAGGAAAATGTTTCAATATTACTAGTTTTACATGCTGTTAGTAGACTCTTTTGTTAAATAACGATTTTTTTTCCGTTTGTAACAGTAACTATTATTATTATTAATTTTAGCTATTTATTAAAATTAATATTTTCATCTGAGCAATTAATTTAAAATAATGTTTACCTTTTTAAATTTTAGATATTAAAAATAGTAACAATATAAATTTTATATTTAAATAATAATTCGTATTGGAATATTATATTTAATGTCTCAAACATTTTTTAAATGCTAATGTAATATTGCTTACTCGTATGTAATCCGCAATGCACTTTTATCACCTTCAATCCTGCAACCAACAAAACACCATATATGGGCACCGCCCTCCTTCCCCGCACCGCACACTTATACTTCAAAACATTGTATAACCTAACATAGCCAGTTACGTGTCTATAGTTATATGGTCGAAGTATAAATCATAAACGCCGGCGCGGGATGTTGTGCGCGCGCAGAATTTGCGCGGTTAATTTATTCCAGTCAGGGAGAGCTACTGATGCGAAAAGTTAAAAACTGCCGCTGTTGACATGGCCAGTAATAAATATTAATATTTTCAACGCGCGGACAAACCCAATATCAACAGAAGTAATATTCTTTCAATACAAATCAATATACGAATTTGTAATACTTTGTTCTCGATCCAAACTATATAGTTATGGAGATAATATATCCATTTAATTTTATGGTAAAAATAATAGTTAATGTTACCTATATCTTTCACATGAATAATGAATAAATGCCCTGAAAGGTTGATAATAATTTATTTGAGAATATAAATAAATATATCATCACGGCATATTACCCATTTCTGGGTGTGCCAGTATCTACAACACATGTAGACATCGGTAATGATGACGATATATTTTACCGTGTGGGCGCTTACCAGGCGTCACCTCACGGGCACTCATAGCTGGCGTGGAGAGAGCACCACAGGGGTCACTTTTGTGCCATTTAAAATTGGAAATATTTGGCGTCAGTCGGGATCGAACCCGGTTCCCCCAGGTTCGCGACCAGACACTCAGGCACGCGGCCCCATAATATAATAATATAATATAATTACTTTATTTTCTGAAAAAAAATGCCCAGATTTGTTTTGAAAACTTAAAAACTCGAATTTTACCAATGACGGATATTACTTAGTTAGAACTGAACAATGTTAGTAATGGTTCGATTACGTTACGTTACGGTTTGTTCAAAAATAGCTATTTATGTATTAAGGGCGAAATGATACTATAGATTTTGGCCCGCGGTGCAAGATTGCACCTAGGGCCAAAATATATTTCGCCAGTAATACATACAATATTTTTTGCACATCCGGAGTAGTGTTACTTCAGTAAAACGATGTTCAAATCAAATTCAGATCATAGTAGTCTATTTGACATATGTACGTTGTCACGGATAACAATGAAAACAAGCAAGTTAATGATAGATGTAATTATTTTAACTGGGTACGAAAAGCTCTAGGGCGAAAATAACTACTTTTTCGCCCACGGTCGAAAAAGTGTCATTTAAAATTATGCTATTTGTCCGACTTTTACGCCCGGATGTGCAAAAAATAATAAATATAATACTTTGTAGGTTTGAACATTTTTATTATATCATCTATAGATTTAGAGATAAACTTAATTATAAATATATAAAATAATCCATTTTATAATGAATCAATAAGCCAATGAAAACAAGTTGAAAAATTAAAATGTTTGTAATTGACATAAATGTCAGTGTCAAAAATCCAAATATTACTGAAGACTTTTTCTGAGAAGTACATTTAATATTTCTTATTTTATTATTAATTAAATATTAAAAATTCATCATATACCCTTCAGAAATACCGCCAAATTCGTTAATGAATTGGATGAATCTCGAACATTTAGAAGAGTAGGAGGAAACTTGTTCATAGGATGAAATGAAAAATAAAAGAATATATGTAATAAGAATTTTTTGTGTATACCATACATACATACATACATACATACATAAAATCACTCGTGTCCCATTTAATGGGTTAGCAAAAACCCGAAAACAATAAGAAAAGGGATAAGAGTAAGAGCTCAGCTGACTCATTTCACTCTTGTCGCCTTGTCCGCAATCATCATAGCATTCATACATAAGAACATATTAAAGTGACTGATTTTCGGTAGCGAATAACCGCATCCGGACCACAATAATAGTTACACAAAAATCATCTTTCGCCACATATTCCTGTACAAACATACAAACACACTTCGTTCACCTCGTCCACATAAAAGTTCAGCTGTCTCTCCATTCTCATAAAACATTCTTACTAACCATACATATACCAGATATGTAAAATACAGTATAGCCTATTATGAAAATGGCGAGAGGTATTGTGCTGGCCACAATTTTCTATAAATATATTCCTGGTTAAATTTGTTTACTATACTATATCGCGTATCACGTATCTTGATTTCTATGTATTGCTATGTAAACTTGTACAATTTTATTCATCCCATTTAAAAATGAAATAGTGGAGTAGCTTTAAATATTTAATTTATCTGTATGAAAATTTATAAACTGGGTTAAACCATCCGCAAACCCCTGTCTCTTAAAAAAATGTCGAGGAATATATCATCCGAAGCCAACATTTGAAAAACTTAGTAAAAAACGTATCCGGACTGAGAGAATACCGCTCGGTATTATTTATAAGTGCATCCTTCGCGTTCGCCCATATGAAGAAAAATGTTCACAGCGCATAAACCTTTTGATATATCAGCGACGATTTATTCCCTTTATCTCTTGCGGTCCTGCAGCCGCCGAGTTCGCAGGAAGAGGGCGATAAATAGCCAGCAGGAAAATTGCAACCCCAGTGCAAATGCAAGAACTGGAATTCTCTCCCATAATTACACACTATTATTCATGGTCGTATCACAACACTATTACTTCCTCAATTATTAGCAAGTAACAAGAATAAAATCAGTTTACAAACAGATAAGATATTGTACCATGTACCATTCGCATTAGAAATGGTACTTTACAGGACAAGTAAGCAAATTCAAGTACGATCTAGAGGTAATTATTGGAAGCCTGAGAATCCTGTATAAATACCCTTTCCTGGCGTGTTTGTTACGTATTATTTTTCCGACAAGCGTTTGAATTAACTAAAAAATGAAGTCATCAATTTCTCATAATTTTAATTATATCTATTATTTCATTCTACAGAGAATTTATTTTAAAATGCAACATTATAGTTCATCACTTCCATGGTCACTCACTATTGTCAAATAATGACAGCAATGTAATATTTGTCCATTTTAAAATGCATCATTATCATATCAGTGTCAAAAATCAACGGTTTTAGTGACATTCTGAAAGCTTTTTCTAGGAAGTACATTTAAACTTTCTTATTGTTTTATTAATTAAATATTTAAAATTATAGGTAAAATGCATATATCCATCAGAAATACCGCCAATCTTGCTAATAAATTTAGGAACTTCCTCATACAATGAAAAATAGATATAATTAGAATTGTATGTGTGCAAAAGACATATTAAATACAATAAAAGACAATATTTGGACAAAGTTCTGTCATGATTTTGTTACAAAACGACGGTTCGATAGCGAAGTACAATACAATACTTATATAACATAAAATGGAAATGGCGATAGTATTGTGCTGCTTTGGTCAAAAAATTCGGTGGTGAGTTTTTAATGAATAAGCATGTTTTAGGGTCCCTACAATACGAATTTACTATTTTTAAGATGATGTCTGTATGTATGTATGTATATATGTATGTATGTATGTATGTATGTATGTATGTATGTATGTATGTGTGTGACAAATTTTTCTCCGACGATAACTCCAATACTACAATTCTAAAAATTATAATTCTTTCGTATTCCTTTTCTGTACATCCATATGAAGAGTTGATTAGATTTTGGTTATAATTGATCCACCGGAAGTACCCTTATTTGAAGTTTCTAACAGTTTTTCTTAAAAAGTCGCAGTTAAATATTATTTTTTGACATTTTGTTATTATATTTATTAAAGAAAATACTCTTCTTTATATGGTTTGATTATTCATTTTCATTCATATTCAATAGATGTAGAGTTAAAGCATTATAAAGAAATTAATTTTCAAAAATTAGTCAGCTTTGCTATTTATCATGGAAACAGCTGATACATTCAAAATTCTAATTGACAGATGTGTGTTGCAAGTGCAAAACCAAATATGGAAAGTATGGGATGAAAAATTAGTATTTCATAGTGGTCCTCTCAAGTGACATGCAGTGAAAGGCTAAGAAGAAGATGGAAGGACTGTATCGCAGAAGACTTGAGAAAGGAAGGACTGCGTTGGACAGGAATGGGTGGAAGAGAAGAGGAAACAGCGACCTTTAATAAAATAGAGGAAAGCTGAAGCAGAAAGTAAAATGTGTCAAGTGCATTTTACTTAGTGTATGTTTATGTCATAATTTTATTGGATTTATAGAACCTTTTCAAATGAACTTTTGGTATGAAATTGTAAAAAATGTTCGTGTTCGATTTTACATGATATTATCCACGGTCCTTTTGGTATGGGATTTGTGCAAAATACACCGTCTTGTGCTGGCCACAAAAGTTTTTTTTCTAATAAAACTGTTGACATTGAAAGAAAAATCGAAATTTTCTCAAGTTTGATTATATTTGTTAAAAATTGTAACGAACCGTTTTGAAACTTTACATAACATCTTGTATATTGGTAAGATTGCAATATCAGCAAAGCACAATATTAAACTGTAAATGCCGTAATTTATGAAAAGGAAAACATTTATAATTCTTGATTGCTCTATACATTAAATAAAAGTTCCATTTTACTCCTTTGTGGAGAATAATGAAGAAATCCTACTCATTTCTAAACAATATTTACTTGTATTTGTAAATCTGTATCTTCCAACCTCTACAAATACTTTAGTTTATAATACCACTACGACAGGCCACCCGAAAGGAATTATTTAAAGTTTTAGTTTGATTTTATTTCTGGATTATTACTACCTTTCGTAATATGCTCTAAAATATGTTGGAATACTTTCACGTATTCAAAATAATTACAGTAGAAATAAAAAGCAAGTTGTGAACACAATTCTCACAATCAAAATGAAATCTCAATTCTGGATTGAAAAGAAGACCGATTCGTTACAAGAAGTCTTGGTAATGGTAATGAACTCTTGGAGTTCTCAGGTGCTATGCTTTGACTGTGAGATCCAACTCTCAAACTTTGTTATCTCTACATCTTTATTGCACCAAAACTACGTGTTTACTATTGTAATAAAGATATGTTATTTTTATATAGCCACGCATGAATAATTTTATGTATGTTCAGTTAATATGCCTAACGAAATCAATCAAATACAGTTCAGACCTTGGAACATATAATAAAATTAATTTTAATATTCTAAATAAAATACTCGTAAATGACGGTTAATGTAAACAAATTTTATATCGTGCGGAATTTTTTTTAATTTCGACGCTCCAAAATTAAAATACTACGCATTACACATTGAAAAATCTGATGTGGCCAGCCATAGCAATGAGCTTTAAGTAAAGTTTACTTCCGATTGATCGTTTGTAAACAAAATCTATTTTGTTGTTCCAATAAATAGAAAAGTTTGTAATACGAAATTTTGGATTATATTTTATTATGTTTTTCCTGAAAAATCTGTTAGAGCTTCAAATTAAGTACTACATCCGGTTTATAATATATAGTCAAAATCTAATATGTTGTTTCAAATTATATAAGAGTATTAAATACCTACCAACTTTGCGAAGTTTTGGATCATTAATATATTTTAAGGAAAAATCGTCACACACACATTATTGTCAAAATCATCACAACTTCCTTATGCTCTAAAACGCAATCTGTGTAAATTCTTCGCCGTACATTATCCATTTCGTAAATGTGTAGTTGCAAACTATTATTTGACACTTTGAAATCACGTTCTTATTGAGAGTTGTTTGATATATAATGCTGTAAACATCAAACTTAAATCGAATTATCCTGTATATCTAATATTTATGTATGATGGAAAATATATTATTTTTACAAACCTTAATTTCATTAGAATCATATTTAAACTACTAAATTCTTCTTAACACGGTTTCATTATTAATTTTAATGAAAATTGCTTCGTGACAGTGACATTTGTTTAAATATGTCAAATTTGTTATTAAAGTATTGTTTTTGTTTGACGCAGAGGCAAAGTGATAAATTATTTTATAATATAATATAAAGTTATTTCAAGTTATTTACTAAATGCTATTATCGTAGAACTGAAGATTGTGCCATTATATTCAATTTGTATTGGTAAAAGCTGTTAAAAAAATATATTCAATGAATTTTTTTACAAGAAAAACAGTTAAAAGCTTGTATAAATGATACTTCCGGTTATCCGATATGCACTAAAACCTAATGAGCTCTTCCCACATTAGTATAGAATGGGTATACAAAATTTCAAAATTTTCTGATTGATAGTATTTGAGTAATCGTGCCCACAAGATCCCCACTCACACACACACAGACACACACACACAGACACATACATACCTACAGACATCGTTGTAAAAATGTTAAAATCGGATTCTGGGGACATCAAAACGTGCTTATTCACTGAAATCTTTATATCCGATTTTTAGCACGATCCCTATACCTCCCTTACCTAGGGTAGCGGGAGGTAAAATAAGGTAGAGAACATGTCCACTTATGCATAAAACGAATACAAATATTGCTTAATAAATTTATATGTTAAGCATTTTGAATTCAGAGCACAGCAAAACTTATCTTTCCAAGCAAAATGACTCTCCCAAAAGTGTCATTTCTCTAAATTCCTCGTACTACGGCGCTTGTTACGAGACACTTCTTTACATCAGCGTCTCTAAAACACTCTCATAGTTCTGCTGACATATCTGTAACAAAGCCTGCAGCACACAACAAACAATTACGTATAATTTTATATGCAGGCGATGTATGAATCCGTACCCGACATCTACGTCTAGCGTACGAAGTAAATGTCATGCTGGAAAATGTTACTGCATTGTAGAGTTGAGAACTGAAGATAGACAGTAGCTTTGAGGTCTGGATTTTTTTACTTTGTAGCCCACACGCAAATACAATTAAGTGGTAATTAAAGTGCTTATATGTTTCGAAATAGTGATATCTCTTTTTATAATTCAATAAACTGGAACTGTTTGAGAAATTTGAGCCGAGGAACTTAATTATTTGATATTATATAACAGCGAAGACAGACATAGGCGTTTGACATGGACCACTTTTTTGCAAATACTTGCGTGCAAAAGTTTTGAGTTATTTTTATAAACAAGGCGGTGTACATTTCGGGGAGGAGAGCACATTAAAGGTGGCAATATTTGTTTTGTGTAATTTTATACAGTGTGAACACTGAAAACCGTGACATAGGCGTTTAACATGGGGAAACAGCTTTTTCAAATATTATCTGTTCCGTAAGACTATAGTGGGAGTTTTTGATATGGTTAGAAAGATTATTTAATTTGGCATCGAAGAGTATCTAAATACTATTAATTTACTGCCTTATTATTGAAATATCTACGAAAGTATAATCCTACTTGACAGTTATTACTTTATAATTTACTAAAAACAGTAATCATGGAAACGTATTCGGTAGCTGAATTGGTTAAATCAAGGCTCCATTATAATTTTTCACTAGTTCAAATCCCTGCCGGTTCAAGTTAATATTTTTTATTAATTTTATATTTATTTTGTAAAATGTATTATTAAATAAATTACAAAATTAAAACGTAAATAGTTTGGTACATCAAGTATTTTCTTGAATTTACTATACTATTTTTTCGTTATATCACTGCTAATAATTAATCAAAAAGCAGGTTTGTCAGACGTGTTAGACTTTTATTGTCATTTTTCGATACATACAAAAAATTATTTGTATATAAAAATATAAAATTAATAAAAAATATTAACTTAAACCGGGAGGGATTTGAACTAGTGAAAAATTATCATGGAGCCTTGATTTAACCAATTCAGCTACCGAATACGTTTCCATGATTACTGTTTTTAGTAAGTTATAAGAAGTAATAACTGTCAAGTAGCATTATACTTTCGTAAATATTTCAATAATAAAGCATTAAATTAGGAGTATTTAGATACTTTTCGATGCCAAATTAAATAATCTTTCTAACCATATCAAAAGCTCCCACTATACTCTTGCGGGACAGATAATATTTGAAAAAAACTGTTTTCCCATGTTAAACACCTATGTCACGGTTTTCAGTGTTCACACTGTATATTGTCAATGTTCTAAGATCAATCTTGTTGCTTTTTTAAATCTTTATTGTATTTTTTGTGGAATATTGTTTTCATTTAACATTTTTGATATCGTGACAGTAATAGTAGTAGATTAGTTGACAATTCAATTAGCATTAAAAAGTAATATCAAAGAAACAAAGGTTTTAATCTAATGATAAGAGTAACGATCGTATGATGACTATGTTTATTATTCCCATTTTCGTAATCAGCGTAATAACAAAGCCTACAATCCTCTTTATTTTATCTAGGGACAAACACGAAAATCAAACATTATTAAAATTAGAATATCTGGCGTTTCCCACCTGAACTGGCGCCGTTTCCTTATTCGCTAAGCGAGCGATAATCAGAATTTGTTTAGGCGATAAAGCATAAAGCGCTTTCTACAGACGGAAGTGGACCCTAAAGCTAAATACACAAGCAGCTTTGAAAAGCCTGTGAAAAGCAAAAGTTGACAATATTTTATAAAAATATTTATCATGTTTATATGTATACCGGGTGTCTGCTATTTTTCTGAACATAGGAAATACAATGTTAAAATTGTACGGACAAATGTTGTTCAGAATTAAAAACTCCGTTTAGTGAGTGTAATAAATTATTGGTCAAATTTTGTATCTTTTAAAAAATGCTAAATTATTCAACAATTTTTAAGTAATTTTAAGTAGGCCATTAATAGCCAATTTCACCGCTATACTTGTCGTCATATAATTATGGACTGGAGATTTCTACACTGTTGCCAATTCAAGGGCAATGTTGAAAATTCTAAGCTATGAAGAAGAGGCAACACCGCTGGGCAAGGGACAGGGTGCGGAGAAAGGAAAATGTTGAACATCAGTCCATAATCATTTGACGGCGAGTATAATAGTTAAATATTAACTATTGATTAAACTAACAATATCCTGTCGAAACAAAATGCCAAATGAGTCGTTAAATATTACTGTCAAAATTTCGATACGCATTTTTTTTGTTAACCTGTAGCTAAGACTTTAACTAAAAGAGCCGATTTTTCAATATCTGGTTAAAATTTTAACTAAGGGTTAAACAAAATTGAAACGAAATAAACTGTCAAATGACAGATTTATCATTGCTGTCCAACAAAACTATGCAATGCTGTTTAACTGTTTAAATTATAACCAGAGATTTAAAAACCGGCCCTAAGCTGTTTAACTGACCATAAAAGTAAAACAAATAACAATTTGACTACTCATACTATAAATAACCAATTACAATAAGTCCAAATGTAATCGAGATAATTGAATATTACATATTACACGGCAATCCAATTCTGGTCGCTAACCTGGGGAACCGGGTTCGATCCCGACCGACGCCAAAAATTTCGAATTTAAATGGCACAAAAGTGACCCCTGTGGTACACTCTCCACGCCAGCAATGAATGCCCTTGAGGTGACGCCTGGTAAGCGCCCACACGGTAAAATATATCGTCATCATTACCGACATCTGCGATAAAGCAGATTGTGGCACACTCAGAAATGGGTAATATGCCGTGATGATATATTTATTTATTTTATTTAGTTTTATAAGATTGTGGAATGTATTAATATTTCAGTTATAAAATGCAAAATTGTTTTTAAATTTGTAAGCTGCAATAAAACCAAAAATGGAGTACACTTAAATTTAAATTACTTCGTGATATCACTGAACCAATCATTGCTGCAAGTATTTATTATTACAAATATGTTATTATAATTTACGGAAGTATGACATATAACTTTTGCATTTTTTTTTCAGTAGGATGGCAATCCTAGACTACGTCATACCTTGATCCTCTTCCTGCCGCTCTGTCGTAATCCTAAATGTTACGGTCGTAAATTCCTTATCTAGATCTAGAGTTGTTGCTCAAAAATTAAAATGTCTCGATTATTAATTGTTCTTATTACCACACTTCGGCCTGGTATTAATTGTTAAACTCTCTGTTAACTATCAGTTAAAACGAGTAATGTCTAATCGAAAAACTCAATTTTTACATACTATAATATTCAAGCTATATTTTTCGTTTTAAACAGTTCAGTTGACAGTTAACCTGATATGAAAATGCCGGGCTTTTATACAAATTAAGTAATTATTTATTTTATTTATAAAATTTGATTTAAATAGTGATTTGTTTCAGAGCTTTGATGTTAGACTGCTAGTGCTAAAACTGTTTACAACAAAACGAGTAATGAAACCGTGATGATATTATTTTTAAACAATTTACAAAAGAACTGAGCGATGCTGCCTTATATTGCCAGTTTTACTTTTATCTCAGTATTAAACTTGCCGGCAAATTCAAACATAAACATAAAACTACGTACACATCTTTATATATTTTGATTTTATTTTAGTCTTTTATGATTTTGAAATTAGCATTTTTATAGTGATCCACAGATTATATTGATATAAACCATGGCATAAAAAATAACACTTTTATATTCAAACTTAAAAGTTATTTTAGTTTTATGCGCACTTTTAGTTTAATATGGTTAAAGATGTAATAAAATGTTATGTGTTTCAACACTACATATTTTACAACCGTTCATATGGAAATATTAATCCTGGATTAAACACTGGGAAATCCTTTTAAATACGTAATAATCTTTGCTTATATAAACTCATATACTGTATGTGTACGTAATGTATCACTTGATATTCTTATATTAAAATTATTACTTCATTTAGTCCAAAGTTACAAAGTCTTCGTATAAGGAAAACAGACAATGCAGATTTAACAAGTAGCAATTAAAAATACTATAAACCAAATTTGTTATTAAGTTTACTGAAACTTTGTATGTATAGTACAGACACGAAAGATGAACTATGGAAAATATGTTAGCACAAATCACTGTCTAATGTATGCGCTCCGTTTAAATCCACACGAAATACAATTAATTTACTTCGCGCATACCTAATATAACATAATAACAGTTTTCCAAATAAGTTTTAAAGCTACGCAGACTTTCTTATTTTGGCAGTTGAATATGTATGATATTATTATATAGTTGAATTCAGAACAAAATTCTCTATTTAATGAGTTAATATATATATAATGCCATTTACAAAAATTATTATATTGTCCTGTTGTTTGAGTACCACTGGATTTAAGATAATAAAGTTTATGCTAAAATGTGTCCCCCACTATCCCTTACAAAATATCTTAACCACTTTTTTCTGTATCTTTTCACATACACGAATAAAAGGCACTGTTCCATTATCTTGATACACCCTGTATATCCTTAAGAAATACCACCAATCGTGTCAATGAAATGGAACCATTTTGAACAATTTAGAAGCGTAAGACAAGATTTCTTATAGAATGAAAGAATAGATATAATTAGAATTATTTATGTGTACAAGAAATGTTAAATTCGATATTTATGTAACAAAACGGAAATGGCTATAACATATTTTTTATAAAAAATTTACCTTTATAACATTCTAATTAAAAAATAACAATTTTCAGTAAAATTGGTCTACCAAGTAATATTTTAGTGATACTTTTTTGTATATTATCAACTTGAAATTTCAAATATAGTCTTATACATACATTTTATTGACAATTGACAATATCGTATCGAAACGAAATGTCAAATGAGTAATTGAATATTGCTGTCAAAATTTCGATTTGCATTTTTTTAGTCAAACTTAAAATTTAAGTGTCAGCGGTGCAAATCGGCATTAGTTTCTTAAAATGTATATAACTTGGCCAACTTTTTGAAAATAATTTCTACTTGGAAATGATGAGTTCCTGGCCATTAAATTTGATTTTCTAATTTCAAATTTCGAATTGCAGTTACAGACCTGTCACTCTTGTAAATCTATATTTAGATGCAATAAACACTGCCACTGAAATATGTGTTAATTCCGCCCCCATATGGCAAAATGTAGAATTTATATTTTTAGTAACATGCGTATTAATTTCATCATTACGTTGTGTTCACTGAAACGTGCGTTATGTTATCTCGATCTGTAATTCATGTCCAACTGATCAAAGAAAAAGTGGGAATCAATCAAAATCACTGGACGAGAAATGATTTCTAACTGAAGTAAAACGCCTGATAGGCACATGATAAATGTGTAATCTTTTTAAGACTGATTTATAGCTGAATTAATTTTTTAAATTGAAGGTTCAATACGTTCAATCTAAAATTAATTTGACGATATTTCCTAATATCTGGACTGATTTATTTGACAGGTAATACGCCAATTAGTATTGTGCAAGCACCATTAATTAATTTGTTTCATCTCATGATGAAAGCGATAATAATCTTTATGGCTCTATAATTGTTATATTTTTATTTAATTTACACAGAAATATTCTCTTGATTATATTCATTGCCTGTTGATGAATTGAAACTTTTCTAGGACCCAAACATGAAACAGAAGTTTTTATTCGAATTTTTCGTCAAACTTTTCTAATGAGGATGTTTAATTATTTCTATACTTTCAGTAGGGAATTCAAACACTCACAGACATCATCGTAAAAATCGGATTGTAGGGACCTTAAATTATGATAACTGGATATGCGATTTTTAGCATGAATCCAATACCTTTATTAGCGAGAGGTAATAGTAATTTACGTAACAAGACCTGAAAGTGATACTTTACAAGCTTCCAAAGCGAGCCCAGTATAGACACTTTCAAGTCATGTTGGGTACAATATTTTTGTTTGCGATCCTGAAAAAAGAATAAAAAAGTATTATTTTATTTTTTACTGCGAGCAAATAAGAAATAAATAAACAACTGATCTCCATGGAAACATTTAGCTTTACCGGTCCCGGGATCGGTAAAGTACTTTCCGATCCCTTATAGACAACTTTCCGAGCTAGCTCAGCAAAGAAGAACTTTCCGGTCTAAATAGTGATCAGAAAGAGCTCATTTTCTGGGCGATCGCGAAAAAAAATTATAACGGACCTTATAAAATTTTGCGAGTGCATTTATTAATATGGGTATTATTCTCTTTGCACTGCAATTTCCAAAAACAGATTTGACCTAGAGAAATATTGTAGTTTTGTATTTCCTTTATGGATAGCAAGTTGACATGTGGCTATTAATCATTATTAATCTACCTATAGACTCATTATAAAAGTTGATAACCTATGACCTACACTATTATTTTACGAGTAAAAATAATTGGATCATAGGTAAAACTCCTGCCTCGTTTTCTATAAAAAGAAAGGGCTCTAATCATTCTAATTACTCCATCTCACAATTGTTCTTAAATTTTTAATCTTCCATACAAAACCTACTAATTACTAATTAGAAATTAGAAATTAAGTTTGAACGCCTAACAAGTAACTAGTTTGTTGGTCTTTCAACGCTTTGATAAGAATCGAAAATTGAAAACGCCAGCACGCCTTCATTTCTCAACCGATTATTCGATCGTTGAGGCAATTAATAATTTTACCATCTGATACACAAAATCGTTCACACGTAGCGGTAAGCGCATTGTAAACCAACCTTTAGACTTGATTGAGTAATTTTTCAATTAACTGTTAGCAGACAAAAAATAGGTGAAGTAAATTGCTTTTGGGAAGATGCATACAAGAATATTAATTTTCGAAAAAAAATGTACAACAGAAAGTAAGTATATCATCACGATTTTTTTTTTTATCTGTGATGACTATACGAATCTGTCAATGCAGATTACTACAACAGAGATATGTTTTTGCATTACTTGTTTTTCAAACATCTTCTCATTGGTTCTTATTATAAGGCTGTGTCCGATGTTGCACTTTCATTACCCTAATATCTAAATCCTAAATTTCTGTGCCCTAAATCTAATGATTATTTACGGCCGATTTCACCACCGATTCCTAAAACGGTGCCTAGCAAGGAATTTCCCAAATTTAAGAATTGCCTAAACTGACACTTAAGCCTCATTCACAGCTCCGAAAATAAAAATAAAATTATACATAAAAATAAAAATAACGATGTAAACAATAGATTCTTATGAAAGTGTTCACAGCTCTCGAAAATAAAATTAAACATAAGACATAAACATGAGGATTTGCAAATGTTAAATATTTTACACAAAAATAAGCATGTACGTTACGTAACAACTCTCATTTAAGCTGTCAATATACGGTCTGGCAAAAGGATTTCAATTTAAATATAATTTGAAAAAGCTGTTTTAGGACGAAAGTTCGCATATATGATTGCGTACAGTGCTTTAAAAGGTATGAAGTTGTTATTATTGCTTGTTAGTTATGGATATATTAAGTGACAGTTGATGTTAATTTGCATTTTATTTTCGAAGCTGTGAACACCAACCATAAAGTATTATTTATAATTTTATTTATATTTCAAATTTCGTAGCTATAAACAATATATTCTTATGAAAGTGTTCACAGCTCTCGAAAATAAAATTAAACGCCCATACATAACAACTGTCATTTGAGCTGTCATTTACGATTTGGGAAATAAATAAATAAATAAATAAATATATTATCACAGCATATTACCCATTTCTGGGTGTGCCAGTATCTACAACACATGTAGACATCGGTAATGATGACGATATATTTTATCGTGTGGGCGCTTACCAGGCGTCACCTCACGGGCACTCATAGTTGGCGTGGAGAGTGCACCACAGGGGTCACTTTTGTGCCATTTTAAAATTGGAAATATTTGGCGTCTGTCGGGATCGAACCCGGTTCCCCCAGGTTCGCGACCAGACACTCAGGCACACGATTTGGGAAATGAATTTCAATTAAAATACAATTTTAAAAAGCTGTCTTAAGACAAAGATTCGCATATATGATTGCATATGTTATTATTGCTTGTTAATTATGTATATAATTAAATGACAGTTGATGTTTTATTTTTGAAGCTGTGAACACCAACGATAAAGTCTTATTTATAATTTTATTTATATTTCTTAATTTCGAAGCTGTGAATGAGCCTTTATCCATTTTGGATTTCACCAACAAAGCAATGCCAAGCTAGGACTCACTTACGTAGGCATAGGATTATTAGTTACTTTTGTGATATTATATTTGCACACTGGAAATAAATTAATAATTTATGACATTTGTCAATTGTATTTGTCAACATTGACATTGGAAATTATGTGGAGATATTATTACGTTGAGGTATACAAAATAATTAAATTTTTAAAGAAATTTTCTTTACATATATATATATTTATAAATTTGTATTTACGGAAACAGAAGTGAAAAATATAAATGAAACAAAGATGAAAATTAACAAGAAAAAATATAAATGGCAAAATATAGAATAAATTATACAAAAACAGAAACTGAATGCTATGGTTTCAAGAAAAAAATTAAAATATATGACAACCGGAACGCATATTTATGATATTTGGCTATGGCATTTTTGTAGTAATTATGAATTTAATTATATGTGAAATATACAGGGTGTAAATTTTAAAACGGGTCATAGGGCTATAACATAGAAAAATAGTTTTTTAGACGCCAAAAGTTTCTATATTAATTTATTGAAAAAAGAATTAGTGCATATTATAAAGAAAAAAAATACGATTATTTTAATACCAAACACATTACACTTCTGTTTCATATAAAGCCAGAAAATAAATTAAAAAATTTGTACAATTAAGAAAAAATAACAATAGTCATGATACTGACAGTAACAAAACATTGTCATTTTTAATAACATGATAGGGGGGATAATTAAAGATTAAAGTTATTAATTTATGAACTAATATAAAATGAAGAAAACACTAGGATATTTATTTAAGAAACAATTATATTTATTGTAATAGGTATTTACAAATTAAAGATGATCTACATGTAATAAGAAATAAGTTATAAGAAACGAGAAAAACTGCAATGTACAAGGGAAAAATAATTTGTAATTTTTCTTCATGGGACAAATTATCCATGATTTCTTGTTAATTAAACGAAAATAATAATAATTTAACAAATAATGTCCAAAAAAAGTTTACCAATGACAGTCTTAAGTCAAAAATAGTTTTGTTTTTGTCAGTTTGAAGGCTAATAATATTTTTTCTTAATTGCGCAAATTTTTAAATTTATTTTCTGGCTTTATATAAATCAAAAATGTAATGTGTTTGGTATCAAAAAATTCGTTTTTTTCTTTATAATATGCACT
The DNA here is from genome assembly GCA_943142095.1 of Ophonus ardosiacus. Classification (NCBI taxonomy): domain Eukaryota; kingdom Metazoa; phylum Arthropoda; class Insecta; order Coleoptera; family Carabidae; genus Ophonus; species Ophonus ardosiacus. Next base: position 2,485,424 of record OW964831.1, read on the forward strand.
AATTCTTTTTTCAATAAATTAATATAGAAACTTTTAGCGTCTAAAAAACTGTTTTTCTATGTTATAGCCCTATGACCTGCTTTAAAATTTACATCCTGTATGTGAATACCCAATGTAATTTCCCAAAATATAAAATAAAGAATAAAAACGATATATTTACTAATTAATTTTATATCATATAAACTCGTACAGGTATATAAAATTCTGTTTCTAATGGAAATCTTTTCCAAAACCATTTTCCATCGCAGAATTCAAAACAATTTGTTCTTTGTTTAACAAAACTAGGGTTTCTAAAGTCAGACCTCATTACTTGTAACTAAGCAAACACCAACCACTTCAAACGATTAGACGTGGATTAGACATTTAAACGACAACAAAAATACAAAAATATTTTATACTGTTTAAAAGTAACAATTAAAGATCTTAGTGGAAAAGCAATATAAGTGTATATTTTACGTAATGGTATGTTATACTTTTGAAATAACACGCAAGAAAGTTGTCAAAACCACATTATGACAGCTTGAGGAAGTCTGCATGTATCATTCTTTATTACGATAAAAACTATTTTCGTAATAATCCGGATCATAAACAATAAAAAAATGAAAGAAATTCTCAGAGAATAAATTAGCAGTAAACATTACATGAAGACATTAAATAGAATGAATTCAAAGTTAAAAGAATGTTGGGGACAAAATCAAAGGCCATCCATTAATTTTAGAGCCGTCATAAAAGAAAAGAATTCGCTATTGCCCAACATGGTGTCAAGTTCGTTTCTCTGGAGTATAAATTCTACGGTCAATGAGTGCGCTCCGGAGACGATACTTCGTACACTGAGTAACCGTCAACCACGTCCGTCAGATCAGATCATGCCACGACCGAAATCAGATGTGTCGCTTGAGAGATCGAGCAATACACAAGACGATATGAGCAACACACCAAAAACAATGTTTCAGAGCAAAAAAATCTGTTGTAGCCAGTTCAAGACCTCTCGCCATTTGACATTTCTGACACACACAAAAACACATATCTTCTTCATATATTTTTATATTTTTTAATTCATTCTATTCCCTCTTATTCTTCCTCTTATGTTCGAGATTCTTCCAATTCATTGATGAGATTGGCGGTATTTCTTATGGATATATGCATTGTACCTATAATTTTAAATATTTAATTAATAAAACAATAAGAAATATTAAATGTTCTTCCCAGAAAAAGCCTTCACTAATGCAAATGGATTTTTAACATTGACAACTTACATTTTTCTGTAAATTACAAACATTTTAATTTTTCAACTGGTTTCCATGGAGTTATTTGGGCTACTAGATACATTACTCTAAAAATGCGTAACAAGCAAATAATATTACTACCAAGTTTATATATCTATCCATTTTTGAATTATTGCCCTTAAAGTCAACTTCAAAATTTTCAAAAATCTAATTTGGCGATACCACCATTCGATTCTACGGGCAAAATTACATAAGTACACCAATTTTTATCATTTTTGAACACCGCATACAAGCTCTAAAGCAAAATTACTGAAAATGGCCAAAAATCGAAAAAATCGTAAGGTGTACCCCTTACCTATTTTTTCAGATTTTGCCAATTTTCAAACTTTTATTCATAAAAAATGAACCGGTTGGTGAAAACTTATGAAAATTGGTATACTTATGTATTTTTGTCCGTAGAATCGAATAATGAAGTCGCCAAGTTCATATCACGACCCATTTTTGAATTATTGCCCCAAAAGTCAATATACCCCATTTCAGATAAAAACTTCAAAAATTCATTTGTCAACTGTCCGTACGTTTGAACCTAAATTTCAGTTTTGAAAAAAAAGTAAAATTTATTTATGCTCGTCTAAAAAATAATGTTCATAACTTGTATGAAATTCAAATATCTTAGCTACGCGTCGTGCGTCAATTTACACTCGCATGATATTTGGTATATTTCATAACTTGTTACGAAAATAACTATATATTTTAAGAATAAATGAGCTATAGAAAAATATAATTCCACACCTAAAACTAGAATTCCTTAGCTATTTTTTCAGATTTTGCCAATTTTCAAACTTTTATTCATAAAAAATGAACCGGTTGGTGAAAACTTATGAAAATTGGTATACTTATGTATTTTTGTCCGTAGAATCGAATAATGAAGTCGCCAAGTTCATATCACGACCCATTTTTGAATTATTGCCCCAAAAGTCAATATACCCCATTTCAGATAAAAACTTCAAAAATCTGTATGTATCTAGATACTTCTTAATGCTCTGATTCCAAATTTTGAAACCGCAGGTTAATATCTCTTTTCATTCTCGAGATATTTAGATTCAAAGTTTTGCTCAAAACTGCCAATTTTTGGGTATTAACCCAAAAATGGGTCGATATATGAATTTGGCGACACGACCATTCGATTCTACGGGCAAAATTACATAAGTGTACCAATTTTCATAATTTTAGTCCAACCAGTTCATTTTTTATGAATAAAAGTCTGAAAATCCCCGAAATTGGCCAAAATCTGAAAAAATCGTAAGGGGTATACCTTAGATTTTTGCGATTTTTTGCCATTTTCAGTTATTTTGCTTTAGAGATTATATGCGGTGTTCAAAAATTATGAAAATTGGTGTACTTATGTATTTTTTCCCGTAGAATCGAATGATGATATCGACAAATTCATATCTCGACCCATTTTTGGGTTATTACCCAAAAATGGGAAGTTTTGAGCAAAACTTTGAATCTAAATATCTCGAGAACGAAAAGAGATATCGACCTGCGGTTTCAAAATCTGGAATCAGGGCATTGAGAAGTATCTAGATACATTTAAATTAGATTTTTGAAAATTTTGAAGTTTTTATCTAAATAATTCAAAAATGGGTAGAGATATAAACTTGGTAGTAACATTATTTAATTGTAACGGATTATTTTATATATTTATGAATCTCTATCTCTAAATGTATAGAAGATATAATAAAAATATTCAATATATTGGATAGAGAATCCTATGATCTTTATTATTTGTAATTATATAAATTTCAAAAAAATAAAATTTAGAAGATTTTTTTAAGAAACTACTACTTCCGGTTTGTCCAATAGGGCTGTTGCAAGAATTTTTATATGACTACTAAGTATTAAATTTGAAAAGATATTGTTCTTTAAAGAGCCTCAAATTTGTAAATATCGCGAAATATCCTTTAGATATTTTACAATTAATTTTTGAAATTTGGATAAAATTTAGAATAAGTCACGTGATCTGAAACAGAATGTGACGTCAGAGTACATACATCTTCAGCGGTTCTAAGATGTCAAGTGTATTGTCAAAGTTGTCAAACAAGTGTCAAATAAGAATCACGACCAGAACTTTAAAGTAAAATATATTATCAATTTATATAATAAATTTCGTTTTTATATTTTATTTTACCTCAACTCTTTAACACCCCTTATTTCGGTAGCAGTAAAACAATCGTTCTGAATAAATGTTCTATAGAAAAATATAATTCCATACCTAAAACTAGAATTCCTGCCCTATATTGCTTAGGAATTTAAAAAAAAACTTCACGCGTAACAACATGATGCGTTGATTAAAACATTGTAAAAGACTAACAAGACCGTGAAATGGGAGAGAGTAAGACTAACATGATTTCCATCTTTGGCCGAACAGGCACGGTACGAAAAGCAACCGCCTCTGCAGGCCTGCCAACATTGTGCGCCAACATGGAGCATATAATGAAGAAATAAAGCGAGTATTTATGCAAGGCCGGCAGAGGATGAGTTGATCTTGAAATATCAAATTACCTTTTGATGTTTGGTGTTCGCGCGACCGAATAATTGAGATGCCTTTTCATGTTTCTCGTTTCGGAGCGCTGTGGAAGTGCAGACTGCTGACCCCGAGCGGACTTGCGGCCACCAAACACTTAATTATAATTGCAAATTTGCTAATCTCTACAGAAGCCAACAGCAGTAGGACACTACAAAATCCGAAGCGAGTTTTATACCCGAAAAACAACGGCTTGTTTAGATCCAAAGCGTGAACTTAAAAGCAAAATCGATTTCACTTTCAGGAGGAAATAAATTGCAGGAAAAATATTTTTATTCTACAAAAAATACATTGAAAATATATTTCTTGGCTTTTAAAATTTGTTTCCAGCATTTTTTACTTCCCGCTGAGAGAGGTAATGGAATCATGTTAAAAATCACATAACCTAATTTTAGTTGATAACCACGTTTTAAGGTCACTAGAATCCAATTTTAAAATTTTTTCAATAATATATATATAAATATTTATATATACAGGGTATAAATTTTAAAACGAGTCATAGGGCTATAACATAGAAAAACAGTTTTTTAGACGCCAAAAGTTTCTGTATTAATTTATTGAAAAAATAATTGGTGCCAGTTATAAAGAAAAAAATTACGAATTTTTTAATACCAAACACATTACATTTCTGTTTCATATAAAGCCAGAAAATAAATTTAAAAATTTCCACAATTAAGAAAAAATATCATTAGCCGTGAAACTGACAGAAACAAAACAAAACAATTGTTGACGCTCATTAATAAAGGTTTTTTGCACATTATTTGTTAAATTATTATTATTTTCGTTTTATTAAGAAGAAAAAAAATTACGAATTATTAAATGGTTTTATTTGTTGCCTTGTAGTTTGCAATATTTGTCGTATCTTATAACTTATTTCGTATTACATGTAGATCATCTTTAATTTGTAAATACCTATTAAAATAAATAATAATTGTTTCCTAAATAAATATCCTACTGTTTTCTTTATTTTGTGTTATTTTGTATTAGTTCATAAATTAATATCTTTAATCTTTAATTGTTCCCTATCATGTTAGTAAAAAATGACAATGTTTTGTTACTGTCAGTTTTATGGCTAATAATATTTTTTCTCAATTGTACAAATTTTTAAACTTATTTTCTGGCTTTATATAAAACAGAAATGAAATGTGTTTGGTATTAAAAAAATTTTTTTTCTTTATATTAGGCACCAATTATTTTTTCAATAAATTAATATAGAAACTTTTGTAGTCTAAAAAACTGTTTTTCTATGTTATAGCCTATGTTATATATATATATATATATATATATATATATATATATATATATATATATATATATATATATAAATCGAATAAAGCGTTCTGTTATTATAAGCAAAATTATTATTTTTTTTTTTTTTGAAAAAGTTTGAAGCAGAATACTGGCTAAATGGTACACTTTCCGCTAGAATAGAAATAAAATATTGTGTAAGACCTTATCATGTTAGTTTGTATGTACCTATGTCAGTGTTGTAAAAATAAAAACTATTTGACTGAGATATTGAGTAATTGTTAACACCTAAAGCTTTATGTTTCTTAAATGAGTATTATTGAACTTTAATTATATCCTTATATCACATGAGTAGTTTTACTGCTGCTGAATATGTATATGGTTTTATTTATTGGATTTTATAACGGTAATAAAATTTTGTTTTTTATTATGGTAACTAAAAGGCAAAAGACCTATTTTTTTATGACAAATTTACTCAAAATGACCTGAGAAATAACCTGTTAAAGTTTGTTACACTCATTGTAAATAATCCTGCATAAAACAGGTACAGTTGTGCATAGAAACAAAAAGAAACTATACATCTACAAACTAAATTGAAATTATTAAAAAAATTGAATAATGTAAAATGAATTATTCATTCAATTATAAAGCTGAAAAATTAGATGAATTGAACAATTACTAATTATTACTATGTCATTCTCGGGTGAAATCTTATAATTATAACTCATCTTAAATTACACAACAATCAATTTCATGTTAGTCAATCTTGAATCAATTAACTATTGTTTTCCATAACAGTGACAGTATTGTTCTAAACATTCCTACCACCATCAAGGAACAAAAATCCCTACAGCTCACAGCTCCATAAGTAAATTCCCGTGCAATAAATTGATTGTCTCAAATGATGATAGATTTGCTGGATGCAAAAAGAGCAGGAAATTGTTAAAAGAAGTAAAATTACAAACTGCTACTGCACCTGTCAAAGTCTTGATTTATTAAGCAGATTATGTGTGATTATTTCACTGCCAAGAGCTGTTATTTAATATAGAAAATGTAAAACAAAATATGAATACAAATATAACATAACAAATTAGTTTAATAATTTAGTAATGAGTCTTATATATCATGTGTAAAGTAATAGGCAAAAATATCCTGGGGAACTGGGTTCGATCCCGACCGACGCCAAATATTTTGAATTTTAAATGACACAAAAGTGACCTCTGTGATGCACTCTCCACGCCAGTAATGAGCAATTGCCGATATCTGTGACAATGCAGATTGGCACACCTAGAAATAGGTAATATGCCGTGATGATATATTTATGTATTTATTTATAAAGTTTATTTCTTACATCTTTTTTTACCTCTCGCTAAGAGAGGTATTGGATTCATGCTAAAATTCGCATATCCAGATTTCAGTGAATAAGCACGATTTAAGGTCCCTACAATCCGATTATAACATTTTTAAAATGATGTCTGTGTGTGTGTGTGTGTGTGTGTGTGTGTATGTGTATATGTCTGGATGTTGTAGACACGATTCCTCAAAAACCATAAGACTTAAAAATTGTTTAACTATGGATTCCTCAATCTAACATTCCTGGGAAGAGCTGAAAAGGTTTTGGTAACAATTGAACAACCGGAAGTAGTAGTTTCTGAGAAAAATTCTTCTAATTATAATTTTTTGGAAAGTTTTGTTATTAAATATTGAAGAACATAAAATTCTCCATATAATACATTTAAAATTTTTATTATATCTTGTATAGATTTAGAGATAAAGACACTATAATATATAGAGTAATTTAATCGCAGGGGCCAAGGCACTAAGGAAATTAGTTGACAAATTCCAATGTTTATAACATATTTTTTAAATGACACACGTCAGTGTAAAAAATCAACAGTTTTAATGACATTCTGACAGCTTTTTCTGGGAAGTATATTTAATCTTTCTTATTGTTTTATTAATTAAATATTTGAAATTTTAGGTTCAAATGCATATATTCATCAGAAATACCGCCAATCTGATTAATGAATTGGAAGAATGTCTGACATTTCGAAACTTCCTCATACAATGAAAAAAAGTTTCACTTTTACTCCTAATAACACAATATACTATTATATTCAGCCAGAAAAATGAATTATAAGCATTTAGTGAAATTGAGGCACTTTATATTATAATATTTCAATTAATTTCTGTAGCAAACAAATATTATTTGATTGTATGCTAGTATATCAATAAATCAAAAAACTACATTAATTAAACCAAATAATAAAACACACATAGTAATAATATTAATTATTGGGTAAACAATAATAAATTAATATTTATCAACCCATTAATTCATTTTATTAACGCATCAATCTATATTGCCTTGAACATATGTACGTAGGAATACATCAAACTAAAAAACGAACTATTCGCACAAATCCTGATATCTTTTATCGTACATTGAACCTTGCTATTCACAAACAAATAAAACCCGGACTATTCAGAGAAAAGGAGAGAACTTTATCTCTTTCTTCGTTTTTCCCACGTGAATTGCTATATTTGCACGACATAGAAGTATTAAGGATGCAATTACACGCCGAATTCGCTAGCAAAAGCAAAGTAATGCAAAGTTTTACTACATGGTACCTTACCTGTTGCTTGCAGAAGAATAGCGAACAAGTAATCAACTTGATAAATGGTATCTGAAAGAGCGAAATACGGAAGTATGGAAATTCAATTTGCAATAAAAGATTAACCGCAAATGCGTTTGATTGTTTATAAGCACGAATTTATTACCAAAACAGAAATTTTGCAGTTGTTAGAAAACAAAAAGATTTACTTTTGAAATATACATATAATGAATTTCTTTACTTCTTTGTAAGCAAGAATTTGACCCATTTCAGTACAGAACTGGGCAGTGTTACTTAAGTACATTTATACTTTTTAAGTACATTTATACTTTTTGTACTTAGTACTTATAATGTACTTAAGTACTTTCATGGTTGACAACAATGTTGACGATGCCATTGTTTATATGAAATATATTATTTTTATTTTTTTTATTATTGTGGTCCGGATGCGGTTATTCGCTACCGAAAATCAGTCACTTTAATATGTTATTATGTATGAATACGTTTATGAATGTGGCTGAGGTGAAAGAAGTGTGCATGGATAGGAATGTGTGGCAAAGGATGATTGTTCCGTAACTATTATTGTGGTCCGGATGCGGTTATTCGCTACCGAAAATCGGTCACATTAATATGTTCTTGTATGAATGTTATGATGATTTTGGGCAAGGCGAAAGAAGAATGTTTTTAAAGATTTAAGTGATTCAGTGGAGCTCTTACTTTCATCCCTTTTCTTATTGTTTTCGGGTTTTTGCTAACCCACTAAGTGGGAAACGCGTGATTTTATGTATGTTTGTATGTATATTATTTTTATTTTCATCATAGGCGGCGGGTAATTGTTTTCCTGGATTTCTTTTTTACCTCGCGCTACCCTTGGTAAGGGATATATAGGGATCGTGCTAAAAACCGCATATCGAGATTGACCATGTTTTAAAGTCCCTAGAATCCAATTTTAACATTTTCACGATGATGTCCGTGTGTATGTCTGTATGTATATGGATTTTGTCTACGCTCTAACTCAAATACTTATCATTCAGAAAATTCTGAAAGCTTGTATTTCTACCCTATTCTAATATAAAAGGAAGCCATTAGATTTTGGTGTAAATTGAACAAACGGAAATGGCACTTTACTTAAAGCTCATAATGGTTTTTCTTCAAAAAATAACATTAAATGCCATTTTTTCGCATTTTGTCATTATGAAAATTAAAGAATATTGAATTTTCTACAAGTACACATTAATATTTTTTCTATATATTTTACAGATAAATTTAAAAATCATTTTTTTCTTTTAATCCTGAAGCCTAAGATAAATACAATTCCTTTGTTACACAGTTCATTTTTCAAATGAATGTAACTGACAGGTAAACGTCATTGTTAAAAAACGAATCACTTCAAAATAATAATAGTGATATTAAATAATAAAGAAAATCGTAAATAAAGCAATAGTTTTATGTTATATGCAAAGGAACTTATATACAGGGAATTTATTTTAACATACAACATATGGCGAATCACTTCCATGGTTACTCACTATTGTCAAAAAATGACAGCAATGTAATTTTTGTCCATTTTAAAATGCAACATACAAAATTTGTAGTTTTGTATTATCAAAACTAATTTCCAATAAATTAGCTTACATACGATTAACAAATAATCAAAACATGAATGTTGTACATCTTAACAAACTTTAGCTTACAAAAATTCATAATTTTCATGTAATAAATGTCGTAATAAGAATTGACACCATTTGTGATGTGTTTTGGAGGTATCTCCTGTGCTGCAATATTATTTATAATGTTGCATTTTAAAATGGACAAATATTACATTGCTGTCATTTTTTGACAATAGTGAGTAACCATGGAAGTGATGAACTATAATGTTGCATTTTAAAATAAACTCTCTGTAGTTTGCAGCATTAGTAAATATGTAGGTATGTATTTAAATTAATAAAAATTAAGTCACTGTCAAAAAACTAATCACTTCATAGTGACATTTTAAAAAGAAAATAGTAAATAAAGCAATAGTTATATGCAATATGCAATTTTGTGTTGGCCACATCAGATTTTTTATTTTTATTTACCCTGACCTTACTATCTCATAACGTTATAATGAAATAGATTTTAATCATTATTGTTCCGCTTGAAGTAACCTACATCTCTCAAATAATTAGCGCATCACTATGACTAATCATTAACTAAGTGAACCGGCTAATTGATTGACACAGCAACAACATTACTCTAACCCAAGGCTATAAAAAAATTACTTACGTGGTCGAATAATATGTTCACAGTCATTATGAAGATGTCTAAAAAAAAATAAGAAAAAGTAAATATACTCGTACATGTACATGTCGTCAGTACTTAATAAAAATTAAAAATAAATTCTATTTCAATAAAAACAATGAATAATCAATGGCTTACGTATTTAAAGCTTTGTTTAAAAAATAGTTATTTATGTACTAAGGCACTAAAGTTCTATTTTTTATCATCAATGTGGAATTTATTTGTCGAGGTCCCAGGACCGAGAAAAATAAACTCAAGAGCGTAAAGTGGATCTTTATTGCTCGCGCTCGAAAATTGAAGCGCGAGAGTAGCGAGCGCTACAATCGAGCGAGAGCAATAAAGATACTTTACGCTAGAGATGCACATATAATTTTTTCTACGACTTTACTAAGCAAAATCCAAGTAAATAAATACAAAATTCTGTCAGTAAAAGGTAGTGATTTTTCCTGCACTCCTCCAGATATATTTGAAACAGCGCAAAATACTTCCTTGAATTTATTATCTGCAAAATCAAAAGCATTATACGAAAAGAATTATAACCTCTCCATTGAATGGTGTAAGTTAAAGAATCAAGAATTACAGTGAAAATGTCTTTTTGTAAAAATCTAATGAAATCGTCTTCTCTTTGGTCCATTTATTCCATGCTAAAATCAACACTAGCAGTTAAGAACTGAAAACTCTAGTGAGTGTCACAGTCACAGAGTCTAATTTATCTTCGTCAGCTGTTTTCAAGTTCTGGAATGAATATACAAAACTGCCAAAAGTGCACATTCAATTTTAACATTATCCGCCAATAATTAAATCCAATAAGTTTGTTAATTATTAAATGTGTGATGTGTGTTATTAAATATTTAAAGTTGTAATACAATGTACATTCACCAGTAGAGTTGTTATTATATATAATTAAATACCTAACCTAACTAAATTGGTAATGTAGCTAACTTCAGGTATATTGTTTGTAGCACGTTTCTAGTGTAAAAATGAACCTAACCTATATTTTAGATTTTGTAAGTATTATTTTAATAAATTAAGATTTCAGCAAAAATATTTCTTTATCTAAGCGAGCAAATTGAGCACTTTACCGCGCGTCTCCCATAGCAACGCGCGGTAAAGTGCTCAATTTGTATTTTTGTGCTCGTTCCTTAGTAACCATCAACTTTACGATGACAAAATAGAGCACAAATGTCAACTTTTCATGGTGGTCGTAGAAAAAATTATTTATTTCGAGCGGGTAATTTAATTTTATCGTCGATCAAAAAAATTCTGTTTTTTTCTATAGCAGATTTTAAAAAGAGCAAAAACTAGAAAGTACCAATTATAAATAAAATTAAATAAATAAATAAAATACTGGCTATCAAGTGCAGGGAATTTACGAGAGAAAGAAAAGAAACGGTTCTGTTAGACGATATAGGGCCGGGACAAGATTGGATGAAGGAAATCATCGAGAAACGGGGGGTTAATTTCAAAATCCTAGTAGTATGTGGGTTGTTATGGAGTTTGTTTTATTTAAATAAAAATTAAGTACTTTCTCTTCCCTTGCGCTTACAGTGTTACTTTATCCACTATTTTGAATAGAATAAAGCACACTTTAACATCTGTAGAAAAAAATAAATTAATACCAATTTCAAATTTTATATCTACCATTTCGTAACATTAGTCGACCTAATTTTCTTATATTTCCAAATGAAGCTATAAACGAGTAGAAAATCAAATTTATACGTCGTAAAGAACAAGATATAAGAGAGTATCATTCTTAAGAGACACGGATAGCTATTAGTTCTGGAACGAACATTAAAATAATAAAAAATAGTATGTTAACATGAAGATACATTTAGGCTCTAAGATTAGATTAAAAGGTAAAAGAAATAGATTTCACAGCTAGCAATTTATGCATCACACTAGATGAAGACATCTTCGAGCACAATTTTAAAGAATAATGCCAAACATTTTAATAGCAACAACATAAACATATACCGGGTGTAACACGAAAACCTGGCTATACACAAAAAAAAGATATGAAATTTTGTCTAATTATAATTTTAGATATTATTTTATTAGGCAATATGTCTAATAATTTAGTATAATTTACGAATCTGAATTTAGCATTTTATCTAATTCGAAATAAATAATAAATATTTTGTGAAAAGTTAATTTAAACATACAAATAGGTATTATTTTATTTAAATTTACTATAATTTGGCTTCATTATTTTTGTCTTACAATTTTCGGTGATTTATCTAATGAATTAGGTAAGTAAATAGAAAATTTAAATATATATTTAGTTAATGTCGTTATTTATGTTTAGTTCAATACTGAATGTAGTCATTTAATCTAATTTTGTATTTAATTTTACTATAATTTGCTAATACAAATTTAGAAAATTTAACTAAATCAACTTAGACAATTTAGGGAAAACATATTAGTAGGCTGAAAATTACAGATTTTTTTTTAATTTAATTACAATTTAGATGTTTTTTACCTCCCGCTACCCTTGGTAAGGGAGGTATAGGGATCGTGCTAAAACTCACTTATCGAGATTTTAGTAAATGACCACGTTTTAAGGTCCCTAGAATCCAAATTTAACATTTTCACGGTGATGTCTCTATGTGTGTGTATGTATGTGTGTGCATGTATGTGTGTGTATGTATGTGTGTGTGTGTGTATGTGTAGGGATTTTCTCTTCGCTGTAATTCAAATACTATCATTCAGAAAATTCTGAAACCTTGTTGTATTTATACCCTATTCTAATACGAAAAGAAGCCATTAGATTTTTGTGTAAATGGGATAACCGGAAATGGCACTTTACCTGAAACTCATAATGGTTTTTCTTCAAAGAATACCATTAAATGCCATTTTTTTGGATTTTGTCGTCATGAAAATTAAAGATTATTGAATTTTCTACAGGAATACATTAATACTTTTTCTATATAGGTACGTTACAGATAAATATAAAAAAGTCCCGAAGCCTAAGAAAAGCACAATTCCTTTGTTACACAGTTCATATTGCAAATGAATGTAACTGACAGTAAATGTCACTGTCAAAAAACTAATCACTTCAAATTAATAACAGTGACATTTTAAAAAGAAAATACTAAATAAAGCAATAGTTTTATGCAATGGAATAGTTTGCAGCGTTAGTAAATACGTAGATATGTATTTAAATTAATAAAAATTAAATAGCGGGAGGTTTTGTGTTGGTCACATCAGATTCTTTTTTCTGTGTAGGCGTTTAACATGGGAAAACAGTTTTTCCTTAAGCGGCCTATTAATTTTATACAAAAACGCTTCAAATAAATGTTGCAGAGAATTAAATTAAGCATCGAATTCCATAATCATATTTTCTTTTGCATATTTCGTAATCGAAATAATTGAATTTAAAATGTAATAAAAGTTATCATTAAAAATAAAGACTTTTAGTCACAGTTACTGGAACCTGCAGCCTGGTGTTCTTATTATTTAAACTTTTACAACCTTCGAAACATCCATTTGCTCATTTAAAACAAGTTATTAGCTTATTATCAATACATTGATATCTTTTGTTCTAGTTATCAACACAAATTCCATTCGGAACAACAATGTAATTGTATTAATATAGGTTATGTGTTTGCATTTCAACTTTCATTTACGTTTGGATTCCGACAGAATTATGAATGAAACTTCAACTACGAATATTTACCATTCACAAACACGTCGATTTGTTCTCGTACTCTGGAATCATTCACACGTTTATATTTTACAATCAACACAGGTTGGTTTACATTACACAATGACGTCAGCGTAACATATGTCAAATAACTGGCTCCCCTAGCAGTATTTCTGCACAAAGTTATCTGCAATCAGTGACAACTGATAATCGGTGGTTAAATCAATGTTTAACACTACAATAACAATTGGGAAAAATGATGTAACAAGTGAAATGTTTGTTGACATGGAGATAAAATGTTGGAAGATAAAATTAAGATGTTTGAGAGGAATTTGAGTTAGATACAAACAAACAAAAGTGTTTCACAATAAGATGTTATAATTGTTGCAAATTTAAAAATTCCGCTGTAACAATAACATTTAATTTTAAATAAATATTTTTATCTACAGTCTATATACAAAGTAGGCATTTGCGCTGTCTTTTGTCAACGAAAAATTGTCACTTTGCCGCTCATGCGCGAGGACGTAGAAAAAACGCTCACTGTCCGAATTTTTAACTATAAAATGTTGAGAAAGAATGGAAAATAACGATAAATTAAAATTTAAAAATGTAATCGTTATTTATTGAGTAGTATTGTAAGTACAAAGTGAACATTCTATTATTTCTTTTTATCATGGATGACCCCATTGTGAGCGTAAATGAATATTGCCGATTTCGAGAGAACAACCTCTCAATCAACAATATCCCATTTTGCGCTCACAAATAGCAATTGCACATTTTTAAGTAATGCTTATTTTATTTTCTATATTTATTTAAATAAATATAAGTATATATATCATCACGGCATATTACCCATTTCTGGGTGTGCCAGTATCTACAACACATGTAGACATTTTAATAACTGCTCTAAAAACACATTGTTTTGATTTAACAATGTAAAAAATCTGTTGTGCCCAGCACAAAACCTTCCGTCAATTCGATGTATTTTGTATATATCCCATACCTAAAGTTCCTTGAAAAATATTCTGTATATCCTGTAAAACCCGAACACACTATTTTTTACAAATTTTGTACCGAAAATTCCTTTCCCTATTTTATTAGGGGTCGCTGTTTCTTACTCTTCTCTTTAACTCATTCCTGTCCAACACATCTTCTTCACGCAATTCTTCCTCTCTCAAATCTTCTGCTACACAGTCCTTCCATCTTCTCTTTGGCCTTTCTCTTACTTCCGGCATTGAAAATTCAAATTTTGAGGCGAGGCGCAACTGCAAGTCACTTGTGAGAGACACTCTATCACATTCACATATAACTTTGGTTTTGCATTTGACACTGACATCTGTCAATTAAATTTTTTTGAATATCTGCTGTTTCCATAATTTTAGCAAAGCTGACTAATTTTTTAAAGTTAATATCTCGTAATGTCTCTATAACTCCTATAACTATTGAATATGAAGGAAAATGTATAATCAAACCGTATAGAGAATAAGATATTCTTTCATACTGATAATCACAAAATGTCGAAAAGTGATATTTAACTGCGTTTTTTCAAGAAAAACTGTTAAAAACTTCAAATAGGGGTACTTCCGGTGGATCAATTATAGCCAAATTCTAATCAGCTCTTCATATGGATGTAAAGAAGAGGAATAGGTACGAAAGAATTATAATTTTTAGAATTGTAGTATTGGAGTTATCGTCGGAGAAAAATTTGTCACACACGGACACACACACACACACACACACACACACACACACACACACACACACACACACACACATACAGACATCATCTTAAAAATAGCAAATTCGTATTCTAGGGACCCTAAAACGTGCTTATTCATTAAAAACTCACCAACGAATTTTTTGACCAAAGACAATATGTACCTTCCTTACCTAAAGGTGATGGAAGGTAAAAATTAGCAAATTCATACCTACATTGGTGTTTAATACAAAAGGCGAAGCCAAAACTTTGAATTTAGCTTAGGCAGCAAAAATATTCTTTTTTGCCGTCTTGTTGGGCACATATTTTTTACCGATTATTTATAATTAACATTATTTTTATTATCTTCAATATTTTAAATCTTATTCCAATTATCGTTGTCATCAGGATATTTTGTTGCCTAATAACAGACAATAAAATCATACTTTTAGTTCCAGTCGGCAAAAAAACTATTTTCGGGCATGTACGAAAAAATTTTACTGTCGAAACAGTTAGATAATAACAGTCATATTTATATTTTTCTGATCAGACCTCACACGGGCAAACATAAATGTACCAATCCAACTCCAGCTGATAATAGCCAACAGTAATTTAGGCAAATTTCAATAGTCCTCTCGGCTACATAAATTATTAATAAATTGTTATCTTCATATAAAAATTACTATATTAACCTTAATCTTGCAAGATTAAAAATGATTTATGTTGACAGTTATTATATCCAATATAATTTTATTGATTTGATTTCAACAGTTATCTTTTTTTTTATTTTATCTTTTAATTCATTTTGCGGAGCTCCTAAGCGGAAATAATTTTTATTCCAAGGCAGTAAGCTTCGTTTAACGTTTGGAATTAATTTGAAATTCGTAACTGTAAATTTAAATGCAAGTCACAAGGCGGTTAGTTCAAAGTGTCGAGTTCAAAACAAATCTGGAACGCTTATTACATATTGTAATGATAACGTGTTACATTTAAATAAACTGTTTGCAAAACAAAAGGCACGGCAGCCTACATGTACTTATTAAATCCTTAAAAAATTTGTTTTATTTCATACTTGGACAGATGATTAATAGTTCTTACCAGTGCTGACAATTATATATAATTAGGAACATCATTTTTACAAATACATGATGTGGGATTGTTGGTTAAATTCCACCACTGAATTTAACAACAAATCAGTTACGAATTGCAATTTTTACCTCTCGCTAAGAAAGGTATATGCTAAAAATCGCATATCCAGATTTTAGTGAATAAGCAAGTTTTAAGAACACTAGAATCCGATATTAGCATGTTTACAATGATGTCCGTGTGTGTAGGTATGTGTGTGTGTGTGCGTGTGCGCGCGCGTGCGCGCGTGTGTGTGTGTGTGTGTGTGGATCGTGTGGACACGATTACTCAAATACTATCAATCAGAAAATGTTGAAAATTTGTATACCCATTCTATACTAATGTGGGAAGAGCTCATTAGTTTTTAGTGCATATCGGATAACCGGAAATATCATTTATACAAGCTTTTAACAGTTTTTCTTGTAAAAAATGCATTGAATATAATTTTTTAGCAACTTTTACTAATTAAAATTGAATATAATGGTACAATCTTCAATTCTACGATAATAACATTTAGTAAATAACTTTAAATAACTTTAAATATGAATATATAATATAATTTATTTTCATATATCGTCTTGTCTATGCGTCAAACAAAAACTTAATTTTAATAACAATTTTGACATATTTAAACAAATGTCACTGTCAGGAAGAAATTACATTAAAATTAATAATGAAACCGTGTTAAGGGGAATATAATAGTAAAATATTTAATTCTAATGACATTAAGGTTTTTAAAAATAATATATTTTCCATCATAGATAAATATTAGATGTACAGGTTGGTCTGATTTAACTTTTTTCTATTTTTGCAGCACTATAAATTAATATTAATTTACAACTACACATTTACGAAATGGATCATGTACGGCGCAGAATTTACAAAGATTGCGTTTTAGAGCACCTAGAAGTATATTAGATTTTAACCGTATATGATAAATCGGATGTAGTACTTAATTAATCAAATTTGATTCTCTGATCAACAAAATTTGACACTGTTGCTTTGTTAAAACTGTTGATCTCCAAGGTAACCCAGAACTTGATTCACAGATCAGTGTTGATCAGAGAATCAAGACTTGATTCACGGTTGGTGAATTTGGTGGTAACAGATTTTTAACGAAAAACAATAAAACATAATCCAAAATTTCGTATTACAGACTTTTCTATTTATTGGACAACAAATTAGATTTTATTTACAAACGATAACCGGAAATGATACTTTACTTAAAGGTCATGTGCTGGCCACATCAGATTTTTTTTAAAAAAGATATCGATTGACCTTTTTCGCAGCCCTAATTGCGACTGTAAATGTGACAAATATAGCGGAGGGTTATTGCTGCATATAACTTTAATACATGTTTATATGAGTGTTTACGTGTATGATATCATGAAATTTAAATTTTACAGTATTTATATAAATATTATAATATTCAACCCGTTTGAACTTAAATTGTTAATATATTTGTAGTAGAAACGATATTATTTGAATTCTGCTACTATTAAAATAAGAATGTTATTGCTAAGTACTTCTAGTTTTATCCAAAGAAAAATTCGAGTCTATATGTGTCTGTCCATTTTTAAAATCTAGTTCATATCTCTGCGGCTTTATGAATGTGAAATAGTCGGTTTTCATTTGATCATTAATTTACATATTGCATTTGCATTAGTAACATTTCTGCGAAATTATGAGTAAAAATGAGACATATTTACAAACATTACGTAACCAATGTATGTCATATATTCCTTATCTTATATCCTTTTACGATGGCCTCAAAATGACATTAACCTATTTCATTTACATCACTGACAATAAAAATATCACCATCCGTATATTTTGTGGGTTTCCGTTTTTGATAAGGAAATATGGAATAAACATATAGGCCATCCAGCGAATCAAGCGGTTTACGTCATAAATACAATATCACTAGTAACAATGACTTCATATGTTAAAAAGTTAATATGAGCATGTAAAACGGATTAAAATCTGTGGGTTACCTTCATAAACCCAAATTTTTCTTAAAAACACGTCTGGTATAATATTTTTCCAGCGAAATCCAATTTTATTTAAAATATTCTGAACGATACTGCTTACGCCGTTATAAATACTTCATTCTTGTAGTATATGCAACAAACTATCTAGTATTATGTGAGATCCTTAAAAAAATACAGAATACTGCATACCATACAATTTATCACTGTTTGTATACATTGCGTAAAGCGTTTGCCACACGCTGTACATATAGATTTAATTTTCAAATTATTACTAACAAATAGAACCAAATATTACCTCAATATTAGATTTCAGTGAAAGTAAAAACCCACCATTCTATTATTCATTTTCAAAATAAGTCAATAAATTAACTACAAGCTCTTGAATTTGACATGACAGAGCATTTGACATTTTGACAATGAACAACGAAACCAAAAACAAAATGAAATCACAATACACGTTGAAAAGTATAATATAGACATATAATATTTAGTAATATACATGTTCAGAATTACCAATATTAAAAAAATATAATCAAACGTCATTTTGCAAAAATGTACAAAATTTTACTTAATAATAATATATCCAAATATAATTATTTCTATTAAAGGTGTCAAATACATGATAATAATAAAAGAACCAATAAAATACTGTTAATAAAATATATTTAAAAAAATAAAGAAAATTTCAAAAATCCCTAAACGATGACGTAAACCGCTTGATTCGCTGGATGGCCTATACATTTAAACATTTTGCGATGCAATGAATGCAGTGTTCTACATTTTACAATCTTACAATCATAGTGAACTATGAAGCTAATGGGTGAGATTCAGTGGGTTGTATTAGCGTGTTTTAAGCTAAAACAGTCCTTTGTCAAAAATATTTTGGCAACTTTGTAATACCTGTCAGAAAAAAGTGAAAGACCAAAGGATCAAATAAAGAAAAACATATTATTAACAGAAGTAAGAAAAAAAGGACAAATGTCAAAACTGATCAAAACGGGGGTTGAGATATTTTAAAATTCATTAACATTCAGGTTTGAAATATTTGACACATAAAAGTTTCAAAAATACCTTAATTTTGTGAGATGCAGTGCTACAATATAACTTAGTTCAGTTCTTCCCTGTGGCAAGTGCTTTCTGATTCGCTGTGGCGATACAGGGTTGGGTCAGGCGCCGTTGCAAATTTTTAATGCAAATCGTTTGTCGTGTGTGGGCAGAAGCGATTAACTTTTGCGATAGCGCAAGGTCAGGAATACTGCGACCACCAATTCTATATCGCAATCAAAGATAATCAGCCCATATACAGACTTAATCCCAGACTGTCTCCAAAATTTAATCTTAACCAGACAGAAGAAGATTTGAATAAGATTTTGTCGCAAGTACAACTAAATGTTATGGGGAACAAGGTTTTTGTTATATATATATATATATATATATATATATATATATATATATATATATATATATATTTAACATGCAACATATGGCGAATCACTTCCATGGTTACGCACTATTGTCAAAACATGACAGCAATGTAATATTTGTCCATTTTAAAATGCAACATACAAAATTTGTAGTTTTGTATTATCAAAACTAATTTCGTATAAATTAGCCTACATACGATTAATAAATAATCAAAACATGAATGTTGTACATCTTAAAAAACTTTAGCTTACAAAAATTCATAACTTTCATATAATAAATATTAAAAAATACCCCCAATCACTCTGAGGCAATATTCTAGTCGGTCGTAATAAGAATTGACACCATTTGTGATGTGTTTTGGAGGTATCTCCTGTGCTGCAATACTATTTATAATGTTGCATTTTAAAATGGACAAATATTATATTGCTGTCATTTTTTGACAATAGTAACCATGGAAGTGATGAACTATAATGTTGCATTTTAAAATAAATTCTCTGTATATATGGCTTTCTTTTAAAATATGACTGTTTTCATTGATATAAGATTTCATTATGGCGCCCATAATATAAATTGCAACTTTGACAATATAACTAGAAAACCAAAAGTAATAAAAAAAAAATTTGTTGTGGCCAGCACAAGACCTCTCGCCATTTCCATATAAGGCTATATAAGTATTGTATTGCATTTCGCTATCGAACCGTCGATTTATAACAAAAAATTACAAAACTTTACTCAAATATTGTTTTTTATTATATTTAACATGTCTTCTGAACACATATAATTCTAATTATATCTATTTTTCATTGTGTGAGGAAGTTCCTATTTGTCAGAGATTCTTCCAATTCATTAACCAGATTGGCGGTATTTCTGATGGATATATGCATTTTACCTACAATTTTAAATATTTCATTAATAAAATAATAAGAAAGATTAAATATACTTCCCAGAAAAAACTATCAGAATGTCTCTAAAACTGTTGATTTTTGACACTGACATATGTCATTTACAAACTATGTTATAGACATTTGAATTTGTCAAGTGGTTTCCTTAGTGCCTTAGCCTCTGCGATTAGAATATTCTATATATTATAGTGTCTTTATCTCTAAATCTATACAAGATATAATAAAAAACTTAAGTGTATTAGATGGAGAATTTTGTTCTTCAATATTTGTAATAACAAAAATTTTTTTCTAAGAAACTACTACTTCCGGTTGTCCAATTGTTACCAAAACCTTTTCAGTTCTTCCCAGGAATATCAGATTGAGGAAACTGCCGTTAAATATTTTTTAAGTCTTATGGTTTTTGAGGAATCGTCCCTCCAACATCCAGACACACATACACATACACACATCCACACACACACACACAGACATCATTTTAAAAATGTTATAATCGGATTCTAGGAACCTCAAATCGTGCTTATTCTGGATATGCGAATTTTAGCATGAATCCAATACCTCTCTTAGCGAGAGGTATGATATTATTATATCGTTGAATTCAGAACAAAATTCTCTATTTAATGAGTTAATAAAATATATATAATGCCATTTAAAAAAATATAATATTGCCCTGTAGTTTGAGTACCACTGGATTTATGATAATAAAGTTTATGCTAAAATGTGTCCCCCTCTGTCCCTTACAAAATATCCTAATCACTTTTTTCTGTATCTTTTCACATACACGAATAAACGGCACTGTTCCATTATCTTGATACACCCTGTATAGAACGCATAGCTGTAGAAAATTTAATAATCTTCAATTCTTATAATAATTCGCGAAAAAATTGCATTTAAAGATATTTACGCTTCCTAGTTTAAAAATAGGGCATACAATGTTGGTATTTTACAACAATTTTGAGAAGTAAACATTATTTTCCAAAACAAATTTTTGTTTTCGTGTTTTTCAAAAGGGTCTTAATTTATGGCACTTATTGTTTAGAAATTCTCCTTTTATCTCGTATCATATTTGACATTTTCATTGTAGTTTGTCGAATATTCTCAAAATAAAACCATTTGTCAAATTTTACATGCAACGTCACAACATCTATAAAATTTCACCATCCATAAAACCTGTGAACAATATTATTTTGCAAGATTAGTTTTCGCATTTCAATTCACTGAATGTGTATCGAATCAAGGATATTTAAATCAAGCATTGTAATTCAGATCGTAGTTAATAGTTTCATTTGAACATAAAGTTAGCCAATGTAGCGCTCACTGAAGAATAATTATGATAAATTGTTTACTTGAGTGGTTATTACAAACTGAAAGTCATTTCTACATACATACATATCTGGTAACAATCACTGCATAAATCATGTTGACTGAATGTTGCGGTTCAGTCAAGTACAATTATTATTTACAAGAATTTGCATATGAATTATACATACTAATATAATAGATTTTTTTCAGTGAAAAGATAGAAAATGAGGCTAACAGTTCATTATTTATGCTGATTATTTGATAAATAAACGGGATGAAAAAATAATTTTTATCTATAATAATGGGCTACTTGCGTGGTACTGAAAATCCGATTTCTATCACTATATATGTAATGTTATGTTGAAAACATATATAAAAATATAAATTTTATTTTAAAGAAATTATTTGTTTTTAAGTAAATTAAGAAAGAAAATTTTCTGTGACGTCATTATATTTAACTGGAGAACCATGTTTAAAAATTTAACGTATAGATGGCATGCGAGAAAATTTTAATTTGAATTTGACATTAGTTCATTTTTCTCTCTCTCTGGTCTCTCAAATATATTAATTACTTCACAAATAAACACATAGGTAGTTACATGTAATTTAAAATATCGATACCAAAAAGATAAATTAAAATACTAACCTCCAAAATATTGTTGAAACGTCAAACAGGTGATCTACATTACCTATACAAACCTTGTACAAACAAACGCAATGGCTTTACGACCATTCATTGGTGCGGCGTAATTCTACGTCATACATGGCGGGAATTCAAATAATCAAATTTCATTATTTTTTTTTTCTGGCTAATTAATAAAAATTTTGTCAAAAGAAAAAATATGGGTAGCAAGTTTTTATGTGCTCTTCAAAAATATTAAATAAAAAAAAGGTACGCAAGTAGCCCATTAATATACCAGGTGTAACACGAAAACCGGGTCATGCCATAGGCGTTTAACATGGGAAAACAGTTTTTCTTTGCCCAAAAATGGCCTATTAATTTTAGACACAAATGCTTCAAATAAATATTATTCTGCATCTAAACAATAGTTACATTTTCATCTTTGCTAACCGAAAATTTTTAATTTAAAATTATATAAAACTTATTTCTTTATAGTGTTAGCTTGGTATTAAAATAAAATTTCATGCAAATCTTATGACATTATCTGTCAGAAATTGTAAAATATAGCTTTCATAATAATAATTTTATTGTATTTATAGAATCTTTTCCAAGAAAGTTTCGATAGGGAATTTGTAGAAAATAGTTATGTTCGTGTTACAATTTCACACGTCAGGTGATGAGTCTTCAAAACCCATATTCCGCATTTTCTCCAAAATCTACGAAATTTTCAAAAAAAATTATATACATCTCAACGCGCTGACTTCAAATTTTAAAACCGCAGGACGATATGTCTTTTCATTATATGTATACAAATTTTCAAATTTTTTGAACAATACGTACAATTTCTAGAGCAAAATACCTGAAAATTACCAAAATCTGAAAAAATGGCAAGGGGTACACCTTAGATTTTTGCGATTTTTGGCCATTTTTAGTTATTTTACTTTAGAGATTGTATGCGCTGTTCAAAAAAATTGAAAATTTGTATACTTATGTAATTTTGCCCCCTGTATTTCTGACCACGTGTGCGAAAGTAACCAATCAAAACAAACTTACACTGATAATTATCCTAAGACAATTATCACTTATGTCACTAAGTTGCCAAGTAACAAACACTTTTTGACATATAATTATAGATTAATTGTTTTAATTTAAAAATGTCATTTTCACGCTGTCAATGAAAATGTGATTTAATCAACAAAATTATAGAAGAAAACACATCAAAAAATACTGTATTAAATAAAAAAATACTAAATGTGGAGAATATTTATGGACTTTTGTATGTCATCTTCTTCTCTTTGGTCTCACTCAAAGAGGTCTCATTCTCATTGCACACTTCACACTGAACATATTCATAGCCACATTCACGTCCATAGCTACTAGTGACATCTACTGGGCTATGTTAGACACAAAAATTCTGTCAAATATAAATTTTAGGCAAATTTAATGTTAAAACTGCAAAAAATTTTCTCACCGAATACCCCTCGATCATTGATAAATACTTATAATTTTATCACACTTCCTCAAGCACATTGCTTTTAGGTAACACCACCTCCGCCTTCAGCGTCGGGCTGTTACCAAGCAACGCGCTTTCGGTAACTATCATAAAATTATTTCGTAATTATCATTTATCAATGTCCTCGGGATATTATAGCTGATAACAGAATGTTAAGAAATACTTTTTTACCTTGTGTCACCTTTAGGTAAGGAAGGTATTGTGTTTGGTCAAAAAATTCGGTGCAGTTTTTAATAAATATGCACGTTTTGTTATACCCAGTGTAAAAGTGGTATATGATTTATCTCTATATCCGTATATGTCATCTTTATAAACAATAAATAAATGTAGAAATATGTTTCTTAGTTCTGTTCTTAAATATCCATTAAGGCGCTGTACATATTAAACAAGTTCAACTGCATTTTTATTTATTTCTTATTTAATGTTATTGTAAGTAGAGAGTAAAATCATTTTTATGTTGTAAATACATTTCCAATGATTGCAATACACACTTCCATTTTCCTCTTAACAACATTATTACAAAAACACTCTGCACATTCTCATAAAAGTTGTTAAAACCACTCATCCACTTATCGCGTACTTTACATGGCGAAACCAGTGATTATTCCAAAATTTGAGATAAAACTCTAGCATTACTGGGGCTATTACACTAAAACGAAGTGGCCAAGCCTCTTTAATGCGGAGAACTACTCCGATCAGACTGCAAGTGAAGCAAATTGCAAATGGTCGCGTTGGTTTCAGCGCGAACGACTGTTAGGCTGTAAATTAAGTTTTTATTTCAGCGGGCTGTAATTTGCGAATGGCCCGCCGGTTGATTATGCGAGAGAAAATGGCCAAATTATATGTGAGGGAGGACATTTCATGGGGTTTACTTGACCCCAATCACATTATTAACACCATGATTTAGAAATGATGATAAACTTGTAATTTATGACTTCATGTTACAATATTTTAATATCAAAACAATTTAAACAGGCTACGACATTTATGGTTTTCATTCAATTATATAAATTTATGGTTGTATGGTGTTCATATACTCATATGTTTATAGCTAAAAGTTGATACCGTGAGACTATCAATGTTTAGTAGTAGTGTAGTACTAGAAAAATTTGGATATACGTGGTGTGGCAATTAAATAACAATATTGATCTTAGAACATTGACAATGTATAAAATTACACAAAACAAATATTACCGCCCGATGCGAATATTCCATTGTTAGAAGCAATGCCTGCACGCCTTTTTTGTTAGGTTGTTCATAAGCTCTGCCGCTTTTCTATAACTACATCTCGGCCCCAGATTTGGTGCCTTTTAACTCTACTATTCACCTTAATAATTATTATATAAGGCCATATACTTTTTGACGGTTAAAAATGATTAAAATTTTATTTCATTTTTCACTATTAGTGATTTTAATGCATTAAGGTTTTTACACTAAGTGATGACGTGCATTGGCTGCTTGAATGATTTGAGTATACCAGTTAAATAAACAAAACCGAAACAAAATGAATTGTCAAATGACAAATTTATAATTGCTGTCAATATTCCGATTTAATATTGTTTATTTACCTAACAGTTAAATTTTAACCAGAGATGGTAAGATTGGCCCTAAGTCTTATGCAATAATCATTATGCATTAAGTGATTAAGTAATAAAACATTCGGTGGAAATGAGGCTTTAGTCCCTTTATAATTCTTTAACTCTATACTATTTATTTATTTATTTATTTAGAAAGAAAGGCCGTACAACAGGCCAAGGCCCAATAAAAGTACAGCACAGTTAACAATATACATAAAGAATAAAAGTTTCTAGCTCGACAGTATAATAATGGATAATGAGAAGTACAAACTAAGGATCAGACAAAGAAAACATATTTTAGAAATGATTTAAACTTAAATGTGAACAATTAAAAATATCTGGAACATTATAGCTAAGAATCATGTTATTGAAAGAACACATTAATCGATTTACTGTAGAAAACATAGCAGCATTGGTTTTATATTTTTTAGAAGAGAACGTTTCAAGAGAACGAGTAGAATAAGAAGGCACACGCAGAGATATTTTACTTAAAAGGACGGGACTATCTATATAATTATTTATGATTTTGTATAAAAATTCAAATCCAACACTTCTCTACGTTTTTGTAAAGTGACGAAACTGACAGAATTATAAGGGAATTTCCAATTTAAAGCTGAAATAAATTTCCGTTGGATACCTTCAATTCTCTTAATATATATTTGGTAATGAGGAGACCAACAAGCGACACCAAATTCTAATTGTGAACGCACAAGTGAATAATATAGTTGAACGAGAGTGTTATAGTTCTTGAAAAGTGCTCCAACTCTTAATATAAATCCAAGCATTTTATATGCTTTCTTTACAACAGTGTCAATGTGAATGTCATATATGAGTTTACTGTCTAATATTATTCCAAGATCTCTTACATGAGATACACGATTGATTACATTTCCACTGATATTGTATTGAAATTCAAAATTGGTCCGATTTCGAGAAAAAGAAATACAAGAACACTTGCTATGATTGACAGATAGATCATTTGCTGTTAAATAAAGACCTATGTAGCTTGTATAATAAGAAAGTTTTTCATATGAGGAAGTTGAATTTGTTCCATCTTGTATGTAACAATAACAATAATAACTGATTGTAATTCAAAAAACCTAGATTCGAATTATTTGTAATCTTTATAGTGTGGTATATATCAACCGAATTGCTTCCACATCACTTATGGCGTTCTAACTTCTTATTCTTTTTTTCTACGTCACTTTTCTCATCCCATCTTTCATCTGAAGCGCTCAACCTGAAGTTGAACGGCGAGTTTATATGTTTTGTTCAAATATTTGTTCGCGCTTGCAGCCCCTTGTTTCCCTTACCCTTCCCACGCCACTGAACCAATGAGCCTGGGATTTATTTTATTAACTCTTACAGCTTGTGGTAAGCATGTTTGGTTTGTGGCGGGAAGGGAGACTTTAAACGAGTCATTGTGGTTTTCAAAATTGAATTGGGGAATGACTTCATTTTGCAGTGTTGTACACAAAATATACAGGATGATTACGCGACAATGAACCAGCAAATATCTTCGATATACTGAATATAGTAATAATGTAGATAAAATAAATAAAAATTGCTTTACAGCAAAAACTGTGACTGAAATTGATTTTTACTTTATTACAAAATTTTGAACTATGACGTGATTGGTCAGTTTTAAAGGCCTCTAGTTCTTGTAGGAAGCATGTTAAACAAAAATTATTCTGAGATTTATTATCTATGGGGTCAGTTCTACCATAGGTTAAGCGTTGTACACTTACTTACATAACACTCTGTATAATGTTGTATCTTTTCTTTGTGGCAGGTAACTTGATTTGTGCAATGATAGTTCATCGAAGCGTATGTTGGTAGAGAAGTTTTTAAAACAGTTAACGGGAAATCCACGTATGATCTAGACAGGACTCAAACTTGGTTCCACAACCTGTCATCTTTATCCATTCGACCATCGCACTCATTAAAATAATCATGTTAAAAGTATATTTGCTGCCAAACGAATAAATATATCCTTTACTGAGATATTAACCGTAAAAAAAGACAATCTATTTTTTTTTCTGAACACAGAAACGACTTACTACTTTATCTACCTAGCCATGAAAGAGTCAAAGAGAGCAATTGAATATATACCAGGTGTGGCAATGGGGAAGTTTAGCGTGGTAAAAATTCTACATAACATACTATTTTCTCACAATTATAACACAAATGACTGCTGAAATTGAAATTAAAAATTAAAATTATTGCTCCATTTATTTATAATTAATATTTTTTAGGTAAACTCTAAGTACGTCACAACTCAGTTATGCGCAAACTCAGACAGAACGGTGAAATCGAATCACGTAGGTCGTAACAAAGCGTAAAAGCGCTTCACTGGTAACCGTAACCGCGTGCGTCAGTGTATTAGTCGACATACGTTGCGCCAAGCCTCTACCGACGTCATCACAGCTTAAAATCGGCTTTTATTATTTATTTATTTTTCAAGTCATTTCCCATAGAATAAAATTTTTTTAAAAAATCGCTAAACTTCCCCATTAAATAACGAGATTTATTTTTTCGGCTTCCCTGTAAATTTGGCAACATAGCAAGCTATGTCATATTAATTTGTCATCTTCCCTCCATACACTGTTAAAATTTCAAGATAATTAGGCAAACCGTTTGGCAGTACGCTTTGATTGAAGTTAACTACTTTCTCGTACTCCGCCGGAATTATGTTAGTGTCTATATGAAATTCTGTGTGTAACTTAAAAAATCCGCTACTGAAATGTACGAATTGTTGAAGAATGTTTGTTATCGTATATGACATGAATAATATATAAATAATGTACATCAACGTCAAATTATTCGTTTAATTGTTGCTATAGTTGGCAACATTGATAATTTGTATGTTCATACTGTCAAAGTTATTATTTGAAAAATATTCGTATCGTGTTTGAAACATTTTTGTGCGTTGCAAAGGCCTATTTATAATAAAGTAATGTTAAACGCAACGCAACGACGCAACGCAAACACAAAATCTGTGAATCTGCCAAAGGTACCACTTCTAAACAATCAGAAAAATTCGGTATATTTCTTTGAAATTCGGCTCATTTTTATTTATTGCCTTTATATGGCATACATAAGTATAAATAAGGTTAGTATTATAAAATAATTTAAATAGAAATGGACAGTGACGAAAATATAGTATTTATTTTGTAGATGTGACAGTTCATGACCTTGTCGATAATACAGATTACAATCTGTACAACTCTTTTCATAAAGATTCTAAAACCTCTGCAAACGTACCAGTCCATGACGTCACACATCTAGTTGCTTTTATTCAATTTTTATTAATGACGTGCATTGGCTGCTAGAATGATTTGGGTATAGTTAAAATTTTAACCAGAGATGATAAGATTGGCACTTAATGCGTTCCAGCTATTTTGTTTAGTGACTAATTCAACAAAAATGTCACATTTTTTTTCCTTATTACTTATTGTCTAGCATTCTGCAATTGCAGTAGCAATTTTTTTTGTTCTTACGCATTGCTCTTAATTCTTAAGTATAAATTATAGCTCTTACAATCGGTGGAAATGAAGCTTAACTTTCATAAATCACACAGCTTTGCTATAATCTTGGAAACGGCTGATATATTCAAATAATTCTAATTGACAGATGTCAGTGTCAAATGCAATTTACATAATGCAGGTTCATGTTATAATTTAATGGATTTATAAAATCTTTTTCAATGAACTTTCTGTATGAAATTTGTAGGAAATAATATATGTTTGTGGGACAATTTTACTAGATATGTAGAATCTTTTCCAAAGAACTTTTGGTATGGGATTTGTACAAAATACATAGAATTGACAGAAGGTAATGTGCTGGCCACATCAGATTTTGCTTTTTGTATAATCTTTGTACAGTTGTACAGTTTATTTAGCATGAATCTATAGTGCAAGTACGAAACATGTGACAGATAACGTGTTCAGAAAATTTCTAGGTGAATAAAATCTTGGCTAGTCACGATACGATAATATCTAAAAATTAATAAAATGTGTTGATCTCTTGTAAGATTTGCGTAGAAGGAAAGTTTTATTTATACCCATGACGAAAACGTTAAATGCCAATAAAGTACATTAATTTTAAATATGCTATAAACAATCTCTTTTCCGTCAATTTAACAAGCGTTTATCCAGTTATGCAAAAGATTATATAAGCAGACGTACTACAGACATGTTTGCAAATATCACCAACTGATATCACTTGACACGACAATAAATTGCTCGCGAATGAAGTATTTATTGCAATGGGAAGATATTCTAAGAACGTGAATAAAATTGTATGAATTTCGCCGCTGGCCTTTTCGCTACATAGCCGGCGGAGACGTTTTGCCCGCCTAGCAAGTTTCGAATATTTTTACGGTCATAAAATTTAAGTAAAAATTTTTAAGACTAATTGTCCATTAAAGAAATATGTACACTCCTTTAAATTATTACACTTGTAGCAATTTTCTGGAAAGGATTTATGTTGCTTTAAAGATAAAAACTCACACATAATCACTGTTCTTATGGTGTGACAATCACTTTGGAGGTAAAAGACATCAAATTACTTGTTATTTTTAATTATTCATAATAATACCTAAATCTGTAACAAAGCAATGTCAGAAACTATATAACTATGAAGGTCGTGAACTATTTCGAACGAGAAACAGTTAGAGATGCACTCGATTTCGAGCTTTGGCCCGGCCCGGCCCGAAGCCCGCCTCGATTTCGAGTCGATCATCGAGCCGGGCCGAAGATATTTTTTATCGGGCCGAATCGAGCTAATCTTTTTCAAAAATCGAGGCGAGTCGGACTTTTGATTTTGGCCCGGCCCGAAAATTCGGGCTTTTCGTGCCGGCCCGAAAAATCTTATGGTTCAATCAAATGCACAGTTTCCTTAATATTTTAATGAAAATGGATGAAGTTAAAAAAGATCAAAATGATTTAATAACAACATACTTCACATATTAATAAATAAAAATGTATTATTTTACTTCAAGAATTCAAGGTTATTCATTAAAGCATAAAAATTATATTGTGATATTATTATTATTATTATTATTGTTATTACTCGTATACTTAAATAAAAGTGATTTTTGTTCTACCATAATGATTTCTTGTTCTATTTTTGAGCAGAAACAAAGTTAGATAAAAAATCCTTATGTAAATTATAATTATATTTTTACCTCCCGCTACCCTTGGTAAGGGAGGTATAGGGATCGTGCTAAAAATCTCATATCGAGATTTTAGTAAATGACCACGTTTTAAGGTCCCTACAATCCATTTTTAACATTTTCACGATGATGTCTGTATGTGTGTGTGTGTGTGTGTGTGTGTGTGTGTGTGTGTGTGTATGTGTGTATGTGTGTATGTGTACGAATTTTGTTTGCACTCTAACTCAAATACTATCATTCAGAAAATTCTGAAACCTTGTATTTTTACCCTATTCTAATAGGAATAGAAGCCATTAGATTTTAGTGTAAATCGGATAAACGGAAATGGTACTTTACTTGAAGCTCATAATGGTTTTTCTTCAAAAAATACCATTAAATGCAATTTTTTCGAATTTTATGTCTTATGAAAATTAAAGATTATTGAATTTTCTACATGAATACGTTAATACTTTTTCTATATATTTTACAGATAAATTTAAAAATAATTTTTTATATCAGTCGCGAAGCCTAAGATAAAAACTATTTCTTTGTTACACAGTTCATTTTTCAAATGAATGTAACTGACAGTAAATGTCACTGTCAGAAAACTTATCACTTCAAATTAATAATAGTGACATTTTAAAAAGAAAATAGTAAATAAAGCAATATTTTCTGCAATGGAACAGTTTGCAGGAGGTTTTGTGTTGGCCACATCAGATTTTTTTATATAAGATTTGTGAAAAAGTTGTTTAATTAAATACTCGTAGGTCTGTAATTTTTATAACAAACTTACACTAGAAGGGCCTCTTTTTCAACTAGGTACTTATGTTAACGAATGTAGAGGTTTTTATGTTTGACACGAAAAAAGTTAAACATTTCGCCTTAACATAAAAATCAACTTTAGGAATGCCGGATGCACCCAATTTCGAGCTTTGGCCCGGCCCGGCCCGATTTCGAGTCAATTTTCGAGCCGGGCTAGCTAATTTTTTTGTCAAGTCAATCTTCGAGTCGGGCCAGTAATTTTTATTTTCGGGCCGAGTCTATCCAAACCTCAAAGCCCGGCCCGGCCCGACCCGAATGCATCTCTACTCGCGCCTTATAAATTAGTACGCCATGTAAACGTTGTAGTACATGACGTCATTACTTTAGAGACATTTTTTAATGACGTAAGTCTTCTGCCTGTTCATTTCTACCATAGTTGTATTTTATTACTTAGTTGTAATGAAATCTGTACCTACCTCTCGAATATAACGGTATTTTTTGCTATTTATTGTACCGGCGAAATTATAATTCATATTTTAAAGCATCTACTTTAACACTCCTTAAAATTTTAGTAAGAAAATTTACAGTTCTAGTAAAACTTTATTCCGGTTTTTATGAAACTAAAAGTAGCATTACGGCACTGAAAGAACCATTATCATCCCACTATCTTTACTACGATCTTAACACCAATTAGCAAATCATTTCAGAAAGATTTATTCATCAAGAAACGAGTAGTAGCTATATTCGTGTTTGCGTAGGTGCTTAGTTTGACATCTCTATCCTGATACCGAGGTGTCAATGGCCTTGCTTCTTGTCTCCACTCCACACCGATCGCCAATTGTCGTCAGGTGATATACAGAGTGCTGTGGTCGTGGATTGGAGTAGGCCGGGGACACACAAGATATATGATCTTAGATTTACGGCCCTTGGCTACAGTTTCATTGTTAAATGATCGATGAATTGTTGGATGTGGTGTTACTGTTAGGAGATCGGGTGGCATAGTAACCAAAAGAAGGATTGGGTTTATATACATATTTAGTTCGGGGATAGACTGAACTGAAAGAGAAAAAAATCTGTTGTGGCCAGCACAAGACCTTCCGTTAATTTGATGTATTTTGTACAAATCTCATATCAAAAGTTCATTGGAAAAGATTCTATATATCCAGTAAAATTATAACATGAACATAATACAATTTTTTACAAATTCCATACAGAAAGTTCCTTGGAAAATATTCTATAAATTCAATAAAATACATTATGTATACTCATATATAAATACTCTAAAATTGCGTGCACTTACGTAATATTCTCTTTACAATCAAATAATATTACTACCAAGTTTATATCTCTACCCATTTTTGAATTATTGCTCCAAAAGTCAATATACCCCACATTTACATAAAAATTTCAAATATCTAGATACTTCTCAATGCGCTGATTCCAAATTTTGAAACCGCAGGTCCATATCACTTTTCGTTCTCGAGATATTTAGATTCAAAGTTTTGCTCAAAACTGCCCATTTTTGGGTGATAACCCAAAAATGGGTCGAGATATGAATTTGTCGACAACACCATTCGATTCTACGGGCAAAATTACATAAGTACACCAATTTTCAGAATTTTTGAACACCGCATACAATCTCTAAAGCAAAATAACTGAAAATGGCCAAAAATCGCAAAAATCTAAGGTGTACCCCTTACGATTTTTTCAGATTTTGGCCATTTTCAGGGGTCTCAAGCTTTTATTCATAATAAATGAACCGGTTGGACAAAAATTATGAAAATTGGTACACATATGTATTTTTGCCTGTAGAATCGAATGGTGATGTTGCCAAATTCATATCTTGACCCATTTTTGGGTATTAACCCAAAAATGGGCTGTTTTGAGCAAAATTTTAAATCTAAATATCTCGAGAAGGAAACGAGATATCTACTTGCGGTTTTAAAATTTGGAATCAGCGCATTGAGAAGTATCTAGATACATAAAAATTAGATTTTTGAAAATTTTGAAGTTTTCATTGACTTTTGGGATAGAGACATAAACTTGGTAGTAATATTATTTGATTGTAAAGAGAATGTTACGTAAGTGTACGCATTTTTAGAGTATTGAAAGTTAATCTCTTTATAAATCGGTAACTCTATATATGTTGAATATGAAGGAAAATGATAATCAGACCGTATAGAGAAGAGCATTTTCTTTAATATTTATAATATAAAATATCAAACAATAATATTTAAGTATGTTTTTTTAAGAAAAACTTCAAATTTCTATTGAATTTATCACTAAAAAAGTAGCTGGAAATGGTATATTAGTAAATTGTCATAATACACTAATCATTATGCATTAAGCATTAAAACATTCGGTGGAAATAGGGCGTAATTCTTTCACAGAAATAAGTCACTCTATTGTTTCGGCTCCAAAATTATTTTCTTTTGACCAATAGACTGACTTGTCTGTGTTCAAGAATTAGTTCCACACTCTCTTGTCTCAGCGAATAGACAATAGAAACGAATTTTTAACCTATCACGTTTCGTTATAACGAATATGAAATTCTAAACTCGTAAAATATAATATTTTGTTTAAAAAAGTCTTGTAGCACATTACTTACAAATATTTAAAAAGGAGAGATCCCTGATAATCTTCCTTGTAAATTACATCCTCTAGAACAATAATTTTCAAATATACAAAAAAAAATCGAGCCCACATTTCGTAAAAACCCTTTGAAAACAAACGTAGCAAACGCTTGTCCTTTGTTTTTGCCCGGTGCTGTCTGGGTAACAAGATCCCCTTCCGGGGTGCGCTGCCGTTTGTTTTTCCACGAGTCGTCTTTTGTCTCCGCGGCCGCCCACGATCACAGACACCGTTTGTCATGTGTTTGTTTATTTCCAAGGCTTACTATGACCGCCCAATTCGATTTCCATTCTGGGCGAAACTCCATTAGTAGGTGCTTTGCTTGTAAGCGCGGACACCGATGGAGATAAATCAATTCCCTGATCATGATCATATTTTATTGACGATTGTTTTGTCTGTTTTAGCGAATTTTATAATCGTGTTCACTTGTTCTCCATGCTAATTGGAGGTTAATTGAATGGAGATGAATAATAAATAATGATCTTTCAACGTAATTTTTGCTTTGTCTTCAAATCATAAATAATACTGTCGATTCATAAATAAGATTTAACAATTCACTAGTTAAAACACTTATTTATGAATGAGTTATGTTAATAATATATTGAGGGTTTACATCTCGAATGAAATAAAAAAAAAAAAAAAAAAAAAAACTGAAATACGAGGTGTGGCAATTAAATAACAAGATTTACTTTTTTCCGGCTTCCCTGTAAATTTGGCAACATTGCAGGCTATGTCATATTAATTTGTCATCTTCCCTCCATCCACTATTAAAATGTCAAGATAATTAGGCATTGATTGAAGTTAACTAGTTTCTCGTACTCCGCCGGAGTTATGTTAGTGTCAATATGAAATTCTGTGTGAAACTTAAAAAATCTGTTGTGGCCAGCACAAGACCTTCCGTCAATTCGATGTATTTTGTACAAATCCCATACCAAAAGGTCCTTGGAACAGATTCTACATAATATCATGTAAAATCGAACACGAACACAAAATTATAACATAAACTACACTAAGTAATGTCCTTCCATCTTCTCTTTGGCCTTTCTCTGCGTGTCACTTGCGAGTAACAATATGACATACCAATTTTAGATCCTATACTTTCCACATTTGGTTTTGCACTTGCAACTGACATTTGTCAATTAATTTTTTTTAATTAATTATGTCAGCTGTTTCCATGATAAATTGCAAAGCTGACTAATTTTTGAAAATTAATTTCTTTATAATGCTTTAAATTTACATCTATTGAATATGAAGGAAAATGTATAATTAAACCGTATAGAGAAGAGTATTTTCTTTAATATATATAATAACAAAATGTCAAAAAATAATATTTAACTGCGTTTTTTTAAGAAAAACTGTTAAAATCTTTTAAAAAGGGTACTTTCGGTGGATTAATTATAACTAAAATCTAATCAACTCTTCATATGGATGTACAGAAGAGGAATACGAAAGAATTATAATTTTTAGAATTATAGTATTGGAGTTATCGTCGGAGAAAAATTTGTCACACACGGACACACATACACACACACACACACACACACACACATACACACATACACACGGACACACACACATACAGACATCATCTTAAAAATAGTAAATTCGTATTGTAGGGACCCTAAAACGTGCTTATTCATTAGAAACTCACCACCGAATTTTTTGACCAAAGATAATACCTTCCTTACCTAAAGGTGACGGAAGGTAAAAAAAAAACTGAAATTCGAGGTGTGGCAATAAAATAACGAGATTTATTTTTATTTTTTCTGCTTCCCTGTAAATTTGGCAACATTACAGGCTATGTCATATTAATTTATCATCTTCCCTCCATCCATTGTTAAAATTTCAAGATAATTAGGCAAACCGTTTGGCAGTAGCCTTTGATTGAAGTTAACTACTTTCTCGTACTCCGCCGGAATTATGTTACATCAATATGAAATTATGTGTGAAACTTAAATAATACGCTACAGAAATGTACGAGTTGTTGAAGAATGTTTATGGTGATGAGGGTCTATCTAGGACTCAAGTTTTCGAGCAGTTTAGAAGATTTAAAGAAGGAAGAAAAGAGATCGGAGACAATTAGCGCACTGATATGAAATGCGAGTGATTGTTCACATGGATTGGATGCCTGAGGGGCATTTCGTTAACCAAGCATATTACAAGAAGGTTTTGATAACCCTTCATGTACGGGTGAGAAGAAAAAGGGCTGAAATGTGATGGATTCTCCATGAAGACAACTCGCCGGAACAAAATGCCCAGTCCGGCAAGACATTTTTAACGAAATACAAAATCACCGTGTTGGTACATCAACCATACTCACTTGACCTAGTGTCATGTGAGTTGCTTTTATTCCCAAATTGTAATTCTGCGGTAGAAGGCATCAAATTCGGGGTCGAGATATAGTTATAGAAAAGCGGCAGAGCTTATGAACAACCTAACAAAAAAGGCCTGCAGGCATTGCTTCCATCAATGGAATATTCGCATCGGGCGGTGTAGGGTTCGGAGAGGAGGTGGCAATATTTGTTTTGTGTAATTTTATACATTGTCAGTGTTCTAAGATCAATCTTGTTATTTTGTAGCCACATATATGAGTTCAAAATATAATGACAAACATGTACAAAAACATAACTATTCAGACTCATACATATGAACATATGTCTAAATATAAACACTGCTCGTAAATTATTTCCATTTGTGTAACTGAATTAAATCATTTTATCAGTATCAGTCTTATTTAAATATGAAGGTTAAGTCTAATTAAATTGTCCTCGTAAGTATCATTGAATTAACTCATGAATCACCATATTATCAAGTTCAAACGAGTTAATAAAAAATTTCTCAACATTTGAAAGCAATAGCGCCATTCTGTTTATTGGTGAGTCATTGCGTGCGATACCCAGCTTCTTTAATGGAGCTAAGTACTTCCACATATACGATAAATGTGACTGTATTTCTACAACAGACTTTTTTTAACGTATCACAAACGCTAAAACGTTCAAACTGAAAATATTGTTATTGTTGTAGCCTAGATTTCTAAATCCGCAAAACACACGTTTCTATGGTGTGAATTTACGACTTACAATACAAATATTTATAAACAAGATCACTAAGTGATTGTTTATCGCTGTTAGTACTTTCAGTTTACCATAAAGGTGAAATAATTGCTTATAATTTACAATAGGTGTTGAACAAATATAGAAAGCAAATATTCTCAATTACAAAAGAAGTTAATTATTCTTGTTATCTCATTATCTCTAGTCTAATACGTACCTATGTGTAATACACACCTTTTATTTCAATCAACACGTACCTATTGTGAAATAGTTATTTACATTCGAGTGCGTGTAAGTTGTATTTTACAGCGCGACAGCTTTGTTTAAGGCACGAGCCCTTAAGGCGAGTACCTTATTAGCTGGAGCGCTGTAAAATACTTCACGCACGAGAATTGTATCAAATTTTTTGGCCGACGATAATGAAAATCACTTTTTTTAATGAGATAGGTTATAGTTCTGAAAAGGGTTAGTTTAAAATACTGAGGTTAAGTCAATTTCCAAATTTGATTTTACTTACCTTCAGTACTTCTTCTAGCGAAAATTTATTTGTAATAATAGACATTGTTTATGACTGATAATATATTTATTTGCTCATGTTTTCTTCGTAATAAATAATAGGTAGGTGTCGATATTTGACATTTCAGTAATGTTCGCCTCGCGTATTTGACAGGTATATCGATCGGTGACTATATCGATAACGGCGGATTTTTACAATAATGGCAGAAGTCGCTGCCGTGATTTTGGTTTATATAAATTAATTTTAAATATAGGAAATGTTATAGTAAAAAAATAACTTATGTAGGTAGTAATTTTTTACATGAACTTTATTATAGTAAAGATGATTTCTTTTCTAAATGCCCATAAACGTCCAGTGTATTTTGATTATTTTACCGCATAGTTAGACAAGTTACAACACAGTAAGCGTAAAATGTAGGTTACACTTGATGTGTATACAATTGTAAAGTTCCCATTACACTTCAGGAGGGCAAAAAAATATTTTTCCTTAAAGAGCCTCAAATTTGAAAATATGACGAAATATCCATTAGATATTTTACAATTATTAAACTCTCCTTATTTTTAGATTAGTGAATTTTAATCTATTCCGGTATTTAAAATTCAGTCTTCAAAATATCAAAAAAGGTAAAAATATATTACACTATATTTTAAAACATACACTGTCAAAATTGAAGTAGAATTCGCTAATCCAAAAATGAGGATTAGCTTAAACTTTTTGGAGAATTGAGGTAAGTACGACTAGTGTTTATAGCCTAGCTGGGTTTACGTAGCATGTTACGAAAAATAACTGAAATAAAATACAGTTTTAATATGTTAGAAAATATTTTAATAGTGTGTGTGTAATCCTTAAAATTTCAAAGAAAAATAAAAACTTGTTCCTGCTGCTTTGAAGTTTGATGTAAAACTAACACAATATATTCTACGTAACATAACATCAAGCAGCTGGATCTTTTTTTACCGTAATATTACAACACTTTTAACTCAAGTGTTCTATACCTTCCTGTAGCTCAAAGACTCGCCTCTTATAACTATTAATGTACTCAAGCATCTCTGTCTAACGCCCTTATGACACAGTTGGTCCTTGTTGCACGCTTCAAGCAAATGTCGCCATGTTTATAATGAAATTGAATTATTTATACGCAGAGGCTCGCTGGGGTGACTTCAATTTCTACTTTTTATTTGCAGTTATTTCTGGATTGTTTCTGCTTCAAACAGTAACTAAATATTTTTGAGGTTGCTGCTAACTTTAATGGAAAAAATGAAATGAAAACAAAATTACGAGGGTTGTACAATATTTATTGTCCCTAATATATAATAGTTATTTGTGTATCAAGAGCGTAAAGTGGATCTTTATTGCTCGTGCTCGAAAACTGAATCTTCCTTGAATTTATTATCTGCAAAATCAAAAGAATTATACGAAAAGAATTATAACCTCTCCATTGAATGGTGTAAGTTAAAAAAATCAAGAATTACAGTGAAAATGTCTTACTAGCTTACTTTTTGTAAAAATCTAATGAAATCGTCTTCTCTTCGGTCCATTTATTCCATGCTAAAATCAACACTAGCAGTTAAGAACTGAAAACTCTAGTGAGTGTCATAGTCACAGAATCTAATTCATCTTCGTCAGCTGTTTTCAAGTTCTGGAATGAATATACAAAACTGCCAAAAGTGCACATTCAATTTTAACATTATCCGCCAATAATTAAATCCAATAAGTTTGTTAATTATAAAATGTGTG
This sequence comes from Ophonus ardosiacus, assembly GCA_943142095.1. Lineage (NCBI taxonomy): Eukaryota > Metazoa > Arthropoda > Insecta > Coleoptera > Carabidae > Ophonus > Ophonus ardosiacus. The sequence continues at coordinate 2,525,028 of OW964831.1, forward strand.
TTATTAAATATTTAAAGTTGTAATACAAAGTACATTCACCAGTAGAGTTGTTATTATATATAATTAAATACCTAACCTAACTAAATTGGTAATGTAGCTAACTTCAGGTATATTGTTTGTAGCACGTTTCTAGTGTAAAAATGAACCTAACCTATATTTTAGATTTTGTAAGTATTATTTTAATAAATTAAGATTTCAGCAAAAATATGTATTTATCTAAGCGAGCAAATTGAGCACGTTGCTATGGGAGACGCGCGGTAAAGTATTTTTTTGCTCGTTCCTTAGTTATAACGTATAAAAATTTATTCTGTCAAAATATACATGAAGTTAGATATTATTGTTATAATCCTGATAACGATAATTTATAACGATATGATTAGTAGAATAGGTTCTTGGCATTTGTCGTTATTAAAGTCGTTTAACCAAATGCTTAGCGACAGTCGTTCAGTAACGATATCGTTATACATTTTTTTAGTAGAATAGGCCTGTAAATGTCATAGAAAATATTTAGTCTACCGTTTGCAAAATTATACTTGGGAAGATTATTATTTTCTAATTTAATTAAATTTTATCTTCTTCGAAAAGTTCAATGTTCGCAGTGTTTACTATTTACTCGGAGTGTATATTTATTATCCAAGTTGCGTAATGGAGCTGCAAGTTTACAAACAAGATGATAGTGTTATATTTATTTACGTATATCTCCAAGATCTATGTACGTACAAATTGCGAAGACACGCTTTGAAATATTTATTTTCATACACAACAAAGTAATCATGTTTATTTCCTTTTACTTCATTACGAATAATTTCCGTAAGGAGTAAGTATAAAATAAGGACAAATAACACATCCTCAATCTCAGGTTTATTTTCATTTAAGTCCGGCAATTTGCAAACCACACACATCGACGAGAATTATTCACTACGCAGGGAGTCTTTCAACACTGGGACGAGATGTTGAGATGGAATTTTATTCTACCTTTAAAATCATTATTAATGAATAAAATATCTAAATATTTTTTGAATATATCATCTGTTTCCATGATAAATAGCAAAGCTGACTAATTTTTCAAAATTAATTTCTTTATAACGCTTTAAATCTACATCTATTGATTATGAAAGAAAATGTATAATAAAACCATACAGAGAAGAGTATTTTCTTTAATATGTATAATAACAAAATGTCAAAAAATAATATTTAACTGCGTTTTTTGAGGAAAAACTGTTAAAAACTTCAAATAAGGGTACTTCCGGTGGAGTAATTATAACCAAAATCTAATCAACTCTTCATATGGTTGTACAGAAGAGGAATACGAAAGAATTATAATTTTTACTTCCTTGTACGAAGTAAAGGAAGTATTGTAATCGCGAAAAATTTCGATTTCCGGATTTCAACGGAAATATCCATTTTGACCATCCCTGAATCCATTTTGACTAATTTCGTCGTGACGTCTGTACGTACGTACGTATGTACGTACGTATGTATCTCGCATAACTAAAAAACGGGAAGCCGTAGAAAGTTAAAAGTTTGTATTTAAGACTCTTATAACATCTAGTTGTGCACCTCCCTTTTTGGTTATTACATAACTTTCGGAAGTGGTACTTTACTTGAAGCCTATAATAGATTTTAATGAAAAACTATATTAAAATATAATCCAAAACTTTTCAAAATTGGTATATAACACTTTTATATCAATGGGAATAACATAATAGATTTTAGTTAAAATGGTCTACCCGGAAGTGGTACTTTACTTGAAGCCTATAATAGATTTTAATGAAAAACTATATTAAATATAATCCAAAACTTTTCAAAATTGGTATATAATACTTTTATATCAATGGGAATAACATAATAGATTTTGGTTAAAATAGTCTAACCGGAAGTGATACTTTACTTGAAGCTGTTATCAGTTTTTCTTGAAAAAAATGGTGTTATTTTGATTTTCATAATAAATGCTTCAAATAAAAGTTTTAGAGAATTAAATTCTGCGTCGAAAACATCAAGTATAATTAAATTAGCTCTTTGTATAAGCGAGATATGTATATTTAAAAATTATGTACTTTTTAGTTTCTGTAATTAAGTTTGCTATGAATTAGGACAAAAATTAACAAAAAAATGAAGAATTTAATGTCAATGTCAAATTATGTCAAATACGTGCAATTTTATGATTGGGTCTGTTATAATAAGGAACATATTTTAATTATTAACAAAATATGTATAGTGTAACAGGCGTACAAGGAAGTCATGTGGTGTCCACATCAGATATTTAGAATTGTAGTATTGGAGTTATCGTCGGAGAAAAATTTGTCACACACGGACACACACACACACACACACACATACATACAGACATCATCTTAAAAATGGTATATTCGTATTGTAGAGACGTGCTTATTCATTAAAAACTCACCACCGAATTTTTTGACCAAAGACAATACCTTCCTTACCTAAAGGTGACGGAAGGTAAAAATTATGAAGAAAGGGATACAACTAATCTTGTATAGGTACCTATTACACGTTCTATGTACATGTAGAATCAAATCATTAAAGAATGAATAATAGGCAGAATAACTTTACACATTGTACAACAAGTAATAAATTGTATGCAAATATTAGTTTAAAATTAACTTTACTGTTACAAGTTACACTCATACAAAGCTTTGCTAATGATATATTTATTTACTCTGCCCCCCATAACAAAACCAAAACAAATCTTAACAACTCTCATCATAGAGGCCGACTCCATTCCATTCATAACAAATTGCTATTTGCTTCTTATTGACTTGGAGTACTTATGGACGTAAATCAGTAGCACGTGTTCCCGGGATGTTTGCGTAACGGTGACGAGTTAGTTCGCTGCTGATTGTTCGACGTTAGTACCGCGGTGGACCGAACGTCAGCAAATCTACCGGGTAGGAACTGTCAAAGCCACCCGCTTGTCCAGAAACAATTGCAAGCCTCATTAGCTGCGGATAAACTCGGGAATGGAATAGCGGGAGGCCATGGATTCAAAGTTAGCAGCCACAGAAGCGAATTTGCACTGGGTCAAGTGTTATATACTTCATTCATTAGAATACATTATATACGGTTGTGTTTATTAATAAATCTAAAAGTATTTGACGGTCACCTATACGAAAGAAGTATCGAAATGATCAAATTATCAAACCAACAATAATAAAGAAAAATCTGTTGTGACCAGCACAATACCTCCCGCCATTTCCATTTTATGTTGTATGAGTATTGTATTGCACTTTGCTATCGAACCGTCGTTTTATAACAAAAAAAAAAAATTACAGAACATGTCTTTTGCACACATACAATTTTAATTATATCTATTTTTCAGAGATTCTTTCAATTCATTAACTAGATTGGCAGTATTTCTGATGGATGTTTGCATTTTACCTACAATTTTAAATATTTAATTAATACATAAAACAAGAAAGATTAAATGTACTTCCCAGAAAAAGCTTTCAGAATGTCTCTGAAACTTGATTTTTGACACTGACATCTGTCATTTACAAACTATGTTCAATATGTAACTTGGATCGAATTCGAGTATATTTTTATTTAAATTTCAATTAAATAGGTTGTTAAACTGTACGCTATACAATAAATCTATAGTTTTTGACGATTGTAAACCACTTGTTGTTATTGTTATTGAGTGCAGAATTTAAACCAATTGGCTACCGCAATAAAGCTATTACAAGTCTTGAATTACTCTATAAACTTTTTATTTTTTTATATATGTACCTGTAGGTGTAATAGTTATTACATTAATTGATTAATGGCCAGTTGCACCACTTATAATTAAATTGACAATATCGTATCGAAACGAAATGTGAAATGAATGCTACTAACAAAAAATATTTTTTATAAATACAATAAAAACAGAATACCTCCACATTTTTTTATATTTCAGTTATTTTTATTAATATCACAAGAAAATATAATGATAATTTTAATCAGTTATTCTCAATTATTTTCTCTTTATTTATTACAATGTTATAATTATTTTTAAATGACTAGAATAGGGAATATAAGACAGATTTTTATAGTTAACAATTTTTGTGTAATTATCCCAATGAGGAAGTGAACTCCAACCTACAGTTTCAAAGAAGGCTACGCTAATCAATGTACCACGCTAACATTTGAAAATTTGTTCATTTTGCATAATAAAAAATCTGTTGTGGCTAACACAAGACCTCTCGCCATTTCCATATTAGGCAATAAGTACATTTAACATTTCTGGTACATACACAAAAATTCTAAGTATTAATATATTTCAATACTTTTTATATTAGTTTATGTATCTCTACCCATTTTTGAATTATTGCCCCAAAAGTCAATATACCCCATATTTAGATAAAAACTTCAAAATTTTCAAAAATCTAATTTTTATGTATCTAGATACTTCTCAATGCGCTGATTCCAAACCGCAGGTCGATATATCTTTTCGTTCTCGAGATATTTAGATTCAAAGTTTTGCTCAAAACTGACCTTTTTTGGGTAGTAACCCAAAAATGGGTCTAGTTATTTTACTTTAGAGATTGTATACGGTGTTCAAAAATGATGAGAATTGTTGTACTTATGTATTTTTTCCTGTAGAATCGAATGATGATAATGCCAAATTCACATCTCGACCCATTTTTGGGTTACTACCCAAAAATGGGTAGTTTTGAGCGAAACTTTGAATCTAAATATCTCGAGAACGAAAAGAGATATCGACCTGCGGTTTCAAACTCTGGAATCAGCACATTAAGAAATATCTAGATACATAAAAATTAGATTTTTGAAAATATTGAAGTTTTTATCAAAATATGGGGTATATTGGCTTTGGGGCAATAATTCAAAAGTAAGTAGAGATATAAACTTGGTAGTAACATTATTTGATTGTTACGGATTTTTAAAATATTTATGAGTCTCTATCTCTAAATGTATAGAAGATATAATAAAAATGTTCAATGTATTGGATAGGGAATCCTATGATCTTTAATATTTGTAATTATACAAATTTCAAAAAAATAAAATTTAAAAGATTTTTTTAAGAAACTACTACTTCCGGTTGTCCGCTTTTTACCAAAACCTTTTCAACTCTTATATTTTACATCTGACTCCAACAATCTTCTCTTTTCAGGGTGTGCATGCAACCCTTCAGGCTCAGAGCTCCCGACATGCGACATCGTGACGGGACAGTGCCGGTGCAAAGTCCACGTTATAGGACGCAACTGCGACTCCTGCGAAAGAGGCTTCTGGGGCCTGGACTCCGGGAGAGGGTGCTTCAAATGCGATTGCGACGACCTAGGCAGCGTGGACTCCTCGTGCGATCAACGCACCAAACAGTGTATTTGCAAACCAGGAATAGGGGGATTAAAGTGTGATGAGTGTCTAACAGGGTATTTTGGATTCTCAAACCAGGGGTGCAAACGTAAGTAGGGGGTTTCTTTTAAATTTTTTGTTGTGGTATCTAGTATACCACAGTTAAATTATTGTACAAATTGTTAGGCTACACAAAATATACGATTGGATGAATTACTAAGTAGACATTAAAAATGATCAAATTTATAAAGAAAATATTATACAGGTGACATTAAAAATCGGGCCAATCAAAATAACTTTTATTTATAATTACACTGCTACCATGCAATCAAGGTAACAAAAGACTATTTATTTTCATCTTTATCTTTTTGACTTATGCCCGGTTTCTCCACAGCAACTTAAGTTGTTGATTATTAAAGTGCTACTTAATTGTAAGTAGGCCTTATATCCCAATTGCGTTGCACCAGCAAATTCAAATGCGAACTTAACTTATGTCACAAATTACATTGGCAACAGCGTAAAGTTGTTCTATGATTGGTCAATTTGAAATTTAGCGATTCAAAATAAAATACCGGTTGTCAAACGTCAAAGCTGTCAATGTGTTTAACAGGGTTTATATTTGTATTCAGTGAACAATATTCGATATGGATTTACAGGATTTCCCTAATTTTGACGATGTTAACGTCGTGGATAGCGTGATGGAAGTCGATATTGTCGAAAATGGTAGGACTCCGCGACAAATAAGTAACAGAATTGATTTGTTCCAAATATATTATTTATTTTTGATATTTTTATGTGGACCAGTCCTATAAACTGAAGCCTTTTTCTTCGATGCCGTCTTCCTTACGAAAGTCTACATATTTGCACACATTTTATTGCCAATGCTGCGGCAATTAATTTCCAGGTGTTATCTTTTTGAATAGTGGACATGGACACCGCATGATTTTTTTATTTTCAATATTCTCTTTAAATCTTTGTTTCTACAATCTCACAGACCAATTTTCTTCCTCTTTGCTATAATTTAATCGTTTCTTCTTTATATCATTTAATTTTCACGCCGTAATAGACCAAAACGAAACAAATTTACCGCGACTTACCGATATGTCAACTGACATATGACACATAACAACATAAGTCACCGATTTTTTCGACTTACATTTAAGTGCTACTTACGTCTCACGCATTTTGACATTTTTGTGTGGTGCAACAGTTTAAGGTGGAACTTAGGAATAAGCAACGACTTAAGTCGTAAGTTGCTCTGGAGAAACCGGGCATTAATCCCTCAGAAAACAGTATGGAAGCAGAAAATTATAAAAAGTCCTATGTTTGGGTGTTCGAGTCACCACCCTGTATGACGGACTAAGAAAATATTTAAATTATCATTCATTCCATTTCCATTTACGCAAAACTAAATTTTCATTCCTTTCAGCAAACACGCATGAAATTTAACATAACATATATTTTCAGCATGCGAATACTGTAAAAAACCAGGGCACATTTGCGACCCAGACACCGGGCGTTGTGTCTGTCCTCCAAATAGCAGAGGAGACTCCTGTGAGAGATGTGCCCCAAATTGTTTCGGTTACCAAACTGGAGTTGGTTGCAAGGTAATAATAATAATAATAATAGCGCATTTAAGACATTACACTACGAGATTTGATAAAAAAAATTCATTTGTTTCAAAAAGTAATAATTTATTCATCAATATTAATAATACCCCCTTCAGAATATTCCGTATTAGATATCGAAAACGAATAATATGCGAAATTCAAAATTCTCGGTAGTTTTTGTTCAAATCTCTTATCTGGTGTCAAGGTAAAATTCTATATGGCTTTAAGAGAAACTATTGTGATAACGAATATTTTTTGTTTTTTTCCTTTAATTTAGTATTTTTCCTGAAATCGTCATGTAATCTACTACTTCCCTGCCGTAAAATCGGCAGGGAAAATGAATTTCCCTGCCTAGGCAGGAAAGTAAAATGCAACTTTGCCATATTTATTATCACAATTTATAAATTTGTTTTAAATTTTAATTTAAATTACTTTTTTCTCTTAATTTAGTATTTTTTCTAGATCTGTAATTGTTCTCCCCATGGGAGCGAGAAAAAGCAATGTGATCTACGCACTGGACAGTGCGAATGTAAGATTGGTTTTACAGGAACTCATTGTGACAGATGCGCATTTGGTTACTACGGTTACCCACGATGCCGGAAGTGTGATTGTGACAGAGCGGGAACAGAAGCGGGAAATTGTCACACTTCCGGTTTGTGTTCTTGTGATGACGATGGACAATGCGCTTGCAAGGTACGCAAATGACAAATTCATGTTTAACGATAATAAATATGCTGTTTGCTATTTATTTATCTCAGCATTAGCATTATGACTTTAATGATAGAAAAAGTTCCTTGACTGGATATATTGATGAGGTAATAAAAATTTCTGGATTGCAGTCACAAAATTTTATTTAAATTCTCGGGTCGACCGGTTTCGAGCTCCACATGAGCCTTCCTCAGGAGATGAGAATTAAGAAAATTTTAGATACATGGCAAAAAAATGAAAACGTAAGTGCAACATAAAGCACATGGATTTCGTCAAAAGATAAAAAAATAAATAAAATAAATTATATAAAACTTTTATAAAAAACTAAGAACAAATGTTCTACGTGAACCACATCCATGGAACTACTTAAGTAAAGTATTAGCATGTTAAGACACTTACTAAAGTCAAGGTTTTTTATTGTTTAATTAAAATATTTTAAATTTATTTTAGTGCAATTTGTTTTTTTATAAAAAAAAAAATTTTAAAGATTAGAAAAATGTATTTTATGATTAAGTTTTATCCTTATTTTTTAAGCTATGTTTTAAGACGTTGGTGTATATTTTCTAATGTACATAGTATCAGTCCTGAAATTAACATTATTTTTATCCTGCTGTACGTGTAGCATTTCTAGTGTCAACCGTTTATTAAGATTTTTTTCCCTGTCAAGTATTTTTGTTTCATTAAATTTAAACTCGTGATTATTTTTTTATAGCATGGTCTACCAAAGCGCATTTCCCCGTTACTTGTTTTGTTCTTTGCGAAAAACAATTTCTCCTGTGCTCATCTAGTCTAGTTTTTATATAACGTTTTGTTTAACCCGTATATTGGGCCACACAATCCTTACAAGGTATTTTGTAGACCACGCCAGATTGATATTCAGTTGCAATTTTGGTTTTTAGTCTAGTGAATAAATTTCCAATATTTTTCGCTTGTTTGAAACCAGCGCCAACAACGAGAATTTAAATAAAATTTTGTGACTGCAATCCAGAAATTTTTATTACCTTAATTATCAATACACTAAATGTCTAAGCGGCTGACAACCAGACTAAACAGAGAGAGATGAGGGAAAAATGATAATTTCTTATCAGAATTTTGACTTACAAAGATAACAAAGTTGAAATTCTGCCCCTTGTCACAATAAGTTATTGTTTAACTTGCAGGCCCATGTAGTAGGAAAAAAATGCAACCAGTGCCAAGACGGCACATTTGGATTACATTTTGACAATCCTGGCGGATGTACACAATGTTTTTGTTTTGGTAGAACTGCGCATTGCACGGAATCGAATTTAACTATCGGACATGTAAGATTAAACACTAGTAGAGATTTTGAAATTGACTACATCTTTAAAAAGCAAGTAAGAATTGAAACACTTCCTTAATTATTAATAATAAATAATTAATTTTGAAAATATTTTGGTTGTAGTATGCCCCAATGTACAATCAGCCTTTTCAAAAATATTTATCAAAAGAAAACGATTTGTTAGTTATCCCAGGCACGTATGACGACATTATGAAAGTCCAAGTGGATAACCAAATAGACCAACCAATCTACTGGCGCCTTCCAGAAGAATTCCTCGGCGACAAAATCCTTTCTTACGGAGGATATCTTCGTTTCGCCACAGAAACTATTGGAGGAACAACTACTTTACCATACAACAAATACCCTCTCATTCAACTAAGAGGAAACGATAAAATAATTTTGGAACATTATCAAATTCTTCCGAATATAAACAACAAACATGAAATAAGATTTCACGAATCGCTTTGGAGATGGAAGAATCAACAACATTCATATGTTTCGAGGGATTTATTAATGGTGGCGTTGCAAAAAGTGCAACATATTTTCATAAGAGCTAATAGTGCCATAAACTTCAACAAGGTCGTGTAGGTGAAAGAAATGATTTATTTATTTCAATAATTTATATTTTTATAACAATTTTTTGTTTTCAATGAGGTCATGCAAAAAAAATAATTGTACTTTTTTTCTGTTTAAATTGAAGAAATATAGTCTAATTTATCGTTGAATATGATTAAAATATATTTTATTTATATTTTTTGTTGCACAAATCGTTTTAAAGTGTGATATTTTGAAAAACTGGAAAAACCAGCCATGTTGTGACGTCACAGGTTCCGAATCTAAGTTCAGACTCATTTCAAACAGACATTTTATGTGGACAGAATTTCTAAAAGAAAAATATATATAGACTATAAATTGAGATTACGTATCTAAATATGTTACAATATATTAGAGAGTTATTGCAGCTTCAACTCAAAAATAACGTGCACTTTAAAGTCACAGCCCGAGTGCGCAGGCGTACTAATAAGGTTCTCGTTATAAGAATAAGGAGACACGTTACGTGCAATGGAATAGCGAGCGTTTAACGTCACACGTTCTGTATCTTTTGAGGTTATGTTTCGGTGAAAAGTGTGGATGTAACCTCGTTTGTGTTAATTTTAGCGTTAACGTTAGCGTGAATACACTAATTAAATGCGGTAAACATTCAAATTGAAAGTCCTTTATTTCTAAAATAAAGTGTTTTCTACATAAGGTTAACGTTTACGATCTTCCATCTTAGAAGTTGCAATAACTCCCTATTAATATAACATCGTTCTATTCATTTTTATAAATACAATTTTCATTTGGCGTGAACTTATTCACACGTTACATATCAGCTGTGTTTTCACTTTTGAATTGAGATTAGCGCTAGAAGGTATAAACGCACGTCAAGACATTGAATATATTGCAGAATATTATTTTATTCTTTATTTTGGCACGAAACAACGTTTCATTGACATGTTTACTTTCATAAATTTCAGGTTATCTTTAAATGTCACTTTGGCGTTTAAAACAGTGTGAAAATCAAAATGGTCGTTGCTTTGAACATGTGACGTCACTGGGCAAAGGACGAAGCGGGGGTTAAACAGCCGCTTTTTAAAGAATGTCATTTTCAATTAAAATTTTTTCATGATTAAAGATCGATTTGAGGAAAAATAAAAAAATACTGGTCTATTATTTTTCACTACTCTATCGATTAAAATTATAAAAAAGTCGTGCATGACCTCATTATTTTTTTCCTTCTTCTACATTCATTTATTCTAGGCTGCACAACGTAACCCTGGATACAGCTATACAACTACCGGGAAGTCCACCGCCATTGGCTAAAGGGGTAGAACTTTGTGAATGTCCCAGACAGTATAATTCTTCGTCGTGCCAAAACCCTAGTATAGGATTTTACAGATGGTACAATCCGGATTTAGTTAATGGAACTATTATTATCAACCTTATAGGAGAGGCAAAACCGTGTGAATGTAATGGAAGATCGAATGTGTGTGACACGGAAACTGGACATTGCCTGGTAAGTTAGAAAAACTAATATTAATTATTTTTACATATTTTTTAATTCTACTGAAAGTTCATTATTAATTTTAAATAAGTTTATATTTAACTTGTTTTATTTGTTGTAAACATACGCATCCGTCCTACCGCAGTTTGCCGCCTTCCTGTAATTGTAGCTTCGTTCAAACATCATTCTGTTAATATATTATTTAGTGTTTGTTTATGAAAAAAAGCGAGGGTACAGAGAAGGTCTCTGAAAGTCTTTTGGAATAAATAATTCTAAGAGTGGATGTACCGAATACAGTTTGAACATGAACTAAGAACAAAGAAGTGTAAAATGCTAAATTTTGAAAGTCAATAAGTCCTAAAATCCTGTACCTGAGTGCCAGCTTGTATACACACTGCATCTTTGCAATATTCAGCCGACGCTTATAAGCGACGCAGGCACTGAACAAAATTCCCATCCAAAATTGTGAATGGCGCAAAATCGGCGAATCTTCTCTACTAACACATTTCTTTGACGATTTGTAGAGTAGAGACCATCGACCTTTAAACTAATGGACCAAGTGTCTCCTATTCTTTTCTTGTTAGAATAATGCTCCAACATAGAAGGATAGAAATATATATTCTGTCCTTCAACAGTACGGAAGTTCTCAGTTAAAGTATATTGCGCATGCGTTCGTACTCATTGTACATCTTTTTCAGCCATATGTAAACCTCTATACATCGCTCTCTATCACTAAATACTTGTCAAAATCTACATTTGACGTTTCGTGACTGTTTGTGTATTATTTACTTTTTTGGATAACATTTACAATTATTTCTACCAATACATACGTATATGTTTTCTTAACTTCCGTACTGTTGAAGGATAGAGATACTGTGTCTGCACCGTTATGGCGGGACAATCGTTTTGCTCGTACGCTGCGTCTATTAGTTTAAAGGTCGATGGTAGAGACTCTATGTCTAGTTCTAGTTAACAACTTACTGTGTCGACATTTTATTAACCACTTACTACGTCGACATCCTAATAACAACTAACTGACTTATTCTATTTTATAATTAATCATGCCTCTTTCGCTGTGCCCCGTTTACATCCGCGGCCTTTAATACCAGATAGGTGGTAGAATAAAAATGATGATCTAGGATTTTAAGCGAGAAAACAGAGAAGGTCCCTGAAAGTCTTTCTGTATAGACAATAGGGTATTCCACCATAAGAAAAAAATTTTTTTAAAATCAATTTAACATAAAGTATGGCTCAATAAATAATAGTTAAAACAATGAAAACATTTTTTAAATAACTACTTTACGAGATATTTCACATTTGCTAAAAGGGAAAATTGACGTCATACAATTGTTATCTTTCTCTCGCAGCGTACTCAGAGCAGTGTGTGTGAGAAAGACAAGTATAGGGGAAATGTGACGTTACACTGATTTCTTGAAAATAAAATACTGTTGTACTAGGAACAATTAAGATTTTTTAATACTATGAATTGCTTCAAAACTAAATGAAGTTTTATTTAAAATAATAAAAAAAATTGAGTGGAATACCCCATTCTAAGAACGGATGTACCGAATACAGTTTGAGCATGAACTAACAATAAAGAAGTGTAAAATACTGAATTTTGAAAGTCATTAAGTCCTTAAATTCTTTACCCGAGTGCCAGCTTGCATACACACTCAACAAAATTCCCATCCACAATGGGGTATGTGACCATAATCGAATTTCAATATATAAGTCCTAATATATAAAAACAAACCTCTATAGCTTCTCATTATAATAATAAAACTAAATATTAGTTTGTAATAATATTGTTATTAGCAATTTAATGTTTTGGAGAAGGGATCTGTGACGTCAGTAGGGTAGAATAGTAGAAGAAGACAGTTAGACTGAGATAGGTATGTTGTGATAGGTTATGGAATGACGAACGTGACAGCTGCTTTCACTTTCGCCTACAACAATATATCTATCTCAGTCTAACTGTCTTCTTCTATCATTCTACCCTACTGACGTCACAGATCCCTTCTCCAAAGTTTTAATAATTATTTTCTCGTAAACTATGAATAATTAATCAATTTAAAAAAAAAATACGGGTATTTTATTTTTTGGTCTAGTATCATATATGTAAAAATCAAAATTTAGTCACATACCCCATTGTGAATGGCGCAAAACCGGCGTTCCTCTCTACTCATACATCTCTTTGACGAGTCATAAATATGAATCAAGTATTTTTTATATTTTTTAGAACTGTACGGAAAATACCTCTGGGTCAAACTGTCAATATTGTTCCGAGGGATATTACGGCAACCCTCTCCACGGAAAATGCAAACCATGTCCTTGCCCTTCCAAAGATCGCAACTTTTCTCGAAAATGCCATCGGTTACACCACGGGGGGTTCAAATGCATATGCAAAACTGGATATAGTGGACCAAAATGCGATTCTTGCAAGTCTGGATATTTTGGAAATCCAGAAGAAGAAGGAGGATCATGTAATCCTTGTAATTGTAATAAATTTGGAAGTGCAAGTGATGAATGTGATGGAAAGACAGGACAATGTAATTGTAAACGTGGAATGAGTGGGAAAGATTGCTCGGTATGCGAGAAAGCGAGACATGTTTTACAAATTGGAGGATGCCAACGTAAGTAGACACGTAATAGTATATTATACATCAAGGTTATGAAGAGTGTCATTATTGACCGAGCGTAAGATTATAATGCTCTTCATAAACGTGGTGTATATATTATTTTTTTCACTACTAGCACATACCTAATTATAAGAATTAGTTACGAAATTTATTCCATTATATTGGCAACTAACTTTAAGCAATAAGACATCTGGTGTCAAAAATAATGGAATGAAAAAGATAACATTATTATTGACCTAGATCAATAATTTTGACATTATTATTTACCCTGGTTAATAATTGATTGGCATAGAAAAACAATTTTCACGGAACAATAATGAGTCAATAATGATATGTTTATAGGCTAGTAGTGAAATATTTATATTTATACTCTTGTTTAGTAAAAAACTACGTAAAATAAATATTGTTTCATTTGATTATATATATATATATATATATATATATATATATATATATATATATATATATATACAGTGTGTTAATTAAAAAACTGGCCATAGGCGTTTGAAATGGAAAAACAGTTTTTCTTTGCGCAAAAGTCCCCAATTAATTTTAGACAAAATGTTTCAAATAAGTGTTACAGATAATTATATTCTACCCCTAAATCAGTAAACAGTTTTAATTTTGCACGTTTGGTAACTTGTAAAATCTAATTTGAAATTGTATGAAAATATTGCTCATTTCTAGCGATACCCATGGAATTGAAACAAAATTACAGAGAAATGCGTATCGTTTGACCTGTCAGAAATTCAGTTTTCAATTAAAAGTTGCAGATAATTCAATTCTGCACTTAAATCACTACACAGGTATTATTTTTAAAATCTAACACTTAAATAAATTTTATTACCTATTATTATTATTTTTTCACATTCTATCTATAAAATTAAATTTCTGACAGTTCAAACGAAATGAAATTCTTTCTAATTTTGTTTCAATTTTATAGGTATCGCTACAAGTGAGCAATATTTATACAATTTCAAATTAGATTTTACAAGTTACTAAACGAGAAAAATTAAATCTGTTTAGTAATTTAGCCGTAGAATATTAATATCTACAACATTTATTTGAAACATTTTTGTCTAAAATTAATTGGGGACTTTTGCGCAAAGAAAAACTGTTTTCCCATGTTAAACGCCTATGGCCAGGTTCTTAATTAACACACTGTATATATATATATATATATATATATATATATATATATATATATATATATATATATATATATATATATTTAAAATTTCTCCTTGATCGTTAAGGCTTTTCTATGTTTAAATTTTAATATTAAGTACATTTAAAAAAAGTACAAAAGCGGACTCTAGATCAAATAATGTCTAATAAAGAATTAGAAAACACTCATCATGTTTCACAAGATTTGAGCATCTGAATCAATTTTTCGATCATCACATGCCGGCCGTGTCTAGCTAATAACCACAGGCGCGTTTCGCTGTTAGCTCCAGTGACGGTAGTTACACCACACTGATGAGCTGTAATAACAGCGAAACGCGTCTGTGGTTATTAGCTAGGCCGGCATGTGATGATGGCCGAAAAGTTGATTCAAATGCTGAAATCTTTTATTAAATATATTTTTTTTTCTTCAGCTTGTGATAACTGTACTCAGTGGCTTCTAAACGACTTGGACCGAATGTCTGCTAATTTAGACAAAACTCATTCTGATTACATACTTTACGATCGTATCCGCCGTTTATACGACAAATTAAATGAAATGTCTAACAGAACAATTATGCTACAAAAAGATTTAGATGATTATAAACTACTTCAACATAAAGTTAAGCATCATTCATTAGATCATTTGGAAAGTCAAGAAGAACAAGCCAAAAGAATGAAAAATCATGACTTAATTGAACGCAGCGATCAACATAGTAAAGAAATAAAACAAATAAATGACGAAATTGATGATTTATTTAATAATATAGACACAATGACAGAGGACCTACAAAAAACTATTCAAGATTTACACAATTTCGGTACAGGTCACGTAGAAGTTCAAAACGCCGTTAAACAAGGTCGAAAAATTTTAGACGAAATTAAAAACATTCCTGCTTACCATCCAGACCTGTTAGAAAAACGAAAACACTGTAGTAATGTTTTAAATAAAATAAAAAATATAGACACACTGTACAGCCACAATATTAACGACATTTCAATGGACTTAGAAGATTTTAAAAAACGTTTAAACGACATGAAAAACATCATATCAAAAAACCAGAATACATTAAACCAACACGACGAAACTTCCGCAGACGTTAAAGACAGAATAGACGGTTTAAAAGAACAAATAGATGAACTAAACGGACTCAATTTAGAATCGTCAAATGAGACGCAAGAACTCCTAAACAAAGCTAAAGAACTGTTGAAAAAGACACAAACCAACCACCAAAAGTTGCAAGACTCTACAGAGTTCGATAATCTATTCTCCCAATTAGAAAAAGGCAAATACGGTGACGTGAACATTCCGCAACTTCGGAAGCTCGTTGAAAATGCCAAGAAACACGCCAAAGAACTCGAAAGGAGAGCCGACATCATAAAGAAGTAAGATACACAGGAATTATAAAGGGTACAGTAGAATACATTAGACAATTTGAAACCGTAACATGGATAAATTATTTCAAATTTTTACTTTAAACATTTACATATTTAGAAACAAGTAAAAAAATACAGACGTTATTCAAATGAACTTCATTGCTCGGAAAATACAGTTCTCTGTATTGCCTGAATTCTTTACTGTATGGGGTTTGGTACTAAAAATCTGTTGTGGCCAGCACAAGACCTCCCGCTATTTCCATATTATTCTATACCGTGAGTATTTTTACCTCTCGCTAAGAGAGGTATTGGATTCATGCTAAAATTCGCATATCCAGATTTTATTGAATAAGCACGATTTAAGGTCCCTACAATCCGATTATAACATTTTTAAAATGTGTATGTATGTATGTCTGGATGTTGTAGTCACGATTCCTCAAAAACTATAAGACTTAAAAAATATTTAACTGCAGTTTCCTCAATCTGACATTCCTGGGAAGAGCTGAAAAGGTTTTGGTAACAATTGAACAACCGGAAGTAGTAGTTTCTTAGAAAAAATCTTCTAAATATAATTTTTTGGGAGTTTTTTTTTTATTAAATATTGAAGAACATACAATTCTCCATCTAATACACTTAAAAAAAATATTATATCTTGTATAGATTTAGAGATAAAGACTCTATAATTTATAGAGTAAACTAATCGCAGAGGCCAAGGCACTAAGGAAACCAGTTGACAAATTACAATGTTTATAACATGACACATGTCATTGTCAAATATCAACAGTTTTAGTGACATTCTGATAGCTTTTTCTGGGAAGTATATTTAACTTTTCTTATTGTTTTATTAATTAAATATTTGAAATTATAAGCTTTTCCTGGGAAGTATATTTAACTTTTCTTATTGTTTTATTAATTAAATATTTGAAATTATAGGTAAAATAGTGGTAAAATGCATAAATCCATCAGAAATACCGCCAATCTGGTTAATGAATTGGAACAATCTTTGACATTTAAAAATTTCCTCATACAATGAAAAATAGATATAATTAGAATTATATGTGTGCAGAAGACATGTTAAATATAATAAAAAACAATATTTGGGTAATGTTCTGTAAGATTTTGTTATAAAACGACGGTTCGAAAGCGAAGTGCAATACAATACTTATATAGCCTAATATGGAAATGGCGAGAGGTCTTGTGCTGGCCACAACAGATTTTTTAATGTGAAACATTGGGTTTGTCATATCCATGGTTACGACTCGATATTTGATTGACAGCAATGTATTTGCCCTTTCCATTTAAAATGAAACATAGGGAACGAATTTGACATTTGACAAGACGCCAATAGAGGTTAATTTTGTTTAAATAATTATACCTGTATTCTAAATTAAAATTAGTTGTAGAAAAAATATAGTGTGCACCTTGTGCCCGAGTGGTTTTCTGACTCGGCTAAATTTCTTACAATATTTAAATATAATACTTCTATCAAATTCATTCATTTTAAATGAGACAGACAAATACATTGCTCTGTTAATCAAATGTCAAATCATATAACTTATAGGAAAATTCAACGGTTGTCTGTCATACTGACAAGATGTCATTAGAGGTTAATTTTGTTCAAATAATTATACCTGTTTTCTAAAAATTAAATTTAGATGTAGAAAAAATACTGTGTGCACCTTGTGCCCGAAATATGTTGAGTTCTCTTGAGTGGTTTTGTGACTCCGCTAAATTTCTTACAATATTTAAATATAATACTTCTGTCAGATTCGTTCCCTATGTTTCATTTTAAATTGAACGGGCAAATACATTGCTGTCAATCAAATATCAAGTCGTAACCATGGATATGACAAACCCAATGTTTCACGTTAAAAATACTCACGGTATAAGTATTGTACATATTTGACATTTCTAATACACATAAAAATACATATCTTCTTTATATATTTTTATATTTTTTAATTCATTCTATTTACTTTTATTCTTCTAATGTTCGAGATTCTTCCAATTCATTGATGAGATTGGTGGTATTTCTGAAGGGTATATGTAATATATGTATCTATAATTATAAATATTTAGTTAATAATAAAATAAGAAATATTAAATGTACTTCCCAGAAGAAGTCTTCAGTAATGTTTCTGGCTTTTTGACACTCACATTTATCTGTCAATACAAACATTTTAATTTTTCCACTTGTTTTCCATAGGCTGCGAGATACATTTACAACTTATTATTTTATATATTTGTATGTCTCTATCTTTAACTCCATAGAAGATATAATAAAATTTTTAAATATATCGGATAGAGATTTTTATATTCTTTAATATTAGTAACAACAGAAATTTTCAAAAAATTATATTTAGAAGATATTTTTAAAGAAACTATTACTACCGGTTGTCCAATTTTAATGAGCTCTTCCCAGGAATGTTAGATTGAGGAAACTGCAGTTAAATATTTTTTAAGTCTTATAGTATTTAAAAAAAAAACCATGGTTCCAACACACACACACAAACACACATCATCGTAAAAATGTTATAATCGGATTACAGGGACCTTAAAACGTGCTTATCCACTAAAATCTTGATACGCGAATTTTAGCATGATTCCAATACCTCTCTTAGCGAGAGGTAAAAATATATTTCAATAAGCAAATAATATTTGCTAAAATTCATCATTTTGTTCAATCTTTCAGAAAAAAATTAAAATATTGAAAAATGAGTTCCAGATCTCATTATGGCTTTACGAGTAAAAATAGTTCTTGAAATTGACAGGTCTCTTTCTTTCAATAATAAAGTGGTACTTATGTTCACTTTATCTCGTAGTAGTAGAAAAATATTTAAAAAAATATTTTCCAAATAATTGTGATTTGCAATTAACTAATGGTTTTATAATACATGAAATCTGTATAAAATCGTCTAATGAGAATTCTGCCACACCTGTACTAAATCATTCATCATTTGAATTACATTAAATTCTTCTTCTTAATTTTAATTAATTTTCAGAGCTTTCAACATTTCTCATGAAGCCGATTTAGCTTTGAAAGCAAGTCGAGTTTATCAAGAAATAATCGATATTCTAGAAGCGGCAAGAGAGAGTGCGAATATGGCCAATAATACGATAAACGACGCCAATAAGAAGATTAATCCTTGGGGAAAGGGTTCTTTGTACGACTCGGCATTAGACTCCGTGGAAAAGTCTCGCGATATTATAGACGACGCTGAAATACTTAGAACTGACGTCGAAGGTAAGAAATTTTTATATTTCTCAACTAAATTAAACATTCTCTTAGTTAATATCAGCATAAAGAAAAAAAAAATAGTGGGAAAAACAGACATCACTTTAATATTACAATTTAAAAAAAATGGGGTCCCGGGTTCGATCCTGATCGACGCCAAATATTTCGAATTTTAAATCATTACCGAAATAATTTTTGTTGTATCTTCTTCTATGTAGTTTCTTTATTTTTAGATTTGGAAGAACAGAAAGAATTGCTAAATATAAGCATAAGCGGAAGCCAAAACACCTTATGGCGAACTGGTTTAAAAGACAATCAATTAAATAGTAACATCCATAATTTAACATTTACCAAAAAAGATATAATAGGTATTATGCATAAAGCAAATGCAATTTCGAATAAAATGAAAGAAATTTATAAAAATTCGAACAAAATTAAAGACGACATACATTATAAACTAAGACCGCAATTAGATGCACTAAAACAAGCAGGAGAACATGACATTAGTTTAGGAGAAGAAAAAGGTAAGCATTCGTTTTTATCAATCAAATTGATTCGAAATATCAAATTAATAATTTGTGTTTTTATAGTGAGTGAAGTAGAAAGAAATATGAAAAATTCTATGGACATACTCATAAGTTTAGAAACGAATAACCACATCAGAAAAACAAATTTAACAAAATGGAACGACACAATTTCTAGAAAAATTGACGAATTGAAAAGCAGAATTTTAAAAGCTAAACAGGCCGCAGACGGAGTATGTATAATTTTATTAATAGGGTTTTACCTATCTTAATTAAGACGACGAAAATATACATACATAAATTAATGAAAATTAGTAAAATTTGGTCGCCCGATTTTAAAAAGGAGATTCGCGCGTTTGCTGCGGTCACCTTTAAAAGATTATGAACTCTCACGTTGATGTATAACCTAATAAAAAATTTAACAATTTTGTATTTGGTGAATTTGTTTAATTATAATATCTAGTAATATTAACAATAATAATGTCAGAAATTTGAAACATTGAAACTTCAAAAACAAACATCCGCCGTCATACTTTGTGTCATAATATTGTCAAACTGTTTCAATGTTCTATAATGGGGTCCTATACCATTTTTCTTTTATTTTTATTTTTTTTCTGTAAGAACAGGATAAAATTAGAATTTTAGTGCAAACACGACTTAAAAATTTTACGTAATAAGCGAGATATGAATTTTTAAAGTTTAAGAATTTGTGCGTGACGTAGCAGGTACTAACAAGTGATCGACAATGCGACAACTTATACGTTATATTCATGAAGAAATTATTATTAATTATAAATAACGTAAATAATAACCTTTTTTTCCTAATAAATTATAGAACATTGAAACAGTTTAACAATATTATTACACAAAGCATGACGACGGATGGCGCCAGTGTTGGCCTGTTTTGAAGTTTCAATATTAATTTAACTAATATTATTATTAATTGATATTACAAATTGATTTAATTATAAGTATATTATTATTGTTAATATTACTAGATGTTATAATTAAACAAATTCATCAAACACAAACTTGTTAAATGTTTTGTTAGGTTATGGAACAACATGACATTTCATATTCTTTTAAAGGTGACCGCTGCAGACGCGCGAATCTCCATTTTAAAATCAGGCGACCAATCAAATTCTTAGTACCTAACGCGTCACACCCAATTAGTAATCATCTTCAATCGCTTATAGTTTGTGA
This sequence comes from Ophonus ardosiacus, assembly GCA_943142095.1. Classification (NCBI taxonomy): domain Eukaryota; kingdom Metazoa; phylum Arthropoda; class Insecta; order Coleoptera; family Carabidae; genus Ophonus; species Ophonus ardosiacus. The sequence goes on from OW964831.1 coordinate 2,546,145, forward strand.
CCTAGTCAATATTTAAAGAAAATTTTTTCACTAATACTCATTAATTTATGTATTTTTTCGTCTTCTTATTTAAGATAGTTAAAATATGACTATGGTATAGGATCCCATTTATCAGGAAAAAAAATGCTTATTATTTATGTTATTTATGCTTAATAATAATTTCTTCGTGAATATAATGTATAAGTTTTTATATAAAAATATTTCAGATATGCAAACATGAAAAAATGTGTCCCCTCTATAACTAACAGTTTGTCAATCACTGCTCAGTACCTGCTACGTCACGCACTAAATTCTTAAACTTTAAAAAATTATATCTCGCTTCTTACGTAAAATTTTTAAGTCGCGTTTGCACTAAAATTCTTATTTCATCCTATTCTTGCGGAAAAAAATAAAAAATGGTATAGGACCCTATTAAAAACAAAAACTAATTATTCTTTTTATAGGTACGAGTAAGTTTAACAAATGCCCAAAACGCAATATGTATCCGCTCTTACAAACCATACAACTTTGGTCCTACTACAACAAACAGATTATCACTAATTTTATCTTTGAATAATACCGATACAGACAAAAATACATCTTTATTCTATATCCAAACGATATCCAAAGATTTTATGGCGTTACAATTGATAAATAAACATGTTCAATACCTTTGGAACTTGGGAGGAGATACCGCAATATTAAAAGTAAAACTCCCTCCAAATACAAATCACGACAAATGGTACAAAATTCAAATTGAACGAATAGCAAACGTCGCCAAAATGACAGTTTTCAACAAAGAAACTCAAAATGAGCCAACTGAAGTTAAAGGGGCCGCTAGTTCCGACTTTACAAGATTTGATTTGGGGCCTTATGATAAAATATGGGTCGGAGGGGCAGTTGTAAATAATGATGACTTGCAATCGACCGATAATTATCAATTATTAACTGGAACCGGAGTAAATGGGTGTTTGAGTGATGTTCTTTTTGATGGAAAGCCGATAGGATTATGGAATTTTGTTAATTCAACAGATGTTAATTCTTGTACACTGTGCAATAAAGAGTAAGACATTTAAAACATACTTGTAATGACATACATAATATTTTTTTTTTTAGAGTGTTGACTGTAAAAACAGATAACTGTTGTTATTTCAATGGAAGAGGGTACTCTGTCATGCCACGAGATGACTCGTCAATATATAGAGCAACTACGACATCAATACGATTTGATTTTAAAACTTACGATGAAAACGCTTTACTGTTTTTAGCTGTAGATTCAGATAATGTAAGTAATAATAACTAATTTTATCTTCTGTTAATTTATACATAGATTAGCTACACACTTTCTTAGCTAATCACAAACTTGTAATATTTGTCATGTCATGAAGGTATGAAGGATTAAGGCCTTAATGATCCATGTTGATAATTTTTTTATTTATTTATTTATTTATTTAAGAACATTTCAGACCATAGTGGTCCATCTTCATCCACAAAATAATTACAATACAAAGTTGAAAGAAATATAAAATTGTTTTTAAATAAAAGTATTATTTAAAAACAATTTTTATATTTCTCTGACTGTGATTATTTTGTAGCTGGAGATGGAATAGTCCTAAAATAATAAAAAAAAATCTGTTGTGGCCAACACAAGACCTTTCGTTAATTTGATGTATTTTGTAAAAATCCCATACCAAAAGTTCATTGGAAAAGATTCTATATATATACATTATGTATACTCATATATAAATACTCTAAAAATGCGTACACTTACGTAGCATTCTCTTTACAATCAAATAATATTACTACCAAGTTTATATCTCTACCCATTTTTGAATTATTGCCCCAAAAGTCAATATACCCCACATTTAGATAAAAATTTCAAAATTTTCAAAAATCTTACTTTTCAATGCGCTGATTCCAAATTTTGCAACCGCAGGTCGATATCTCTTTCCGTTCTCGAGATATTTAGATTCAAAGTTTTGCTCAAAACTGCCCATTTTTTGGTAGTAACCCAAAAATAGGTCGAGATATGAATTTGACAATATCATCATTCGATTCTACAGGAAAAAATACATAAGTACACTAATTTTCAGGATTTTTGAACACCGCATACAATCTCTAAAGCAAAATAACTGAAAATGGCCAAAAATCACAAAAATCTAAGGTGTACCCCTTACGATTTATTTAGATTTTGGCCATTTTCAGGGGTTTTCAAACTTTTATTCATAAAAAATGAACCGGTTAGATAAAAATTATGAAAATTGCTATACTTATGTATTTTTATCCGTAGAATCTAATTCATATCTCGACCCATTTTTGGGTTATTGCCCAAAAATGGGCAGTTTTATGCAAAACTTTGAATCTAAATATCTCGAGAATGAAACGAGATATCGACCTGCGGTTGCAAAATTTGGAATCAGCGCATTGGGAAGTATATATATACATAAAAATTAGATTTTTGAAAATTTTGAAGTTTTTATCTAAATGTGGGGTATATTGACTTTTGGGGCAATAATTCAAAAATGGGTAGAGATATAAACTTGGTAGTAATATTATTTGATTGTAAAGAGAATGTTACGTAAGTGTACGCATTTTTAGAGTATTTGAACAACTGTGTGAGTTTGATTTATTACAAATTTTACGCTCTTGAGTTATAGCCATTATTATATCCTATTGAATTATATGTTTATAATACTTCTATTAATTATATTTTAGGGTCGTTTCGTGTCAATATCGATCAAAAATGGCCGCATACAATTCCATATTGAATATGGCGGAAAATCAGTCTTAATACTTACTACAAAAGAAAAATATAACAACGGTAGTAAAACAACAGTCACTGCTAGTAGGCAATATGATAGAAGGTCCGGCGAAAAAGCCCTATTTGTTGTTAATGAAGAAAGCATTAAGGGAACACCAATGAATATGCCAGAAAGAAATTCATTCCCCAATTTGATTGACGCTAGTTATTATGTGGGCGGTGTTCCGCCCGATTTTTATTTTAAAACTAATGGAACAACGAAAACGTTACATACGCATGCGTCATTTCTGGGGTGTATTGAAGAGATTAATATTGATGGAACGAGATATAGTCCACTAGATGAAAAGCATTCAGAAAGATTTGGAGTTGAGCCTTCTTGCTTAAATAAGGTGCGTAGTTTTATTTTATAAAACTTGTGTGATTTGTTGCATAAAAGGAGTAAAAGAAACGTATGAGGTTGTTTTAAAAAGATCAATGAATATCATAAATAACATCAATAATATTTTTGCAGCTTCATACGATAGCAGGTTTCGAAAGTACCGGCTTTATCGAAATGCCAGAAGAAACTTTAAACCCGGGTTCATCATTCGGATTCGTTTTTCGCTCTCAACAAAAAGACGCTCTACTTTTAGAATCTATTCACCCTAATCAAATAAACAACTACTACACTGTATCTATAATTAATGGAAAACTAGAAGTTGTTATAAATACTGGAAAGAAAATAATTACATTAACATCTAATTCGACTATGAATGTAAATGATGGTTATTATCATGTAATATCAGTTAAAGTTCTTAAAAAATCTGTAAAATTACGAGTAGATGATGAATTACACGACGAAAATCATACAGATTTCAAAAACTTGAATATTGTTGGGAATATATATTTGGGCGGTGCGCCTGAAAATTTGAGTAATACGATAAAAATTCCCACATCAGAGAATTTAACAGGAACGATAAAAGACTTTATTTTCAACGACAGGTAATTAAATATTAATATTTTTCTACTAAAAAAGAACTTAACTTTAACAATAATTTTAAATATATATATCCTGTATATATATATTTAAAATTATTGTTAAAGTTAAGTTCTCAATAAGCTTGCTCACTGTTGGTAACTTTTTTATTTGAAGAGGTTAAATGAGCAAAATTGTGTCATTTTATATTAGAAAATTGGTCAAGTAGACAAAATAAAATTTGTGTCAGCGGTTCTCAAAATTTGGGACAATATATATATTTTTGAAACGGAACCATATATTTTTTATTATCTTATTGTTGTTTATGTACAATTTTTTCAAATAAACGAGTTATTTACGGTTAAAAATTTAAATTTTGTAAACTATTTTATTAGTTTTTTAGTCAAGTAAGCCATGGAAACAATTGATTCTTTGTTTGTTTGACGTTTAATAATTTCTCCCGTAAAGTTCTCTGTATTTAATAATGTTTAATAACTTTACAAATGAAGAAAAGCTAGATATGATCTTGCTATATGGAAAGTTATATCTAGACACCAGTAGAACGGTCGGCTCTCTTTCCAAAAGAGTTTAAATGTGCGAAAGAAATAATGGCTTTCAATTTGAATATTCTCTTTGTTTTGTTATTACTGTAAAATAAATTAATAAAATTATAATTTTATAAAAGACAATTGTTTCCATAGTTTACGTGACCTAAACTAATAAAAGATAATTTTTATCTTTAAACGTAAATAACTCGTTTATTTGAAAAAATTGTACATAAACAACATTACCTTATTGGAAAGAGAAAAAAATTCTCTTTTCAATAAGATAATAAAAAGTATATAGTTCCATTTAAAAAATATATATTCTGTCCCAAATTTTGGGAACCGCTGACACAATTTTTATTTTGTCTACATGACCAATTTTCTAATATAATATGGCACAGTTTTGCTAATTTATTATTACATTTAGCGGTTTTAACTATATAACATAAATTACAATATTTAAACTCTTCTATATAATAAAGGAAGTAGGTCAACATTGTTACTTCCGGTTTTCGAGTAATTGATAGCGACTCTTAATTTTAGGTTGATACCATTCAACGAACTCTTAAACTTTGAAAGAGTTAAAATCGGGCGTCCAGGTCCATTACCGGATGTAACACCGGAAGTCAGCACCCTTATGATGAGGGGCAGAACTGTTACAGTACCAAAACCACCACCACAGTGCCATAGAATACCAAACTATTCCTTAGAAGCCGGAGCAGTCAAATTTGGCGACGCACCAAATAGTTATGTCCAGCATAGTTTCAAAAGTAATAACTTTTTGAATAAAGACTACATTATTGAATTAGAATTTAGAACGTTTTATTTAAATGGATTAATATTTGTATCACCAGTAAGTAAACATTAAATTTAATACAATCGAAGAGATACACATTATTTTTTTTCTTTAGGGAGTAAAAGAAAAAAACCGTCATTACATTTCACTAACATTAAATGACTCTTTACATCTAGTTGTAAAAGGAAAAAGAAAAAGAGAAGTCGTAATCCAGAAAAAGTTCGATGATGGGCAATGGCATCACATTACAATACAAAATGTGAAAAAGAAGTTGACGTTAACAGCGGATGGACAATCAAATTCCAAGAAAGTTCCGAAGAAAATGAATCTAGCTAATATGATTTATATTGGCGGCTTGCCAGCAAATGGATCTCATTTGCCCGAGGCTTTTGTAAGTAATTTTAATTCTTATAATACTCGACATTAAATAAAAAATATTGCTCTGTTAACTTGTTAAGTCAATTTCCAAATTTGATTTTACTTACCTTCATTAGAGTACTTCTAGCGAAAATTTATTTGTAATAACAAACGTTGTTTATGACTGATAATATATTTATTTGCTCATGTTTTCTTCGTAATAAAAAATAGGTAGGTGTCGATATTTGACATTTCAGCAATGTTCGCCTCGCGTATTTGACAGTATATCAATCGGTGACTATATCAGTAACGGCGGATTTTTACAATAATGACAGATGTCGTCATTTTGGTTTATATAAATTAATTTTAAATATAGGAAATGTTAAAGTAAAAAAATAACTTACGTAGGTAGTATTTTTTTTACATGAACTTTATTATAGTAAAGATGATTTCTTTTCTAAATGCCCATAAACGTCCAGTGTATTTTTATTATTTTACCGCATAGTTAGACAAGTTACAACACAGTAAGCGTAAAATGTAGGTTACACTTGCTGTGTATACAATTGTAAAGTTCCCATTACACTTCAGGAGGGCGAGAATATAATTTTATAGACACTTTTCTTATGGCGGGTTTTATAATCGACAGATAAATTTACTTCCAAAGTAAATAAAATTTATTTCGCCAAATGATAGTCGAATTTTTGACAGTAATGTAATAAATGCCATAAAAAGAATAAAATTGATTCGCTTTTGTTAATTAAAATAAATTACTGTGGAAGTAAATTTATTCTGTCGTTTATAAAACCCGGGGTTAATGATTCTACGAATACAAGTTGAATTTAACTTTATAAAAACTAGAATAATAACAAAGACCATAAGATTTTCAAACAAATTATTTAATTTACTCTCGCAAAAAAACATTTATGTTTGTTATATACATAATACACATTGTTAACTAACACGGTAACGACACCTTTGTTGATTTAATAATTAGTACTCTTTTGTTACTTCTTAAATTTATATTTAACCAAAAAAACATATTCATCTTCCTAGTTACGAGCCATTTATTAACCAACGAGTTGCTTTAAAAGCATTCATCAGAGCGCGAAACTTCTCTGATTAAAATTCGCCAATTTAATCAATTATTGACGTATTGTAGGTGACTAAATTACACCCATTCAGAGGCTGTATCCGAAACTTGAAAGTCAATAACCAGCATCAAGATTTAATAAAAGATATTGGTAACCATAACAACGTAGGACAATGCTTTCCAAGAGTCGAGAAGGGATCGTATTTCGCGGGCGATGCCTACGCTGTTTACAGTAAGTAAAATTAATTTTGCACGATTTAAACATTAACTTTCACTCTTAAATCATCATTGTAAAGAAAAGACATAATATTTTTTCTATGATTTTTTTGCAACTATTTGTTTTCTATTAATCAAACAAGTCACAAAAATCAAGAATTAAAAATCAAGAATTAAAAATTTTGCAGTCCATAAAATTTTCTTATATATATATATATGTATATATATCTTCGTTTATTAAATTATATGTTGTTTTTCTTCCATGATGGTACATTGTATTATTTAAATAAAAATATATATTAATAATCTTCTTGATGTTGTACCACAATATTTAATATAAAAAATATTTTAAAAAAATAGAAAAATATAAACAATATTAAAATATTGTGGTACAACATCAAGAAGATTATTAATATATATTTTTATTTAAATATATATATATATATATATAGTCTGTTGTTAAAATTATTAATTAAATAATTCTTTTATATCTTCTGTAAAGTCCAAACTATTTTCAACAATTTTGTTAATTTTTTCTTGGGCATTATTATTAGAGTAAAGAACTGTTTAGATGTAATTGTAGTGAATTTCTGTAACTTAGTTGCAATGAACAGTGTTATGTGTTCAAATTAAATTGTGTAAATAACGAAGACAGATTTGCGAAAAAGTGAGATTCATGAATTTTTCACAAATCTGTCTTCGTTATTTACATTATTATTAGAATTTGAAAAAAAAATAGGGGTCTATTTTTTATCAAGTGTTAGAAATCACCATTATTTTCAAAATTATATTTCGATTAAAATTCAAACTTAGTTAAAAAAAAAGTCAAATACAAATAAAAGAATCTGTTGTGGCTAGCACATTACCTCTCGCCATTTCCGTTATGTTACATAAGTGTCAAATTTAACATTTCTTGTGCACACAAATAATTCTAATTCTATCTATTCTTTCATTCTATAAAGAATCTTGTCCTACTCTTCTAAAATGGTTGCAATTCATTGACGGGGCTGGCGGTATGTCTTAAGGTTTACTATTGATACCTACCTACAATTTTAAATATTTAATTCAATAAGTAATATTAAATATACTTCCCAGAAAAAGCTTTCAGTAATGTTAAGTAAAACTATTGATTTTTGACATTGACATTTATCTGTTCCCTTGGTGTAGTCTGGACTGTGCGATTTATTACAACAGATTATTCTATGTATTATATTTTCTTTATCTCTAAATCTATAGAAGATATATCTAATAATTTTTTTTAAGTGTATTAGATGGAGACTATTGTTCTTCAATATTTGTAATATAAATTTTCATAAAATAATACTTAGAAGAATTTTTAAGAAATGCTACTTCCGGTTGTCCTTAGTTATCAAAACCTTTTCAGCTCTTTCCATTAATATCAGATTGAGGAATTCGTATAGGATATGCGATTTTTAGCATGAATCAAATACCTCTCTTAGCAAAGTATTAGTATGATTAATAAACAAAAGAATTTGTTCTTTTATTACACCTTAACTAACTCTAATTAATAGTAAATTAAACATTTCCAGTCATCGTTCCCTCCACTATCAAAATTATTATTACAGGACACAATTTTAATATTACATTTTTTTTCGTTTTTAGAATACTTCTTTGAAGTAAACACCCACCTAGAACTCCAATTCGAATTCCGCTCCTCAGAACAAAACGGAATTCTCCTCAGCATCTCAGATCCTGAGAGTAACCATGGTCTCTCTCTAGAGTTGTACAACGGCGCAGTTGTAATGATGGGAAATATGGGCAACAGTGGTCCATCGAAAGTCACAACTAATTTATCGACTGAGTATTCCTTATGTGACAATAAGTGGCACAAGGTGTCAGCACTGTATTACAAAGAAGAAATGACTGTGAATGTGGATGGAGTCGTAAGGACTTCAATAGCTATTAATACCACATTTATGGATAGTAAGATTGAAAGTTCGTTATATATTGGAGGATTGCCAGGTAAAGAGGATTTTTTGCTGTTTTATGTAATGCGAAATGTTTCCGTACAATTAATTTTCCAACGCATTTAAACTTCAAAATAGCGTAAATCAGGAATTGAATTTCATTATGTAATATTTAAATAAGAAAGAATGTGGATTCACAAAATAAACTTACTAATAAATTAAGACAGTTAATTAACAACTGTTTTCCGGTAATAATATTATACTCTGACTGTGTCCGATGTCGCATTTTGGCATTTAGTATTTAGGATTTAGGTCTTCTTCACATAAATACAACTCCGAATGGTACACTAGTGATATCCATGTAAGGTAATGGGTGCTCTGGGCACGTTTGCTCGTAACGTAAACGTATCTAGAGAATCTCGGTTAAGTGTATATAATGGAGTGCTGGTGCCTGCTTTGATGTATGGAAGTGAATGTTGGGCATGGACGAGAAAGCATAAAAGGAAAGTGACTGCTGTGGAAATGAGGTATTTACGTGGTGTTTGTGGGTATACAAGACGGGATCGAGTGAGGAATAATTTGGTGTATGAAGAATGTATGGTTAGGAAGAATGTAGTTAAGAAAGTTGGAGTGAGTCAGTTGAGATGGTTTGGTTATGTGGAGAGAATGATGAGTGAACGACTTGTAAAACGCATATATGTTGGTAAAGTTGAGGGTGTTCGATTGCGTGGCCGTCCAGTGTGTAAGTGGATGGATGTGATTGGTAGTGTTTTGAAGGAGCGTAAGTTTCCGAGTGGAAAGAGAAGAAAAGCATGTATAAATACGATTATGAATGTGGCTGAGGCGAATAGGAATGTGTGGCGAAGGATGATTGTTTCGTAATTATTGTGGTGTGAAGATGTATGGTTAGTAAGAATATTTTATGAGAATGGAGAGACAGCTGAACTTTTATGTGGACGAGAAGAACGGAGTATGTTTGTACAGGAATGTGTAGCGAAAGATGATTTTTGTGTAACTATTATTGTGATCCGGATGCGGTTATTCGCTACCGAAAATCGGTCACTTTAATATGTTATTAAGTATGAATACGTTTATGAATGTGGTTGAGGTGAAAGAAGTGTGCATGGATAGGAATGTGTGGCAAAGGATGATTGTTGCGTAACTGTTATTGTGGTCCGGATGCGGTTATTCGCTACCGAAAATCGGTCACATTAATATGTTCTTGTATGAATGTTATGATGATTTTGGGCAAGGCGAAAGAAGAATGTTTTTAAAGAGTTAAGTGATTCAGTGGAGCTCTTACTTTCATCCCTTTTCTTATTGTTTTCGGGTTTTTGCTAACCCACTAAGTGGGAAACGCGTGATTTTATGTCTGTATGTATGTATGTATGTATGTATGTGATATCCATTGGTTTGTATGCCAACACTTTCGAACAACAAAAATGAATAATACAATTCTATTTAATTTGATGCTTGAGAGTAAATGTTAATAATATATATTTTATAAAATAGAAGCTAAGAAGAAGAAGCTATTCTTCGACAGTAAATTTGACATTTTTTACAAATTATAGCGACGAGCATGGCATAGTGTGCTTCTGCAAAACCCTAAAATCTTATTCCTAAAATTCTAAATAATCACTACGTTTAGGGCATATAAATTTAGGATTTAGCTATTAGGGTGATAAAAGTGCAACATCAGACACAGCTTAAACACCCGAATATTACAGAAATACAAAGGAAGAGTTTAGTTATAAATTTCCAAAAAATAACATTTAAAAGATTTTTTTAAAAAACTACTACTTCCGGTTTTCCAATTGTTACCAAAACCTTTTCAGCTCTTCCCATTAATGTCAGATTAAGGAATACGTAGTTAAATTGGGCTTTAGTTTTATAGAATTTGAGAAACGTACTTCCAACATCCACATACATATGTACACACACACACACACACACACCCACACACACACACACAGACACACACACACACACACAGACACACACACACACACACACACACACACACAGAGAGAGAGAGAGAGAGAGATCATTGTAAAATGTTAAAATCGGATTCTAGTGACCTTAAAACGTGCTTATTCATTAAAATCTGGATATGCAATATTAAACACACCAGCTATGAGTGCCCGTGAGGTGGTAAGCGCCCACACGGTAAAATATATCGTCATCATTATCGATGTCTACATGTGTTGTAGATACTGGCACACCCAGAAATGGGTAATATGCCGTGATGATATATTTATTTATTTATTTAAACATGTATCCAATACCTCTCAGCGAAAGATGGACCTACCTTAATTCAAAATTTAATAATAAGTCATTTATGATGTACCTATATTTTTGTTTTCAGATGATGCCCCATTGGGTACGCTCCACACCAGAGAAAATTTCAAAGGATGTATACGAAATGTAAAAATTCAAGGCCTTTTAATCGACTGGACGGACATGGACGAACTGCAAAACATTCTCCTAAATTCGTGTCCCGTTATAGACTCGTAACAAACACTGCCATCACAAATGTAAATACTTGTCTCACTCCCTGTCATTTGTACATACATAGATTCAGTATTCTATTTAATATCATTTCTTATTGTTCAAAAGCGATCATTAGTCCATGATGTACATTAATATTTTTCTACAAGTGTACAAGCTAGATTTGTAAGAGAACATAATATATCATTATTTAATATTATTATTATTAAGATGATGTATATAATTTAACTTATATTTTTAAATATACATTTTTAAGAATAATTTTGTGTTTTTATTTCTGCATTCCTGTTTAAATGACTCGTGAAACAGTTGCTGCAGTTAAACGCGAACAAAAAGTAAAAACGGATGTCTGTTACTGCAATTGCTTATTCATTATGAATTAATTATTGCAAACTTAATTGATTAGAAATTTTAATTGTTGATGTCAGTACGGAATATATTTTCATATAATAATTTCGTATCTTAATTGTTACAACCTAATTAATAATCTCCATTCTAATAAAAATAATAAATAGTCCTTATGAGTGAAGTCTTTTCCACAATAATTTATCTAATGCTTTTTGCCTTCAATTCGCTTCGGTGAAATTCGTAATTTCGTCTTCATGGGTTTATTTTAGCAAAAAAAAAATCTGTTGTGGCCAGCACAAGACCTTCCGTCAATTCGATGTATTTTGTATAAATCCCATACCAAAAGGTCCTTGGAACAGATTCTATATAATATCATGTAAAATCTAACACGAAAACATTCTATTTTTTACAAATTCCATACCAAAAGTTCATTTGTCTTCTGCACACATACAATTCTAATTATATCTATTTTCCATTGTATAAGGAAGTTGCTAAATGTCAGAGATTCTTTCAATTCATTAACAAAATTGGCGGTATTTCTAATCAATATATGCATGTTACCTATGTTACCTATAATTTTAAATATTTAATTAATAAAACAATAAGAAAGATTAAATGTACTTCTCAGAAAAAGCTTTTAGAATATCACTTAAACTGTTGATTTTTGACAATAACATGAACATTACTATCTTATATACATTTGAACTTGTCAATTGGTTTCCTTAGTGTAGTTTACCCAAAAATGGGTGAAGATAAAAATCTGAAACATACATACTTAAAATCTACGGATTAAAGTATGTATATAACCAAATTTTAGTTGCAAAAGCTAGTCTATTGTACGCATCTTGAGTCGTAGATTCCAAAAATTGCATTTTTAAGTTAGTATGTCTACCCATTTTTGGGTCACTTTTTAATACCCGAAAGTGGGTAGAGATAAAAATCTGAAACATGCATATTTAAAATCTACGGATTAAATTATGTATATAACCAAATTTTGGTTGTAAAAGCTGTCTCTATAAGGGCGCTATGATTTTTTGAAATTTTCACATATCATTCGTGAATTACGTAACATCTAACCGTTGCATCACAATTTGGACGCCGGATTCGTAATCCTCGGGGTCGAATTAAGGGGATGCCATGTCTAACTCAATTTTTTTTTCCCCAATCGAAACTAAAAACCATGGACTAAAGCCTTGGTGTTTTTTTGGCAAAAAAAACTTTTTGACTCCGATTTGCTTCAAATTTGGTATACGTATACTAGGGACAAAGGTCTAACGAATAGCGAAATCTGAGCCCATAGGGGTTGATATTAGGGGAGTTATTCAAGTCTAAAGTGGGTTATTGTAAATAATGGGAAAACTATAGACTTTAGGGGAAAGTTTTATTAGGATTTTTTGTTACAAATTAAATTCTAAACAACTTATATTTGACACATTTTCTTCTCCGATTATTTATGTATTTTTAGTATTATATAATAATGTAAATTATATGTGTATTATAAATTATATAATAAAAGGACAGAATATATCATAATTTAAATTTATCTTTTAAATTCTTATTATACCTACCTACCCTTTTTATTTATCCCTTTAAATAATGAAATAGGAGCACTTACATAACAAAGGGTCTTATTTGACCTCAAATTCGTAATCAGCGGGTCCAAATTAGTCTATTAAAATTTATTCGACTTTTCTAGCCGTATTAATAATGGAGTTATCAAAGGTCACCCCCTAAGATCTGTTAAGGGTAAATATATCAAAAACTAAATAGTTTTAAGCAATTCTGTGCAGACCAATCGAAAGAGCGGCTTTAAATCTACCCGATACGCTAGTTTCCAACCCTTCATTCCTTTAATCAGACAAATTAGGGCAAAATAACCCCCCAAAAATTTTAGGGGCTGATATCTCGGAAACGGCTAGGATTTCAGCGATTTCCTTGAAATTTTGCGTTCCCCTCGGATACCCTTTGAGAAATAGGGGTCGTAGAACAACATATTTAAGTTTCAAGGACGTAGGGCCAAGGGTTTAGAAATGGCCTATTTGACAGCTTTTTTTCTTGCGCTATTGACAAAAAATGTTGCTAAAAATCGTCATTTTTAAAAATTTGTAGAGCCCGTGTTTATTGCCCTTTTGTCACCAAATTTTGGAAACATACTGTCCTCGACCTGTACTACCCATAAACCATAGTTTGAACAACGCGCCTTCACCTTAATTTGGGTGTGGTACATAGAAAAAAAATCATAACTACTGTATTTATCAAAATTAAATTTTCATATTAAGTCTATTGTATGTATCTTGAGCCGTAGATTCCAAAAATTACATTTTTAAGTTCGTATGTCTACCCATTTTTGGGTCAATTTCTAATACCCAAAAGTGGGTGGAGATACAAAACTGAAACATCCATATTTAAAATCTACTGATTTAATTATGTATATAACCAAATTTTGGTTGTAAAAGCTGTCTCTATAAGGGCGCTATGATTTTTTGAAATTTTCACATATCATTCGTGAATTACGTAACATCTAACCGTTGCATCACAATTTGGACGCCGGATTCGTAATCCTCGGGGTCGAATTAAGGGGATGCCATGTCTAACTCAATTTTTTTTTCCCCAATCGAAACTAAAAACCATGGACTTGGTGTTTTTTTGGCAAAAAAAACTTTTTGACTCCGATTTGCTTCAAATTTGGTATACGTATACTAGGGACAAAGGTCTAACGAATAGCGAAATCTGAGCCCATAGGGGTTGATATTAGGGGAGTTATTCAAGTCTAAAGTGGGTTATTGTAAATAATGGGAAAACTATAGACTTTAGGGGAAAGTTTTATTAGGATTTTTTGTTACAAATTAAATTCTAAACAACTTATATTTGACACATTTTCTTCTCCGATTATTTATGTATTTTTAGTATTATATAATAATGTAAATTATATGTGTATTATAAATTATATAATAAAAGGACAGAATATATCATAATTTAAATTTATCTTTTAAATTCTTATTATACCTACCTACCCTTTTTATTTATCCCTTTAAATAATGAAATAGGAGCACTTACATAACAAAGGGTCTTATTTGACCTCAAATTCGTAATCAGCGGGTCCAAATTAGTCTATTAAAATTTATTCGACTTTTCTAGCCGTATTAATAATGGAGTTATCAAAGGTCACCCCCTAAGATCTGTTAAGGGTAAATATATCAAAAACTAAATAGTTTTAAGCAATTCTGTGCAGACCAATCGAAAGAGCGGCTTTAAATCTACCCGATACGCTAGTTTCCAACCCTTCATTCCTTTAATCAGACAAATTAGGGCAAAATAACCCCCCAAAAATTTTAGGGGCTGATATCTCGGAAACGGCTAGGATTTCAGCGATTTCCTTGAAATTTTGCGTTCCCCTCGGATACCCTTTGAGAAATAGGGGTCGTAGAACAACATATTTAAGTTTCAAGGACGTAGGGCCAAGGGTTTAGAAATGGCCTATTTGACAGCTTTTTTTCTTGCGCTATTGACAAAAAATGTTGCTAAAAATCGTCATTTTTAAAAATTTGTAGAGCCCGTGTTTATTGCCCTTTTGTCACCAAATTTTGGAAACATACTGTCCTCGACCTGTACTACCCATAAACCATAGTTTGAACAACGCGCCTTCACCTTAATTTGGGTGTGGTACATAGAAAAAAAATCATAACTACTGTATTTATCAAAATTAAATTTTCATATTAAGTCTATTGTATGTATCTTGAGCCGTAGATTCCAAAAATTACATTTTTAAGTTCGTATGTCTACCCATTTTTGGGTCAATTTCTAATACCCAAAAGTGGGTGGAGATACAAAACTGAAACATCCATATTTAAAATCTACTGATTTAATTATGTATATAACCAAATTTTGGTTGTAAAAGCTGTCTCTATAAGGGCGCTATGATTTTTTGAAATTTTCACATATCATTCGTGAATTACGTAACATCTAACCGTTGCATCACAATTTGGACGCCGGATTCGTAATCCTCGGGGTCGAATTAAGGGGATGCCATGTCTAACTCAATTTTTTTTTCCCCAATCGAAACTAAAAACCATGGACTAAAGCCTTGGTGTTTTTTTGGCAAAAAAAACTTTTTGACTCCGATTTGCTTCAAATTTGGTATACGTATACTAGGGACAAAGGTCTAACGAATAGCGAAATCTGAGCCCATAGGGGTTGATATTAGGGGAGTTATTCAAGTCTAAAGTGGGTTATTGTAAATAATGGGAAAACTATAGACTTTAGGGGAAAGTTTTATTAGGATTTTTTGTTACAAATTAAATTCTAAACAACTTATATTTGACACATTTTCTTCTCCGATTATTTATGTATTTTTAGTATTATATAATAATGTAAATTATATGTGTATTATAAATTATATAATAAAAGGACAGAATATATCATAATTTAAATTTATCTTTTAAATTCTTATTATACCTACCTACCCTTTTTATTTATCCCTTTAAATAATGAAATAGGAGCACTTACATAACAAAGGGTCTTATTTGACCTCAAATTCGTAATCAGCGGGTCCAAATTAGTCTATTAAAATTTATTCGACTTTTCTAGCCGTATTAATAATGGAGTTATCAAAGGTCACCCCCTAAGATCTGTTAAGGGTAAATATATCAAAAACTAAATAGTTTTAAGCAATTCTGTGCAGACCAATCGAAAGAGCGGCTTTAAATCTACCCGATACGCTAGTTTCCAACCCTTCATTCCTTTAATCAGACAAATTAGGGCAAAATAACCCCCCAAAAATTTTAGGGGCTGATATCTCGGAAACGGCTAGGATTTCAGCGATTTCCTTGAAATTTTGCGTTCCCCTCGGATACCCTTTGAGAAATAGG
The DNA here is from genome assembly GCA_943142095.1 of Ophonus ardosiacus. Taxonomy (NCBI): domain Eukaryota; kingdom Metazoa; phylum Arthropoda; class Insecta; order Coleoptera; family Carabidae; genus Ophonus; species Ophonus ardosiacus. The sequence goes on from OW964831.1 coordinate 2,562,496, forward strand.
GGTCGTAGAACAACATATTTAAGTTTCAAGGACGTAGGGCCAAGGGTTTAGAAATGGCCTATTTGACAGCTTTTTTTCTTGCGCTATTGACAAAAAATGTTGCTAAAAATCGTCATTTTTAAAAATTTGTAGAGCCCGTGTTTATTGCCCTTTTGTCACCAAATTTTGGAAACATACTGTCCTCGACCTGTACTACCCATAAACCATAGTTTGAACAACGCGCCTTCACCTTAATTTGGGTGTGGTACATAGAAAAAAAATCATAACTACTGTATTTATCAAAATTAAATTTTCATATTAAGTCTATTGTATGTATCTTGAGCCGTAGATTCCAAAAATTACATTTTTAAGTTCGTATGTCTACCCATTTTTGGGTCAATTTCTAATACCCAAAAGTGGGTGGAGATACAAAACTGAAACATCCATATTTAAAATCTACTGATTTAATTATGTATATAACCAAATTTTGGTTGTAAAAGCTGTCTCTATAAGGGCGCTATGATTTTTTGAAATTTTCACATATCATTCGTGAATTACGTAACATCTAACCGTTGCATCACAATTTGGACGCCGGATTCGTAATCCTCGGGGTCGAATTAAGGGGATGCCATGTCTAACTCAATTTTTTTTTCCCCAATCGAAACTAAAAACCATGGACTAAAGCCTTGGTGTTTTTTTGGCAAAAAAAACTTTTTGACTCCGATTTGCTTCAAATTTGGTATACGTATACTAGGGACAAAGGTCTAACGAATAGCGAAATCTGAGCCCATAGGGGTTGATATTAGGGGAGTTATTCAAGTCTAAAGTGGGTTATTGTAAATAATGGGAAAACTATAGACTTTAGGGGAAAGTTTTATTAGGATTTTTTGTTACAAATTAAATTCTAAACAACTTATATTTGACACATTTTCTTCTCCGATTATTTATGTATTTTTAGTATTATATAATAATGTAAATTATATGTGTATTATAAATTATATAATAAAAGGACAGAATATATCATAATTTAAATTTATCTTTTAAATTCTTATTATACCTACCTACCCTTTTTATTTATCCCTTTAAATAATGAAATAGGAGCACTTACATAACAAAGGGTCTTATTTGACCTCAAATTCGTAATCAGCGGGTCCAAATTAGTCTATTAAAATTTATTCGACTTTTCTAGCCGTATTAATAATGGAGTTATCAAAGGTCACCCCCTAAGATCTGTTAAGGGTAAATATATCAAAAACTAAATAGTTTTAAGCAATTCTGTGCAGACCAATCGAAAGAGCGGCTTTAAATCTACCCGATACGCTAGTTTCCAACCCTTCATTCCTTTAATCAGACAAATTAGGGCAAAATAACCCCCCAAAAATTTTAGGGGCTGATATCTCGGAAACGGCTAGGATTTCAGCGATTTCCTTGAAATTTTGCGTTCCCCTCGGATACCCTTTGAGAAATAGGGGTCGTAGAACAACATATTTAAGTTTCAAGGACGTAGGGCCAAGGGTTTAGAAATGGCCTATTTGACAGCTTTTTTTCTTGCGCTATTGACAAAAAATGTTGCTAAAAATCGTCATTTTTAAAAATTTGTAGAGCCCGTGTTTATTGCCCTTTTGTCACCAAATTTTGGAAACATACTGTCCTCGACCTGTACTACCCATAAACCATAGTTTGAACAACGCGCCTTCACCTTAATTTGGGTGTGGTACATAGAAAAAAAATCATAACTACTGTATTTATCAAAATTAAATTTTCATATTAAGTCTATTGTATGTATCTTGAGCCGTAGATTCCAAAAATTACATTTTTAAGTTCGTATGTCTACCCATTTTTGGGTCAATTTCTAATACCCAAAAGTGGGTGGAGATACAAAACTGAAACATCCATATTTAAAATCTACTGATTTAATTATGTATATAACCAAATTTTGGTTGTAAAAGCTGTCTCTATAAGGGCGCTATGATTTTTTGAAATTTTCACATATCATTCGTGAATTACGTAACATCTAACCGTTGCATCACAATTTGGACGCCGGATTCGTAATCCTCGGGGTCGAATTAAGGGGATGCCATGTCTAACTCAATTTTTTTTTCCCCAATCGAAACTAAAAACCATGGACTAAAGCCTTGGTGTTTTTTTGGCAAAAAAAACTTTTTGACTCCGATTTGCTTCAAATTTGGTATACGTATACTAGGGACAAAGGTCTAACGAATAGCGAAATCTGAGCCCATAGGGGTTGATATTAGGGGAGTTATTCAAGTCTAAAGTGGGTTATTGTAAATAATGGGAAAACTATAGACTTTAGGGGAAAGTTTTATTAGGATTTTTTGTTACAAATTAAATTCTAAACAACTTATATTTGACACATTTTCTTCTCCGATTATTTATGTATTTTTAGTATTATATAATAATGTAAATTATATGTGTATTATAAATTATATAATAAAAGGACAGAATATATCATAATTTAAATTTATCTTTTAAATTCTTATTATACCTACCTACCCTTTTTATTTATCCCTTTAAATAATGAAATAGGAGCACTTACATAACAAAGGGTCTTATTTGACCTCAAATTCGTAATCAGCGGGTCCAAATTAGTCTATTAAAATTTATTCGACTTTTCTAGCCGTATTAATAATGGAGTTATCAAAGGTCACCCCCTAAGATCTGTTAAGGGTAAATATATCAAAAACTAAATAGTTTTAAGCAATTCTGTGCAGACCAATCGAAAGAGCGGCTTTAAATCTACCCGATACGCTAGTTTCCAACCCTTCATTCCTTTAATCAGACAAATTAGGGCAAAATAACCCCCCAAAAATTTTAGGGGCTGATATCTCGGAAACGGCTAGGATTTCAGCGATTTCCTTGAAATTTTGCGTTCCCCTCGGATACCCTTTGAGAAATAGGGGTCGTAGAACAACATATTTAAGTTTCAAGGACGTAGGGCCAAGGGTTTAGAAATGGCCTATTTGACAGCTTTTTTTCTTGCGCTATTGACAAAAAATGTTGCTAAAAATCGTCATTTTTAAAAATTTGTAGAGCCCGTGTTTATTGCCCTTTTGTCACCAAATTTTGGAAACATACTGTCCTCGACCTGTACTACCCATAAACCATAGTTTGAATAACGCGCCTTCACCTTAATTTGGGTGTGGTACATAGAAAAAAAATCATAACTACTGTATTTATCAAAATTAAATTTTCATATTAAGTCTATTGTATGTATCTTGAGCCGTAGATTCCAAAAATTACATTTTTAAGTTCGTATGTCTACCCATTTTTGGGTCAATTTCTAATACCCAAAAGTGGGTGGAGATACAAAACTGAAACATCCATATTTAAAATCTACTGATTTAATTATGTATATAACCAAATTTTGGTTGTAAAAGCTGTCTCTATAAGGGCGCTATGATTTTTTGAAATTTTCACATATCATTCGTGAATTACGTAACATCTAACCGTTGCATCACAATTTGGACGCCGGATTCGTAATCCTCGGGGTCGAATTAAGGGGATGCCATGTCTAACTCAATTTTTTTTTCCCCAATCGAAACTAAAAACCATGGACTAAAGCCTTGGTGTTTTTTTGGCAAAAAAAACTTTTTGACTCCGATTTGCTTCAAATTTGGTATAAGTATACTAGGGACAAAGGTCTAATGAATAGCCAAATTTGACCCCATAGGGGTTGATATTAGGGGAGTTATTCAAGTCGAAATTGGGTTATTAAAAATAACGGGAAAACTATGGATTTTAGAGGGAAAATTTATTAAGATTTTTTGTTGCAAATTAAATTCTAAACAACTTATATTTGAAAAATTTTCTTTTCCGATTGTAAAGCCAATAAACAGCGTTTAATAATGTTTTTCTTTATGATTATACGTTTAACAAAATACTAGGGACCACTTAAGGACATCCCAGGATAGAAACTATGAATAAAATGTATTATGTAATGTATTTATAGTAATATAATAATGTTTATTATGTATAAACAATCTCGAAAATGAAAAGTCGGAAAAGAAAATGTGTCAAATATAAGTTGTTTAGAATTTAATTTGTAACAAAAAATCCTAATAAAACTTTCCCCTAAAGTCTATAGTTTTCCCATTATTTACAATAACCCACTTTAGACTTGAATAACTCCCCTAATATCAACCCCTATGGGCTCAGATTTCGCTATTCGTTAGACCTTTGTCCCTAGTATACGTATACCAAATTTGAAGCAAATCGGAGTCAAAAAGTTTTTTTTGCCAAAAAAACACCATGGTTTTTAGTTTCGATTGGGGAAAAAAAAATTGAGTTAGACATGGCATCCCCTTAATTCGACCCCGAGGATTACGAATCCGGCGTCCAAATTGTGATGCAACGGTTAGATGTTACGTAATTCACGAATGATATGTGAAAATTTCAAAAAATCATAGCGCCCTTATAGAGACAGCTTTTACAACCAAAATTTGGTTATATACATAATTAAATCAGTAGATTTTAAATATGGATGTTTCAGTTTTGTATCTCCACCCACTTTTGGGTATTAGAAATTGACCCAAAAATGGGTAGACATACGAACTTAAAAATGTAATTTTTGGAATCTACGGCTCAAGATACATACAATAGACTTAATATGAAAATTTAATTTTGATAAATACAGTAGTTATGATTTTTTTTCTATGTACCACACCCAAATTAAGGTGAAGGCGCGTTGTTCAAACTATGGTTTATGGGTAGTACAGGTCGAGGACAGTATGTTTCCAAAATTTGGTGACAAAAGGGCAATAAACACGGGCTCTACAAATTTTTAAAAATGACGATTTTTAGCAACATTTTTTGTCAATAGCGCAAGAAAAAAAGCTGTCAAATAGGCCATTTCTAAACCCTTGGCCCTACGTCCTTGAAACTTAAATATGTTGTTCTACGACCCCTATTTCTCAAAGGGTATCCGAGGGGAACGCAAAATTTCAAGGAAATCGCTGAAATCCTAGCCGTTTCCGAGATATCAGCCCCTAAAATTTTTGGGGGGTTATTTTGCCCTAATTTGTCTGATTAAAGGAATGAAGGGTTGGAAACTAGCGTATCGGGTAGATTTAAAGCCGCTCTTTCGATTGGTCTGCACAGAATTGCTTAAAACTATTTAGTTTTTGATATATTTACCCTTAACAGATCTTAGGGGGTGACCTTTGATAACTCCATTATTAATACGGCTAGAAAAGTCGAATAAATTTTAATAGACTAATTTGGACCCGCTGATTACGAATTTGAGGTCAAATAAGACCCTTTGTTATGTAAGTGCTCCTATTTCATTATTTAAAGGGATAAATAAAAAGGGTAGGTAGGTATAATAAGAATTTAAAAGATAAATTTAAATTATGATATATTCTGTCCTTTTATTATATAATTTATAATACACATATAATTTACATTATTATATAATACTAAAAATACATAAATAATCGGAGAAGAAAATGTGTCAAATATAAGTTGTTTAGAATTTAATTTGTAACAAAAAATCCTAATAAAACTTTCCCCTAAAGTCTATAGTTTTCCCATTATTTACAATAACCCACTTTAGACTTGAATAACTCCCCTAATATCAACCCCTATGGGCTCAGATTTCGCTATTCGTTAGACCTTTGTCCCTAGTATACGTATACCAAATTTGAAGCAAATCGGAGTCAAAAAGTTTTTTTTGCCAAAAAAACACCAAGGCTTTAGTCCATGGTTTTTAGTTTCGATTGGGGAAAAAAAAATTGAGTTAGACATGGCATCCCCTTAATTCGACCCCGAGGATTACGAATCCGGCGTCCAAATTGTGATGCAACGGTTAGATGTTACGTAATTCACGAATGATATGTGAAAATTTCAAAAAATCATAGCGCCCTTATAGAGACAGCTTTTACAACCAAAATTTGGTTATATACATAATTAAATCAGTAGATTTTAAATATGGATGTTTCAGTTTTGTATCTCCACCCACTTTTGGGTATTAGAAATTGACCCAAAAATGGGTAGACATACGAACTTAAAAATGTAATTTTTGGAATCTACGGCTCAAGATACATACAATAGACTTAATATGAAAATTTAATTTTGATAAATACAGTAGTTATGATTTTTTTTCTATGTACCACACCCAAATTAAGGTGAAGGCGCGTTGTTCAAACTATGGTTTATGGGTAGTACAGGTCGAGGACAGTATGTTTCCAAAATTTGGTGACAAAAGGGCAATAAACACGGGCTCTACAAATTTTTAAAAATGACGATTTTTAGCAACATTTTTTGTCAATAGCGCAAGAAAAAAAGCTGTCAAATAGGCCATTTCTAAACCCTTGGCCCTACGTCCTTGAAACTTAAATATGTTGTTCTACGACCCCTATTTCTCAAAGGGTATCCGAGGGGAACGCAAAATTTCAAGGAAATCGCTGAAATCCTAGCCGTTTCCGAGATATCAGCCCCTAAAATTTTTGGGGGGTTATTTTGCCCTAATTTGTCTGATTAAAGGAATGAAGGGTTGGAAACTAGCGTATCGGGTAGATTTAAAGCCGCTCTTTCGATTGGTCTGCACAGAATTGCTTAAAACTATTTAGTTTTTGATATATTTACCCTTAACAGATCTTAGGGGGTGACCTTTGATAACTCCATTATTAATACGGCTAGAAAAGTCGAATAAATTTTAATAGACTAATTTGGACCCGCTGATTACGAATTTGAGGTCAAATAAGACCCTTTGTTATGTAAGTGCTCCTATTTCATTATTTAAAGGGATAAATAAAAAGGGTAGGTAGGTATAATAAGAATTTAAAAGATAAATTTAAATTATGATATATTCTGTCCTTTTATTATATAATTTATAATACACATATAATTTACATTATTATATAATACTAAAAATACATAAATAATCGGAGAAGAAAATGTGTCAAATATAAGTTGTTTAGAATTTAATTTGTAACAAAAAATCCTAATAAAACTTTCCCCTAAAGTCTATAGTTTTCCCATTATTTACAATAACCCACTTTAGACTTGAATAACTCCCCTAATATCAACCCCTATGGGCTCAGATTTCGCTATTCGTTAGACCTTTGTCCCTAGTATACGTATACCAAATTTGAAGCAAATCGGAGTCAAAAAGTTTTTTTTGCCAAAAAAACACCAAGGCTTTAGTCCATGGTTTTTAGTTTCGATTGGGGAAAAAAAAATTGAGTTAGACATGGCATCCCCTTAATTCGACCCCGAGGATTACGAATCCGGCGTCCAAATTGTGATGCAACGGTTAGATGTTACGTAATTCACGAATGATATGTGAAAATTTCAAAAAATCATAGCGCCCTTATAGAGACAGCTTTTACAACCAAAATTTGGTTATATACATAATTAAATCAGTAGATTTTAAATATGGATGTTTCAGTTTTGTATCTCCACCCACTTTCGGGTATTAAAAAGTGACCCAAAAATGGGTAGACATACGAACTTAAAAATGTAATTTTTGGAATCTACGGCTCAAGATACATACAATAGACTTAATATGAAAATTTAATTTTGATAAATACAGTAGTTATGATTTTTTTTCTATGTACCACACCCAAATTAAGGTGAAGGCGCGTTGTTCAAACTATGGTTTATGGGTAGTACAGGTCGAGGACAGTATGTTTCCAAAATTTGGTGACAAAAGGGCAATAAACACGGGCTCTACAAATTTTTAAAAATGACGATTTTTAGCAACATTTTTTGTCAATAGCGCAAGAAAAAAAGCTGTCAAATAGGCCATTTCTAAACCCTTGGCCCTACGTCCTTGAAACTTAAATATGTTGTTCTACGACCCCTATTTCTCAAAGGGTATCCGAGGGGAACGCAAAATTTCAAGGAAATCGCTGAAATCCTAGCCGTTTCCGAGATATCAGCCCCTAAAATTTTTGGGGGGTTATTTTGCCCTAATTTGTCTGATTAAAGGAATGAAGGGTTGGAAACTAGCGTATCGGGTAGATTTAAAGCCGCTCTTTCGATTGGTCTGCACAGAATTGCTTAAAACTATTTAGTTTTTGATATATTTACCCTTAACAGATCTTAGGGGGTGACCTTTGATAACTCCATTATTAATACGGCTAGAAAAGTCGAATAAATTTTAATAGACTAATTTGGACCCGCTGATTACGAATTTGAGGTCAAATAAGACCCTTTGTTATGTAAGTGCTCCTATTTCATTATTTAAAGGGATAAATAAAAAGGGTAGGTAGGTATAATAAGAATTTAAAAGATAAATTTAAATTATGATATATTCTGTCCTTTTATTATATAATTTATAATACACATATAATTTACATTATTATATAATACTAAAAATACATAAATAATCGGAGAAGAAAATGTGTCAAATATAAGTTGTTTAGAATTTAATTTGTAACAAAAAATCCTAATAAAACTTTCCCCTAAAGTCTATAGTTTTCCCATTATTTACAATAACCCACTTTAGACTTGAATAACTCCCCTAATATCAACCCCTATGGGCTCAGATTTCGCTATTCGTTAGACCTTTGTCCCTAGTATACGTATACCAAATTTGAAGCAAATCGGAGTCAAAAAGTTTTTTTTGCCAAAAAAACACCATGGTTTTTAGTTTCGATTGGGGAAAAAAAAATTGAGTTAGACATGGCATCCCCTTAATTCGACCCCGAGGATTACGAATCCGGCGTCCAAATTGTGATGCAACGGTTAGATGTTACGTAATTCACGAATGATATGTGAAAATTTCAAAAAATCATAGCGCCCTTATAGAGACAGCTTTTACAACCAAAATTTGGTTATATACATAATTAAATCAGTAGATTTTAAATATGGATGTTTCAGTTTTGTATCTCCACCCACTTTCGGGTATTAAAAAGTGACCCAAAAATGGGTAGACATACGAACTTAAAAATGTAATTTTTGGAATCTACGGCTCAAGATACATACAATAGACTTAATATGAAAATTTAATTTTGATAAATACAGTAGTTATGATTTTTTTTCTATGTACCACACCCAAATTAAGGTGAAGGCGCGTTGTTCAAACTATGGTTTATGGGTAGTACAGGTCGAGGACAGTATGTTTCCAAAATTTGGTGACAAAAGGGCAATAAACACGGGCTCTACAAATTTTTAAAAATGACGATTTTTAGCAACATTTTTTGTCAATAGCGCAAGAAAAAAAGCTGTCAAATAGGCCATTTCTAAACCCTTGGCCCTACGTCCTTGAAACTTAAATATGTTGTTCTACGACCCCTATTTCTCAAAGGGTATCCGAGGGGAACGCAAAATTTCAAGGAAATCGCTGAAATCCTAGCCGTTTCCGAGATATCAGCCCCTAAAATTTTTGGGGGGTTATTTTGCCCTAATTTGTCTGATTAAAGGAATGAAGGGTTGGAAACTAGCGTATCGGGTAGATTTAAAGCCGCTCTTTCGATTGGTCTGCACAGAATTGCTTAAAACTATTTAGTTTTTGATATATTTACCCTTAACAGATCTTAGGGGGTGACCTTTGATAACTCCATTATTAATACGGCTAGAAAAGTCGAATAAATTTTAATAGACTAATTTGGACCCGCTGATTACGAATTTGAGGTCAAATAAGACCCTTTGTTATGTAAGTGCTCCTATTTCATTATTTAAAGGGATAAATAAAAAGGGTAGGTAGGTATAATAAGAATTTAAAAGATAAATTTAAATTATGATATATTCTGTCCTTTTATTATATAATTTATAATACACATATAATTTACATTATTATATAATACTAAAAATACATAAATAATCGGAGAAGAAAATGTGTCAAATATAAGTTGTTTAGAATTTAATTTGTAACAAAAAATCCTAATAAAACTTTCCCCTAAAGTCTATAGTTTTCCCATTATTTACAATAACCCACTTTAGACTTGAATAACTCCCCTAATATCAACCCCTATGGGCTCAGATTTCGCTATTCGTTAGACCTTTGTCCCTAGTATACGTATACCAAATTTGAAGCAAATCGGAGTCAAAAAGTTTTTTTTGCCAAAAAAAACACCAAGGCTTTAGTCCATGGTTTTTAGTTTCGATTGGGGAAAAAAAAAATTGAGTTAGACATGGCATCCCCTTAATTCGACCCCGAGGATTACGAATCCGGCGTCCAAATTGTGATGCAACGGTTAGATGTTACGTAATTCACGAATGATATGTGAAAATTTAAAAAAATCATAGCGCCCTTATAGAGACAGCTTTTACAACCAAAATTTGGTTATATACATAATTAAATCAGTAGATTTTAAATATGGATGTTTCAGTTTTGTATCTCCACCCACTTTTGGGTATTAGAAATTGACCCAAAAATGGGTAGACATACGAACTTAAAAATGTAATTTTTGGTATCTACGGCTCAAGATACATACAATAGACTTAATATGAAAATTTAATTTTGATAAATACAGTAGTTATGATTTTTTTCTATGTACCACACCCAAATTAAGGTGAAGGCGCGTTGTTCAAACTATGGTTTATGGGTAGTACAGGTCGAGGACAGTATGTTTCCAAAATTTGGTGACAAAAGGGCAATAAACACGGGCTCTACAAATTTTTAAAAATGACGATTTTTAGCAACATTTTTTGTCAATAGCGCAAGAAAAAAAGCTGTCAAATAGGCCATTTCTAAACCCTTGGCCCTACGTCCTTGAAACTTAAATATGTTGTTCTACGACCCCTATTTCTCAAAGGGTATCCGAGGGGAACGCAAAATTTCAAGGAAATCGCTGAAATCCTAGCCGTTTCCGAGATATCAGCCCCTAAAATTTTTGGGGGGTTATTTTGCCCTAATTTGTCTGATTAAAGGAATGAAGGGTTGGAAACTAGCGTATCGGGTAGATTTAAAGCCGCTCTTTCGATTGGTCTGCACAGAATTGCTTAAAACTATTTAGTTTTTGATATATTTACCCTTAACAGATCTTAGGGGGTGACCTTTGATAACTCCATTATTAATACGGCTAGAAAAGTCGAATAAATTTTAATAGACTAATTTGGACCCGCTGATTACGAATTTGAGGTCAAATAAGACCCTTTGTTATGTAAGTGCTCCTATTTCATTATTTAAAGGGATAAATAAAAAGGGTAGGTAGGTATAATAAGAATTTAAAAGATAAATTTAAATTATGATATATTCTGTCCTTTTATTATATAATTTATAATACACATATAATTTACATTATTATATAATACTAAAAATACATAAATAATCGGAGAAGAAAATGTGTCAAATATAAGTTGTTTAGAATTTAATTTGTAACAAAAAATCCTAATAAAACTTTCCCCTAAAGTCTATAGTTTTCCCATTATTTACAATAACCCACTTTAGACTTGAATAACTCCCCTAATATCAACCCCTATGGGCTCAGATTTCGCTATTCGTTAGACCTTTGTCCCTAGTATACGTATACCAAATTTGAAGCAAATCGGAGTCAAAAAGTTTTTTTTGCCAAAAAAACACCAAGGCTTTAGTCCATGGTTTTTAGTTTCGATTGGGGAAAAAAAAATTGAGTTAGACATGGCATCCCCTTAATTCGACCCCGAGGATTACGAATCCGGCGTCCAAATTGTGATGCAACGGTTAGATGTTACGTAATTCACGAATGATATGTGAAAATTTCAAAAAATCATAGCGCCCTTATAGAGACAGCTTTTACAACCAAAATTTGGTTATATACATAATTAAATCAGTAGATTTTAAATATGGATGTTTCAATTTTGTATCTCCACCCACTTTTGGGTATTAGAAATTGACCCAAAAATGGGTAGACATACGAACTTAAAAATGTAATTTTTGGAATCTACGGCTCAAGATACATACAATAGACTTAATATGAAAATTTAATTTTGATAAATACAGTAGTTATGATTTTTTTTCTATGTACCACACCCAAATTAAGGTGAAGGCGCGTTGTTCAAACTATGGTTTATGGGTAGTACAGGTCGAGGACAGTATGTTTCCAAAATTTGGTGACAAAAGGGCAATAAACACGGGCTCTACAAATTTTTAAAAATGACGATTTTTAGCAACATTTTTTGTCAATAGCGCAAGAAAAAAAGCTGTCAAATAGGCCATTTCTAAACCCTTGGCCCTACGTCCTTGAAACTTAAATATGTTGTTCTACGACCCCTATTTCTCAAAGGGTATCCGAGGGGAACGCAAAATTTCAAGGAAATCGCTGAAATCCTAGCCGTTTCCGAGATATCAGCCCCTAAAATTTTTGGGGGGTTATTTCGCCCTAATTTGTCTGATTAAAGGAATGAAGGGTTGGAAACTAGCGTATCGGGTAGATTTAAAGCCGCTCTTTCGATTGGTCTGCACAGAATTGCTTAAAACTATTTAGTTTTTGATATATTTACCCTTAACAGATCTTAGGGGGTGACCTTTGATAACTCCATTATTAATACGGCTAGAAAAGTCGAATAAATTTTAATAGACTAATTTGGACCCGCTGATTACGAATTTGAGGTCAAATAAGACCCTTTGTTATGTAAGTGCTCCTATTTCATTATTTAAAGGGATAAATAAAAAGGGTAGGTAGGTATAATAAGAATTTAAAAGATAAATTTAAATTATGATATATTCTGTCCTTTTATTATATAATTTATAATACACATATAATTTACATTATTATATAATACTAAAAATACATAAATAATCGGAGAAGAAAATGTGTCAAATATAAGTTGTTTAGAATTTAATTTGTAACAAAAAATCCTAATAAAACTTTCCCCTAAAGTCTATAGTTTTCCCATTATTTACAATAACCCACTTTAGACTTGAATAACTCCCCTAATATCAACCCCTATGGGCTCAGATTTCGCTATTCGTTAGACCTTTGTCCCTAGTATACGTATACCAAATTTGAAGCAAATCGGAGTCAAAAAGTTTTTTTTGCCAAAAAAACACCAAGGCTTTAGTCCATGGTTTTTAGTTTCGATTGGGGAAAAAAAAATTGAGTTAGACATGGCATCCCCTTAATTCGACCCCGAGGATTACGAATCCGGCGTCCAAATTGTGATGCAACGGTTAGATGTTACGTAATTCACGAATGATATGTGAAAATTTCAAAAAATCATAGCGCCCTTATAGAGACAGCTTTTACAACCAAAATTTGGTTATATACATAATTAAATCAGTAGATTTTAAATATGGATGTTTCAGTTTTGTATCTCCACCCACTTTTGGGTATTAGAAATTGACCCAAAAATGGGTAGACATACGAACTTAAAAATGTAATTTTTGGAATCTACGGCTCAAGATACATACAATAGACTTAATATGAAAATTTAATTTTGATAAATACAGTAGTTATGATTTTTTTTCTATGTACCACACCCAAATTAAGGTGAAGGCGCGTTGTTCAAACTATGGTTTATGGGTAGTACAGGTCGAGGACAGTATGTTTCCAAAATTTGGTGACAAAAGGGCAATAAACACGGGCTCTACAAATTTTTAAAAATGACGATTTTTAGCAACATTTTTTGTCAATAGCGCAAGAAAAAAAGCTGTCAAATAGGCCATTTCTAAACCCTTGGCCCTACGTCCTTGAAACTTAAATATGTTGTTCTACGACCCCTATTTCTCAAAGGGTATCCGAGGGGAACGCAAAATTTCAAGGAAATCGCTGAAATCCTAGCCGTTTCCAAGATATCAGCCCCTAAAATTTTTGGGGGGTTATTTTGCCCTAATTTGTCTGATTAAAGGAATGAAGGGTTGGAAACTAGCGTATCGGGTAGATTTAAAGCCGCTCTTTCGATTGGTCTGCACAGAATTGCTTAAAACTATTTAGTTTTTGATATATTTACCCTTTTCTGATTTTAGGGGATGACCTTTGATAACTCTATTATTAATAGGGCTAGAAAAGTGGAATAAATTTTTTTAGACTAATTTGGACTCGCTAATTACGAATTTGAAGTCAAATTTTACGTAAGGCCCTTTGTTACGTAAGTACCCTTCAAGAAATGGTTGTGCTCGTTATTTTATTATTTTAAAGGGTTAAATAAAAAGGATATAATAGGAATTTAAAAAATAAACTTAAATTTTGACATATTTTGTCCTTTTATTATATAATTTATAATACACACATAATAAACATTATTATATCACTATAAATACATTATATAATACATTTTATTTATAGTCTCTATCCTGGGATGTCCTTAAGTGGTCCTTGACCCTTTGTTGAACCTGTAATCATAAAGAAAAACATTATTAAATACAGTTCATTGATATTACAATAATATTATAGTTGACTAACATTAATAAGAATAATTATCTCGAAAAAGAAAATGTTTCAAATATAAGTTGTTTAGAATATAATTTGTAACAAAAATCCAAATAAAATTTTCCTCTAAAGTCCATAGTTTTCCCATTATTTCCAATAACCCAATTTAGACTTGAATAAAAATACATAAATAATCGGAGAAGAAAATGTGTCAAATATAAGTTGTTTAGAATTTAATTTGTAACAAAAAATCCTAATAAAACTTTCCCCTAAAGTCTATAGTTTTCCCATTATTTACAATAACCCACTTTAGACTTGAATAACTCCCCTAATATCAACCCCTATGGGGTCAGATTTAGCTATTCGTTAGACCTTTGTCCCTAGTATACGTATACCAAATTTGAAGCAAGTCGGAGTAAAAAAGTTGTTTTTGCCAAAAAAACCCAAGGGTATCCGAGGGGAACACAAAATTTCAAGGAAATCGCTGAAATCCTAGCCGATTCCAAGATATCAGCCCCTAAAGTTTTTGGGGGGTTATTTTACCCCAATTTGTTTGTTTAAAGGAATCAAGACTTGGAAATTAGCGTATCCGGTAGATTTAGACCAGCTGTTTCGATTGGCCTACACAGAATTGCTCAAAACTCTTTAGTTTTTGATATATTTACCCTTTTCAGATATATATTTTATTTATATTTTCTACAGATATATCCTGGGATGTCCTTAAGTGGTCCTTGGCCCTTTGATGAACCTGTAATTATAAAGAAAAACATTATTAAACACAGTTTATTGACGTTACAATAATATTATACGTTTTTAACAATTATTTAGAAAAAGAAAAGTCGAAAAAGAAAATGTTTCAAATAGTAGTTGTTTAGAATTTAATTGGTAACAAAAAATCCTAATAAAACAATCCCCTAAAATCTATAGTTTTCCCATTATTTCCAATAACCCAATTTAGACTTAAATAACTTCCCTAATATCAACCCCTATGGAGTCAAATTTGGCTATTCATTAGACCTTTGTCCCTAGTATACGTATACCAAATTTGAAGCAAATCGGAGTCAAAAAGTTTTTTTTGCCAAAAAAACCCCAAGGCTTTAGTCCATGGTTTTAAGTTTCGATTGGGAAAAAAAAATTGAGTTAGACATGACATCCCCTTAATTCGACCCCAAGGAATACGAATCCGGCGTCCAAATTGTGATGTAACGGTTAGATCTTACGTAATTCGCGAATGATATGTAAAAACTTCAAAAATTCGTAGCGCCCTTATAGAGACAGCTTTTGCAACCAAAATTTGGTTATATACATAATTAAATACGAAGATTCCAAAATAAAAGCTTCAAAATATTATCTCCACCCACTTTCGGGTATTAAATATTGACCCAAAAATGGGTAAACATACAAACTTGAAGATGCAATTTTTGGAATCTACGGCTCAAGATTCATACAATAGACTTAATAAGAAAATTTAATTTTGATAAATACAGTAGTTATTATTATATTTCTAATTTCCACACCCAAATTAAGGTGAATGCGGGTTTTTAGACTAAGGGTTTTGGATAATACATGTCGAGGAGAGTATGTTCCCAAAATTTGGTAGGAAAAGGGCCATAAACACGGGTTCTAGAAATTTTTAAAAATAACCAATGTTTAACGATATTTTTGTCAATAGCACAACAAAAAAAGCTGTCAAATGAGCCATTTCTACTCGATGCGCTATTTTCCAGCCCTTGATTCCTTTAAATAGACGAATTAGGGTAAAATAACCTTCCAAAAACTTGAAGGGCTGATATCTCAAAAACGGCTAGGATTTCAGCGATTTCCTTGAAATTTCGCGTTCCCCTCGGATACCCTTTGAGAAATAGGGGTCGTAGAACAACATATCCAAGTCTCAAGGGCGTAGGTTTAGAAGTGGCAAATTTGACAGCTTTTTTTATTGTGCTATTGACAAAAATATCGTTATATTTAAAAATTTGTAGAGCCTGTGTTTATTGCCTATTTTTATCCAAATTTTGGGAACATACTCTCCTCGACCTGTACTATCCAAACGCCAATGTCTGAACAACGCGCCTTCACCTTAATTTGGGTGTGGAACATAAAGCAAAATCATAACTACTGTATTTATCAAAATTAAATCATCCATTGTATGCATCTTGAGCCGTAGATTCCAAAAATCGCATTTTCAAAAATAAATAGCAATCCTGACTAATTTTTGAAAATTAATTTCTTTATAACGCTTTAAATCTACTTCTATTGAATATGAAGGAAAATGTATAATCAAACCGTATAGAGAAGAGTATTTTCTTTAATATATATAATAACAAATTGTCAAAAAATAATATTTAACCGCGTGTTTTTAAGAAAAACTGTTAAAAACTTCAAATAAGGGTACTTCCGGTGGATCAGTTATAACCAAAATCTAATCAACTCTTCATATGGTTGTACAGAAGAGGAATACGAAAGAATTATAATTTTTAGAATTGTAGTATTGGAGTTATCGTCGGAGAAAAATTTGTCACACACGGACACACATACACTCATACACACACACACGGACTTACACACACGGACACACACACATACACACACACACATACACATACACATACACATACAGACATCATCATCTTTTTTTAGTACATCCAATTCCATATTTCTGTCATTCTTTCCTCTTTTCAAGATACGTACGGAGTGTTCCAAATCACTAAACTATAATACTAGTATTCATGTCCTTTAAGTTGAATGTATTCTCTATTCTCTCCCATACATTTCTTTATATGAATCCTTTTAGTGTCCTTTAGGCCAGTCATTTCTTTATATATATATATATATATATATATATATATATATATATATATATATATATATATATATATATATATTGTAGTTCTCTGATATTATATATTTTCCATTCTTTTCCTAACCTCATTACTCTTCCTACACTTCTGTATAAATCTTCATATTCAATTTTATATGAACATTATATAGTGGACATTTATAGCTTCGTTTCAAATTAATAAAACTGTGTTACTTATTCAAAGGACATGTTAAGATTTGGTCAAAACATAAAAAGTTTCAACCAATAGTTAACATGTCCAGTGGACATATTAACTTTTGATTGAAACTCAATTTTTATTGTAAAGTTTATATGGGACATGTTACAGTTTTCTTGAAACCGAGCATGACAATCGATTCGGATGACTAGATTTAAGGCGAACACATGTATAACTCATTTTTGACAAAAAATGGACATATCAACTTTTGAATGAACACTCCTCAATTAATGAATATCCAATAAAATTTAAAAAGCTTACTCCAAGTTATAACAACTAACAACTTAACTCCTTTACGTATAGTTGTACATGGGAGATCGCGTCACGTTAATTTTACCGCAATTATTTTACTGTAGAAAGCGTTGGTCTTTTGTGTATGAAACGTGTAATACATTATGTTGATTTAACGGCTACACACCTATATCATAAACTGTACATATTATTGTTTAACTTGAAGAATTATACGAAACTATAAACATTTTTATATTAAGAAAGTAATTTCTATCTTACTACTCTTTTGCTTTTGCAAGACATTTTATTGATTTTAAACCGCTATTTTAATAACTTTATTATCAATATAAATAAACAATTTTCGATGGCATTTATAATTGAAGGATTTTTCAATAAAATATTTTTAGAAATCTTTAAAATTATATAGCTATGCATGATGCATTTTATTGCTAAACAATAAAATTGTTAACACTATTAACCCGATTCTCAAAACAGTTTAAGCTAATCCTCATTTTTGGATTAGTGAAGTCTGATACTTAAAATTTAATCTTCAAAATATAAACTGTCAAAATTAAAGAAGAAGTCGCTAATCCAAAAATCTGATGTGGTCAACACAAAACCTCCCGCTATTTAATTTTTACATACATACATAAAATCACGCGTTTCCCACTGAGTGGGTTAGCAAAAACCCAGAAACAATAGCAACAATAAGAAAAGGGATAAGAGTAAGAGCTCAGCTGACTTAATTCACTCTTTAACAACATTCTTCTTTCGCCTTGTCCACAATCATCATAGCATTCATACATAAGAACATATTAAAGTGACCGATTTTCGGTAGCGAATAACCGCATCCGGACCACAATAATAGTTACGCAACAATCATCCTTCGCCACACATTCGCATCCATTTTTATTAAACTTATACGTATTTACTAACGCTGCAAACTGTTCCATTACATAAAACTATTGATTTATTTACTATTTTCTTTTTAAAATTTCACTATTATTAATTTGAAGTGATTAGTTTTTTGACAGTGACATTTACTGTCAGTTACATTCATTTGAAATATGAACTGTGTAACAAAGGAATTGTGTTTATCTTACGCTTCGGGACTAATAAAAAAAAATATTTTTGAATTTATCTGCAAGTATATAGAAAAAGTATTAATGTATTCCTGTAGAAAATTCAATAATCTTTAATTTTCATAAGACATAAAATGCGAAAAAATGGCATTTAATGATATTTTTTGAAGAAAAACCATTATGAGCTCAGGTAAAGTGTCATTTCCGGTTATCCGATTTACACCAAAATCTAATGGCTACTATTCATATTAGAATAGGATAGAAATACAAGGTTTCAGAATTTTCTGAATGATAGTATTTGAGTTAGAGCGAAGACAAAATCCCTACACATACACACACACACACACACACACACACACATACATACATACATACATACATACACACATACACACATACAGATATACAGACATCATCGTGAAAATGTTAAAAATGGAATCTAGGGACCTTAAAACGTGGTCATTTACTAAAATCTCGATATGAGATTTTTAGCACGATCCCTATACCTCCCTTACCAAGGGTAGCGAGAGGTAAAAAATTATTTTTGAATATCTGCAAAATATATAGAAAAAGTATTAATGTATTCCTGTAGAAAATTCAATAATCTTTAATTTTCATAAGATATGAAATGCGAAAAAATGGCATTTAATGATATTTTTTGAAGAAAAACCATTATGAGCTTCAGGTAAAGTGCCATTTCCGGTTATCCGATTTACACCAAAATCTAATGGCTTCTATTCATATTAGAATAGGATAGAAATACAAGGTTTCAGAATTTTCTGAATGATAGTATACACATACATACACACACACATACACACATAGACATCATCCTGAAAATGTTAAAATTGGATTCTAGGGACCTTAAAACGTGATCATTTACTAAAATCTCGATATGTGATTTTTAGCACGATCCCTATACCTCCCTTACCAAGGATAGCGGGAGATAAAAATGTTGATAAAAGCAATTGTTGAACCCGTATTAAAAAATTCAAGAAAGTTTAAATGAAATATCACTTACACAAAAACTTAATCTACCAAATAAAGTTTTTAATTAAAACAAATACATTATAAAAAGTTTAAAGTCTGACAATTATATTGTTTTACTTAAATTTCATTTGCACGTACACAGTGTTTTAAATTAGCGTGTCGAATAAATTTCTTATGACTTTTCATTCACAAAAAGCTTCTAACATTTAAAATTTAAAAATTCACTTACATTTCATGTGCGTATGTCCATTCCATTTGGAAATAATTTTCAACTCTTCGCCCTCTGAAACAGAAATAAATACGAATCATTTAAGTAAAAATCTAATTTTCGCCTTCATTCATTCGGAAAATCCAATTTATATTTTTTTTAATTAACTGATATGTAAAAAAATAAAACAAATTGAAAGTGTCTAAAATCCCGAACACGGGATCGTGTTCAAGAAATTAAAGTCCCGAAATGGCGTGGTTAAAGATTGCTTAGGCGATGTGACATGTGAAGTAATTAGTGATATTAGTGATACTACTTTTGCGTGGGGAAGTTACGTGTAGTGATAACTACTCATTGTCACCCAAATTCGAGTTCGGGTGTGCGTTTAGGTATCGTTTCTTTAAAGTTATTTTTATAAAAGTTAGATACGTTCGGGTTTTTTACCTCTCGCTAAGAGAGGTATTGGATTCATGCTAAAATTCGCATATCCAGATTTTATTGAATAAGCACGATTTAAGGTCCCTAGAATCCGATTATAACATTTTTAAAATGATGTCTGTGTGTGTGTGTGTGTGTGTGTGTGTGTGTGTGTGTGTGTGTGTGGATGTGTGTATGTGTGTATGTGTGTGTGTGTATGTGTGTATGTGTGTATGTATGGATGTTGTAGCCACGATTTCTCAAAAACTATAAGACTTAAGAAATATTTAACTGCAGTTTCCTCAATCTGACATTCCTGGGAAGAGCTGAAAAGGTTTTGGTAACAATTGAACAACCGGAAGTAGTAGTTTCTTAGAAAAATTCTTCTAAATATAAATTTTTGGGAGTTTTTTTTATTAAATATTGAAGAACATAAAATTCTCCATCTAATACACTTATAAATTTTATTATATCTTGTATAGATTTAGAGATAAAGACACTATAATTTATAGTGTAATCTAATCGCAGAGGCCAAGGCACTAAGGAAACCAGTTGACAAATTTCTAATGTTTATAACATGACACATGTCATTGTCAAATATCAACATTTTTAGTGACATTCTGATAGTTTTTTCTGGGAAGTATATTTAATTTTTCTTATTGTTTTATTAATTAAATATTTGAAATTATAGGTAAAATTGTGGTAAAATGCATATATTCATCAGAAATACCGCCAATCTGGTTAATTAATTGGAACAATCCCTGACATGAAAATGATATAAAATAGATATAATTAGAATTATATGTGTGCAGAAGACATGTTAAATACAATAAAAAACAATATTTGGGTAAAGTTCTGTAATATTTTGTTATAAAACGACGGTTCGAAAGCGAAGTGCAATACAATACATATAGCCTAATATGGAAATGGCGAGAGGTCTTGTGCTGGCCACAACAGATTTTTTTTTTTGCATAAGCCCCTTCGGGACTTTAATTTAGTTAATCTCTTTATAATTTTTTAACTCTATATCTATTGAAGGAAAATATATAATCAAACCGTATAGACAATAAGTTATTCTTTCATATTAATAATCACTTAAAATGCCAAAAAAACATATTTAACTGCGTTTTTTCAAGAAAAACTGTTAAGAATTTCAAATAAGGGAACTTCCGGTTGACAAATTATAACCAGCTCTTCATATGGATGTAAAGAAGAGGAATACGAAAGAATTATATAACACACACATATATATATATATATATATATATATATATATATATATATATATATATATATATACATATACATATACATATAGACATAATCGTACATCTATTAAAATCGTATTCTAGACATGTTTATTCATTAAAAACTCAGCACTGAACTTTTTGACCAAAGAAGACAATACCTTACCTAAATGTGACGAAAGGTAAAAAGGCAAAAATTAATGTATTTTTTAGTCACTTGATATAGATTCATTGCAACTCCATTTTTCATAATATGCCGTTACGAGAAAAACGTCGCAAAAACTGTTAGAATATGTATAATTTTTACAACTTATATAGGTAGTATCTGACTATCACTGTTAGAATATGTGTAATTTTTACAACTTATAGTATCTGACTATCTATGCTATATTTTTCTTAACTGACTTTTAAGAGACAGTTTAATCAAAAATAAAAATACCAAGCCGCCAAGTCGTAATCATAATAACCTAATCCTAAATTAACCTGGACAAAATGTTCATGCATATTTACTGATTATTTATTTTACAAAATACTGAATATTAATGTAAAAATATAATGACCAAATAAAATGAAAAATAAATAAAAAAGTACAAATCTAATAAATTCTATTCCTAATGAAGTACATAATGATGCATTAGAAACTAGAAAATAATATAAATATTAATTACAATGACTTTTTGAAAAAGGCTAGTGAAATTTTTAATTTATTATTTGTAATAAATAATCTAAAATCTGCTACAAAATATAACCTGATATGGGAAAGAAAAAACTATGCACACATCTCACTTTCGAAAATGGATTCTGAATTTTGGTAGTCTCACGCGTTTCATTTTTATGAGAATGGTGAATGAGATAATTTTAAACTGTCTAATTTTCTTTTTCATTAATCTATTAAGTAGTATGAAAGTAACCGTTTATAATAGTGATTATTATTTTATTACATGAGAAGTATTGCTCGAGTTTTTACTTATAATTAAAAATTGGGCAGAAGACAAAATAAGAAATATAACCAATCAATTCGACAGATATTTCTACTTATATGTATAAATTTGCAGATATTATAGTCAGCTGATTAAATTTCTAAAAGAAAATATTCGAAAATTGGATAGGTAACACAGTGAAGAAATTTAGGTATAAAAATTCTTTTAAGTTAAATAGGTAACTTCAATACAATTTTACTCCAAATCGATTTCAAAAAACTCAAAAATAAAGATATTTCATTCTACTCTTCGAAAAAAATTACATAAATAAATAAATAAATATATCATCACGGCATATTACCCATTTCTGGGTGTGCCAGTATCTACAACACATGAAGACATCGGTAATGATGACGATATATTTTACCGTGTGGGCGCCTACCAGGCGTCACCTCACGGGCACTCATTACATAAATACGAGAAAATGTTTGTCTCAACTTATAGTGAATTGACTTTATTAAAATTACGTTCATTTCACAGGGAGAGATTTTCTTACAGGGTAGGATTTGCAAAATTTAAAAAAATATTATTTTAATTAATTAACAATTAAACTATGTGTATTTATTTGTCATTATTTTTAATTTGTATAACACGGATTTGGCCCCTTTTAATCCCGAATAGTTCGAACCATAATCTGTGACAAATTAAATAAAAATTAACATTTCTTGTACACACAACACAACCAATTCAAATTGTATCTATTCTTTTGCTCTATAATATTTTCTAGTCTTTAAATAAGTCAAGATTCTTTAAATTCATTGACGATATTATCGGTATTTCTTAAAGATAAAAGTTTAACTACGGATTCCTCAATCTGACATTAATGGGAAGAGCAAATTAGGTTTTGGTAACAATTGGACAACCGGAAGTAGTAGTTTCTTTAATTAAATATTTAAAATTATAGATACATTATATAGCCTTTCAGAAATACAGCCAATCGCGTCAATGAATTGGAAGAAACTCGAACATTTAGAACAGTAGGAGGAAACTTGTTCATAGAATGAATTAAAATATATAAAAATATGTAAAAAAAAAAAATACATATTAAATACAATACTTATATAGCCTAATATGCTCGCCATTTCCATATTAGGCTATAAAGTATTGTATTGCACTTACAGAACTTTACCCAAATATTGTTTTTTTATTATATTTAACAAGTCTTTTTCATTGTATGAGGAAGTACCTATGTCGGACATTCTTCCAATTCATTAACCAGATTGGGGGTATTTCTGATGGATATATGCATTTTACCTATAATTTTAAATATTTCATTAATAAAATCATAAGAAAGATTAAATATACTTCCCAGAAAAAACTATCAGAATGTCACTAAAACTGTTGATTTTTGACACTGACGTATGTCATTTACAAACTATGTTATAAACATTTGAATTTGTCAAGTGGTTTCCTTAGTGCCTTAGCCTTAGCGATTAGAATATTCTATATATTATAGTGTCTTTATCTCTAAATCTATACAAGATATAATAAAAATTGTAAGTGTATTAGATGGAGAATTTTCCAAAAAATTATATTTCGAAGAATTGTTCTAAGAAACTACTACTTCCGGTTGTCCAATTGGTACCAAAACCTTTCAGCTCTTCCCAGGAATATCAGATTGAGGAAACTGCAGTTAAATATTTTTTAAGTCTTATAGTTTTTGAGGAATCGTCCCTCCAACATGCAGGCACACATACATACACACATCCACACACACACACACACACACACACACACGCGCACACACAGACATCATTTTAAAAATGTTATAATCGGATTCTAGGAACCTTAAATCGTGCTTATTCAATAAAATCTGGATATGCGAATTTTAGCGTGAATCCAATACCTCTCTTAGCGAGAGCTAAAAAGCGAATTAAATTACTTTAACACTTTATCTATATTTAGAAACAACAGTGCTCGCTAAAGTTTTAAAGTTATTATGAAAACGAAATCAACTTTAATTGTATTTTAAAATGTTAAAGTCAAGATAAAGGTTATTGAAAACGGTCCTTAATACTTTATGTTTATTTAAAAGTAATGCTACAGTGCTGGCTAAAATGCTAAACTTTTATTTTAAGTGTTAAAGTGAAGATAAAGTTTATTATGAAAACGATCATAAATTTATATTCTTTGCAACAAATAAATTAATCGTATTAAATATTTTGTATAAATCTATTGTTTAAATTTCAGAAGAAATACAGCTTAAGAGCATATGGCCCGATATTTTAATCTCTGTTTAAAGTGCCGGTTAAGTTAACTATCGGTTATAAGAACAACGTGACATCGAAAAATTGATACATGTGTAAGTTTTACATTTTAGGCTATAATATCGATGTTGTGTTTTTCTTTTAACTAACAGTTAAATTAACAGGCTGTTTAACCAGAGATGAAAATGTTGGGCCTAAATATGCCAAACTGGCACTGTAAAAAGGAACAGTTTGAGTAGATAATATTTCTTGGTTTTCATTTTAAATATAAATTCATTACCACTCATCCGATGTTCATTACCATTAGAGAAATCAATTTCTATCGTCCACTGTAATTTCTTTAGAATTCCCCAGGCGGTACACAAATCTTAGCAAGATGAAAAGTGATTGTCCGTCTGCATCTTCGATGGTGAAGAGGGAGATTTCCTTCTTGGAGTAAAACCTCATGCTCAAGTCAGCGTAGCTCAGTTTCTACCGACCGCTAAGCGAGGAACATAACCTCAATCAGTCGCATTGTGCCGCGCGGAATATCGGAAGTTGTCAAATGTTGTAGGAAGCGCCGGAAACATAACAATGAAGACGGATACTACGTTAGTTATACTCGTGTGTTGTTTTGTTTGTGCTGCCGCCCAATTTAATGGAATTCAGAATGTAAGCGATTATAATTATTTGGTATTTATATTTAAAAAAACTTTTGAATTGAAAGTAATAAAATATTAGTTTTTAATATAGTTAGAGAAGTTGATACAAAAGTTGTTTTATTTATCATATAGCATAAATATATTTTTTTATTCAATTTTGACGTTTTAAACTGTCATTATTAACTCCATAGCTACAACCATAAGTAATACTTTTTTCAAATGTGAATTAAAATTTTTTTTAAATCATTCTCACAAAATTTTAACTCACTCTGGCATTCTGCAACAAAAAATGCATTTAAAAATAACATCAAGAACGAAAATAACACTTACCACATAATTTATCAGACATTATCAGCCCTTTTCATTATTTTTTACGACATAAATGACAGACAATGAAGCTTTTTAAATATGTGACTTGACGTCTATCAGCGACGATTGTCATGCTTAGCCTACTAACTGAACAATTTTTTATTTTGTCAAAATTAAATATTATAATGGTTTTTATTATTATTTCATCAAAATTGAATAAAATATTGTACAAACCACGTGAGCTAAGAATGTTTATTCACTCGAAGAAATTAACTCACTCGCCATTACGGACTCGTGAGCTAAAATTTCTTCTCATGAATAAACATTACCTTAGCTCACTTGGTGTGTAAATATCTATTATTTCATAAATAAAATTATATAGAATTAAAAGTTGCGTATAAAACTATTTTTACATTTATTATTGTGTTTTTGGTTTCTTCGCAATTTTAAAAATCTGATGTGGCCAACACAAAACCTCCCGCTATTTAATTTTTATTATTTTAAATACATACCTACGTATTTACTAATGCTGCAAACTATATTATGTTCCATTGAATATAACTATTGCTTTATTTACAATTTTCTATATTATATAATATGTCACTATTATTAATTTGAAGTGATTAATTTTTTGACAATGACGTTTACCTGTCAGTTACATTCATTTGGAAAATAAACTTTGTAACAAAGGAATTTTGTTTATCTTAGGCTTCGAGATTAAAAAAAGAAAAATGATTTTTAAATTTATCTGTAAAATATATAGAAAAAGTATTAATGTATAACTGTACAAAATTTAATAATCTATAATTTTCCAATGACATAAAATACGAAAAAATGGCATTTAATGGTATTTTTTGAAGAAAAACCATTATGAGCTTCAAGTAAAGTGCCATTTCCGTTTATCCGATTTACACCAAAATCTAATGGCTTCTTTCCGTATTAGAATAATAATAATATATCATCACGGCATTTTACCCATTTCTGGGTGTGCCAGTATCTACAACACATGTAGACATCGGTAATGATGACGATATATTTTACCGTGTGGGCGCTTACCAGGCGTCACCTCACGGGCACTTATAGCTGGTGTGGAGAGTGCACCACAGGGGTCACTTTTGTGCCATTTAAAATTGGAAATATTTGGCGTCTGCCGGGATAGAACCCGGTTCCCCCAGGTTCGCGACCAGACACTCAGGCACGCGGCCACGGGATATAGGGTAGAAATACAAGGTTTCAGTATTTTCTGAATGATAGTATTTGAGTTAGAGCGAAGTTTTCACAAATTATTTATAAACATCAAACGTAAATTTCACTTATGAATATTTTTTCCTACAACCGTGCCTAAAGTACTTTACGCACTCTTTACAATGTGTAAAGTAACTTTTCAAACACTAGTGCGTAAAAAGTAAATAAGGCAATAGTTTTACTTGTCACCTAACACTAACAATACAAGATACTTGTACACTCATACTTAGTATTATAAGAAATATCACAACATTTCGGTTGTAGGAAAAATATTGTATGCAACACGTGTGTAAAATAGTAATTTCCGTACACGGTTGCGCCTGATACGTAGAACATCGCACTCGACCAAAAAAGTAGTACTTTACACACTTGTTACATAAATAACTATTATAAGCTTATTTTAATTTTGTTCAACTTTGCGCTCTACAGTTTTGCCGTAAAATAAACAGAAAAACAAAAAATTACATAAAACCAAAATCCCATATAAATACCTATGTTCACCCATTACCCTGTAATACATAACAATATTTAGTAAGTCTAGTTATTAACATTTTTATGCACGGACGTATCATAATTCGACAATTATACACGAATTTCTTTGACATAAACGTCATTTTATAGCTCGCGGGACTCATTATAGCCCGTCGGGCTATAATGGAACATCAAACCAAATTATAATCTACATTATAAACAATTTAAACAGGCAACATGAAAAGTTTTTATTACAAATCGAAAATTTTTATATTCTTTAATAAAAAATGAAAATTAATATTGTGATATTTATATGGAAAGCACGGAGATACACAAAATAAAACTCAAATGACAGAACTAATAAACAAACAATAAACTGTTGTTTTCCGCTTTCATACCAACACTAGATACTGGATGTACGAGGACAAATTCTTTTCGATACAATTTTTCTAACACTCATAATTTGAAAATTTTCGTCCGTGCATAAAGTTTTGTATGTACCACGAGCGTAAATTGCATTTATGGCCTTTGACGTGTTTTTATCCCTCGGCTTACGCCTCGGGCTCAAAATCCCGCCGTAGGCCATAAAAGCCTCCTTACGCTCTTAATACATAAATAACTATTTTAACTTTATACTTTTATAAGCACTAATTTAGTAAAAAGAAAACAAATAACTTAAATTTATGTATACTTGAATGCAGAATTTTCTAGAACCAGAGTAATCTTCAATTTTCAATGACAAATTACATTGGTATTTCCTGCATATTTCGTAAACTTTTGTGCCGTTGTGCGTATTTAGTCCACATATCAACTTTTAAATGTAATAACATTGCAAATAATAATTACAAAAATATGTGAATTTACTTTCAGTTTTAAAATAATTCAAATACAATTTCATAATAGCTGAAAAATTCCGCCCAATTCAGCAATAGAAGAAAGCAAATTAAATAATTTGCTGTCTAATATTAGGTTAAGTTTTCATAAATACAATGGCATCTTAGGATCGCATGCCAGAAGACACTAAATTAAAAAATAATAATGGGAAAGTGTCAACATAATCATAAGAATAAACATGATACTAAATACTCTTATAACAAGGATGTAATTAGTTCTTTTGTTATTTAATTTTGGAGATTAATAGTGAATTAATCAAATAAGTGTTTTTTTTTTTCTTTAAATTTTGCCCTAGGTACTTCATATTTAAATATGTTGTAGTTTGACCATATGTTACCCATTCGTATTTCTATAAGAAACAGTGTTTTAAGAAAAACGCTAAAAAAAACAGTCGTTTCCGAGATATCAGCCCCTAAAGATTTATAGGTTGATTTACAAAAAAAAATCTGTTGTGGCTAACACAAGACCTCTCGCCATTTCCATATTAGGCTATATAAGTACATATTGTATTTAACATTTCTGGTATATACACAAAAATTCTAATTATTAATATATTTTTATATTTTTTAATTCATTCTATAATAACTTTCTTCGTACTCTTCTAAATGTTCGAGATTCTTCAAATTCATTGACGAGTTTGGCGGTATTTCTGATGTGTATATATGTACCTACAATGTTAAATATTTAATTAAAAATAAAATAAGAAATATTAAATGTATACTTCCCAAAAAAAGCCTTCAGTAATGTAAATGGATTTTTGACACTGACAACTCATATTTTTCTGTCAATTACAAACACTTTAATTTTTCAACTCGTTTCCATGGAGTTATTGGGGCTACTAGATACATTACTCTAAAAATGCGTACACTTACGTAACCCCGTAACCGTGTCTTTACAAGCAAATAATATTTACCAAGTTTATATATCTACCCACTTTTGAATTATTGCCCCAAAAGTTCATATTTAAATAAAAACTTCAGAATTTTCAAAAATCTAATTTTTATGTATCTAGATACTTCTCTGATACGCGCTGATTCCAGATTTTGAAACCGCAGGTTGGTATCTTGTTTCGTTCTCGAGATATTCAAAGTTTTGCGCAAAACTGCCCATTTTTTGGTAGTAACCCAAAAATGGGTCGAGATATGAATTTGGCAATAACACCATTCGTTTCTAAGGGCAAAATTACATAAGTGTACCAATTTTCATAATATTTGTCCAACCGGTTCTTTTTTTATGAATAAAAGTTTGAAAACCCCCAAAAATGGCCAAAATCTGAAAAAAATCGTAAGGGGTACACCTTAGATTTTTGCGATTTTTGGCCATTTTCAGTTATTTTGCTTTAGAGATTGTATGCGGTGTTCAAAAATTCTAAAAATTGGTGTACTTATGTAATTTTGCCCGTAGAATAGAATGGTGTTGTCGCCAAATTCATATCTCCACCCATTTTTGGGTAATTACCTAAAAATTGGCAGTTTTGAGCAAAACTTTGAATCTAAATATCTCGACCTGGGGTTTCAAAATCTGGAATCAGCCCATTAGATTTTTGAAAATTTTGAAGTTTTTATCTAAATATGAGGTATATTGACTTTTAGGGCAATAATTCAAAAGTAGGTAGAGATATAAACTTGGTAGTAACATTATTTGATTGTAACGGATTATTTTATATATTTATGAGTCTCTATCTCTAAATGTATAGAACTACTACTTCCGGTTGACCAATTGTTACCAAAACTTTTTCAGCTCTTCCCATTAATGTCAGAATAAGGAATACATAGTTAAATTGGTCTTTAGTCATATAGAATTTGAGAAACCGTCCCTCCAACATCCACACAAATATGCTTTCCTGAAGATTACAATCTTTTGTTTTTGGTTTTGGTTAGTCTAGTTCAGAGATTCATACTGAAAAGACATAAAGTCGATATTGGTCTCTATGTCCAAGCGACATGTAGAATTTTAGTTTTGGCTCGCGTTTCGCGCAACGCGAGTATTTTGACCTCGGATGCATGAGCATCTTTAGGATTAAGTTATGTTTAACTTTGTTTCGTTATGTTTTGTAAATGAAATGTAGTTTAATTAGTATTAATCATCCCTTTAAGTCAGCTGGGTACCCCCCTCCCGCTTTGCACACTAAAAAGTAACAAATGATTATTTTTTTACGTAAACAACAAAGTCAAATACAGTTTTTCCACTAGACTTTGATTTGAGAACTATATACAAACTATTAATTACTCTTCTATTAACTTATCTGTCAATTAACTACTTACGTCATAATATCGATGATATATTTTGAAAATAACGTGCCTAAAGCTAAAATAAAACTTTACGGATCTTGTTCATAAAACAATAAAACAGAAAATTTTATATAACGAAATTATTTATTGTTGTTTACATCATTTATCTATTTCTAAGTTTAAATTTTATAATCCGCATTGTTTATAGGTTTTTAACTATCGAATTATCTATTTGAAATATGTATTTATTTTTATCACCCTGGCATTTACTTTCTCTTGAATAATTATTTTATCTCTTCTATGCAAATAAATTTCTTATACTCTTATAGTGTCATCCATGTATCATTGCTCAATGATTAAATATGAACACACATACATATTATAAACTTTCATTTTTTTCGTATGACCAAACAATGTAATCGAAATCACATCTCATGGTCGTTGTGAGAAATCGAAACCATGAATTATCTTTCGAATTATTAATGTATGCAATTAAATTTATGGCAAGTCACTGGGTGAAATCTGGTCAAAATGTGGTCAATCGTTACCTAATAATGCAAAGAAAGAAGAAGAATACACTTTGAAGAACATGTAAGAACAAAAAGAAAATGCCACATAAAGTAAAAATTACAGTATTCAATGGACCCATAAACCAATTTTTACCTCTCGCGAGAAGTATTGGATTCATGCTAAAATTCGCATATCCAGATTTTATTGAATAAGCACGATTTAAGGTCCCTAGAGTCCGATTATAACATTTTTAATAATGTGTATATGTGCATGTGTGTGTGTGTGGGTATGTATGGATGTTGGAGGGACAATTCCTCAAAAACTATAAGACTTAAAAAATATTTAACTGCAGTTTCTTCAATCTGACATTCCTGGGAAGAGCTGAAAAGGTTTTGGTAACAATTAAACAACCGGAAGTAGTAGTTTCTTAGAAAAATTCTTTTAAATATAATTTTTTGGGAGTTTTTTTTTACTAAATATTGAAGAACATAAAATTCTCCATCTAATACACTTGAAATTTTTATTATATCTTCTATAGATTTAGAGATAAAGACACTATAATTTATGGAGTAAACTAATCGCAGAGGCTAAGGCACTAAGGAAACCAGTTGATAAATTCCAATGTTTATAACATAGTTTGTAAATGTCACATGTCATTGTCAAATATCAACAGTTTTAGTGACATTCTTATGGTTTTTTCTGGGAAGTATATTTAATCTTTCTTATTGTTTTATTAACTAAATATTTGAAATTATAGGTAAAATTGTGGTAAAATGCATATATCCATCAGAAATACCGCCAATCTGGTTAATGAATTGGAAGAATCTCTGACATTTAGAAACTTCCTCAAACAATGAAAAATAGATATAATTAGAATTATATGTGTGCAGAAAACATGTTAAATACAATAAAAAACAATATTTGAGTAAAGTTCTTTAAATTTTTTTATAAAACGACGGTTCGAAAGCGAAGTGCAATACAACTTATATAGCCTAATATGAAAATGGCGAGAGGTCTTGTGCTGGCCACAACAGATTTTTTTTCCAGTACATTTCATGTATGTAATGATAAGATTTGCAATAATGTATTTTTTTTACGAAATAAATACATACACGTATGTTCATACATACATGATTTTCTCAAGAATTTTCTGTTATGTAATATGTTAGTAACATTTAGAAAACAATTTTTCCTTATAAGAAATATTTATAAACGCATGTCCATTTAAATATTTTTAAATTTGTAAACAAGTGATCTTCAGAAATTTAAAAAAAGAATGAAATGATTTTTAAATTTATCTGTAAAATATATAGAAAAAGTATTAGTGTATACCTGTAGAAAATTCTATAATCTTTAATTTCATAAAGGCTTAAAATGCGAAAAAATGGCATTTAATGGTATTTTTTGAAGAAAAACCATATGAGCTTCAAGTAAAGTGCCATTTCCGTTTATCCGATTTACACCAAAATTTAATAGCTTCTTTTTATATTAGAACAGGGTACAAATACAACGTTTCAGAATTTTCTGAATGATAGTATTTAAGTTAGAGCGAAGACAAAATTCTTACACATACACACTAGAAGACATCACCGTGAAATGTTAAAATTGGATTCTATGGACCTTAAAACATGGTCATTTACTAAAATCTCGATATGTGGTTTTTAGCACGATCCCTATACCTCCCTTACCAAGAAATTAATTTAATCTTGGGCCAGAAAAAATTATAAAAAGTATCACCTAAACAGGCATAATTTCTATCTTATACTTAACATAGAAATTATGAGAACTTATTTATGAGATGGAAATTATAAGAACTTACATTTATTAGATCTATAAAAGTAAATGTCTAATCCGTATTGAAAATAAATTAAAGAATCAAACACAAATAAGAAAACATTTTCAGTAAAATATTTCCATATACCTATCATTTATGTACCGTCCATTTAAAAACCGTTTAGTGCACTTCATAAACATTTGCCAACTTTCCCGCATAATTAAATTGTCAAACAAATGCAGACCACAAGGTAAATGACTTCTAAACATTTTCACTAAAATCTCCACCTCTCCGAGTTACTAAATAATATATTATGTATTTATGGAACAAAAGAAATGAAACAAAAAAACTCAACGTGCATAACAATATATAAAAGTCCGGCCATTGTTGACAAGTGTGAAACGGTTTTCATTGTTTCAACGTCGAGGTCGTGAGTGAAAATTCATAATGTAATTTATTCAGTGAAGTTCACAGTCGTCAATGGATGGCAATTCTCACAACAAAGTTTCACTTTTAGTTTTCCGATGTTTTAATTGCTACGAAAGATGATTATTGCCTTGTCAAATTTTAAAATTTATTTGAACTCTCTCTCTCTCAATATTATTATGTTTATTTTTAGCGGAAACATCTGGTAATTGGAAATTTATAATTATGTATTTTGAAATTTATTGCCAAAAAATGGATGTTTCTATATAATTTTAAAATGATTAAATATAATTTTGTAATAAATATTTATAAGGTTGTTTGTATTCTATAAATTTCAACATTTAAATTTGTTTATAGTGCAATCAAATTTCTTTCAGCGAAAATAATAATTCAAAATTGCAGATGCCACTGGAGAAAACTGTCTTTTTATCTCTCGCTAAGAAATATTGGAATCATGCTTAAAATCGTGTATCCAGTTTAGTGTTTAAGTACGTTTTAAGGTCGCTATAATGCGATTATAACATTTTTAGGATGATGTCCGTGTGTGAGTGGATGTTGGAACCACGGTTTCTCAATACTGTAAGATTGAAAAATATTTAACTGTAGTTTCCTCAATCTGACATTGCTGGGAAGATTTGATTAGATTTTGGTAACAATTATTGGACAACCGAAATTTTTATTATTACAAATATTGAAGAACATAAAATTCTCCATCTATACACTTAAAAATTATTTTATTATATCTTGTATAGATTTAAAGATAAAGACACTATAATATATAGAATAATCTAATGTAATACATCGCAGAGGCTAAGGCACTAAGGAAACCAGTTGACAAATTCAAATGTTTACAACATAGTAATGTTTATAACATAGTTTGTAAATGACAGACGTCAGTGTCAAAAAAAAAAAACTATAAAGCTTAAAAAATATTTAACTGCAGTTTCCTCAATCTGATATTCCTGGGAAGAGCTGATTAGATTTTAGTAACAATTGGACAACCGGAAGTAGTAGTTTCTTAAAACAATTCTTCGAAATATAATTTTTGTTATTACAAATATTGAAGAACAAAATTGTCCATCTAATACACTTAAAATTTTTATTATATCTTGTATAGATTTAGAGATAAAAACACTATAATATATAGAATATTCTAATCGCAGAAGCTAAGGCACTAAGGAAACGACTTGACAAATTCAAATGTTTATAACATAGTTTGTAAATGACATATGTCAGTGTTAAAAATCAACAGTTTCAGTGACATTCTGATAGTTTTTTCTGGTATAGATTTAGA
Organism: Ophonus ardosiacus; assembly: GCA_943142095.1. Taxonomy (NCBI): domain Eukaryota; kingdom Metazoa; phylum Arthropoda; class Insecta; order Coleoptera; family Carabidae; genus Ophonus; species Ophonus ardosiacus. The sequence goes on from OW964831.1 coordinate 2,596,940, forward strand.
GATAAAGACACTATAATTTATAGAGTAAACTAATCGCAGAGGCTAAGGCACTAAGGAAACCAGTTGATAAATTCAAATGTTTATAACATAGTTTGTAAATGACACATGTCATTGTCAAATATCAACAGTTTTAGTGACATTCTGATAGCTTTTTCTGGGAAGTATATTTAATCTTTCTTATTGTTTTATTAATTAAATATTTAAAATTGTAAGTAAAATACATATATCCATCAGAAATACCGCCAATCTAGTTAATGAATTGGAAGAATCTCGAACATTTAGAAACTTCCTCATACAATGAAAAATAGGTATAATGAGAATTGTATGAGTGCAGAAGACATGTTAAATATAATAAAAACAATATTGGGTAAAGTAAAGTATTGTGTTTATCTCCGCAAGAATACGTTTGACATAAATAGTTATTTATGTATTAAGGCACTGAAGTTCTAGTTTTTATCAGCAATGTGGAATTCATTTGCCGATGAGTGATAAAAAGGAAGTTCAGTAGCGAGGTGCATATTCATTTTTATTTAAAATCAAAATCAGTAATGAATATTTATTTTATAGGTTAGTTTAAAAATAATCTGTCAGTCTGACAGTCAGTGTTGCTAACCTGAAACATTAAAGTTATCGTAAAGAACACTCAAAATTATGTATTTTATCTCAATCTTATTGCCACTATTTTGAAAACATGCAATAAAATTTTAATGTCATTTATTTACATAACTATCATGTTTCGCACTTCAATATAAATTTGCAGCAATTTATGAGTGACACTATTTAAGAACTGCCGACTATCTAGTGTCTTATGGTGAAGATACATCCAACTCTTAAAATCTCGCTCTTCCTGAAACACGGCTTTTGCAAATTTCCTATACTTTCTCAACAAGTATGTTTAGTAAACGCATAATGTTACTGCAAACAGCATCTAAAAAAGAACTTTCGTTATGCAGTTATTTGCATTGCATGGTTTCTTTTCCACGATGCTCATGACAAATTTCGAAACACATGTCGAAGAGAAGTAACAGTTTATGGTTAAATTATCGAGTTATGATATTTTATGTAACCGTGTTCGTCATTTCATATGTGTGTTAATAGTTTAAGATACGTATATGTTATTATGCATAATTAAAAGTGTTATATATAAATGCATTAACTAATTATAATCGAATTAGAACTAAATGTGAACTTAATTATTAAATAGAAACAAATTTTCACCTAAATTACATAATACAGTAGGTACCTCAAATAACGCTACTTTACTCATACTTCTGGAGTACAACAAGGGCCGGTATTAGGACCATTCTTATTTATATTATATATCAATGATTTAAGTAATCTAATTAATAACTGTGATAATCTGTTTTAAGCAGATGATTGAAAGATTTATTGATCAATTAAAAATGAATTAGACTGTCACAGTTGGACCAAATTTACGAGTGGCGTAACCAAACAATTTAGAAATGAACTCCGGTAAATACAAAATTGTTTTATTATAAAATAAAAAAATCTGTTGTGGCCAGCACAATACCTCTCGCCATTTCCATTTTATGTTAAGCCTATGGCACACTTATCGACGAGCATCAGAGAGCATCGATGAGCTCATTGATGAAACAACAGAACGCACCCGTCATCGACGAAAAATAGCGGCGCTGCTATTTTCATCGAAGATCATCAATGAAACGAACGTATCTCATTTCACACGTATCTTTTGTGCCTCACGTCACTTTGACTTGTGTCAAACAACAATAAACTAGGGAAATATCAATTTAAAAACCGACGGTGTAGGAACATTTCACTGGTAATGTTACCAACTTTTCAGTTTTTCGTCAGAGAAAAAATTTATGTATTTGTCATTGATGAAACACAAAATTATAAATGACGGATGCGCACTGTTGTTTCATCAATGAACTCATCGATGCTCTCTGATGCTCATCGATAAGTGTGCCATAAGCTTTATATAAATATTGTATTGCACTTCGCTATCGAACCGTCGTTTTTTAACAAAAACATTACAGAACTTTGCCCAAATAATGTTTTTATTGTATTTAACATGTCTTCTGCACACATACAATTCTAATTATATTTATCTTTCACTGTATGAAATGTAAAAGTTCCTAAATGTCAGAGATTCTTCCACTTCATTAGCAAGATTGGCGGTATTTCTTATAGATATATGCATTTTACCTACAATTGTAAATATTTAATTAATAAAACAATAAGAACGATTAAATGTACTTCCCAGAAAAAGCTTTCAGAATGACATTAAAACTGTTGATTTTTGACACTGACAAAAACAATGTCAGTGCACGGCTGAGTCGCTAATAGTCTCCGATCTCTTTTCTTCCTTCTTTAAATCTTCTAAACTGCTCGAAAACTTGAGTACTAGATAGACCCTCATCACCATAAACATTCTTCAACAATTCGTACATTTCTGTAGCGGATTTTTTAAGTTTCACGCAAAATTTCATATTGACACTAACATAATTCCGGCGGAATACGAGAAAGTAGTTAACTTCAATCAAAGGCTACTGCTGAACGGTTTGCCTAATTATTTTGAAATTTTAACAGTGGATGGAGGGAAGATGACAAATTAAAATGACATAGCCTGCAACGTTGCCAAATTTACAGGGAAGCCAGAAAAAATAAATCTCGTTATTTAATTGCCACACCTCGTATATGTTCCCGACTGTTGTTATTGATTTTAAACAGCAATTCTCGAAAATACAAAATGTTGACATAGGTTGTTTTCCATTAACACGTTCACTGCCTATGACACATACGTTGTGTCATCTGGTATTTTGCGTGCTATGCCGATGACAGAACGTCTGTGCCATCATTATATACATTCTTCTATGCTTCAGTATCTCACAGGCATTAGGAACTTACAGTTGCGCTCTTATAGGCACCTTAGGTACACTTTGGTTTTGGGTTTTGGGTTCTACAATGGACAATCAATTGCCGGGACCATCGGTGCAAAAGAAAGTACGTTCTTGTCGTGACAAAAAGCTTATATCAGATGCAGAATTACAGAACAAAATATTTGGAGAAGTATTAGAAAACCAAAAGCGATAATATAATATAATCAATATGTCGGGAGTACATTGCCAGGACTAAATTCTGACATGCCAGTGAAAGGAAAACAATGAGCTGGTATAAAAAACTCATAATACATCTCACATCACTAATTTCTAGAGTCCCATTACCAAAAATGTAATGACGCAAGTGTTCTGTCATATGGCATAGTAAAAATAATTGTGATATAGTTAGTTTCTACAACTAAGACCCGGCATAACAGACAGTAACAGGGCAGATGATCGGCAGTGAACGTGTTAAAAGACATAAATACATGATGCACAAATAATATTTAAAATTATTACGAGTTTCAGTAACAAACAGTTTATTTTATTGCATTAAGATAGTAAATCTTGATTTTAGAATCTCTACATCACTAGATAATGCATTGCACTTTTTATCCTTTTCTTATCCGTGCCCTAACCTAAAAATGTCAACTTTCATACAGCGAAGCGATAAATAAATTCGCCATTGTAGTGCTCGTAGATTTTATCTCATCCAGATAATAATTTATAGGTGACGTCACAGCCGGAATATTTAGAGAGAGTATATCTGCAGGATAATAAATTTCCAATGTTTAACGCAGGAGCGTTTTGCTCTGTTTTCATGGTTTCATGTTTGCAAGCTGCAATTAACAGTAGAGATTTTACTCGCTAGTAATAATTATAAGAAGAGTAGTGAGTAGTCAGTTCTTCCGTACTTACATTCGATAATTTATATCATTATGAAGAAAAGGAAGTGAACTAGTTTCTTACTTTCGATTTAATCTTTTGCCCTTTAAAATAATGAGTTGCGAAAGATTAATACACAGTTTTTAATTTCATACTTTTACTTTTTATCCTTTACTTCTTGTTATTAAGAAGAACAAATTGTACATCTAAAATAGGACAATGTGCGAATATTATATAATATAGCTGTAACATATTCGAATACTACATTCTAAATTATTTGATAACCAATTTTACTATTAAAAATCTAGGCTCGTAGTATGATCACGGTTTTAACTAAAACACTGTTTTAAGAAATGTCAAATTCAAATTTCAATATTTAATTTCACCTTTACATGTAAAGAATGATTTTTACCTTCCGTCAAAAGGAAGGTATTGTTTTTGGTCAAAAAATTCGGTTGTGAGTTTTCAATGATTAAGCACGTTTTAAGATCCTTAGAATACGATTTTACTAATTTTACATTGATGTCTGTATGTGTGTTTGTGTGTGTGTATCTGTGTGTGTGTCTGTGTGTGTGTGTCTGTGTGTGTGTGTCTGTGTGTCCGTGTGTGTGTGTGTGACAAATTTTTCTCCGACGATAACTCCAAAACTACAATTCTAAAAATTATGATTCTTTCGTATTCCTCTTCTTTACAACCATATGAAGAGCTGATTAGATTTTGGTTATAATTGGTCAACCGGAAGTACCCTTATTTGAAGATCTTAACAGTTTTTCTGGAAAAAACCCAGTTAAATATCATTTTTCAACATTTTATGATCATTAATATGAAAGAAAATTTTATTCTCTGTAAGATTTGATTATACATTTTCCTTCATATTCAATAAATATGGAGTTATAGAGAGATTAAGAGAGGTTAACTTTCAAAAATCAGTCTGCTTTGAAAAAATTATGGAAACAGCAGATATGTATATTCAAAAAATTCTAATTGACAGATGTCAGTGTCAAGTGCAAAACCAAAGTATAGGATCAGAAAATAACATAAGTGACAGAGTGTCCTTCGCAAGTGACTTGCAGTTTCAATGCCGGGAGTACGAAGAAGGCCAAAGAGAAAATGGAAGGACAGAATATTTGAGAGAGGAACAAATGCGTTGTATAGGAATGAGGAAGTGTGAAGTACAATTAACAGAATGTACATTCATTTGTGTTATAATTATATTGGATTTATAGAACCTTTTCAAAGGAACTTGCAATATGGAATTTGTAAAAAATAGTGTGTTCGTGTTACAATTTTACAGGATATATAAAATCTTTTCCAAGGAACTTTTGGTATCTGATTTGTACAAATACATTGAATTGACGGAAGGTTTTGTGCTGGCCACAACAGATTTTTTTTTAAATATTTGTTTGAATACAAATTATGTTCTGCTTTAAAATCATATTTTGATAAATTTGATATTATTTGAATAAAACTCGATTTCTGGACTGACATTATCTTTATTGAAAACATAAAATTGTTTCACAACGTTTCGGAAGCAGATCTTAGCATCCGAAACGTTGTGAAACAATTTTGTGTTTTCAATAAAGATAATGTCAATCCAGAAATCGAGTTTTATTCACAGTAATACAGTATCTTGCAAGTTAAAGTTGATATTATTTATTATTGTTATTAAATAATGAAATTTGACATTTCTTAAAACAGCGTTTTAGTTAAAACTGTGATCATACTACGAGCCCTAGTGTGCAACACATGAACATGCGATGTGCCACTCTATACCTATATTTACTTATTATAGATCGTTGATGTAAATATCTCGAGAACGAAAAGAGATATCGACCAGCGCATTAAGAAGTATCTAGATACATAATTAGATTTTTGAAAATTTTGAAGTTTTTGCCTTAATTAATATGGAGTATATTAACTTTTGGGGCAATAATTCAAAAGTAGGTAGAGATACAAACTTGGTAGTAACATTATTTCATTGTAACGGATTATTTTATATATTTATGAGTCTCTATCTCTAAATGTATAGAACTACTACTTCCGGTTGACCAATTGTTACCAAAACTTTTTCAGCTCTTCCCATTAGTGTCAGATTAAGGAATACATAGATAAATTGGTCTTTAGTCTTATAGAATTTGAGAAACCGTCTCTCTAACATCCACACAAATATGCTTTCCTGAAGGTTACAATCTTTTGTTTTTGGTTTTGGTTAGTCTAGTTCAGAGATTCATACTGGAAAGACATAAAGTCGTTATTGGTCTCTACGTCCAAGCAACATGTAGAGTTTTAGATTTAGCTCTATCTCTAAATGGATAGAAGATATAATAAAAATATGTTGTGGCCAGCACAATACCTCTCGCCATTTTCATATTAGGCTATATAAGTATTGTATTTAACATTTCTGGTACACACAAAAAATTCTAATTACATCTATTCTTTATTTTTCAATTCATTCTATGAACAAGTTTCCTCCTACTCTTCTAAATGTTTGAGGTTCTTCCAATTCATTGACGAGATTGGCGGTATTTCTGGAGGGTATATGATGAATTATAATTATATGTATAGTAAGCGTGTGTTTAGTCCACGTACGAATTTCATATCTATCTATAATATTAAATATTTAATTAATAATATAATAAGAAATATTAAATGTACTTCACAGAAAAAGTCTTCAGTAATGTCTGGATTTTTGACACTGATATTTATGTCAATTACAAACATTTTAATTTTTCAACTGGTTTCCATTCATTAATAGATTATTTTATATATTTATAATTCAGTCTATCTCCAAATCTATGGAAGATATAATAAAAATGTTCAATGTATTGGCTAGAGAATTTTATATTCTTTAATATTTGTAATAAGATAAATTTCCAATTTTTTAAGAACCTACTTCTTCCGGTTTTCCAATTGTTACCAAAACCTTTTCAGCTCTTCCCATTAATGTCGGATTAAGGAATACCTAGTTAAATTAGTCTTTAGTCTTATAGAATTTGAGAAACCGTCCCTCCAACATCCACCCACATACACACATATCCACACACACAAACACACACAAACACACACACACATACACATACATATACATACGCGCAAATAAAAAGTGTTACAAATTAAGGCAACAAAGAAAATTATAAACAAAACAAAAGTTTTAATTTATTTAGCTCAAATAAATTTTTCACAGTCTAAATTTTCTCTGCTTTTTCTAAAACCAGGCATAATTCAGTTGTACTTAATTTGCGTACTAATTTGACACATTTACCTACTAAATTACATGTAGAAATAGTTCCAGAAACTTGTGTATTTCAAAATCAAATTATTTAATAGTATTTTAACATGATTATTTTGATTTTGTGGTGGAATGATGATGTATGTTTTTCTGAAAGCAATGTAGTCGTCATGGACGCACTTATAATATATTTAATGACAGAATGTTTCGCGGTAGATGGACACATATAATTTACATTTTCACTGGCAACGCCCTCATTAACCTGGATGCCAAACGCAGAAATTGTCATTTCTTCACATAAACAAAAAATTTAGTAAGTTGAAGAATCATATTTTATTTACTAGCACTTACATTTTCACTATTATCATTATTTCGAATGAAAGACAGTACAAATTTGATACAATACAATTATTTTATTAATACGGATAAGTAAGCCATGGAAAAACAATGTTTTTACAAACTCATCTACTTGATTTCTTAGATAATTTACCGTTAGATCAAAGGAATTTAATATGGTACCAGCATGATGGCGCTCCACCCCACAATAGCCATAGAATAAATACTTTTATAATTATACCCAGATTACATGTTTTTCTAATTTACTGAACTTCTATCAACTTTCAACATAGGACATGTTACATAAAGTACCCTTATTTTTTGCCGTAGAACACATTTATGTAATAAAAAAGGGGGGGTTCCATTTAAAAAAATTGTCTTTTTTGAAGTTTGTCAACTGTAATTTTGGTGTAACGTACCCGTCACATTTTTATAAATAATCGATAATCTATGGATAATGTAGCTTAAAGTCTCCTTTATAAAAGGCTTTTTTCAGATTATAAAAATTCGATCTCGTTCCCGATATACAGAGTTTTGAAAATGTACCGGATTTCAGACAAAAAATCAAAAAAAGTTGAATAACGCCGGAAGTAGTTGATCATGAGTAAAATGTTTTTATTGCTTCATATGTAAAATTTTCCGCTGCATTCAATGGTAAAATAAAATGTAGCGTATTCTATTTAAAATAAGAAAGTTGAGGTCAATTTCCGGTCAAACCGGAAGTGCTACTGCTTTGAAAATATTTTAGTTAAAACGGGCATGTTGGATAACCCCTAGATACCAAATTTCGTTAAATTATATTAAATAGTTTTTAAAATATAGATAGCGTAAGCTCGTCCTGAGACACCCTGTATAGTTTCTTTAAATTTTATAATCAGCTTATATTTCATAATTTAGGATATGACTTGACAAAGTTAAAGTTAGAGAAACCAGCGTTAAAAATTGAGATGTTGCAAAAAACCTTAAATTCATGTCAAAAAAGAATTTGTTCAGACGAGTGATTCATTAGTTATAGATGGATGATTAAAAATGCATGCAAATTTTAAAAATTCTAGAGCAATAACAAGCTAATTATAAACTCTTCTATATTATGAGTTTGATAACAATATTTTAATTCTGTTTAGAACTATATTATCATTATTCCCCATAACTATATCTGTTTAATCTGGATGTCAGCCTCTTAAACATTTACAGCCCGATTCACAAAAAAGTTTAAGCTAATCCTCATTTTTAGATTAGCGTATTCTACTCTAATTTTAACAGTTTATATCTTAAAATATAGTCTATTCTATTCCTAGTAAAGTCTGTTCGCTCCTATAGCTGAAACAAGCCGATATTTTATTACCCCAATTGATATTACCATAAACAAATAGATAATCCTCAGGTAGTGTGGAACAGGGACGTATTCGAAATCTGCATAAGTAAGGGAAAATGTCATTATTACAAGTATACAGTTATACTCGTCATAAAATTATCAAATAATGGCAACATGTAAACTGAGACGAAAGAAAACCGGGGTTATAAAGGAACGAAATTCAATCAAGGGTGACTTAAATGAATAGTAGATTAAATAATTCCTAGAAATTATGATGATGGCCAAACCCGAAAACAATGTCATTAGCCGAAAACGTCTTTCCAGGTAATTCTTAATTATACCTATTCAATGATAATACCTAGCTGTAAATACATTTCAAAATAATTTCAAAAAATTCTCTTAAAAATTTACAAACGCATATATCAAAACGAACTGAATACAATCCTTGTTCAACACTCCATTTACAACTGACCGCCGTTTGATGAACAAAGGCTCAAGAAAGTGGTTTATGGTTTGTGGTAATAACTATTGGGGTAATAAATTATCGGCTTGTTTCAGCTAGGAGCGAACAGACTTTATCTACCTTTATTGATAATATGAAAGTTAAATTTTAAATACCGGAATAGAATAGAATTCACTAATCCAAAAATGAGGATTAGCTTAAACTTTTTTATGAATCGGGCTGTAAGTGTATTGATAATTAAGTCTGTAAGTTATTGCCAGCCGATGTGTAGGGTTATTTAGCTATGGATGCTGTATGATAATCTTTCACTGTGCACCCCTCAGATATGCTTTCCTGAAGATGATAACCGTTTGTTTTTAGTCTAGTTTAGAGATTCATATTGGAAAGACATAGGCCCGTATTCTCACATCTTGTACTAGCGCTACTTTGGAAGTAGCGCTATTTCGATTTTTCAAATTTTATTTTACGAGTAGACAAGAATAGGTTTGATATTTTTGTAAATAAAGCCTATAATATTTGAAATAAGTGCTATGTATTTACAATTTAATTTATTACCTTTCGTCACCTTTAGGTAAGGAAGGTACGTTTTAGGGTCCCTACAATACGAATATACCATTTTTAAGATGATGTCTGTATGTATGTGTGGGTGTCCGTGTGTGTATGTGTGTCCGTGTGTGACAAATTTTTCTCCGACGATAACTCCAATACTACAATTCTAAGAATTATAATTATTTCGTATTCCTGTTCTGTACAACCATATGAAGAGTTGATTAGATTTTGGTTATAATAGATCCACCGGAAGTACCCTTATTTGAAGTTTTTAACAGTTTTTCTTAAAAAACGCAGTTAAATATTATTTTTTGACTTTTTGTTACTATACATATTAAAGAAAATACTCCTCTCTATACGGTTTGATTATACATTTCCCTTCATATTCAATAGATGTAGATTTAAAGCGTTATAAAGGAATTAATTTTCAAAAATTAGTCAGCTTTGCTATTTATCATGTAAACAGCTGATAGGTATATTCAAAAAATTTTAATTGACAGATGTCAGTTGCAAGTGCAAAACCAAATATAGAAAGTATAGGATCTAAAATTGGTATGTCATAGTGTTCCTCGCAAGTGACATGCAGAGAAAGGCCAAAGAGAAGATGGAAAGACTGTATCGCAGACTGTGTGAAGAAGATGCGTTGGACAGGAATGAGTGGAAGAGAAGAGGAAACAGCAACCTCTAATAAAATAGGAGAAAGCTGAAGAAGAAATGAAGGAAGTGTCAAGTGCATTTTACGTAGTGTGTGTTTATGTTATAATTTTATTGGATTTGTAGAACCTTTTCAGATGAACTTTTGGTATGGAATTTGTAAAAAATAGTATGTGTTCGTGTTCGATTTTACATGATATTATATAGAATCTGTTCCAAGGACCTTTTGGTATGGGATTTGTACAAAATACATCGAATTGACGGAAGGTCTTGTGCTGGCCACAACAGATTTTTTTTTAATATTAAAGTTGATATTTGACAGTTACAGTTGCGATTTTTCGGAAGTAGCGCTACTTCAAGATGAGGGAATACAAGCTATAGAGTCTGTAGTTGAGACACATATCGATAATACATGTAGTCTGCGGTTTAGTTTTGGGTTTGGGCTACATGAAGTGATCATGTAACAATCAAAAGACGTAAAATCAGTCCTACGGGTCAATTTTTCAAAATATGAAACATTTTATTCTAACTACACCAAACTGAATATTGTTTGCAATGCTAGTAAAAGGATGCATTCGCGTACGATTCGTTCTATCAAACTTTCCTTTTTAAGAAATAAAATCACGCTTTTTACTTCTGTTGCATAAATATTAATCTATACAAATGACGATGTATGAATATATAAAAATTATATTTATATAAATCATATGAAACAGTACTATCAAAACATGTAATATTCTCAAAGATTTCACTTTATTTTCAGAAATTTCAAGGTATGCAAATAATTTAATAACTTACCTACTCTTACTGTAGATATTTATTTGTACTCCTAAAATTGATAAAATATTCAGTTTCTGCCTCATGTTACATGCTCCACTGAGCAGAAAATGAAGCAATTAAATTGGAAGACAACATATGATTCTTGAATGTACTATACTATAGTACTTTATTTATCTTTCACTTCATGTGCATAACGTGTATGTAGAGCATATAATTTTGTTAAAGTAAAGACTTTAAATAATTTCATGAAGCAAAAGCACAAGTTTAAAATCAGCATTACGCTGTATACGCAAATCAAGATAAAATACGAGAATAAATAAACATTTTATAAATTATTATAAATTGTTCATTACATTACTATATGTATTTTATGATATAAATTAATTGTGATCCTACCTACAAGTTTAACATATATGCTAAATATATGTATTTTAGTATACATCAATTATATGTAAATGAAAAGCAATTGTTTGCTGTCTCAATAAATATGTTTTTTCACTACTAGCCTAGGAACCCACTATTATTTACCTTTATTTGACATGAGAAATTGTTTTTCACTACCGCTTGCTTGTAACCATGGTAACCTAGGTCAATAATAATTTATTATTAACCTTGGTCTATAATGCAAACTGTCACTTTTCAATCAAACTCAAGCCTCCAAATCCAAATATTATTTAATTCATTAAACTCAAGAAAGGTGTTAAGTACCTATATAATTTAAATTTGCCACTATAATTTTAAATTGACCTACGCTGCCGCCTCGCCTGGCCACTGTCACTGTGCTGTTTTGGTGAAAATGTAAAATATTTGTAGATGTAGGATTGAATAAATCACTATTTTTTTTGTATTTGTAGGTAAATACATTTCAATAAATTTATTTAAAAATAATAATAAACTAATAAGGCTGCTGACTGTAACAGCACAAAGTGTTTTTATTAAATAATTAAATCAAATACAAATCAAGGCCCATAAGTGAGGTTATCAAACCAGCGAAATGAGCAAAACGTCAGTAGTTTGTAACATTGGTAAATTTGTAGATTATTATTTAAATTAATAAAAAAATAAATAGCGGGAAGTGTTGTGTTGGCCATATCAGATTTTTTATGTATATATATTACATAAACTTTGAAATTCACAGTGGTATCGCTATCTACACTACAGGCTACGGTAAATTTCCCGGTAACAACTAGGTGTACCTATTACATATCTTATTTTTTACAAGATCATTTAAAAACAGGAAACCTCAGCTATCATCATTTTTATTAAAATACATTATATGTTATCACCGCAATAATAACACTTTAATTTCAAATTAATAACCTAGTTTCCGTGATTAATTTAGTGTAAAATGAAATAATTTGCAATATTTACGTGATATAGGAAAGCATGAAATCAAGTAAACCATTCTTGTCGTCATTTCCTCTTGCTGAATCGGTTTTTACTCAAATCAACCAGATTACGAGTTGTTACATCTATTGAAACATGACTCGAAAATTAGTTTGAAAAATTTGAAGTTTCTCTTTAAATATCCACTTGCATACTACTATACTACTATAATTTTATACGCTGTATTTTATGTATTAATTAAAAACCATGCTAATACTGAAAGTTTATTGTTATTTCAGTTTTACCTCTCGCTAAAAATGGCATATCTAGATTTTAGTGGATAAGCACGTTTTAAGGTCCCTATAATCCGATTATAACATTTTTACGATGATGTGTGTGTGTGTGTGTGTTGGAACCACGGTTTCTCAAATACTATAAGACTTAAAAAATATTTAACTGCAGTTTCCTCAATCAGACATTCCTGGGAAGAGCTGATTAGATTTTGGTACCAATTGGACAACCGGAAAGAATAGTTTCTATAAAAAAAATATTCAAAATATTATTTTTTGAAAATTTCTATTACTATATCTTCTATGGAGTTAAAGATAGAGACATATAAACATATAAAATAATAAGTTGTAAATGAATCTCGCCAATCTCATTAATGAATTGGAAGAATCTCGAACATTAGAAGAATAAAAGTGAATAGAATGAATTTAAAAATATGAAAATATATTAAGAAGATCTGTGTTTTTGTGTGTATCAGAAATGTCAAATATGTACAATACTTATATAGCCTAATATGGAAATGGCGAGAGGTCTTGTGCTGCCCACAACAAATATTTTACCTCTCGCTAAGAGAGGTATTGGACTCATGCTAAAATTCTCATATCCGGATTTTATTGAATAAGCACGATTTAAGGTCCTTAGATTCCGATTATAACATTTTTAAAATGATGTCTGTGTGTGTGTGTGTGTGTGGATGTGTGTATGTGTGTGTGTGTGTGTGTGTGTGTGTGTGTATGTATGAATGTTGGAGGGACGATTCCTCAAAAACTATAAGACTTAAAAAATATTTAACTGCAGTTTCTTCAATCTGACATTCCTGGGAAGAGCTGAAAAGGTTTTGGTAACAATTGAACAACCGGAAGTAGTAGTTTCTTAGAAAAATTCTTCTAAATATAATTTTTTGGGAGTTTTTTTTATTAAATATTGAATAACATAAAATTCTCCATCTAATACACTTAAAATTTTTATTATATCTTGTATAGATTTAGAGATAAAGACACTATAATTTATAAAGTAAACTAATAGCAGAGGCTAAGGCACTAAGGAAACCAGTTGACAAATTCCAATGTTTATAACATAGTTTGTAAATGACACATGTCATTGTCAAATATCAACAGTTTTAGTGACATTCTGATAGCTTTTTCTGAGAAGTATACTTAATCATTCTTATTGTTTTATTAATTAAATATTTGAAATTATAGGTAAAATTGTGGTAAAATGCATATATCCATCAGAAATACCGCCAATCTGGTTAATGAATTGGAAGAATCTCTGACATTTCGAAAATTCCTCATACAATGAAAAATAGATATAATTAGAATTATATGTGTGCAGAAGACATGTTAAATACAATAAAAAACGATATTTAAGTAAAGTTCTGTAATTTTTTGTTATAAAACGACGGTTCGAAAGCGAAGTGCAATATAATACTTACATAGCCTAATATGGAAATGGCGCGAGGTCTTGTGCTGGCCACAACATATTTTTTTTAGTATTAATAATTGAAAGTACTTGTATATAACTGTTGTTTGATTTTTTATATTTAAATGCTTGGCAGTCTTTTATTTAATGTTGTCTACTGAAAGTTTATTATTTTTGACAAGATTTTTTACATTAAAATGCATGACAATATTTTTTTTATTTTGTTGAATATGGACAAATGAAAGCGGTACCAGTCAATGGGCATTCAAGTTTTTAAACATAAATGCATTTGCAAATATTGTTTATTGCTTTTTAATTTGTTATTAGGAGAAATTATCGGCTTTCACTATTATTTGCATTATAAAGAAATAATTTTAAAACTACGTAAACCACACCTGCTTCTTATGCCATTGTAATATTAATGTTTTTATATTTATAGATATTATAGATACTGTCACTGTCAATTGAACTAATAAATAGTGCGAGTTTGTTTTCCGGAACTTTCAAGTAATTGTTATAATTTATCGTCTAACCATGATGAATATGATTTAACAATAGATTATTTCATGTAACACCTGTGTAACAATTATATGATTTAATTTTTGTTTGTCATTTCCTTTGTCAGTTTAAAACGACATTAAGTAAGTTTTAATATCTGTCCAAATATGACATTTATCACTATAGTATTATAAATTACTTCCTTATTATATATCATTTAAATTAGAAATGTTATCCGTATAGAACTTTTAATTAGTTGTAATTATTTGATCTACAAGAAATAGATAGCAATATGTTTTAAAACTATACACTCATTACAACTATTTATTTAAATATAAAAATGAAAAATTTTGTCGGTTTTAAACACTTTTTCAACTTAACTTGTCGTGTTATTCAATAAGCTTTCCTCGTGTTTCAAAAGGACAAATATTAATATGCATTCTTTACAATGAAACTAAAACTTCTAATGAATTCAGAATTACCAGATACAACAATTTATTAATGTTATAATTACGCTTGTGGTGTACTCTCCACTCCAGCAAAGCGTGCTCGTGAAGTGACGCTTAATCGATCGCATGGTACAAAATACCATCATCATTAACAAGATCTATGCACACAGCAACCAACATTTTTTGTAGTTTCAATTTTCTCTCTTACATTAATGGGAAGAGCTGAAAAAGTTTTGGTAACAATTGGACAACCGGAAGTAGTAGTTTCTTAAAAAATCTTCTAAATTTTATTTTTTGAAATTTGTATAATTACAAATATTAAAGATTGTAGGATTCTCTATCCAATACATTGAATATTTTTATTATATCTTCGATACATTTTGAGATAGAGACTCGTAAATATATAAAACAGTCCGTTACAATCAAATAATGTTTCCACCAAGTTTATATCTCTACCTACTTTTGAATTATTGCCCCAACAGTCAATATACCCCATATGTAGATAAAAACTTCAAAATTTTCAAAAATCTAATTTTTATGTATCTAGATACTTCTCAAAGCGCTGATTCCAAATTTTGAAACCGCAGGTCGATATCTCGTTTCGTTATCCAAATATTTAGATTTAAAGTTTCGCTCAAAACTACCCATTTTTGGGTATTATCCCAAAAATGGGTCGAGATATGAATTTGGCGACTTCACCATACGATTCTACGGACAAAAATACATACGTATAGCAATTTTCATAATTTTTGTCGAACCGGTTCATTTTTTATGAATAAAAGCTTGAAAACCCCTGAAAATGGCCAAAATCTGAAAAAATCATAAGGGGTACACCTTAGATTTTTGCGATTTTTCGCCATTTTCAGTTATTTTCCTTTAGAGATTGTATGCGGTGTTCAAAAATTCTGAAAACTGGTGTACTTATGTAATTTTTCCCGTAGAATCGAATGGTGTTGCCGCCAAATTCATATCTCGGCCCATTTTTGGGTTATTACCCAAAAATGGGCAGTTTTGGGCAAAACTTTGAATCTAAATATCTCGAGAACGAAACAAGATATCGACCTGCTGTTTCAAAATTGGGAATCAGCGCATTGAGAAGTATCTAGATATATAAAAATTAGATTTTTGAAAATTTTGAAGTTTTTATCTAAATGTGGGGTATATTAACTTTTGGGGCAATAAATCAAAAATGGGTAGAGCTATAAACTTCGTAGTAATATTATTTGATTGTAAAGAGAATGTTACGTAAGTGTACGCATTTTTAGAGTATTTATATATGAGTGTACATAATGTATATTCATGTGATAATTTTATTGGATTTATAGAATATTTTCCAAGGAACTTTCTGTATCGAATTTATAAAAAATTGTATTATGTTCGTGTTAAGGTGCGTACTGACTTGAGCATTTTAATCCGAACGAATTGAACGAGCAGATTGTGAACAAACGAATTGAACAAATAGTCCGAACAACACCTCATGACATTCGGAGCGTTTGACGTATTTGTCTTATTCCCATATTTCACTAGTGTTCGTAAAGGTGGATGATGTGAAAGTGACAGCTGGTGCTTTTTTCCTCATACTTACCCGATTAAAAAATGAAAAGAAGAAATCGAAAAGAATGTAGATGAGGTGCCTCTATTCAAAATGGCAGAATATAATGTTAATGAGAGATATAGATAGCGGACATTTAAAAAAAAATTACGCGTATGGCAACAGAAGATTTTGAAAAACTAATTTTTCTTGTGGAACCCAGAATTACTAAAAAAGACACAACATTTCGAAGGGCCATACTTGTTCAAGATCGTTTAGCTATATCATATTAGCTGCATATTAGCCAACAAATAACCCAAACGACGCGAATGCACGAATACCACAAACACCCGTACAAATTGCGCACGAGCAAGCAACTGAATCTCTTTGAGCAAGTATGATTTACCGACATCTGATGGATAATGTTTGGCGCGTTCTGTTCGGCTCGGAGACACGTACAGACTTGTCAAATTCGTACGTGCGCGCTCTGCTTGTTTAGTTCGTTCGGATTAAAATGCTCAAGTCAGTACGCACCTTTACAATTTTACTGGATATATAGAATCCTTTCCAATGAACTTTTCGTATGGGATTTGTACAAAATACATCCAAATTTTATAACTTTTGTTAAAAAAAATGAATTCAAGCGACACTTTTCCCACAACTTTCCTAACTTGACAGCAGGAATCCTAGCTTATCAAACGCAGGAACTTTCCGCGCTTTTACCCACGATCAAACAAACATTTGACAAACGTTATCCACAGCCATGAGCAAACTCTCCCTCGCTAAACCATAAACCACTTTCTTCTACACATTGACATTGAATCGGAAAGCCCAAGACCGAACCTGTGACCTCCAAACGGAAGTTCAAGAGCGAGAGTGCAGGAGAAATTATGTACTCGAGTATGGGAGATCGTAGATGGCTATTTGATGTTATGGTTGTTACGGGGAAGAGGAGTTTCACTTTTAATGACAAAAGAAATAAGAAATCTTTGGGTTGGGCACTACTTGCCAAGTAGCAATATGTGGGAAACTAAACAAAACAGCCTACTTGTAAATAAATGCGAGGGTATAAAAAACTTTATAGAAAGTTGATAATACTCATCCAGGTTTAAAAATCTGTTGTGGCTAGCACAATACCTCTCGCCAATTCCGTTTTGATTCATAAGTATCGAATTTAACATTTTTTGTACTGACAAAAAATATTTCTAAGTACTTATATCTATTTTTTCATTGTTTCATTCTATAAGTAATCTTGCCCTGCATAGTTAAACAGGTCTTAAATATTATAGTTTTTGAGGAATTGTCCTTCCAACATCCAGACACACACACACACACACACATCATCGTAAAACAAGTAAATTTGTATTCTAGAGACCCCAAAATGTGCTTATTCTTAAAAACCCAACACCGAATTTTTTAAACAAAGACAAACCTTCCTTACCTGAAGGTAAAAACAAATTTTTAACTTAAGTAGTGCAGCAAAAAACTTTTCACTCACTGCTGGGTTTATTATATTTTACATTTTACGAGGTCTGTCCGAAAAGTATCCGACCTTCCTTTAATTTCCCCGCTGCTGTTATTCTGCGTCATCGGGCTGGTGGCATCTTTCGAAGTAGTCCCCATTTGATTGAAGAATACGCTTCCAACGGCCTTTCTACTTTTGGAAGCAGTCTTGGAACTCGTTTTTTGGTATTGCCTTTAGAGCATTCGTCGTTTTAGTTTCTTTGTCGTCGAATCGGTGTCCTTTGAGCGAAATTTTTAATCTTGGGAACAGCCAAAAGTCGATGGGAGATTTTCATCATTATTGACCATTTCCAAATTGTCCTGAGCGATTTCAAGGCGAAGGTTTTTCTGCTCCACCGTTAGCAATTTCGGAATGAATTTCGCACACACACGAACCATTTGTAAATTTTCAATTAAAATCTTCCAAACACTAGTTTTCGGTATTCCCAGATCATATTCTAATTCTCGCACAGTCAATCGACGATCTTCATTGATCACAAGTTGCACACGTTCGATATTATCTGGTGTTTTTGTCGTCGAAGGCCGCCCAGAACATGGGTTAGTATCAACAGATGTGCGGCCATCTTTGAACCGTTTATACCAGTGTTTTATTTGTGTTTTGCTCATACACTCGTCCCCAAATGCCGTCTTCATCATTTCGATGGTCTCCACACAACACTTTTCGAGTTTTAAGCAAAATTTAATGCAAATTCGTTGTTACGATCTTTCCGTCATTTTTTACAATAGCAAAATGCGACAAACGTAAAAAACACTTTGTAAACAAACGCATACTGCACGTAAACTAAGGCGATCCGACCAAAACTGCGGCATCTAGGGAATTCGTGAAGCTATGATATGAAGGAAGGTCGGATACTTTTCGGACAAACCTCGTATGTAAATTTCGGTTATATTTTGATAGTAGAGAATATTTAATGGACGTAGCCTAATGGAAACTTTAATTTTTTGTGGAAAATGCATAGCAATAAGGTTTAATTTAACACGATCAATGATTGCGTTTAGTTAAAACTCTATCTCTGGTTTCTGGTTCTAAGAATTACAAATGAACACAAAGTGCATCAGACACGCACGCCTTGATTGTATGTATTATGCATATAAATTAAATATTGCAGAACAAATGCACAAGGAACAACAACAATATAAATTATTACTAATTAAATCTCTCTTGTTAACAATATTGCATGGGCATAAACGAACCCGGAAACAATATCCCATATCCGGTATTTATCTTAGCGCCATCTGCTGACTGCTGTCATTGTTATGCAATAAACAAACAGGAATCGGAATGAACCTCCGAATTATTATAAATCAGTTATTCATTCGGAGATTTCCTCCTGCGATAATAATACAATTATGAACTGTTTTTGGATCATCATCATCAAATTTGCCTGAGAGAAAAAGCGAATTCACTTTCACGAATTAAATTAGCGGGAGACGATAGTGAAAACATAATAAATTCCGGTTAAAGATGATCCACAAGACAATTTTCAAATTTTAGAAAGTTATGATTTATGTATGCATTTTTTATATTTTTTCACATTTTGTGATTTATTTGATATTTATTTTAAAACGGAAATAATGTGAGATTAAATTTTATTTGCATATCTAGAGAAAACAATTATTTTTTTTATTAATCACTGTAATCTTATACATTATACATAAAATAAATATTTATGTTGCATTTTGATAAATCTAAATTTTGATGTGAAGGAAATATTTAGAAAGGAATGTTTATTATTTATTGATATGTATTGTAGATATAAATACATTAATAATATGTTAAAGTAGGTTATCGGAACTAGGTAGGTAGACATGAAATTGAAAATTTATTGGTTACATCAAATGTCATATGTGAATAATTTGCTTGCATGTGTATGTACATATTTGAAAGCTCATTTTTAAACGTCAGGAGGGGGTATTAAAGTACGAACATGCATATCGTATAATATTTCAAGTAGTAAATCAGTTTGTTTTGATATTTACTAACATACATATCATATAGGTATAATGGGGGATTACACCATTTTTCTTTTATAATTTCATCTGAAAATATTAGGAAAACTAAGACTATTGATGAAAATCCGGTGAAAAAAATCCTATTAATGAGCGAGTTATGGTCTCCCGAATTTTGAAAAGATTGACGTGACGTCCCATTTATGTGTTTTTATATCAAACTGTTTTCATCACGGACCTAAATGTTCTTGAAATATATGCTATTTTAAGTTATATTTACATAAAAATAAATGAATATTATAACACTGTATAAGTCTACATACTTTATAATTACAGGTGTATTTAAATTATTAAGTTTAATGCAAGAAATTTATGTTAAAATAAAAACTGTTTGGAAACTGCAGTACAGGAATGTTAGCCCCTCCTTTCGAATTTGAATTTCTTAACTTCCATTGGTAGTAATCCCCACCTCCTAACACGCTATTTGTAATGCATGTATAGGCGGTTTCTCGGTCGCCAATCAAAATATTTTCATATTAGTGTCGAAGCGCTATAATAAAAAACCCTTTATTTCCGAAATATCTCAATTATACCATTTCATTTTTTTATTAATATTCGTTATTCAGCATATACATTCGTATTATTTTACTATTTTCCTTTAATTCGATTGAGCTGTAATCCCCCATTTATAGTTAATGATATGAACAGTTAATATTTAATAATCGGCCCGATTCTGTAAGAAGAGTTACTAGAATAAAGTTACTAAAATAGTCTTTAAAATGAAGGTCAGTTACAACTACAGTAACTTGTTATTTTTTGTATTCTATAAGCACAGAGTCATTACAGTTTTAGATACTTAGTTGTTAAACAAGTTATTACGCTAGAGACTAGCCAAACGTAGTATTTAAGGTGTAGTAACCTTTCAGAATGGCTGGAATTTGGATGAATTTTGAATTTAATAGAGCACTGGCAGCTTTGGAAAATCGGTATGTATAAAAAAGTAACTGTAAATAATTTTCGGTAACGTTTATTTCACAGAAGAAGAAATAGGTTAGAAAATAGATTGGTAAGAGACGAGAGTAATCCTTTCTTAATTCCGGATATAAAATTTTAAAAATTGTTCCGATTACCAAAACCAATTGTACAAGATCTTATTGAAAAAGTAACTCCGTTAGCGGAACCTTCAATAAGATCAACAGGCGTACCTATTCATTTAAAAGTAATCTGTACATTTTTCTTGGCTCCTTTCTTTGTATTATTCAAAATATTTGTAAGTTCTTCCCATGACAATTTAAGCTCATTAGTTTTCAGAGGATGTATTTTTATTTCGAGCATTATTTTGTGGTTTTTTAAATAAGCTATTAATATTTCCAACTGTTCGTTGGTTGTTCTTGAACCCCTAGGCTTGTTATATACCATGATGCAAACAGATATAACACTTGGTTACTTATAAACACTAATAAATGTCACTTGTCAGATTAAAACACACGCAGATGAAGAAATACGCATGCGCACCACAATTCATGTTCCTCATTTGACTGCTATCTTAGTAACTAAGTTTGTTTAGTTACTCTGGGAGTAACATTCCTAAATATATAATTACAAAATACGAAATATGTATTCAGTTACTAGGATAGTTGCTATCAGAGTAACTTCATAGTAACGTTGCTAACAAGTAACAATGTTAGATACTTTTTACAGAATCGGGCTGATTATGTGTTATTTGTCCCTAAAAAGCAAGTTGCGGGCCAAATTAGGGTTGGAAGATATCTGGAAAAAAGATAATACCAAAAAGTTCTTATTGTGTAACAACGTGACGGCAGAACAATAACAAGTAAATAACTTTATTATAAACTCTTCGAAATTATAGTGTCAATATAAATATTTCAACTTTGTTATCTTTGTAAGTCAAAATTCTGTTCAGAAATTATTATCATTTTCCTAACATCTCTCTCTCTGTTTAGTCTGAATGTCAGCCGCTTAAACATTTAATGTGCTCTACTGAAGATTATAACCGTTTGTTTTTAGGTAGTCTAGGTTAGAGATTCATGTCGGAAGGACATCCAGTCGGTGATTGGTAGAGTTTAAATTGTGGCTCGCGTTCTGCGTAATGCGAGTATTTTGGCCTAGGGATACATCGGCATCTTTAGAAGTGGTTATCTAAGTCATCTTTTAATTTTAAACCTATATTTCAAATTACAAAGTTGGGAGCAAATTTAAATGTCTCTTTTTGACGTGAAAAGAACCTCAAATCAACTTTCAGTTTCGCCGGAAACGATATTATCATTGATGTTTATAAATGACAAATTTTTCATTATAAAAAATAATAACTAGGTCATGTTTAATGAAAATGAAAGTATTTGTTTGTTTAAAAAAATCAGCACCACTACTTTTTACTCATTTTTGATTGTATATGTATAAAATATTAGAATTATAGTTGTTTACAAATGAACACTTGAAACAAGAATAACGTGAAACAAAGTTTTGTGAAATTTATATAGACGAAATACATTAAAAAAATTATTCTTATAATTAGTGATTTGTCTGGAAAATACATTTATATTTATAGCAATTTTATTACGATTGTATTACATATAAATAAATAAATATATCATCGCGGCATATTACCCATTACTGGGTGTGCCATTAGCTTTGTTCGATGACATGTACTAGGCCGTCCTAGTGTTAACTTTCTTGCACTAACATGTTTTATGAGAAACGGGCAGCTTCTGGCAGGCTGTTCGATGACAAAAATTTTAAGAACTAGTGCTCACGTTTCTGACCTGACTCGCGAGGTGGTGTAGAAAGTGCAGACTAGGAGTGGGGGTAGCTAAATGTTGTTCAGTAGACATTTTAATTCTATCCTATCTACACATCTGTTTATTTAACCTAAAATTTTGTTTTGCTATATAAAGAATTAATTAATATATCTGTCTCTGAATCTGATGAAGAATCAAGTGATGATTGATCTTCGTCAGAATCGTTTATTAGTTCACTATGCTCTTTAAAACAGACATTTCTGCAGTCACTTTTTTCAGCTTTATGATATGACTGTGTTTATAAACAACCTAACCTTTTACACCTTTGGCTACGCTTGGCTTGATTACTCACAGCTGAGCAAACTTGCCCAAATATACACTAGTGTGTTTTATGAAACCACAAGAATTAGACTGTACTAGTGTACACTACACTGCACTGCACTATTCTGCTCTACACTTCAAGTACTTCTCATCGAACAGAGCTATTATCTACAACACATGTAGACATCGGTAATGATGACGTCACCTTACGGGCATTACATTTATACGTAATAAAGTTTAGCATATTTATTTTGTAGCGAAAAACCGAATTTTAAATTTAATTAGTTAAAAAGAACCGACATACACGGATATAAATTACATTATATAAAATATGGATGCATTTTATATCATAGAAAGTTGTCTCTTTGACCTTTCGGTAATATGATGTTAACTTGCCACGAAATATGAACATTATTCAGCTACTATTTTCAAATAAAAAAAAATGCTTAATAGCTTCCTTCATTCCATTTTACAAATATAAATCAGATTTTATAATTAAACAACATTGTAGATCAATCATTTATCATCATTATTAGCTCTGTTTGATGAGAAGTGCTTGAAGTGCAGAGCAGAATAGTGCAGTGCAGTGTAGTGTACACTAGTACAGTCTAATCCTTGTGGTTTCATAAAACACACTAGTGTATATTTGGGCAAGTTTGCTCAGCTGTGAGTAATCAAGCCAAGCGTAGCCAAAGGTGTAAAAGGTTAGGTTGTTTATAAACACAGTCATATCATAAAGCTGCAAAAAAGTGAATGCAGAAATGTCTATTTTAAAGAGCATAGTGTTTGAACTAATAAACGATTCTGACGAAGATCAATCATTACTTGATTCTTCATCAGATTCAGAGACAAAAATATTAATTAATTCTTTATATAACAAAATAAAGAGAATATATTATATCTTAATCCATTATTTTAATTTCTCAATGTGTAAAATTTTAGGTTAATAAACAGACGTGTAGATAGGATAGAATTAAAATGTCTACCAAACAACATTTAGTTACCCCCACTCCTACTCTGCACTTTCTACACCACCTCGCGAGTCAGGTCAGAAACGTGAGCACTAGTTCTTAAAATTTTTGTCATCGAACAGCCTGCCAGAAGCTGCCCGTTTCTCATAAAACATGTTAGTGTAAGAAAGTTAACACTAGGGCGGCGTAGTACATGTCATCGAACAAAGCTATTGTTTCAAAATTCTAGAATATTAAATAACTAACACGTATAATAAAAATAATATACGTCTTGCCCAACTATGAATCAACTATTTCGTGCAGGGAGAAAAAAGGTTTTTAACAGATCATAAATTACATGTAACACATTTCTGTCAATCTATTACAGTTACTGCTAAATAAAATTGAGAACTGACAGTAATTACAAGATGTGAATGTAATACAGTCTTGTTAGCAGCGCATCTGCAAATTAAAAATGGGATTTGAAAGTAAATCCAGTAGAACTACATTCCAAATTGTGCAATTTAGAATTAAATCAAATCTTCATTGCGTTTGGTCCATTACTTTACGCAAGAACAAGAATACGTATTACTACATCCAGCGTGATACAATAATAGAAAAGCGATTAATTAAATTCAGAAAAAGAAAAAGAAGACTAATTAAACAAGTAAATAAATTATTAACTTTTCGATTTACATTTAAATATGAATTAGACACAATGGAGTATTCTACAAATTTGTATACATTTACAACTAAAACTATATTAATATTATTGTTTACTTACACTACAAAAAAAAATTTGTTGTGGCCAGCACAAGACCTCTCGCCATTTCCATATTAGGCTATATAAGTATTGTATTGCACTTCGCTTTCGAACCGTCGTTTTATAAAAAAAATATTACAGAGCTTTACCCAAATATTGTTTTTTATTGAATTTAACATGCCTTCTGCACACATATAATTCTAATTATATCTATTTTTCATTGTATGAGGAAGTTTTTAAATGTCAGAGATTCTTCCAATTCATTAACCAGATTGACGGTATTTCTGATGGATATATGCATTTTACCACAATTTTACCTATAATTTCAAATATTTAATTAATAAACCAATAAGAAAAATTAAATATACTTCCCAGTAAAAGCTATCAGAATGTCACTAAAACTGTTGATTTTTGACACTGACATGTGTCATTTACAAATTATGTTATAAACATTGGAATTTTTCAACTGGTTTCCTTAGTGCCGTAGCCTCTGCGATTAGTTCACTGTATAAATTATAGTGTCTTTATCTCTAAATCTATAATATAATAAAAATTTTAAGTGTATTAGATGGAGATTTTATGTTCTTCAATATTTAATAAAAAAAACCTCCCAAAAAATTATATTTAGAAGATTTTTTCTAAGAAACTACTACTTCCGGTTGTTCAATTGTTACCAAAACCTTTTCAGCTCTTCCCAGGAATGTCAGATTGAGGAAACTGCAGTTAAATATTTTTTAAGTCCTATAGTTTTTGAGGAATCGTGACTACAACATCCAGACATACATACATACATACATACATACATACATACATACACACACACACATACACACACACACATCATTTTAAAAATGTTATAATTGGATTCTAGGGACCTTAAATCGTGCTTATTCAATAAAATCTGGATATGCGAATTTTAGCATGAATCCAATACCTCTCTTAGCGAGAGGTAAAAATGATGCGCTTTTGTTGAGAGTTACAGTTCTATAGTGCTATAGAAAGTTACAGAATCGCACTATAATGATAGAATGTACAGTACCCTGCCAGCAGGACCAAATAGCTTCGGGAGAGTACTTTGTATATTTGGATATTTCAGTACTTTCTAGCCTTCTGGCTGGACTTTTAAGAATACCAAAATATTCCTCAGATTTTAAGCTTTATGCACATTTTTTGACTGAGTCTGTACCTTTATTATTAAGCAAGTTACAACAAGTTGAAGTTTATTGTAATCAGTATGGAAAAGATTACGCGTCAGGAGCCGTGTTTCTGTCGCAGTAACGAATTTTGACTCTAAAAATTATAATTCTTGGAGTTTTTCTTGAAAAAACGCAGTGAAATATCATTTTTTTACATTTTATGTAATTATCAATATGAAAGAATATCTTATGGGGTCCCGTGGCAGCGTGCCTTAGTGTCTGGTCGCGAATTTGGGGAACCGGGTTCGATCCTGACGGGCGCCAAATATTTCAAATTTTAAATGGCCCAAAAGTGATCCCTGTGGTACACTCTCCAAGCCAGTAATGAGTGCCTGTGAGGTGACGCCTGGTAAACTCCCGCACGGTACGAATATCAAATATTATCATCATTACCGATATGTGATAAAGCAGATTGGCACACCCAGAAATGGGTAATAGACATAGAGTTAAAAAATTATGAAGAGATTAACTTTCATAAATTTGCATAGTTTATGTTCGTGGATTTATAGAATCTTTTCCAAGGCACGGGATTTGTATAAAATACTTAGAATTGACGGAAGGTGATGTGTTGGCCACATCAGATTTTTATGATAATTTAATTTTAACTATTTAGCTACCAAATAAGGTGAAACAATCAAGTTATCTCTTGTGTTTTATGCATTACCGTTGCACAAACAAATCATCAACTTCAAGTCACAAAAACGCGAGATTTACTTTCTCTCTTAGGCAAAAAAAGCCTGCTCTAATATCATTGGACGGTATCGGTGGAATAATTAATTGCGGACGAAAAAGTGAGACTTTTAAAGACGATAATGACTGCAAAAACCAACCACTTTCGCCTGTTCCTAAATGCCCCCTGTACGATGACTGAAATACTAACAGATTGATTTGAATTTGAGATCAGTGTTTGATTAACCGAAACCAAAGTGGAAGGGGAAGTGCTTTATGAGATAACTGCAAATTGATGGATTATTACTCTTTTATTGGAACTGAAATACATTTACTTTTTAAATTTCACCACGAAACATGATATAACTTTAATATCGTCAAATTATCTGATTATCTATACCTATAATCCGCAGAAAAAGTATACCATACCGCGTACCACGTTATTTTTAACTTTCTACCAATAATTTTGTTTGTAACAACTTTATAAATAAAATAAATAAATATATCATCACGGCATATTACCCATTTCTGGGTGTGCCAATATCTACAACACATGTAGACATCGGTAATGATGACGATATATTTTACCGTGTGGGCGCTTACCAGGCGTCACCTCACGGGCACTCATAGCTGGCGTGGAGAGTGCACCACAGGGGTCACTTTTGTGCCATTTAAAATTGGAAATATTTGGCGTCAGTCGGGATCGAACCCGGTTCCCCCAGGTTCGCGACCAGACACTCAGGCACGCGGCCACGGGACAACTTTATAAATTATATTTAAATTGTTTATTATTGTATCTTGTATCCATGCATTTATAATTTAAATATGATGACCGGTTACACAAAAGTAACTTAAATTTTAAGCGTTCCCTAAATTGACAATATTGCATCAAAATGAAATTTCAAATAACATGCATTGATAATAAAACTTTTTTAGACGATCATTGTGATAAGTCTGACATATCAACGTAGTATCCTAACACTGAAAGTTGAACTTATCACATTAGTGTTACGATATATTTCATATCGTAATAGTTGACACGGTTGCTAGGTTACTATGTCATTATTTTCTGGCTATATGTATACATTATTCATTTGTCAGCTGTCAGTACGTTTGAACCTAAATATCAGTTTTGTAGAAAAAGTAAAATTTATTTAAGCTCGTCTAAAAAATAATGTTCATAACTTGTATGAAATAAAAATATCTTAGCTCGTGTGTATTGACTTGCACTCCGCTACGCGTCGTGCGTCAATTTACACTCGCATAATATTTGGTATTTTTCATAACTTGTTACGAAAATAACTATATTGGAGTCTAAGGTTAAATAGATAATAAACACACTAAAACTAGATACGTATTTTGGCAACTTAAGTTGCTATCATAGGTAAACTTACGGTAAACAAGGTATATATGGGGTATATTGACTTTTGGTGCAATAATTCAAAAAATGAGTAGATATATAAACTTTGTAATAATAATATTATAATATTATTACTATTATTACAAAGTTTATATATCTACCCATTTTTGAATTATTGCCCCAAAAGTCAATATACCTCATATTTAGATAAAAACTTCAAAATTTTCAAAAATCTAATTCTTATGTATCTAAATACTTCTCAATGTGTTGATTCCAGATTTTGAAACCGCAGGTCGATATCTCGTTTCGTTCTCGAGATATTTAGATTCAAAGTTTTGCTCAAAACTGCCCATTTTTGGATAGTAACCCAAAAATGGGTCGAGATATGAATTTGGCGACATCACCATTCGATTCTACGGCCAAAACTACATAAGTACACCAATTTTCATATTATTTGTCCAACTGGTTCATTTTTTATGAATAAAAACTTGAAAACCCCCGAAAATGGCCAAAATCTGAAAAAATCGTAAGGGGTACACCTTAGATTTTCGCGATTTTTTGCCATTTTCAGTAATTTTGCTTTAGAGATTGTATGCGATGTTCAAAATTCATGGAAATTGGTGTACTTATGTAATTTTACCCGTAGAATCGAATGGTGTTGCCGCCAAATTCATATCTCGACCCATTTTTGGGTTATTACCCAAAAATGGGCAGTTTTGAGCAAAACTTAGAATCTGAATATCTCGAGAACGAATCGAGATATCGACCTGCTGTTTCAAAATCTGGAATCAGCACATTAAGAAGCATCTAGATACATAAAAATTAGATTTTTAAAAATGTTATCTAAATATGGGGTATATTGACTTTGGGGCAATAATTCAAAAGTACATTATTTGATTGTAACGGATTATTTTATATATTTACGAGTCTCTATCTCTAAATGTATAGAAGATATAATAAAAATGATCTTTAATATTTGTAATTTTACAAATTTCAAAAAATAAAATTTAGATGATTTTTTTAAGAAACTACTACTTATGGTTATCCAATTGTTACCAAAATCTTTTCAGCTCCAGACATACACACACACACACACACACACACACACACACACACACACACACACACACACACACGCACATACACGCATACAGAAAACCACGTAAAATTATTTTACATAATTAGATTGTATTAAAATTAGAAATTTAAACTTGTTTCATATAATTTATTCTTTAAAATAAAATAATAACACACCATAATAATCAAATATGTTTACTCTTCCCATCAATATCAAATTTTCTAGTAGAAAGCATCATTTTAAATTTTTACACACGTAAATGGAATCCGATTATTTAAGCTTTCTTGTAATTATTTGATTGTCAATTATAATTAATGAAAATTTCCTCTGTTTATATCATTTCTATAAACAACATTGAGATGAAATGTTTACATTTATTTGTCGAAAGTTTATAATTATAAAATTATTTACATTAAA
Organism: Ophonus ardosiacus; assembly: GCA_943142095.1. Taxonomy (NCBI): domain Eukaryota; kingdom Metazoa; phylum Arthropoda; class Insecta; order Coleoptera; family Carabidae; genus Ophonus; species Ophonus ardosiacus. The sequence goes on from OW964831.1 coordinate 2,626,513, forward strand.
ATTCCTTTTCTTAGTTTCAGCTGAATACCGGCAGAGCGAATCTGGACCAAAGACAACTATCTCCACAACAACAGGGTCATATATTAAGTGATATTCAACAACATCAACACAGATTTCAATTACATCAAAACTTATTGAAGGAACAACAAAAAAGTTTAAATTTTGGACCACAAAATGGGTTTCAGCAACAATTTCCTACTCCTCAATTAAATCAACAAAACACCCAACAATTTTCTAGTACGGGAATATCCAGTCCAGAATTTCCTGACGCCTTGGTTCAACCTCAGCTACCATTAGTCCACCAAAATCATCAATTCAACAGCCATACGAATGGTCAACCGTCTATTTTAAACCCTCAATTTTTGGCCCCTCAAACTTTGACTTCCAGTGTAGCTACACCTTTAGCAAACCAATTTTTAATTGGACCTACTCAATCGTCAGTTAATTCAGTACCTTTAGGAGGTTTCCAAAACAACTTTTTACCACCTACTAGCAACCCAGTTAATGTTATAACAAATGTACCACCTTCTGTAAGTCCAGTAGTTCAAGAACAAAATAATTTTGAAAATTCTGAACAATACCAACAACGACTGAAAGAATTGAAATTAAAACAACAAATTATTGAGAAACATAACCAATTTGTAGAAAAGCAATATGAAAAAGCATTGAAAAAGGCTCAAGACGAACACCAAGAATGGCTGGACAAACAACAAGACCAACGCAAGAAACTTTACCAATCTTTGTATAGACCAGCCGGACCTAGAATTCTAAACTACTCCGGCCCAAGACCACGAATAATCTTCCCAGAAGAAGTTCCCCTCTTCCAACAAGCAGTTGACAAATACTACCAAGCTCACCCAACTACTACAACTACCACAACAACAACTACAACAACCGAAGCACCGACCACCAGAACTGTTTCAACTACCAGACGATCCAAAAAAGTAGATCTTTCTGAGGACGACGAAGATCCAGAACTGTATTTACCCAACAACCGACAAAGTTTATTTGGCGAATTAAAAACAAGTGTCCAACGAGAAATTGAACCAAGTACAAAAGATCAATTTTTACCTACTGTTGTACCAGAAAAAGCAAAACCAATCAAATCGATAGAACAGTTGGATTTGTTACAAAAACAATATCAACAGCAATTGTTACAACGGGAAGATCTACTGGCGCAACTGAGGAAAACAATTGCTGAAATACCAGACGAAGAAACAAGAGAAAAGAATTATACTTCGCGAGAAATAAGTCTTCCGAATGGACAAAGAGTAGAAATTATAAAAACCACTGATCCTAAATTAATTCCTGGAGCTACACCTTTAAGCGCTGAAAGTATTGCTACGCCTAAAGTGGTAAAAGCAACTCAATCTCCAATTTCTACAACAACTGCTAAACCTCCTAAAGCCCTTTTGGATGAGTTAACTCAAGGCGTGTTACCTCCAGGTGCAGATTTTGAGCTTATCAAACATGATCCCAATGGAGGATTGCAAGAACTTGGGAACCTACCATCCAATTTGCCAAACCAGAAAAAAGTTACATTTGTTTTGCTAGAAGAACAACAAGATGGAACATATAAAGTCCAAGGAGTAAAAGGAAATGGCAATGATGGTAAAGAAAAAGATTCTGTAGATGTTGATTCAATTTTAAATAAAATTAAAAGTGGAGAACTGAAATTACCACCTCCTACAAGAAGTTCTGAAGGTGCTAATGAAGCAACAAGTACTGTCCGTAGTACACAACACTCCAAAGATATAAAAGCCCAAAGTACAGCTTATCCAACACCTTCCCAAGTTGTAAGATCAACTCTGTCATTCCCTTCTAACAGTGTCAGTCCAAAACCCCAAGTATATATTCAACCAAACTCGAATACTGATTCAGATATATCTTCTTCTAATAAACAGTTTGTTCCATCTACAACATCTGACTACAAATCTAGTACAGCTGTACCCTACTCTCAAAAACATCCTAGTACAACACCAACAACTATTTCCAATAAAATTGTATCCCAACAAGCGCTATTACCAACCGTTCAAACTAAATTCGAAAACTCCCCACCATTCTTCCCATCTTTCCCTACGTCAACAGAACAAGTTAGAATAAGCACAAATGCTCAACAAAAGACTCCTTTCCCTGTATTGTATAGCTCAACTTTAAGATCAGTACCAAAACCAACACCTCAAACAGCTGTAACGATCCTACAAAGTCAACCGTCGTCAGTACAACCTGTACCAGATTCATCAGCGTTTGCGAATGATGATAGTGATGATTTTGCTTTTTCAACAACTCAATCGAATTTACCCCTTACAGATTTGTTTAAAAGGAAAGGGTTGTTTGCAATGTCTAAGTTTTTGAAACAGTCTGGACTTGATACGATTTTGAATGAAACTGGACCTTATACTATTTTCGTTCCAACGGATAAAGCATTTAGAAATTTGTTGATCCAGTTGGGAGGACCGGAAAAAGCGGAGGAAAAGTTTAAAGAAAATCCGAGACTTTTAAGTGGGGTAAGTCGTACTTTTAAAAGAAATTGTTCTTAGTTTATACATAAAATATGAAGCCGTATTCATAGTAGGGTTGCCTAACGTTCTGATTTCGGTGGAACAGTCTCGATGTTAAATAAAATGGCCCGTGTCCCGGTGAGGAATTTTAAATGTCCTTTTTTGTGGGATCACGGTACAAACGAGACCAAAAGAAACTCAACTGCCCGAATCATATTAGGCTATTAAGGAACATTCTTACCGTGCGTGTATTGTACTATCCAAAACTTTAAAAATAATCATATGTTATACTATTAAAAAATATAATGGCGAATGATTTAAATATTACACTCTCTCAAAGCATGTGAAAACGATAGTCGTTTCTTACGGCTCTTTTTATTTCATATATTTGGGTACAGGTATATCCTTTTCTTATTTACTTGCATTTAGGTAAAAGAATGTAGTAGGCAATAAGTTGAATTTGACGTTTTGGAAAGAATGAAAGAAATGATTTAAAAATAAATTAATACTTCAAATTTGAAAGGTATTTATTATTTAGTAAGGCGAAAATGAAATAATTGTGATAAAATACGATAATTATAAAATGAAAATTGATTACAAGAATTAATCTAAGAAAAAAATTCATCAATATTTTAATAAGCATGTTGCGAAGAACCAAATGCTTATGATTTACTATATATTTTACTCTTTTGAAATCTATGATAGAAAATTGAAATCTTGGTGATTAGATATTTTCTTATTTCTACAGAAATTTCCCTGGTTTACTATTAAAATTTAGTACTTAGTGAAAGAACTACCCAAAATAAATATTTTCTATTGATAGTCCAATAACTGTAAAAGTGTTGATTACAACAAAGCATATTTTGATTGATTACAAGAATAAATCCAAGAAAGAAAATTTTATTAATATTTTAATAATACTGTATTCTGCGAAGCATCAAATATAACGATTCTAGCTTGTGTTTTGTGATTAATATTTTGTAGTTTTTACACAAAATTAAAATTTGTGAATCGATCATTTTCCGCAGCCCGTCGAAGGTTGTGCGCCGTTATTTAAATGTGGCCCGTACTTTATTTACTTGAAACATAAAACTTAATAAAAACTAAATTACTTTAAAATAACAATCTTGTATGCTTGTAGTCTTAAAAGGTCTCTTGAAGTTTTAATTATGTATTTAGAAATATTTTTGTTTACTTCATAAATTTTCTTCTGGAATATCAAAAGAAACAAAATAAAGACGAATTGTGAGAATAATACTTTCTGACAGATTAAAAATTTTAATGACATTCATATAAATTATTTGTCAAAACTACTAATTAAAACAAAAACTTAGTACGAGGGGAGTTTTTTATGTTATCTACCAAGCTATGAAAACAACGAGTTAGAGAACAAATAAAATTTTATTTTTCAACGTAAGAACCGTTAACACTAACACACTTATTCAAACGTTTTTCTAATAAAGCTACGCCTGCAAAAAAAATCTTTTGGTAATTCTGTAAAATACGACTCCACTGCGTTTTCCAAGTCATCATTCGATAAAAAGCGACTCTCTCTCAAATGTTTTTTGAGTTTTGGAAAGAAATAATAGTCGGACGTGGTCAGGACTGTAAGGTGGATGTTGTAATTCGTCAAAGCTGCATTCATTGACTACTGCTTGAACAATTCGTGCTTTATGCACCATGCAGTTGTTGTGCAGAAACACCATTTTCTGAGCATAATTGTGGGGCCTTTTTTTCGCGTATAGCCGCTTTCAAGTTCTTAATGGGGAATTACACCATTTTTTTTTTTATAATTTCATCTGAAAATATTAGGAAAACTAAGACTGTTGATGAAAATCCGGTGAAAAGATTCCTATTAATAAGCGAGTTATGGTCTCCCGAATTTTGAAAAGATTGACGTGACGTCACATTTATGTGATTTTATATCAAACTGTTTTCATCATGGACCTAAATGTTCTTGAAATATATGCTATTTTAAGTTATATTTACATAAAAATAAATGAATATTATAACACTGTATAAGTATACATACTTTATAATTACAGGTGTATTTAAATTATTAAGTTTAATGCAAGAAATTTATGTTAAAATAAAAACTGTTTGGAAACTGTAGTACAGGAATGTTAGCCCCTCCTTTTGAATTTGAATTTCTTAACTTCCATTGGTAGTAATCCCACCTCCTAACACGCTATTTGTAATGCACGTATAGGCGGTTTCTCGGTCGCCAATCAAAATATTTTCATATTAGTGTCGAAGCGTTATAACAAAAAACCCTTTATTTCCGAAATATCTCAATTATACCATTTCATTTTTTTATTAATATTCGTTACTCAGCGTATACATTCGTATTTTTTTACTATTTTCCTTTAATTCGATTGAGCCGTAATCCCCCATTGTGTCTTTGTAGACATGAAAATGTCACAGTAACTTGACATAAGAAAATTGTCGCGATAGCATATTGTTTTCATAGCTAGGTAGATAACATAAAAAACTCCCCTCGTATATAAACGGTATCGTTTTCACAAAACGTAGTCACTGTACGGAAATAACCGAAGTTGAAAACGTAGTGAGTGACTAATTTTACGTGATCGCTAAGGAAACGAATATCGTTTTAACTTCTCGATAATCGCAATATCGTTTTCACTTTTACGTGATCCCACTCCTGAAAAGCCTTCTGTATTAAAAATCTATGACTGGTAGTATTTTCTCTTAATCAGGGGTTTTAAGCTATGACTAAAATAAATTCATTTGTTTTTTAGTCATACCAATGTATTTTTAAATGGTTACGGCTACAAATTTTAGGCAATTTTTGTGTTATAGCTTCTTTTACACCATGTGATTCCTGGTGCATTTGAGATCAAGCATCTTCAGGACGAGATGACGGGCGTGTCGCTCGCTGGCACCCAACTCCGCGTCAACCAGTACGCGATGCAAGACGTAGAATGGAACGAGGTGAAGGTATGAGAACATATATGATAACCAACTGTCAAATCTCATCAGACTTCCTTTCATATACCGCTTTGTAAAAGTGAACGTTAATAACGTCGTTTAAAAATCATTAACTAATTACAAAATTAAATTGTTTGCGAGATAATTGTGTGAAATAAATTCGCCGCGCTATTGAAATAAATTACTTTTTGTCTAAATTCAATTTAATGATAAACAAAATAGGTAGAAAGCGAAAATTTTACTTTTAATTTTTTCCAGATGTAATAATGTATGTAAAAAGATATAATTTAAATGGAAATCATTTAAGTTGCAATTCGGTACAAATAAAAAGAGCATCAAAAATTGTTTACTTTATTAAAGTATTTTGTAATAGCACTGAATCTCAAAATTTTTATAACTTCTATACATTTAGAGATAAAAACACTATAATACATAGAATAATCGGATGTAATAAATCGCACAGGCTAAACTAAACCAAGGAAACGAGTTGACAAATTCATTGTAACATAGTTTGTAAATAACAGATAAATCAGTGTCAAAAATCAACAGTTTTAGTGACATTCTCAAAACTTTTCCTGGGAAGTACATTTAGTTTTTCTTATTGTTTTATTAATTAAATATTTAAAATTATAGGTAAAATGCATATATCCATAAAATACTGCCAATCTTGTTAATGAATTGGAAGAATACAAGAATACATTTCGACAGCGAAGTGCAATATACGTTACTTATATAACATAAAATGGAAATGGCGAGAGGTATTGTGCTGGACACAACAGATTTTTTTTTTTTGTTGATTAATAGAAAATTACCCTATTATATATTCAAAGATTATATAAAAAGAATGGCACCTTTCATTGCGATTTTGTTCACTATTTACAGATTTAAGACTTACAGTTTTAACCATACGACTATTAGAAGTTATTTGTAAAAATAAAAACGAAGCAGAATTTGAATTTTTATATTAATAATAATAATAATAATAATTATTCCTCTCGAAAATGTGTACATTTTATAGGAAGCGTCACAATAATATATAATATTAGAAAAAATAAGATAATACAAATAAGTAAATTACGAAACATTATCACTGTACAAAAAATAATCGTATATATTATAAAAACAGCTATCGAGAAGCAATTTTTTTAAGTTTTGCTTTGAAATTATTTAAGGTGTTAGAGTTCTTAATTTCCAGTGGTAGTTTATTATATATTTTTATTCCAACAACATTTCGAGAGTTTTTGGCACAATTTAATCTACTAGTTTCAAATTAATTTTTCCTTCTGGTATTGTACTGGTGATGGTCTTTGTTACAAGAAAATTTTGTCTTATTTAGAAAAATATATTTACTAACCTCATAAATGAAAAGACAAGGGACAGTTAATATATTTAGATTTTTAAAGATATTTCTACATGAGTCGGTATTTCTTGTTCCAGTTATATATCTTACTACTCTTTTTGAGTGATGAAAACTTTATCAGCGAATGTTGAAACGCCCCAGAAGACGATACCGTATCTCAATAATGACTCAACTTTTGCGTCATAGAACTTTAGCAATTGATTCAAAGACAAAATATATTTAAGATGCCTAATTTGAAAACAGATTACATTCAATTTTGTAATGACAAATTCACATTGTTGTTTCCATTTAACATTCTCATCAAAGTTCATTCGCAATACTTTAGAGGAATCTACATGATTTAATTTATTATTTCCAATGGTTAAGTTCAAGTTTGTGGTATTTTTCGCTTGATGGAAATGAATATAGTTTGTTTTAGAGTTATTTAAATGAAGCAAATTTTCATTACACCATAAATGCAATTTCTCTAAATTTTCATTGCATCTTAGTTCCAAGAACTCATAACTTTTATCAGACATTACTAACGTTGTATCCTCTGTACACTGCGAAACGATAGTTTCATTACTAAAAATGAGATTGAGATCGTTAATATAAATAATAAATAAAATAGGCGCCAAGACGCTCCCCTGCGGCGTCCCAACATTACTGATCAATGGAGTCGAGTGTATTTCTTGGTTGTAATTATTATGACCAGAACAGTTTTGAATCTAGTGATCTACGCATTTTTCGGAAAAACAAATACCTCTTTAAAATGATCTACTAATTAATGAACTTTATCCTAATTTAACAGACTTTTTATCTCTTAAGCTTCGAACAAATTCAATGCACTACGTTTACTAATATTGAAGTGGCCAGGTTTTTTGCTAGTCACTATCCATATATTGCTCTGCAGTTAATATTATGAAGCAGAGATCTTTCAAACGCAAATTCTTGTATGTTTCTTAGGTGACAACAATCAACGGTGCAAAGATAATGGACGACAAGCAAGACATATCAATTCCTCAAGGTATAGCACATGCTGTTGACCGTGTCATGTTCCCACTTCCGGTTGGAGATATCGTACAGACGCTCCAGTCGGACCGTGAAAGAAGATTCACTACTTTCTTACGGATACTCTTCGCCTCCGGACTGGTGGACACCTTACAAGGTACGTAAAAGTGAAAAGGTATTCGATTTTCCCTTTTAATTATATGTGATAAACTTGAAGTAATGTCGGTAATGGCATTAAAATTTAAAGCTGCAGGTACATACACAAGATGAATAATTCATTACATCCCAAGAATTTCTGATTATCAAATATTACTTTTTTGGAAAATATTTAATAACTCTAAAGTAGTCTCTTTATGTATTATTAATAAGATATTTTATCCAACACAAACTAATAATATACTTGTTACTATGGTTATTTGAAATAACTAATGTACAACATTACTCACTCCGTGAGAGAATATTTAGGAACTCACGGAGGAATTATTACTAATTTTTGCGTTTTTTACCTCTCGCTAAGAGAGGTATTGGATTCATGCTAAAATTCGCATATCCAGATTTTATTGAATAAGCACGATTTAAGGTCCCTAGAATCCGATTATAACATTTTTAAAATGACTTAAAAAATATTTAACTGCAGTTTCTTCAATCTGACATTCCTGGGAAGAGCTGAAAAGGTTTTGGTAACAATTGAACAACCGGAAGTAGTAGTTTTTTAGAAAAATTCTTCTAAATATAATTTTTTGGGAGTTTTTTTTTATTAAATATTGAAGAACATAAAATTCTCCATCTAATACACTTAAAATTTTTATTATATCTTGTATAGATTTAGAGATAAAGACACTATAATTTATAGAGTAAACTAATCGCAGAGGCTAAGGCACTAAGGAAACCAGTTGACAAATTCCAATGTTTATAACATAGTTTGCAAATGACACATGTCATTGTCAAATATCAACAGTTTTAGTGACATTCTGATAGCTTTTTCTGGGAAGTATATTTAATCTTTCTTATTGTTTTATTGATTAAATATTTGAAATTATAGGTAAAATTGTGGTAAAATGCATATATCCATCAGAAATACCGCCAATCTGGTTAATGAATTGGAAGAATCTCTGACATTTAGAAACTTCCTCATACAATGAAAAGTAGATATAATTAGAATTAAATGTGTGCTGAAGACATGTTAAATACAATAAAAAACAATATTTGAGTAAAGTTCTGTAATTTTTTGTTATAAAACGACGGTTCGAAAGCGAAGTGCAATACAATACTTATGTAGCCTAATATGGAAATGGCGAGAGGTCTTGTGCTGGCCACAACAGATTTTTAATATAAATAAAAAGCAAGTTTACAAAATTATTTTATTATTAAAATAATTAAACATTTTAAGGACCGGTATTATAAACGTCCAGTTAAATTTAGTTCCCTAAAACATATTTTTTAAAATCAATATTAATATTTATGTTAAGATACTTATATTACTTATCTTTACACAATGACAACTGTCATTTAAGGCTCATGAAACGATTTGATTACTAGCTTGGGAATTAAATTCAACGTTTTCAGAGTTTTAAAGGAAGGTCCTAATTTTCACCTATTTCAATTTATTTTATTTCAAATAATTCCCAATGACAGACAATAATTATTGCAGATTTTTTTCAATAACAATATAACAAAACAACAACCATTCAATGGCTACTTTATAATTTTAAATAGTATGTCTATTGACATGTCAGTATCAAACGATGAACAAAAATATAAAAATGATTTAAGAAGTTTTTAAAAAAATGTTGGATAAAATGTCGTATTACACTCGTGTGGAATATATATTAGTCACTAAAGAAAATTACATTCCACACTCATATAATAAATAACTATTTTTTTTATGTAATTCAGGTAACATGATTTCCCAAATCAAGGTCTGAATTATTTTAAATTCAGAATAACTTATTTTCTCTTCGCCTCATTTATTTCATATGTGAAGTCCAATAAAGTTTCCATAAATTTGTAAATAATGAATATAGATGAGTTAAAAGTATGTCAAAACAATAAAATATTGCAACTAAATTCTATTTCTAGTCGACTAGATTTTAATTATTAAAATTGTTGCAACAACCAATTAAAACATGCAGTGTTAAAAGAATGTGAAAGGTTTAGAGTATTCGATTTCAATAAGCTATAAATTAAACTGACATTCTTTATGAGTTTATTTTTACCCAAAAGAAAGTGGTCTTGAAATCTTATATGTAACATTACAAGTTCAAGTTCGTAGTCATGATAATTATACCGCGCACGTATCTTAAAAGCAACTTTGTTTTTCTTTAATTTTCTTCCATGCAAATTAAGGGTGCCGAGATTTTTAATTAAAATTGAGGTTTATTTTTTATTTTACTATAATTTCAAAGCATAATTTTACCGGCAAATTTGACGACATACTTTGAAGGTGTTTTAGTTTATTTTTTCCAGGATATTTTTATACTCAGAATGCGGGCAATAAGGAAAAAAATTAATTAACAAAATTAATAAAACAAATTTAAACTCAAATTAGAACGAAAAAACACTACGGGTTAAATTGCAAACGGATGTAAGTAAATTAATGAAGTCATGTTTGAATTTAATCTAATAACTTTCTTCTAACTACTTTATTATTTAATATTTTATAACATTTACATAAAAATATTCTTTTATGTCTGTGAAAAAAGTGCACGAGTCAAATAATGAAACGTTACAACACTTTTTACCTCCCGCTACCCTTGGTAAGGGAGGTATAGGGATCGTGCTAAAAATCACATATCGAGATTTTAGTAAATGACCACGTTTTATTGTCCCTAGAATCCAATTTTAACATTTTCACGATGATGCCTGTATTTGTGTATGTGTGTGTGTGTGTGTGTGTGTGTGTGTGTGTGTGTGTGCATGTGTGTATGTGTACAGATTTTGTTGGTACTCTAACTCAAATACTATCATTCAGAAAATTCTGAAACCTTGTATTTCTACCCTATTCTAATATGGAAAGATCCCATTAGATTTTGGTGTAAATCGGATAACCGGAAATGGCACTTTACCTGAAGCTCATAATGGTTTTTCTTCAAAAAATACCATTAAATGCCATTTTTTCCCATTTTGTCATTATGAAAATTAAAGATTATTGAATTTTCTATAAGAATACATTAATACTTTTTCTATATAATTTACAGATAAATTTAAAAATCATTTTTTTATACATCGCGAAGCCTAAGATAAACACAATTTCTTTGTTACACAACCGAAAATTCGTTAGCTAACCAGCTAACCGAAAATGGTAGTTTACTAATGACTTTGCACATCTTACCTATTATTGTTCTTTGAAATTCTTACAGAATGTCATGTGCTGTATGATTTTAAATTGAAAAATGTACTACAAGTTCAATGCCTTCGAGTAGTTTTCTATTTTCAATTCAGAGCTCTACTTCTGTTACTATATGCTAGTACATATCATACCAGGCAATACACTCTCAACCATGACACATTCATAACAAAGGTACAAGGCCATGCACTCTCCTTATTAATCACCACTTTCTCCAACTACTCCAAATCTCTATATTTGTGATCTTGCATCTACATCCGAGTCTCTATCTCATATTTCATCTTTTTTATCAGATTCTGTATACACATCTATTTCCACATGCTTTTCTATCCTACAATATTCATATAGTCCGGGACACGAAAGATGAGCTATGGAAAAAATGTTAGTACAAATCACTGTCTAATATAAGCGCTCCGTTTAAATCCACACAAAATGCATTCATTTACTTTTTGCCCTCCTGAAGTGTAATGGGAACTTTACAATTGTATACACAGCAAGTGTAACCTACATTTTACGCTTACTTGTCTAACTATGCGGTAAAATAATCAAAATACACTGGACGTTTATGGGCATTTAGAAAAGAAATCATCTTTACTATAATAAAGTTCATGTAAAAAAGTACTACCTACGTAAGTTATTTTTTTACTTTAACATTTCCTATATTTAAAACTAATTTATATAAACCAAAATCACGGCAGCGACATATGTCATTATTGTAAAAATCCGCCGTTACCGACATAGTCATCGATCGATATACCTGTCAAATACGCGAGGCGAACATTGCTGAAATGTCAAATATCGACACCTACCTATTATTTATTACGAAGAAAACATGAGCAAATAAATATATTATCAATCATAAACAACGTCTATTATTACAAATAAATTTTCGCTAGAAGTACTCTAATGAAGGTAAGTAAAATCAAATTTGGAAATTGACTTAACCTCAGTATTTCAAACTAACCCTTTCCAGAAGTACAACCTATCTCATTAAAAAAAGTGATTTTCATTATAGTCGGCCAAAAAATTTGATACAATTCTCGTGCGTGAAGTAACAATACGCACTCGAATGTAATAGCCCTTAAGGCGAGTACCTTATTAGCTGGAGCGCTGTAAAATACTTCACGCACGAGAATTGTATCAAATTTTTTGGCCGACGATAATGAAAATCACTTTTTTTAATGAGATAGGTTGTACTTCTGAAAAGGGTTAGTATAAAACTAGCGAAATCTCGGCTACGCCGAGCTCTCCCTAGGGGGATAGTGTTTTATGATAGTCTATACGTCTTTCCAATCCGTCTAGGCACACTTGAAACTCAAAGTGCTAACGCTAACTGTCTCTTCGGATACACAAACTACTTATCTTTATGCATAAAACAAAAACCGATCGAGCAGTCACAATTTTGACATTTCTGCATGGCATCTCTTGTCGAACCCTCTCATTTGATACCAAACACGACATGGTTCTGAAAACTTTAAGCAAAAAACAAAAACTGATCAAACTGTCAAATTTTTGACATTTCTGCACGGTAGCCCTCGACGATACCTCTGATTTGATACCAAACACGACATGGTTCTGACAACTTTAAGCAAAAAACAAAAGCCGATCGACCTGTCAAATTTTTGACACTTCTGCATGGCAGCCCTTAACGATACCTCTCATTTGATACCAAACTCGACAAGGTTCTGACAACTTTTTGCAAAAAACAAAAGCCGATCGAGCTGTCAAATTTTTGTCACTTCTGCATGGTAGCCATTGACGATACCTCTCATTTGATACCAAACTCGACATGGTTCTGACAACTTTATGCAAAAAACAAAAGCCGACCGAGCTGTCAAAATTTTGTCACTTCTGCATGGTAGCCCTTGACGATCCCTCTCATTTGATACCAAACTCGACAAGGTTCTGACAACTTTTTGCAAAAAACAAAAGCCGAACGGCCTGTCAAATTTTTAACACATCTGCATGGCAGCCCTTAACAATATCTCTCATTTGATATCAAACTCGACATGGTTCTGACAACTTTATGCAAAAAACAATAGCCGATCAAGCTGTCAAAATTTTAACATTTCTGAATGTTAGCCCTTGACGATCCCTCTCATTTGATACCAAATACGACATGTTTCTAACAACTTTATGCAAAAATCAAAAGCTGATCGACTTGTCAAATTTTTGACACTTCTGCATGGTAGCCCATAACGATACCTCCTATTTGGTACCAAACTCGACATGGTTCTGACAACTTTATGCGAAAAACAAAAACCCATCGAGCTGTCAAAATTTTAACATTTCTGCATGTTAGCCCTTGACGATCCCTCTCATTTGATACCAAACACGACATGGTTTTGACAACTTCATGCAAAAGACAAAAGCCGATCGATCTGTCAAATTTTTGACACTTCTGCATGGCAGCCCATAACGATACCTCCCATTTGATACCAAACTCGACATGGTTCTGACAACTTTATGCGGAAAACAAAAGCCCATCGAGCTGTCAAAATTTTAACATTCCTGCATGTTAGCCCTTGACGATCCCTCTCATTTGATACCAAGTACGACATGGTCCAGCCAACTTTATGCAAAAAACAAAAGCCGATCGACCTGTCAAATTTTTGTCACTTCTGCATGGCAGCCCTTAACAATATCTCTCATTTGATATCAAACTCGACATGGTTCTGACAACTTTATGCAAAAAACAAAAGCCAATCGAGCTGTCAAAATTTCACATTTCTGCATGGTAGCCCTTGAATATACCTCTCATTTGATACCAAACACGACATGGTTCTGACAACTTTATGCAAAAAACAACTTTCTCGTCTAGTTATATTCCATATTTACTATATTTTCATTGGCAATACGGTAGTTAAAGTACGAAATTCAGATTAATGCATTTAGGAATATTTGTTATTTACTTTGTTAGTTATGGCAAGTTTGGCAACACTTACTCGTGTAGTTGTATTTAAAATTTACTATTTTTTTATTGGTAGTATGGAAATTATTAATGGACTAACTTCACAGTAATATAGTTAGGAATATTTGTTTGTCACTTACTTACTTATGTCATGTTTGGTAACACTTGTGTACCGACTTCACATTGATCTTGTTAGGAATGTTACTTATGGCAAGTTTGGCAACACTTACTTGTCTAGTTATATTTAAAATTTACTATATTTTTATTGGTAGTATGGAAATTATTAGTGAACTAACTTCACAGTAATACAGTTAGGAATATTTGTTTGTCACTTATGTCATGTTTGGTAACACTTGCGTACCGACTTCACATTGATCTTGTTAGGAATGTTACTTATGGCAAGTTTGGCAACACTTACTCGTCTAGTTATATTTAAAATTTACTATATTTTTATTGGTAGTATGAAAAGTAGTAATGCACTAACTTCAATACAGTTAGGAATGTTTGTTTGTCACTTAATTACTTATGTTATGTCATGTTTACCTAACCAAACTACACATTTTGAAATGTCAAAAAATTACAATTTCTAAAACATTGGTTTAAAGCCATTATTCATAAATGATATATTTGTTTCTTCGTACCTTTAACTAATCTGTATTTAATTTTTCGGAATGTATCTCCTGCTTTTAAAGATAAAACCATTTGAAGTTCAACTTCAACCTGTCAAATGTGACACATGTCACCAATGACTTATCAAGTGTGACAGATGAGATCGGTTTTCGTCTTAAAATTTTTGACGAGGACTTCGAGGCATTGCGGGATGATTGTTTCCACTTTTAATAATTTTTGACATCGAAAACTACCATTGGAGAACTTCTTTCTGTTGCCATTTGATCAAAATATATAGGTTGAACAGATATCTATCGTTATGGCCCTCTCAGCAGATCTACTGTTAGCGATTCAAGCTTGATTTATGGGGGGTAAAGGACAGGTACATATTAAATGGTTTCCTATTTCACACACACACATTTTTAAAAAATAAAATAAACATATCTATTCCTGTTGCTTCTTGCGGCAAACATCCGTTGCCATAGGTAGTGCTATATCCAACTGGGCCCGGTCTACCACAGGCTTAGTAAGGCAAAGCTATAACGGTAGAGAATTCTGTTCAAACTATAACAAAATTCAAGCAGCAGTTCCAGTGCACATTAACTTTTGTGATTGAAGTTAAAATTTTGTAGGACATAAGACATGTTATATTTTTTCGAAACCGATCATGCCATTCTATTTGGACTACAAGAATTAAGGCGGAAACATGTATAACTTATTTTTCACAAAAAAATGGACATTTTTATTATTGTCTTTTAAGATAGGCTGTGTTTTTATTTTTGCTAATATTTTCCCAATGTTGTTACTTAACAATAGGATAATAATTTATTTAGGGCCGCTTCGTACGGTTGGGCTGGTTATGCCCGGCACAAAAGCGCCGACCATAATGAACGCTATTTCAAGACACAAGTAAATTTAAACAAATCTCTTAATTGAAAAGAAAAAGTTAATATACACCTTACACAGTAAGGTAATAGTAATGAACAATATTTTTTTAAAAATTTGTTTGCATTAGATTGACTGCTCGTTTTTAAGTCGAAAACTCTCAAACGCTTGATTTAAGAATTGTTATTTTTGTTTCGCGTTATAGACCAGTAAAAATTAGCCCGCTTGGGTGTATAATACGTAATATATATCTGACGGTTTAAATTTTATCCATAGAAAAATATATAATATTGCTTAAAACGATGTAATATGATAGAGAAAGATAAGATTTAATAAAACAGAGAGGTATTGAATTTATGCTAAAAATAGCATTATCATATTTTAGTGAATAAGCACTTTTAAGTTACCTTGAATCCGATTATAACATTTTTACAATGATGTATGTGTGATGATAAGATGTACGTCTTTTAATTTTTATTGATTACTTATGACATTATGTGTACTATGAGGTGAATTAAGAATTTTCCAGTGCTGATTGGAACATATATAAATATATACATGTCATCACGGCATATTAATAATTGAGTTTGCCACAATCTGCTTTATCGCAGATTTTGTTAATGATGATGACATATTTGTACCGTGCAAACGCGTACCAGGCGTCACCTCACGAGTACTCATTGCTGGCGTGGAGAGTGCACCACAGGGGTCACTTTTGTGCCATTTAAAATTGGAAATATATAAAAAGTCGAAATATTTGGCGTCGGTCGGGATTGGAACATTTAGTTTAAATTTCTAAAAATTTTTTTTTATTTGGACATGCCTACACACTATATATTCTCTGATTTATGACAATATAATAAGAATGCATTGTATTTTGTTATGTCTGATGAGTTTCTGGTCGTAAAATGCAAAATAATGGTTGATTACAACAATATAGTTTTAAGAAATAGGTATTGATTGTTGTAATCGACAGATATTTAATTTCCACAGAATTCAAATGTAAAGTTTATTGATTTTATACGAAAATTAAATCATTCGTTCATTTCAATTATAGACTATTAAACACCTACCTTACTACCTTTGTTAAAATGTGGCACCAACTTTAGATGCTTTATTACGAGATATCTATAATAATATAAGTACAAATTACCATTTTCAATGGAACAATTAAATACAAAATACGTGAAATAAATCTTTAATTAGACAAAAATACAACAACTATTATATATTTAAACCATTTGAAACTTGTAAAACGATTTAAAATGACAGTTACTATAACATTTATAAATTTATTCATAAGTGACAGGTTTTTAAGTACAATATCCTTAACGATTATTAAAAATATTTTCAATACCTGCACACAATCGGATTCTTTAAATTTTAAAACATAAATATACTGATCTCCATCACTCAAAACTTAATACAACATGGTTAATTGGATTTTCTGAACCTAAAAAATGTTTCATTTCATAAAAAATTGATTTTGAATACTTACACAACGTAACTAATTGTATTTTTTCATGCCTTGGCAGTTCATTTATATGTTGAATAATCCATTTCATATCTATTTCAAAATTATATACATTCATAGGTTAATATTTTGACACATGTCAAATATGACGTTTCACAGTGTTGCAATCACGAAGCACGGAAATGAATCATCAAAAATTTGTAATTTTTAATTTTAAAGATTTGGGCATTTGTAACTATTGTAAAATAATTGTCCATTATTATAGTTAATATTTTAAAATTTAACTTATTACAGATTGGTCTATTTTTATAAATATTTCCATTTAAAAATTCAGTTTGACATGTCAAAGAGATCTTTGTCTCAATTTTTTTCATGGAAGACTAAGATATTTTATTTCTCTTTTTGTTTTAAAAGGCTAAAATTCCACCTTTATTAATGTTTTACTCAAAAACTATGGGTCCTACAGAAAAATCACCCATTTCTAGGGCACTCCTCTGAACAATTTCCTACAATATGGAACAAGTTTCATTAAAATCTGTCAACTCGTTTAAGCTGTAGATGTGTCTATATGTTTGTCGATGCTCGTGATGAAAGAATAGATAGTGAATGAAACCGTTTAGTATATAGACTAGCGAAATCTCGGCTACGCCGAGCTCTCCCTAGGGGGATAGTGTTTTATGATAGTCTATACGTCTTTCCAATCCGTCTAGGCACACTTGAAACTCAAAGTGCTAACGCTAACTGTCTTTTCGGATACACAAACTACTTATCTTTATGCATAAAACAAAAACCGATCGAGCAGTCACAATTTTGACATTTCTGCATGGCATCTCTTGTCGAACCCTCTCATTTGATACCAAACACGACATGGTTCTGAAAACTTTAAGCAAAAAACAAAAACTGATCAAACTGTCAAATTTTTGACATTTCTGCACGGTAGCCCTCGACGATACCTCTGATTTGATACCAAACACGACATGGTTCTGACAACTTTAAGCAAAAAACAAAAGCCGATCGACCTGTCAAATTTTTGACACTTCTGCATGGCAGCCCTTAACGATACCTCTCATTTGATACCAAACTCGACAAGGTTCTGACAACTTTTTGCAAAAAACAAAAGCCGATCGAGCTGTCAAATTTTTGTCACTTCTGCATGGTAGCCATTGACGATACCTCTCATTTGATACCAAACTCGACATGGTTCTGACAACTTTATGCAAAAAACAAAAGCCGACCGAGCTGTCAAAATTTTGTCACTTCTGCATGGTAGCCCTTGACGATCCCTCTCATTTGATACCAAACTCGACAAGGTTCTGACAACTTTATGCAAAAAACAACTTTCTCGTCTAGTTATATTCCATATTTACTATATTTTCATTGGCAATACGGTAGTTAAAGTACGAAATTCAGATTAATGCATTTAGGAATATTTGTTATTTACTTTGTTAGTTATGGCAAGTTTGGCAACACTTACTCGTGTAGTTGTATTTAAAATTTACTATTTTTTTATTGGTAGTATGGAAATTATTAATGGACTAACTTCACAGTAATATAGTTAGGAATATTTGTTTGTCACTTACTTACTTATGTCATGTTTGGTAACACTTGTGTACCGACTTCACATTGATCTTGTTAGGAATGTTACTTATGGCAAGTTTGGCAACACTTACTTGTCTAGTTATATTTAAAATTTACTATATTTTTATTGGTAGTATGGAAATTATTAGTGAACTAACTTCACAGTAATACAGTTAGGAATATTTGTTTGTCACTTATGTCATGTTTGGTAACACTTGCGTACCGACTTCACATTGATCTTGTTAGGAATGTTAGTTATGGCAAGTTTGGCAACACTTACTTGTCTAGTTATATTTAAAATTTACTATATTTTTATTGGTAGTATGGAAATTATTAGTGAACTAACTTCACAGTAATACAGTTAGGAATATTTGTTTGTCACTTATGTCATGTTTGGTAACACTTGCGTACCGACTTCACATTGATCTTGTTAGGAATGTTACTTATGGCAAGTTTGGCAACACTTACTCGTCTAGTTATATTTAAAATTTACTATATTTTTATTGGTAGTATGAAAAGTAGTAATGCACTAACTTCAATACAGTTAGGAATGTTTGTTTGTCACTTAATTACTTATGTTATGTCATGTTTACCTAACCAAACTACACATTTTGAAATGTCAAAAAATTACAATTTCTAAAACATTGGTTTAAAGCCATTATTCATAAATGATATATTTGTTTCTTCGTACCTTTAACTAATCTGTATTTAATTTTTCGGAATGTATCTCCTGCTTTTAAAGATAAAACCATTTGAAGTTCAACTTCAACCTGTCAAATGTGACACATGTCACCAATGACTTATCAAGTGTGACAGATGAGATCGGTTTTCGTCTTAAAATTTTTGACGAGGACTTCGAGGCATTGCGGGATGATTGTTTCCACTTTTAATAATTTTTGACATCGAAAACTACCATTGGAGAACTTCTTTCTGTTGCCATTTGATCAAAATATATAGGTTGAACAGATATCTATCGTTATGGCCCTCTCAGCAGATCTACTGTTAGCGATTCAAGCTTGATTTATGGGGGGTAAAGGACAGGTACATATTAAATGGTTTCCTATTTCACACACACACATTTTTAAAAAATAAAATAAACATATCTATTCCTGTTGCTTCTTGCGGCAAACATCCGTTGCCATAGGTAGTGCTATATCCAACTGGGCCCGGTCTACCACAGGCTTAGTAAGGCAAAGCTATAACGGTAGAGAATTCTGTTCAAACTATAACAAAATTCAAGCAGCAGTTCCAGTGCACATTAACTTTTGTGATTGAAGTTAAAATTTTGTAGGACATAAGACATGTTATATTTTTTCGAAACCGATCATGCCATTCTATTTGGACTACAAGAATTAAGGCGGAAACATGTATAACTTATTTTTCACAAAAAAATGGACATTTTTATTATTGTCTTTTAAGATAGGCTGTGTTTTTATTTTTGCTAATATTTTCCCAATGTTGTTACTTAACAATAGGATAATAATTTATTTAGGGCCGCTTCGTACGGTTGGGCTGGTTATGCCCGGCACAAAAGCGCCGACCATAATGAACGCTATTTCAAGACACAAGTAAATTTAAACAAATCTCTTAATTGAAAAGAAAAAGTTAATATACACCTTACACAGTAAGGTAATAGTAATGAACAATATTTTTTTAAAAATTTGTTTGCATTAGATTGACTGCTCGTTTTTAAGTCGAAAACTCTCAAACGCTTGATTTAAGAATTGTTATTTTTGTTTCGCGTTATAGACCAGTAAAAATTAGCCCGCTTGGGTGTATAATACGTAATATATATCTGACGGTTTAAATTTTATCCATAGAAAAATATATAATATTGCTTAAAACGATGTAATATGATAGAGAAAGATAAGATTTAATAAAACAGAGAGGTATTGAATTTATGCTAAAAATAGCATTATCATATTTTAGTGAATAAGCACTTTTAAGTTACCTTGAATCCGATTATAACATTTTTACAATGATGTATGTGTGATGATAAGATGTACGTCTTTTAATTTTTATTGATTACTTATGACATTATGTGTACTATGAGGTGAATTAAGAATTTTCCAGTGCTGATTGGAACATATATAAATATATACATGTCATCACGGCATATTACCATTTTCTGAGTGTGCCACAATCTGCTTTATCGCAGATTTTGTTAATGATGATGACATATTTGTCCGTGCGAACGCGTACCAGGCGTCACCGCACGGGTACTCTTTGCTGGCGTGGAGAGTGCACTACAGGGGTCACTTTTGTGCCATTTAAAATTGGAAATATATAAAAAGTCGAAATATTTGGCGTCGGTCGGGATTGGAACATTAAGTTTACATTTCTAAAAATTTTTTTTTTATTTGGACATGCCTACACACTACATATTCTCTGATTTATGACAATATAATAAGAATGCATTGTATTTTGTTATGTCTGATGAGTTTCTGGTCGTAAAATGCAAAATAATGGTTGATTACAACAATATAGTTTTAATAAATAGGTATTGATTGTTGTAATCGACAGATATTTAAATTCCACAGAATTCAAATGTAAAGTTTATTGATTTTATACGAAAATTAAATCATTCGTTCATTTCAATTATAGACTATTAAACACCTACCTTACTACCTTTGTTAAAATGTGGCACCAACTTTAGATGCTTTATTACGAGATATCTATAATAATATAAGTACAAATTACCATTTTCAATGGAACAATTAAATACAAAATACGTGAAATAAATCTTTAATTAGACAAAAATACAACAACTAATATATATATTTAAACCATTTGAAACTTGCAAAACGATTTAAAATGACAGTTACTATAACATTTATAAATTTATTCATAAGTGACAGGTTTTTAAATATAATATCCTTAACGATTATTAAAAATATTTTCAATACCTGCACACAATCGGATTCTTTAAATTTTAAAATATAAATATACTGATCTCCATCACTCAAAATACAACATGGTTAATTGGATTTTCTGAACCTAAAAAATGTTTCATTTCATAAAAAATTGATTTTGAATACTTACACAACGTAACTAATTGTATTTTTTCATGCCTTGGCAGTTCATTTATATGTTGAATAATCCATTTCATATTTATTTCAAAATTATATACATTCATAGGTTAATATTTTGACACATGTCAAATATGATGTTTCACAGTGTTGCAATCACGAAGCACGGAAATGAATCATCAAAAATTTATAATTTTTAATTTTAAAGATTTGGGCATTTGTAACTATTGTAAAAAAATTGTCCATTATTATAGTTAATATTTTAAAATTTAACTTATTACAGATTGGTCTATTTTTATAAATATTTCCATTTAAAAATTCAGTTTGACATGTCAAAGAGATCTTTGTCTCAATTTTTTTCATGGAAGACTAAGATATTTTATTTCTCTTTTTGTTTTAAAAGGCTAAAATTCCACCTTTATTAATGTTTTACTCAAAAACTATGGGTCCTACAGAAAAATCACCCATTTCTAGGGCACTCCTCTGAACAATTTCCTACAATATGGAACAAGTTTCATTAAAATCTGTCAACTCGTTTAAGCTGTAGACGTGTCTATATGTTTGTCGATGCTCGTGATGAAAGAATAGATAGTGAATGAAACCGTTTAGTATATAGACTAGCGAAATCTCGGCTACGCCGAGGTTCCCCTAGGGGGATAGTGTTTTATGATAGTCTATACGTCTTTCCAATCCGTCTAGGCACACTTGAAACTCAAAGTGCTAACGCTAACTGTCTTTTCGGATACACAAACTACTTATCTTTATGCATAAAACAAAAACCGATCGAGCTGTCACAATTTTGAGATTTCTGCATGGTAGCCCTTGACGATACCTCTCATTTGATACCAAACACGACATGGTTCTGGCAAGTTCATGCAAAAAACAAAAGCCGATCGAGCTGTCAAAATTTTCACATTTTTGGATGGTAGCCCTTGACGAACCCTCTCATTTGATACCAAACTCGACATTGTTCTGACAACTTTATGCGAAAAACAAAAGTCGATCGACCTGTCAAATTTTTAACACTTCTGCGTGGCAGCCCTTAACGATACATCTCATTTGATACCAAACTCGACATGGTTTTGACAACTTTATGCGAAAAACATAAGCCCATCGAGCTGTCAAAATTTTAACATTTCTGCATGTTAGTCCTTGACGATTCCTCTCATTTGATACCAAACACGACATGGTTTTGACAACTTTATGCAAAAAAACAAAATCCGATCGACCTGTCAAATTTTTTACCCTTTTGCATGGCAGCCCATAACGATACCTCCTATTTGGTACCAAACTCGACATAGTTCTGACAACTTTATGCGAAAAACAAAAGCCTTTCGAGCTGTCAAAATTTTAACATTTCTGCATGTTAGCCCTTGACGATCCCTCTCATTTGATACCAAACACGACTTGGTTCTGACAACTTTATGCAAAAAACAAAAGCCGACCGACCTGTCAAATTTTTGTCGTTTCTGCATGACAGCCCTCAACGATATCTCTCATTTGATACCAAACTCGACATAGTTCTGATAACTTTAAGCAAAAAACGAAAGCCAATCGAGCTGTCAAAATTTTGACATCTCTGCATGGTAGCCCTTGACTATACCTCTCATTTGATACCAAACACGACATGGTTCTGACAACTTTATGCAAAAAACAAAATCCGATATTGTCATTTTTTTGTATGGAAATTATTAATGGACTAACTTCACAGTAATACAGTTAGGAATATTTGTTCTTCACTTACTTATGGCATGTTTGGTAACACTTGTATACCGACTTCACATTGATCTTGTTAGGAATGTTAGTTATGGCAAGTTTGGCAACACTTACTCGTCTAGTTATATTTAAAATTTACTATATTTTTATTGGTAGTATGAAAATTATTAATGCACTAACTTCACAGTAATACAGTTAGGAATATTTGTTTGTACATGTTTGGTAACACTTGTGTACCG
This sequence comes from Ophonus ardosiacus, assembly GCA_943142095.1. NCBI lineage: Eukaryota > Metazoa > Arthropoda > Insecta > Coleoptera > Carabidae > Ophonus > Ophonus ardosiacus. Next base: position 2,650,100 of record OW964831.1, read on the forward strand.
ACTTCTCATTGATCTTGTTAGGAATGTTACTTATGGCAAGTTTGGGAACACTTACTCGTCTAGTTATATTTAAAATTTACTATATTTTTATTGGTAGTATGAAATTTATTAATGCACTAACTTCACAGTAATACAGTTAGGAATATTTGTTTGTACATGTTTGGTAACACTTGTGTACCGACTTCTCATTGATCTTGTTAGGAATGTTACTTATGGCAAGTTTGGGAACACTTACTCGTCTAGTTATATTTAAAATTTACTATATTTTTATTGGTAGTATGAAAATTATTAATGCACTAACTTCACAGTAATACAGTTAGGAATATTTGTTTGTACATGTTTGGTAACACTTGTGTACCGACTTCACATTGATCTTGTTAGGAATGTTACTTATGGCAAGTTTGGCAACACTTACTCGTCTAGTTTTATTTAAAATTTACTATATTTTTATTGGTAGTATGAAAATTATTAATGCACTAACTTCACAGTAATACAGTTAGGAATATTTGTTTGTCACTTAATTACTTATGTTATGTCATGTTTACCTAACCAAACTACACATTTTGAAATGTCAAAAAATTACAATTTCAAATAATTGGTTTAAAGCCATTACTCATAAATGATATATTTGTTTCTTCGTACCTTTAACTAATCTGTATTTAATTTTTCGGAATGTATCTCCTGCTTTTAAAGATAAAACCATTTGAAGTTCATCTTCAACTTGTAAAATGTGACACATGTCACCAATGACTTATCAAGTGTGACAGATGAGATCGGTTTTCGTCTTAAAATTTTTGACGAGGACTTCGATGCATTGCGGGATGATTGTTTCCACTTTTAATAATTTTTGACATCGAAAACTACCATTGGAGAACTTCTTTCTGTTGCCATTTGATCAAAATATATAGGTTGAACAGATATCTATCGTTATGGCCCTCTCAGCAGATCTACTGTTAGCGATTCAAGCTTGATTTATGGGGGGTAAAGGACAGGTACATATTAAATGGTTTCCTATTTCACTTTACTTTATTTTCTAATAATGAAACACATTTTTAAAAAATAAAATAAACATATCTATTCCTGTTGCTTCTTGCGGCAAACATATCCGTCGCCATAGGTAGTGCTATATCCAACTGGGCCCGGTCTACCACAGGCTTAGTAAGGCAAAGCTATAACGGTAGAGAATTCTGTTCAAACTATAACAAAATTCAAGAAGCAGTTCCAGTGCACATGTTAACTTTTGTGATTGAAGTTAAAATTTTGTAGGACATAAGACATGTTATATTTTTCTCGAAACCGATCATGCCATTCTATTTGGACTACAAGAATTAAGGCGGAAACATGTATAACGTATTTTTCACAAAAAAAATGGACATTTTTATTATTGTCTTTTAAGATAGGCTGTGCTTTTATTTTTGCTAATATTTTCCCAATGTTGTTACTAACAATAGAATAATAATTTATTCAGGGCCGCTACTTACGGTTGGGCTGGTTATGCCCAGCACAAAAGCGCCGACCATAATGAACGCTATTTCAAGACACAAGTAAATTTAAACAAATCTCTTAATTGAAAAGAAAAAGTTAATATTCACCTTACATAGTAAGGTAATAGTAATGAACAATATTTTTTTAAAATTTGTTTGCATTAGATTGACTGCTCGTTTTTAAGTCGAAAACTCGCAAACGCTTGATTTAAGAATTGTTATTTTTGTTTCACGTTGTAGACCAGTAAAAATTAGCCCGCTTGGGTGTATAATACGTAATATATATCTGACGGTTTAAATTTTATCCATAGAAAAATATATAATATTGCTTAAAACGATGTAATATGATAGAGAAAGATAAGATTTAATAAAAAAGAGAGGTATTGAATTTATGTTAAAAATAGCATTATCATATTTTAGTGAATAAGCACTTTTAAGGTCCCTAGAATCCGATTATAACATTTTTACAATGATGTATGGATGATAAGATGTACGTCTTTTAATTTTTATTGATTACTTATGACATTATGTGTACTATGAGGTGAATTAAGAATTTTCCAGTGCTGATTGGAACATATATAAATATAGACATGTCATCACGGCATATTAATAATTTTCTGAGTGTGCCACAATCTGCTTTATCGCAGATTTTGTTAATGGTGATGACATATTTGTACCGTGCGAACGCGTACCAGGCGTCACCTCACGGGTACTCATTGCTGGCAGGAGTGCACCACGGGGGTCACTTTTGTGCCATTTAAAATTGGAAATATATAAAAAGTCGAAATATTTGGCGTCGGTCGGGATTGGAACATTTAGTTTACATTTCTAAAGTTTTTTTTTTTAATTGGACATGCCTACACACTATATATTCTCTGATTTATGACAATATAATAAGAATGCATTGTATTTTGTTATGTCTGATGAGTTTCTGGTCGTAAAATGCAAAATAATGGTTGATTACAACAATATAGTTTTAATAAATAGGTATTGATTGTTGTAATCGACAGATATTTAAATTCCACAGAATTCAAATGTAAAGTTTATTGATTTTATACGAAAATTAAATCATTTGTTCATTTCAATTAAAGACTATTAAACACCTACCTTACTACCTTTGTTAAAATGTGGCACCAACTTTAGATACTTTATTACGAGATATCTATAATAATATAAGTACAAATTATCATTTTCAATGGAACAATTAAATACAAAATACGTGAAATAAATCTTTAATTAGACAAAAATACAACAACTATTATATATTTAAACCATTTGAAACTTGCAAAACGATTTAAAATGACAGTTACTATAACATTTATAAATTTATTCATAAGTGACAGGTTTTTAAGTACAATATCCTTAACGATTATTAAAAATATTTTCAATCCAAGCACAAAATCGGATTCTTTAAATTTTATAATATAAATATACTGATCTCCATCACTCAAAACTTAATACAACATGGTTAATTGGATTTTCTGAACCTAAAAAATGTTTCATTTCATAAAAATAAATTTTGAATACTTACACAACGTAACTAATTGTATGTTTTCATGGCTTGGCAGTTCATTTATATGTTGAATAATCCATTTCATATCTATTTATTTCAAAATTATATACATTCATAGGTTAATATTTTGACACATGTCAAATATGACGTTTCACAGTGTTGCAATCACGAAGCACGGAAATGAATCATCAAAAATTTATAATTTTTAATTTTAAAGATTTGGGCATTTGTAACTATTGTAAAAAAATTGTCCATTATTATAGCTAATATTTTAAAATTTAACTTATTACAGATTGGTCTATTTTTATAAATATTCCCATTTAAAAATTCAGTTTGACATGTCAAAGAGATCTTTGTCTCAATTTTTTTCATGGAAGACTAAGATATTTTATTTCTCTTTTTGTTTCAAAAACCCAAAATTCCACCTTTAATAATGATTTACTCGGAAACTATCCATCCTACAGAGAAATGACCCATTACTAGGATGATGAAGACAACAATTTCCAACAAATTGAAACAAATTTCACTAAAATCCCTCGAACCGTTTATCCTGTAGCCTTACTTAAATTCTGGCCGATGCTCGAGATGAATATATAGAGAGATCCTCAACCCTTTTAGTATAAGGATACTGGGGTTAAGTCAATTTCCAAATTTGATTTTACTTACCTTCATTAGAGTACTTCTTCTAGCAAAAATTTATCTGTAATAATAGACGTTGTTCATGACTGATAATATATTTATTTGCTCATGTTTTCTTCGTAATAAATAATAGGTAGGTGTCGATATTTGACATTTCAGAAATGTTCGCCTCGCGTATTTGACAGGTATATCGATCGGTGACTATGTCGGTAACTTCGGTATATAAATTAATTTTAAATATAGGATATGTTAAAGTAAAAAAATAAGTTAAGTAGGTAGTACTTTTTTACATGAACTTTATTATAGTAAAGATGATTTCTTTTCTAAATGCCTATGAACGTCCAGTGTATTTTGATTATTTTACCGCATAGTTAGACAAGTTACAACACAGTACGCGTAAAATGTAGGTTACACTTGCTGTGTATACAATTGTAAAGTTCCCATTACACTTCAGGAGGGCAAAAATAACTATTCCGCATACCTAATATAACATATAATAGTTGCCCAAATAAGTTTTTAAGATAAGCAGCCTTTCTTATATTGGCAGTTGATCTGTACAATGGATGCATTGCACAAAGTGAGAGAGATAGTAAAAAATGAAATATTTTCAATGCGCAGTTGTTTTTCTGCGCATAGAGATGATAAAATGAAATAGTTGTCAGTTTTAAATTCAAAAAGCTTGGTATGAAATCAGATTCCTTAAAATGTTTACAACAGACAAATGCGAATTACTTTACTTCTGTATTAATTTTTAATGATATTAACAACTTTTTTCTCATTTCTGGGTTCTTTGGAAATTGGAAATCTATGATACGATAATAATTGGCATGACGCATTACAAGAAGCTACGGAACAATATTTTCGAAATAATTTGTGTTTCTTAACACATTTTACTTCTATTTGTTCCATATTTTTGAGATACTTTTTGTACTTAAATGACAGATAATCCATTGTTGCCAGTTGCGCTTATTATTAAATTTTACTATTGTTTAAAACTTAATTTTGACACAAACTTCATTTTTCTTTATTGGATATATCATATTTAAATTCAAAATTGCAATAATTTATTTGTTTTGGCATTATTAGAATAATTTTTAATTAATACAATCTGCTTTAATTATATATCTATTATGTGACAACAGAGCATCATCTCTACAAAGCTTTACAAAAATACCGCTAGATGACAGACTTAATATGACGTCATAGGGCAATTAATGTGCAATGCATCCATTGCTGTTCGTATCAGTTCGTGTTTTGTTTACACTCGGATCATAAGTTCCCGCCAAGTTTAAAAATAGGCAAAACAAAATACATTTCATAAGCCACTTGGTAAATATTAGTACTTAAATCGAATAATCACAGTAGGTATAAGAGCAAAACAAAATTTTAAAAACTAAGTCACTTATGAAATGTAACATGGGTTGCTTATTTTTAAACTTTAAAGCGGGAACTTATAAAACGGGCACCTCTATTTTACCTATCTGATATTTCCGTCCTGTATTTTCTAATTCCATTTTAATTTTTGTTATTGTTTCTTTGCTGTAGGAACGAAGACATTCACAGTTTTCGCGCCTGTGGATCGCGCCTTTATAGGACTATCGGCAGAACAACTTAACAATGTGGTATCAGATCGAACTGCTGCAAGAGAGTTGGTGATGAGACACACCATCCCTGGGACACTATACACCACAGGGATGAGATACTACCAGATAAAAGACAGCTTGCAGCCCGAAAAACAGATCACCATCAACAAAACAACGGGTAAAAGCAATGTTTTAATAAGTAATATTATACTACTTTATAGCTGCCGCGGTTAAGTTGAGATTGGTCTTACATGCGCAGAAACTAAAATTCGTACTTGGACGAGTCGAAATGTAGTAATAGGGGAGTTAGATATATTTACGTTTAGCCGAATGTTTACAATCATTGTAATATATTTATTATACTTATACTTACTTACTATATAAAATTGGTTTATAAAGTATGTCTTTTTAACACAATGTGTGAAAAAAGTGCACGAGTCAAATAATGAAACGTTACAACACTTTTTACCTCCCGCTACCCTTGGTAAGGGAGGTATAGGGATCGTGCTAAAAATCTCATATCGAGATTTTAGTAAATGACCACGTTTTAAGTTCCCTAGAATCCATTTTTAACATTTTCACGATGATGTCTGTATGTGTGTATGTGTGTATGTGTGTGTGTATGTGTGTATGTATGTGTGTATGTGTAGGGATTTTGTCTTCACTCTAACTCAAATACTATCATTCAGAAAATTCTTAAACCTTGTATTTCCATCCCATTCTAATATGAATAGAAGCCATTAGATTTTGGTGTAAATCGGATAACCGGAAATGACACTTTACCTGAAGCTCATAATGGTTTTTCTTCAAAAAATACCATTAAATGCCATTTTTTCGCATTTTATGTCTTATGAAAATTAAAGATTGTTGAATTTTCTACTGGAATACATTAATACTTTTTCTATATAATTTACACATAAATTTAAAAATAATTTTTTTTATTAGTCGCGAAGCCTAAGACACAATAATTCGTTTGTTACACAGTTCATATTTCAAATGAATGTAACTGACAGTTAATGTCACTGTCAAAAAACTAATCACTTCAAATTAATAATAGTGACATTTTAAAAAGAAAATAGTAAATAAAGCAATAGTTTTCTGCAATGGAACAGTTTGCAGCGGTAGTAAATACGTAAGTATGTATTTAAATTAATAAAAATTCAATAGCGGGAGGTTTTGTGTTGGCCACATCAGATTTCTTTTTATAATTTCATCTGAAAATATTAGGAAAACTAAGACTATTGATGAAAATCCGGTGAAAAAATTCCTATTAAACTGTTTTCATCATGGACCTAAATGTTCTTGAAATATATGCTATTTTAAGTTATATTTACATAAAAATAAAGGAATATTATAACACTGTATAAGTATACATACTTTATAATTACAGGTGTATTTAAATTATTAAGTTTAATGCAAGAAATTTATGTTAAAATAAAAACTGTTTGGAAACTGTAGTACAGGAATGTTAGCCCCTCCTTTCGAATTTGAATTTCTTAACTTCCATTGGTAGTAATCCCACCTCCTAACACGCTATTTGTAATGCATATATAGGCGGTTTCTCGGTCGCCAATCAAAATATTTTCATATTAGTGTCGAAGCGTTATAACAAAAGACCCTTTATTTCCGAAATATCTCAATTATACCATTTCTTTTTTTTTATTAATATTCGTTACTCAGCATATACATTTGTATTTTTTTACTGTTTTCCTTTAATTCGATTGAGCCGTAATCCCCCATTATTGAAAGTGTAATTAACATAAAAAAGGTATAAAATGATTCAAGAATGGTATATTATTATAACATTCAAAATTATTTATATTAAATAATAATGTCAGAAATTTAATGTCAAATAAAAACAAATAAAACATTAGTAATTCAATGGCACTGAAATATGATGTAAATTGCGAATTTTAATTTGCGTTTTTTTCGTAAAATAAAAAGAAATTAGATTAATTTTAGTCCCATATTGTGTAGTTTTTAATTCTGAACAACTTTTTTATACAACTTTTCTCTAAAATTAACAGGTCAGAAACTACAGAAAAATGAAAAAATAACACTGCATTCCCTATATTACGGATTTCAAATAGACACCCGTTATAAGTAGATCAATAATACAATCATATACAATACGAAATACATATCACATTTCTTTTTGTTGAAATTGAAATCGCGATTATTCTGCAAAAAGTATATTATCCTACATTTTTTTATTAAAAATGAAAACTACAAGAAGAGAATTTCCGGCAATTTTATAATTCAGTTGATTACCAATGTAAATGAAAATAAAATCCCCTGCTTAACATACGAATAAACATTGTAACCGTATAAGTAGGCTAATGATATGAGTCGCAAAACACAGCATCTACAGCAGCATCTAAACAAAGTCTGCATCGAGAGAAAGAAGTGGAAAGTCGAATCGACCTTTCACTGATCGACTCCTTTCATTTTCGACCCAATAAGTGAATGCTGTAATATAGGCTCATCATCATGTGTGATTCCGAACCATTGTTGAGACGAAAGTTCGACTTACAGAAGGGAAAGTTTGTATTTACAGCCCGTAAGCCCAGCCAAAAGAAAGCAGGCGTAAAATTACTAGAAGAGCCATTTTGCTAAGAAAGTGAATCTGTTCATCACACTACAGTAAATTCAAGGAACAATACATGATGAGACAATTAAAATGCGCAGAAAAAACAATAAAATCTTAGATGAAAAGCAGCAAAATAATATTTAGCGAAGAAATTATTCGTTTCTCCGACGTATGTTTTATCTTTAACAATTAATCTTAAAAAACAGTTGTTAAACTTAACTCACCCAAAGAATTAATATGATTTCCTTCGACTGATAAAGTTCGTTAGCCCAAAAAACACAAAAATTATACACAACAATCTTTATAACTCACTTCCTCATAGAATACTGAATTTTTTTACTTCAATTGCTAAAACATACCTAATATTCCGGAAAAAACAAGAATAGAATCTCGTTTGTTATTGTTAATTTCATTTATCGGTATATTTTTTAATATTATAGATATTTTTTATAATTTTATTTTTTTATGGGTCCCGTGGCCGCGTGCCTGAGTGTCTGGTCGTGAACTTGGGGGAACCGGGTTCGATCCCGACGCCAAATATTTCTAATTTTAAATGGCACAAAAGTGACCCCTGTGGTGCACTCTCCACACCAGCAATGAGTGCCCGTGAGGTGACGCCTGGTAAGCGCCCATATGGTAAAATATATCGTCATCATTACCGATGTCTACATGTGTTGTAGATACTGGCACACCCAAAAATGGGTAATATGCCGTGATGATATATTTATTTTATTTATTTATATTATAGGTATTTTGTGGTTCTTGTGCTACATAGCAAGATATATTTCCTGAAATATTTTGTTGTTTTAATGTCAAAAGAAATAATTCATAGCTTTACTAACAATACAAGAAAAACAAATAAAGTTTGCAATGAATTGAGGTCCTTGTATGTTAAGAGTTTAGAAATAAGACACCATAAAAAATTACGGCAATTTTTAAGAATAATCGGCGAATTAACCAATCTTGATAAATAACAGAAATTTATTAATAAATTTGAGTTATTATTATACTTTTAAATATTTATGTTTAGCCAGAAATATAATTTAAAGTTCCGTTATAATGTGGAAATATCTTTACTTTAAATAAAAAAAAAATAACTTCCTCCATTATTACTAGAAATAATACTATTTAGACCACGATAAATGAATTTAACAAATAAATAAATAAATAAAATAAAATAAATATATCATCACTGCATATTACTCATTTCTGGGTGTGCCAGTATCTACAACACATGTAGACATCGGTAATGATGACGATATATTTTACCGTGTGGAGAGTGCACCACAGGGGTCACTTTTGTGCCAATTGGATTGGGGCTCGTAAATGGTACCAGGGGCTTCGTGAGGCAGTTTTGGGGAAGATGCGCGCCCTCCATGTTTGAATTTGCGCCCACCCGTTTTATTATTATAGTTTATATAGTGCAGATATTTTGTACTTTCACTTTATCCCTGTCTATCGCTTATGGATTATTTTGAAAAAAAAAAATTCAAATAAAAGATTCGGTTATTATTTTTCTCGAAAATAATCCATGAACGATTAACAGAGATACAAAAAACACTGCTAGTGCTACCTGTCATTATTATAACTAAAAATGGTTAAGTTTATTTATATTTCATTCATTTTATATTAATAAATTGTTATAATTATTATAATAATTTCTATATGTATTTAAAAATGATTTCCATTTTATCTAAAATGCGCCCAGTTGCGCCCTCCCTGTTTCAAAATCCTAATGACGCCCCTGAATGGTACATAAAAATGTAGTTTAACTTTTACCTGTAATAGTTCTTTTACAACTTTCAAAATATAAATAAATAAATAAATTAATCTAATAACTAAGCCAACTAATATGGATTACTACCTACCAATACTATACAAAGTATTTATCAGGCGTCACCTCATAAACTTTCAAAGCTCTGTTATAGAAAGAATATCACAGGACAGGAATATTTTTTGTGCAATTTTAAAATGAAATACTTATTTTAGCAACAAGTGCGGGAAATTAGCGATTCTGAAACGAATGCATAAACAATATTTTTCTGTAATCGTCCACAAAAACATTAAAAAAATACAAAATGTATTTAAATTTTTGTCATACCATCTACACTATCAAAATGTATTCTTATTAATATATTGTTATTCATTTTCTAGGTCGCCTGAAAGTAAACAACGTGAGCATAGTAACCCAAAACGTCCCAACAACTAATGGAGTTATCCATGCAATGGAGGCCCTTTTGTAACAATGCACCTCAACAAATCAGTCATTATCATCCCATCATTTTGCTCATTCATAGAGATATCATATTTATATTGCAAAGCAAAAAATTCTCTACTTCCTAAAAAATATTTTCGAAATAGTAGCACTGAGATTCAGTATTAATTTGCCATTAATCGTACTTACGCGATTTATATTTAGAGAAATTTTTGCTTTATATGTTAAATTTTATGTTATGTACTTGTATTTTTAACTTTTAATGTAAATCATGAGATTAAATATATTTATGAACTTATTACATCTTAAATAATGATTAAAACCCTTACAGCCCGATTCGCAAAAAGTTTAAGCTAATCCTCATTTTTTTATTAGCGAATTTTAGTTTCATTTTGACAGTTTATATCTTAAAATATAGTCTAACCTTTTTACCTCTCGCTAAGAGAGGTATTGGATTCATCCTAAAAATCTCACACCGAGATTTTAGTGAATAAGCACGTTTTAAGGTCACTAGAATATCCGATTTTAACATTTTTACAATGATGTTTGTGTGTGTCAATGTTAGAGGGACGATTTCTCAAATTCTATAAACTAAAGACCAATTTAACTACGTATTCCTTAATCTGACAATTGGAAAACCGGAAGTAGTACTTTCTTAAAAAAAAATTCTAAATATTATTTTTTGGAAATTTATGTTATTACAAATATTAAAGAATATAAAAATATCTATCCGATACATTGAACATTTTTATTATATCTTTTATAGATTTAGAGAATTATGAATATATAAAATAATCCATTGTAATGAATCTCACGGCCCAAATAACTCCATGGAAACCAATTGAAAATTAAAATGTTTGTAATTGACAGGAATATGTCAGTGTCAAAAACTCAAATATATTATTGAAGGCTTTTTCTGGGAAATACATACATTTAATATTTATTTTATTATAAATTAAATATTTAAAATTATAGATACATACCGAGAGTTTTTTTTATCAGTGAACATGGGCGTATGTCATTACCATAGTTACATTTAAAATTATTGACAGCAATGCATTATCGCGTTTTTTTTTAAACTGGACATAGGACGTGACATTTAGTATATCTGTCAATGTCATCAAATTGTCATACTTCAAAATATATACAGTTAAAGAAAAGTTCAAATTGTAAATTGGAGTAATTATAACGAGTCTACAACAAGTTTTTGACTTATGTGCATTAACTTTTAATAAGCGACCCAGTCCAACAACTATAAGAAAAATTTACAATGACTACAGAACTAAAGGATGCTGTTACGCAAGGATTTACTGTAGTTAATTAATTTGTATGTGTGTACGTAATACATTGTTTATATAGGTTGGAAATAATAATTTGGGAGTTAGTTGTATTTGATATGCGACAAGAGGAACGGTATTCAGAATAAAGGGAGTGTTTAGTTTCATACTTGGTTTTTCTTATTTTCCTATTTTCCTAGTAGTCCTAATAGATGCGTCAATAAACAACACAAGAAGAAAATCAGACCAAGTACTGTAGTTAATAGAAAGAAACAAGAAATTATGCAATTAATTGAAAGTGACAACACCCTGTCAACAATTTTTTTTTCTGAAATTAAGAATACTAGTATACAAGGTTTTAAGACAAGAACATTTTAAGAGTTTTAAATATCAAAATCACCAAGAGTTGTTACACAACGATATAGAACGAAGAAATATCTTTTACGAAGATATGATGAACAAAATTAATAGTGGGGAAATATTACTGGATCGAATTTTATTTACGGATGAAGCGACATTTTATATTAATCGGGAAGTAAATTCACAAAATTGCAGGTATTGGAGTCGTCAAAATTTTCACTTATATCTGCACCAGATATTCCCCCAACGCTGGATAGGACGTGGTGGAGAAGTGGAGTGGCCTGCAATGCCACCAGATCTTGCACCAAACGATTTTTTTTTTTTTTGGGCCATTTAAAAAATTGTATTTACAATGGTAACAAAATTTAAAGAATTTCAAACATTTAGAACAGTGTAGGAGGAAACTTATTTATAAAGTGAATTAAAAAATATTAAAATATATAAAGAAGAGATGTAATTACAATTTTTGTGTGTACTAGAAATGTTAAATACAATTTGTACTTACCTAGCCTAATATGGAAATGGCAAGAGGTCTTGTGCTGACCACAACAGATTTTTTGATATTATGAAGCTTAAATTTTAAATACCAAAATAGAATTCATTAATCCAAAAATGAGGATTAGCTTAAACTTTTTTGAAAATCGGGCTGTAAATGAATAAAATAAAAAAAGACTACAAATGTTAGTTAAAATTATTTCTATATAAATTTATTTTATTTAACAAATTATTTAAATATTCATAATAACCACAGTTAAAATATATATACAACAATATAATAACAAATAAAAATATTAATCTAATTAAATACTAGTGGAATAAAAGATGTACATAAACATGTCACAAACTAATAATTGGTCTTATATTTCTTCAACTCAACCATAATGTGATGAATATTAGTAAGTTGTGATCTAGCATTCGGCGTTAAAAGTTTATGAAACCTGTGATAATATTGCACCAATTGTGTGAGCGCCAACTGCAGCAAAGAAGATCCAGTCACCAAATTCGGAAACGATAATAAAACCTCCCGATTCAATTCTTCTAAACTCTTCTTCCAATTATTCGAAAACGATACAACCAACGAAGTGAATTTCCCTTCCTGTCGCTTAATTTCTTCTACTTGACCTTTTTCCATCAAAGTCTCGCATTCTTTAACACATTGCATAATCCCGCCGAAATGAGGACTGAGAATTTCTTCCACGTATTCTGAAGATCTCGCAGAAAGTTGCTCTCGAAAACTTTCTGCTTCTTTTGAGTTATCTCTGGTTCGTTCCATGAGAATGTTTAGAATCATGTCATAGTTGTTGATTAAGTAAATGAGTTGTTCTTTTCGCTGCGGAAAAATTGCAGCCATGCGTAAAATGAATAATTCTACTTCTTCTTGCAACTCGGCCAAAAGTCTGTTTACTAATTCGTTAGGGAAATTTTCGCTGAGACCAACAATTGCTGCGCTAAATTCAGCGTATCTTCTGGTGATCTAAATAACATTTATATAAATATGATTACAAACGGTTAAATAATAAGCTGTATCTAGCGACCCGAAAAAGAGATCGCAGTATGGGCCTGAATAGGGGTCATGCCACATTTTCTGTTTTATTTTTTTCCTGGAAGTCTACCGGTCACTGTATATGTAAATAATATTTTCACGCCATTTGTGTGCATTATTAAATTATATATCAAGCACACAAACCTGCAATTAAAAATAATATTTCTCTAATGAAATAAATCTTTATGAAACAAAAAAGATTGAATAGAGCGCACTTTTCCTCTGACAGCTTTATAAATATTTGGTTAGTTTACTCTGATCTTACGTTTAATTTCGCGTTTGAAGTTTGTGACATTGTGACCTTCATGTACGTGTGACTAGTGTCGTTGTGTGAGTAGCCGGTACATGACGTCACAGAAAATCGTAGCGCGAATATCTTTTAAGTAAATTATGAATGAAAAGTATTATATTTTGGGATGTTTTATGTTGCAATATGGATAATAAGTGTCATAGGTTCTATTTTTATAAAAATATTAGCAACATTTTTTTTTTTGGCATGACCCCATTATTGAACAGGTATGACGATCGAGTGTAAATCAACAGATGCTTGATTAATATGCTTATACACTGTTTGTGTATTTGATATGCATGGTATATGTGAAGTATACATTTGTATTATTTGTTTGTGGCCGCAAACGTGTGTATTTCTTTATCCGAAGGGTTGTCTGGGACAACCCTGGGTCCATGGAGTCGTGTGCTCCACGGTGGCTAGTGAACCTAGTGGTGAAACACCGATAAGTGGGAGGCTGAGATTCACTAGAGGTCTGGGACCTGGTGATCTTATTCTAAGCTCTCATACGTGTCTGGGACATGTGAAGGTGGCTAGAGTACCTAGTGGTGAAACACCGATAACATATGAAGGTAGCTAGAGTACCTAGTGGTAAAACACCGATAAGTGGGAGGCTGAGATTCACTAGAGGTCTGGGACCTGGTGATCTAATGCTAAGCTCTCATACATGTCTGGGACATGTGAAGTTGGCTACAGTACCTAGTGGTGAAACACCGTTCAGTGAGAGGCTGAGGTCCATGATAGGTCTCGGACCTACTTATGGCCGTAAGCTAAGCTCTCACAGGTCTGGGACAGACCTAATACCTTTCCTCCCTCCTGTCTACGTTATTAGATGATAATAAACGCCTGTATTAATTGTTGTGATTAGAATGACAATGTGTATTTATAACACCTAGGGAAACGCGTCCTAGAGGAGCTGTCCCACGCTGATGAGCTCGTGTGCGTGTGAAGAAGAGGACGCCAATAACAGGTCAAAAGGAATGTGAAATGTATATTGTATTAATGCATGTATTATCGCCCATATATTCCTGACAATACATAGTTCTACAGTAATTAGCCCAACTCTTTATAGTTCTGACTATCAAGGAAAGAAAAGATTATAGTATAATACAGTATGTTTATATCATATCTCTGCTCTCTATTCAAGTTAAATTGAGAAAAATTAATTAATTAAAAAACTACTTTTTTATATCTTTTAGGTATAAGATATTAATTGAAGTCTGGACGCTAGACACAGCTTAAAAAAACATATACTTACATAATGAGGCCCCATTTCTTTGTTGAATTTCGTTGGATCGCAATCTCGTATACTTTGAATATTTAATCGAAAAATTTGTTCGAATCGGGGCCAGATAATCGATTGTAAATCATCCCAATATCTGTCCAAAGCTGGTACACATCTTTTATGACACATTAACTGGTATCGTAGTATTAAATGAGCACATAAAAATAATGCTATTGTGTCATAACATTCATTTACGTACGTTTCTAAATTTTTCTGAAAATTAATGTCAAATTTAAATTTAATTCTCAAATTTTGTTGTAATATTTCACATACCATCAATAACGATAATGTTTTACCCATAATTTGATTGAATAGTTGCATTGCTTGTTGATTTCTGACCATGAAAAATTCGCTTACAAATAAGTACTCTCGACATGCGTTATCCACTAATGCATATTGTTCACTTCGAAACAGAGCCTCAAACGGATACTGAAACATTCATTAGGTATTTTAAATATGCACTGACCGACAAAAAAGCGGACCACTTAACAATCCATATATTTTCAGATTTGAGATATTAGATATATAAAAATAACAGCTTTTCTTCAACTATAGGAATTCTTAGAACTAACAAAAAATGACAGCAATGTAATATTTATCCATTTTAAAATGCAACAATATAAATAGTATTGCAGCGCAGGAGATACCTCCAAAACACATCACAAATGGTGTCAATTCTTATTATGACCGACTAGAATATTGTCTCAGTGTAAATGGGGGTATTTTTTAACATTTATTACTTGAAAGTTATGAATTTTTGTAAGCTAAAATTTGTTAAGATGTGCAACATTCATGTTTTGATTTTTTGTTAATCGTATGTATGCTAATTTATTGGAAATTAGTTTCGATAATACGAAACTACAAATTTTGTATGTTGCATTTTAAAATGGACAAATATTACATTGCTGTCATTTTTTGTCAATAGTGAGTAACCATGGAAGTGACTGACCATATGTTGCATGTTAAAATAAATTCCCTGTATGAAGTATTTTCAAAATTAACAAAAGACAATTGAAAATTTCTATGGCGACTATCAATTTTGTCTCAAAAAATTGACTAATGCCTGTTATACAATTGTCAATTTTTAAAACTTGGCCA
Organism: Ophonus ardosiacus; assembly: GCA_943142095.1. Lineage (NCBI taxonomy): Eukaryota > Metazoa > Arthropoda > Insecta > Coleoptera > Carabidae > Ophonus > Ophonus ardosiacus. The sequence goes on from OW964831.1 coordinate 2,665,976, forward strand.
AGCTCAATAAATTTAACTAAAAATTGTACAATAAATTCAACAATTTCTAGCCAAGTGTTTACATTTATCAATTTTTATCTTCCGTCAGCTTTAGGTAAGGAAAGTATTATCTTTGGTCAAAAAATTCGGGGGGAGTTTTAATGAATTAACAAGTTTCAGGTCCCTAGAATATGATTTTACTATTTTTACAATGATGCTGCTCCATGTGTGTGAGTGTGTGTGTGTGACGATCGTTGCGGATCGCATAACTCCAATACCACAAGTCTAAAAATTAAAAAATTTTCATATTCCTCGAATTTGACACGAGATATTGTCAAAAATGTTATCTGAAGACATCAAAGCTTTTCTTCTTGAATCCTTATTTTAGAAATAGAAATAAATTAGAAAACGGTGAATAACAATATTCTGTATCCTTATTTATTATCTTTTCTCCTTAAAATTACATTTCACGATCAATTTTGACAACTTGACTTTTGAAATGAATAATGATCAGACATACGTTTTTGTGTTCATAGCCTACTTCGGCTTTTTTTCTGAACACACTGTAGCAGTGTAGTAGTAAATATTACTAAGTGACAGATGTCAGTGTGAAGTACAAATAATTTACGTAATACTGATGGTGAAATTGTTTTACTGGAAAGAAATAAACAGATTATGTTGAGTTGGTGACATAATTTTACTGGAGATACTGAGATACGATGAGGTATGCTACAACGAAAACAATTGGGACCAAAACCTTGTTCGTTTTAGCTTTTAAAGAAAACTGAACAGTTCAACGGACCGAAAACATCATCTCTACTTTTTTGAGTAAGTTTTGCATGAAACTTTCTGTAAGGAATTTATATAAAGTACATAAAATTGACGGAAGGTTATGTGTTGGCAACATCCAAATCAGATATTAATGTCGGTATTCATAAACACTTGTTAAATTTCAAAACGGTTCGTTATAATTTTTGACAAATAGAATCAAACTTGACAAGTTACATTTCGCATGATGCTCAGTTTTATAAACATCGATAACTTGCTGAGTTATTACTTTGAGAATATAATTCATTAGTCACGTGACATGTATTCCGCCAATCAACATTCAGAATTTCCCTAGTTACATGTCTATCACAGCGATGATAAAAAACAAAGAAATTATCACCTTATTTACATTCGTTACTAAGGGATTTTTACATCACTGACAGTTAATTTTAACAAAAATTCATTATATTCTCTCATTAAATATAAGCTCGTGATATGATTAATAATCGAAGATATTGCTCGTGAAACCGAAGTAGCACATTTCACTCGTCCTTCGGACTCGTAAAATCTGGAACTCGGTTTCACTCGAAAATATCATCGATGATAATCATATCACTTGTTATATTACGTATGAAAGTAAATTTAATCGATGAGTAAATAAAAATGTCTGTTTTATAAAATAAGTTGCAGAGTAAAATAAGTACTTGCAGAGTAAATAATTTATTCTAGTGATTTACCGACAGAGACATCGTTTATTATTATTCAAACGTCAAAATAAAGTGTCAAAGTGTCAGTTCTCATTAAAAATGGAAAAAAAGAGAGAATGGGGAAAGAGTTATACTGAAATAGGTAAAGCGAACATGTTAGAGATAACAAAAAAATATATTAGTATTACTGAAAACAAGCAGACAGACGTAGCAAGCGTCAAAAGCAAAAATAGTGCATGGGATGAGATTTGTAAAGAATTTAATGCAGTTTCACAAATAGGTACCCGGAATAGTGTTCAAATGAAACTGTTATATTTTATATTTTAATACATTAAAATACTATTATTTGTATGAAATACTATTTTTCAATATTTGAAATACATTTTTTTATTTGAAATACGTTTTTGTATTTAAAATACACAAGTATTTGATATAGATTTATGTATTTGAAATAGAAACCCTCCGTCATGTGTTGTCTCGTAGTAATATAACATGCAATAATTCTCTAATTTTTTTCTTAAAAAAACACCTGCTGATGTTAATGTAGGAGTTTCTTTTTAATATTAATAAAAATATGCGAATAAGTTAAATACGAAAAACATTTTTACAATTCCCTAACGTACCTTCTTTATTTTCAAATAATTAAAAGTAAAAGTATTTGAAATATTTGAAAGTATTTGAAATATTGGTATATTTGAAATACTAAAAAAATAATTGCATTTTACCAAACATATGAAATACTTTTGTTTAGTATTTTGTATTTTCTATTTGAAATACATTTTTGCAAGTATTTTATACAACACTGCTAGAAAGGAAAGAAAATAGTACATGCTGTATTTCTAGCTTATTCGGCGTCTTAAAATTAACAAATGTAATACAAGTATTTTAAGCTCAATTTCTAGAACTTGGCCAAATTCTTAAAATTGAGCCAAAAACTGACAAATATAAAACAGGCTTAAGAAATGTGCAAACGGTTTTATTCTATGAAACAAATTCATTGCATTAAATTTGATAATATTGAAGGTGGTCCTTTTTGCCGGTCAGTGTATAAGAATAGTTATTTGAATATTAATACTGAACTTACTCTATTCTTCTGCTGAGCGTGAGGAACAATAATCGGTGCCTCTAATTGTTGTGCAAGTACATCTCCTCTACTACCAATAGTAAATACAGTCCCTTTATGTTTTAAAGAAGTTTTATGAAACAATCCTCTAGAAGCATTGTCTTCAATGCCCATAAGATCATCTTTAGTCGCTCCTTCTTCATATTGCAGTTTCATCAGTCTTCCAGAATAAGATTTAAAATAAGAATAATATATTTTACTCATTGTATCAACATATTCGCCACAAATTTCTTGTGCGACATTTCTTTCATTAGATAAAATAAATTCAAAAAAGAATTTATATTTCAGCATTGCGTTTTGAGGCACTTGATAATTAGTCATAGGTTTTCTAAATTTGTATACTTGTTCTAATAGATAAGTACGGATTTTAGACATAGCTTTAATTTTTAACTTATCAAGAATATCTCGAACATCGTTGCAAGACTTTGCTTCTTTAAAGTTTTGTTCCTTAACAAAATTAATCTTATGGTTTAATATTGTTAACTGTGCTAAGAATTCTTTGTCAGTAACAGGGCATTCCAGAATACCTGTTATAAGCGTTTCGGAAACTGCCATATCGTCTATAAATTGACTTAACTGCCCCCTAACCGCTTGTCTATTACCTAGTTGTTGACTCATAGCGATTGATTTACGCTGGAGAGATAAAATTTCACTGCTTATACTACTTAAATCTGTTTGAAATCCTAACAACATAGACTCCATACGCTCTAAAATCTGATCACATGATGCTATCTGGTTATGAAGACTTGCTATGTTTTGACTTTCTTTAATATAATCTTGGATGGATTTATTTTCGACTTCTTTAAGTTCCTTTTCAATCTGACGCGAGTATTGTCGCAAATCTGTTCCAGTTTTTAGGATTTCTTGTACTACGTCGTCCTCCAAGTTTTGCTGAATTTGACTCTCAGGGTCTTCTATAGATTTTCGGCGTGACATTTCTGATTTTCTGCTTATAAGTACAATAATATTTTAGTAGACGAAATAATTAATTAATCTTTCATGAGTAAAACTTCAAACAAAACGTCACTTTGACAGACGAATTGTCAGTTTTTGTCGGTCAAAAAATGCTCTATATTACCAGTGAAATATAAATATGAGTGAATATTAACAAAATTTAATATTATTTTGCTATATTTCAATAGCAATCAAATAATAGCTTCGTTTGATAAAAGAATTTGGCCTTAGAAATAATTATTAAACAATCGTTAATTCGTTGTTCATAAAACTCCCGCAATCTGCTTGTTTGGTAGAACTGCGCTAGTTCAAAAACGCTCCAGTGTTGCCAACCGTAGCATTATTATGCTAGCTAAAGTAGCATAAATCTTCACAGACTAGCGTTAGCAGTATTACAAACAACATAGCAATATTCTATTGCATTAAATGAAGACCGAAGACTTCTTACAGGTAAAAATTAATTTTAAACAACTCTTTATTCTAGTACTTTTGCTCTAAAATGTACATTTTTAAAATCTTATGTTCCGCGTTTTGTTACACATTCTGTAAGCCTGCGGCCGTTATTTTTATCTTTCATTTTTAGTCCTGTAGTAACAGTTAGTGGTGGGATCCGGATCCGGATAGTTTCGGTTTCGGATCCAAAAATATCCGGATATCCAGATAATTGAATGTTGAACTATCCGGATCTCGGATCCAAATCTCAGTATCGGATTTTGGATCCGGATCTGAGTATCGGGTTTTGGATCCGGATCTGAGTATCGGGTTTTGGATCCGAATCTGAGTATTGGATTTTGGATTCGGATCCGAATATGAGTATGAGTAGCGGATTTTAGATATGGAATTTCAGTATGCGCATCGGTTCTCGGATTCGAGTACCTATTCTCAGTATTGAACCAGATGATAATATTTGAATGTATATTATCATGGAGTCACAAAACCAAATAAATTTGATTATGAAATAATCCACTATACATTTTTGTTTGATGTAGTTAATAGTCGGTATATTTTCGATGTTAAACTTTTAGCATCCGTTAAGAACGAAATTCCTCGATTCCACAGAACTATAAGTAGGTAACAAAAACAATCCCTTTTATGTGAAACACATGCACGATATAAATAAATAGGTATTTTGACACCTGCAATTAACCTGTAACCATTATTTCTCAAATTTAATCTTAATTCTTTTTCTTTGAAGTATTTGTTATATTGAATGTTCAAATTTTAAAACTACAGAATTTTCAATATTCTAAGAAAAATTTGCACCAACTACCTGGCTATTTTAGAGGGGTATTATAAAATTTATTGCTGATTACAGACCGCTGTTTCTACAACCGTCTACATTCAAATGTTTGCCTTTACATTCAAAATGATGAAACGGATCCAGAATTAAAATTCGGATCCGGATCCGTGAACAACACATCGAATCCGGACCCGAATGGGATATGGTACCCAAACCAGGATCCGGATCTAAATCAGGATCCGGATCCAAATCTGAATTAAATTTACGGATATTTGCTTCAATATTCGAACATCGGATATCCGATGAACCGGATATTTTAAAATCCGGGTACTCGGATCCATGTTTTGTCGGATTTTCACAGCACTAGTACGGTATTACGAAAAAGAAATTAGTAATTAATTAAAAAATAAAGACACCAAATTTCCAAAAAATATCTTTTAAAATTACTATTTTAAAAATGCTTTATTTTTTTAATAAATATTTTGCAGATTGTGTACAAAACTGAAGATTAATAAAAAGAAATTATAAAAAATAAATAATTATTCTTACATTTTACACAGGTACACAAATATAAATTTAAAAATGGTAAATGCCTGACAATTTAATATTTTAATTATTAAATGTAAATAAAACTTAAAAGATACTTATAAAGTAATACATGGCAGTTTAAATATCGACTTGTAAAATCTTAAAACTATGTAATGTCTGTAAAATACTAAAATTTCAGTCGTTCATGTTTGAATTATCTAAATAAATAGATAATAATTTAACATGTTTGTTAATTAATTTAATGGCTTTATAGTAATATTTATATTCACTAAATCATCATTATCTTTTTGATTGTAAATGAGCGTTTGTCCAGGTATAACAATTTCTTTATTATTTTTATATTTCGGCGAAATTTCTACCATTCCTTTGAGCGTTCGAGCCGACGTACAAATTTCCAAGCAAGCAGCATATCTCTTATTTTTTTCTGATGTATCTCCAGTAATTTGAAAGAATATTAGTCTTAACGTTTGGTTTTGCATTTTCAACTTGCAGATATAGATGTTTCCGTGACAAGTTAAAGATACAGTGTACAGTCTTGGGATAGTGATGGTGTTGAGTAATTTCATTCGGAAGTCGGCAATCTCTACGTTGATACCATTGGCGGCGATGAGTGTCATGTCGTGCGTGTCCTTCAAGTGGCGGACGATATCGGTGCTTTCGCCGTGCCAGCCGCACATTTTTATAAGCGGGCAGCCCGTGGGGGCGAAGGAGCAGGAATTTTCGTGGGTTGGGCGCTCTTTATGATTTAACTGCATTCGGCAACCCCAACTAAAACAGAATGTAGGTAGGTATTATTTATTATCATAAAAATCTGATATTTAAAATAGCAATAAGCTTTGTAAAGTATCACTTCCGGTTAATCGTTTCTAAGCAAAATCTAATTTGTTGTTCCAATAAATATGTTTTTCCTCAAAAATCTGTTAGAACTCCAAATTAAGTACTACATCCGGTTTATCATATACAGGGTATCCCATTTAAGGTACGAATGCATTGGTATCTCGAGAACCGTAAGAGCTAAGAGGTTGGTTAAATTAGACAAAAGTTGCCCCATTAGGAGGCTATTTTAATGGTGTTTTGTTATTTGCGAAAAAATGCATAGGTCACTAGATACAGGTGAAAATGTAAATTTTGCTTATAACTTTGTTATATGAAATAGTACGAGATTCTGGTTTGCAATAGTAGATTATTACGAGTAAAAAACGAACTTTGACAACGAATGTAACAACTCAACATATCATATTTTTCCCAACGAGAAAAATTCATTTTTATTACTCGTAATAATCTACTATTGTCAAGTAAAATTCAGAAATTCAATTGTTGCACTTTTTCGTTGTTCGTTGTTTCCATAGCAGCTTTCGATTTACTTTTTTCAATTTAATTTTAGTATAAATAACAATTTTTGTTAATTTTTCTGTTAATTATAAAAATAAATTATTATTGTTTTATATCATTGTAAAGCTAAAAAAAATCTCTATTTAAAAATGCCATAGCTTAATATGACCTCCATATGAAAAATAAAAGTTGCTATCAGTAACTCGTAAATGGTTAGATATAAAAAAAAAATTGAGTACTTCTGCAAATTCACCATACAAAAGTGCCTTAAGAAAGTGCAAACCAGAATCTCGTACTATTTCATATAACAAAGTTATAAGCAAAAAAAGAAAATCGCGGAATTTACATTTTCACCTGTATCTAGTGACCTATGCATTTTTTCGCAAATAACAAAATACCGTTAAAATAGCCTCCTAATGGGGCAACTTTTGTCTAATTTAACCAACCTCGTAGCTCTTACGGTTCTCGAGATACCAATGCATTCGTACCTTAAATGGGACACCCTGTATATATATATATATATATTACTACTACATTCTACATAACACGGTTTCATTATTAATTTTAATGTAATTGCTTCTGACGGTGACATTTGTTTAAATATGTCAAAATTGTTATTAAGGTATAATATTTTTGTTTGACACATAGGCAAGTTATTTACTAAATGCTATTATCGTAGAATTGAAGATTGAACCATTATATTCAATTTCTATTAGTAGTTGCTGAAAAATTATATTTGTATTTTTTTCAAGAAAAGCTGTTAAAAGCTTGTAAAAATATAAATTTAAGGTCGATTGTACTAAAATGATCTATTGTATCTTTAACATCAAAAGCTCGAATTTCGATATTCGCAAAAGTCAGTATCAGAAGTCTTGTATCGCATCACTATGATATATTTTCCATGTAAACTTATATGTTTTATCCTCCTTTATCTTATCTAGTTGGTTGTATATATTTAAAAATGAGTGATTACAGTTATTTATAAATTAGGATAGAAGGAAAAAAAATGAATAATTTTACTAATCATTATTTCATTAATCATTTCCCAAACTTCTGTTTTACCTACCCGATTATGGTAGGAAATAAAAACCCAAAAAAAAAAAACTATTTTAATTCTTACCGTGAATGTCGACAAGGTAATTCCATTTTCAACAATATCCTTTCTAAAGCGAAATTACGAATTCTATTTTCATTTGATTGGAAATTAGCCCTACAGAAAGGGCACTGACTCATTTTATCAGAACAACTCCAACAAGTATAGTTCCCGCAGAACATGCAAGATGAAATCGCTGCACTTTGTAAGGGCTCCATGCAAACTATGCACTCGGAAAAGCTATCGGAAAATTCTCTACAATTCTTACAGTTGCACAAATTTTCTTCTGTTGTGTTGTGATCGTTTGTTTCTGAAAACAATGCAATAAAAATTTCATAATGTTGTTTATACTCTTGCGCAATTTAAAGTAATTTTTCATATTAGAAAAGAAAATTAAAAGTTCTTTAACAAGCAATAATTATTGTTTTGTGTCTGTAAAATTGTCTTGTTTGAAATTTAAATTTAAAAGTGTCCGAAGGGTAATAATGACAATAATTGCAACTACACTTTCTTTTGTTTCCGCAAATACACGCGAGAAACAAATTTTACTTTCAAGGTTGAATTTGTATTTATTTTACTCTCGTTTTATAACACGCATGTCGAGAGCATGAATGTCTTAAACTAGATAGACAAAGAATTTTTTGTTCTATTTTTTGTCTATTAAATATGCACTTATTTACTGTCATTATCTAGTAAACAGTATAGAAATTTTACTTCTTTTCTCGCTTGTTAAGTTTTTATATTTAAAATAAGTACAAGATCAATTTTACCTTTTGTAATATTTGAAGATGCTGTGAAGTTTTTGGCTAAGTATCTTTCTGGTCGTGGTAATTCTCTTGGGTCCCTCACATCTTGAAATGTACTTAAATTACTTAAACTTCTCATTATTCTCTCTTGTTTAAACTAAAACAAAAAATAAACTGTTGTTTTTCGTTTTATATAAAACTTAAATCTAGAACACAACAATTTTCTTGTATGAACGTGTTCAAATCGGAAAATTTGTGAAATTAAAAGAAAAATAATTACCCAATCTTTTATTTTTCGGAACATAATCACGAAAAGTACTCTTTTTATTTTTTGCACATTAACACAGATCACTGATGTAAGAATGGTACTGAGTCACTTTTCTTAAGAAGATGATGGTAAATCCAATTGCAGAACTTGTATGAACTTGATGATTCATTTTTACCACTCTAAATTTTTCGCGCCCTTCCTGGGACGATACTAACCAATCACAGATCTATGTTGACGTGACTTTAAATCTTAGATTTGTTTGCTTTAGATGAATCATTTTATTTTAGTTTGTGCGAATAATATTTAAATTAGTGAGTGATAACAAATATTTTTGCTAGTTCTGTTTGTTTTGTAATCTTAGAAATGTATGATTATTTTTTTCGTTAAATTTATACCAGATAAGAAATAAAATAATGAAAACAGGTATGCTGTATCTAGTGTATTAATAGCAAAAGTGCGTTTGACATTTTGCTGCAATAAACCGTGTTTAGATACAGAATCAATAGAAATTAAACGAAAAACATTTCGATTTCAATGAAAATTACGTATCAGTGATAAAAAAAATGGATTTCAATTTAAAGAAATTTGCAAAAGATGCTGGGACAGCTCTTAGCAGAGTAGTTCAGGTAAATATTTATCTGAAATATGATGAGTAATATCCGATATCATTTCTCCTTTTGTTACTGATGACATTTCAATTTCTTTGTAGTTAACAGAAGAAAAATTAGGAACTTCAGAGAAAACAGAACTAGATGCCCATTTCGAAAATTTATCCGATAGAGCAGAGCTGACGAAACAATGGACAGAAAAAATAGTAAGAAATACAGAAGCTGTTCTTATACCCAATCCTGGGAACAGAATCGAAGATTTCATCTTTGAAAAAATAGAAAAGAAACGTCCTAATAGATTAAGCAATTTAGAATACCTCGGATTGGATATGGTTGAATCAGGAAATGAATTTGGTCCAGGGACAGCCTACGGAAGTGCTTTAATTAAAGTTGGACAAACCCAACAGAAACTTGGGCAAACAGAAAGAGACTTTATTGGATCCGCTGCATTATGCTATACGCAACCTTTACGAAAATTCCTCGATGGGGAGATGAAAACAATAATAAAAGAAAAAGGTCTACTTGAAAGTAAAAGGTAATATTCAATAATAAAGGTTAAAGTAAGCTTTGAAATATTTCTGTTTGTAGGTTAGATCTCGACGCTTGTAAAAATCGAGTTCGAAAAGCTAGGAGCATGTTGGGACAGCAAACAGTGAGTTAGAATTTTTATTATTTATCTTTCTAAATGTTACTAATTACTAATTTGTGCACTTAACAATGCTGCACTATAGAAAGATGGAATATCTCCTGAAGCAGTTCTTGAACAGGTAACAATATTTAGTGCATGACCACAATTCATTGTTACCGCTCTTAATGTTATTTTACTGCTTTTCATGTATTTTTTAATTTTTCATTCAAAACTAACATGTATTTTTAGCAGGGCATCGAACCCGCCAAAAATGGGTTCGGTTCAGATTAATTTGTTTTATGATGGTGTGCGGTTCTGGTTCAAGCATTATTAAATTTGCGGTTTCTTTTCGGGTTCAGGTTCGGTTCGACCTAATGAAAATTGAATTAATGTTTTTTAAAACAGTCATACAAATTAATGTATCGAAAAAATAAACTCTCATTAAAAAGAAAGATTTAAACTGATTGTTGAATTAAAATGTTTGTTGATAATATAATTACAAATTTTTCAAACAAAAATTTAAATCAATAGCCAACACACAACTTTCTTTTTAATATTAGTTTAATTTTATGTTTGTTCAATTTATATGATTGTTGTTAATCTCTAAACAAACGTAAAAATTCAAGTATCATAGAAATGAAGTAACATTTATATGAATGAATTAAATTGACTCAGTATTTTCACGACACATGAATTAAAACGATTGTTTATTTCTGTGATACTTGAATTAAATTGTTTGTTTCATTCTACGATACGTGATTTAATATGATTGTTGATAATTTTATAACAATCAATTTAAAAGGCACTGTCATATAAATTCATGTATCATAAAAATAAACTCTTATTAAAATGAAAGATGTAAATTGATTGTTGTATTAAAATGTTTGTTGATAATATAATTACAAAATTTTCTAGAATTTGTTAGAAAAATTTGTTATTTTGTTATCAACAAACATTTTAATACAACAATTAATTTACATCTTTCATTTTAATAAGAGTTTATTTTTATGATACATGAATTTATAAGACAGTGCCTTTTAAATTGTTTGTTATAAAATTATCAACAATCATATTAAATCACGTATCGTAGAATGAAACAAACAATTTAATTCAAGTATCACAGAAATAAACAATCGTTTTAATTCATGTGTCGTGAAAATACAGAGTCAATTTAATTCATTCTTATAAAAGTTATTTCATTTCTGTGATACTTGAATTTTTACGTTTGTTTAGGGACTAACAACAATCATATAAATTGAATAAACATAAAATTAAACTAATGTTCTATTAAAAAATATAGCAGGTTCGATTCTGGGTTTGGGTTCGCGGAAATGTTACGGTTTGGTTCCGGTTTTGATTCGATTCTGGTTAATTTGTATTTTAAGAGACGGGTTCGTGTGCGTTTCTGGTTCATATATTAATAAAATATGTGTTTTGTTCCGGGTTCAGGAATTGCGTTTAGGTTCGGCTCGACCAAATAAAAATTGAGTTTTATAAATCACTTCTCTGCCAGTTTTTGCGGACGGTTTTTCCTCTGGCAAAATGAGGGTTTTCCTGAGAAGGAGTTAGTTAATGCCGGGCATGCATAATGTCTAGTAAAAAATTGTATATTTACAAAATAGGTAACATTATGAACTTTTGTGTTACCTTGGTTACTTGTTTTTGCTTTTGTCTCGTAATTTATTTGATATTTTTCCTGAAGGAAGTTAATGGTGCCGAAACGTTGGAAATAATAAATTATTACAGAACAAAAACTAAAAAGATTTTTTAATAATTGAATTAATGTTTTTTAATAACAAATTTTATACAGAAATAATTTAAAATATAAGCCGGAATTTATAATGCAACGCAAAACAAGAACACGAACACAATTTTCACGATCTGTCAACACAGGCAGCCGAAGGCGAAGCTGAACCCTGAACCTGAATTTTAATATTTTAATATCTAATTCGGTTACGACCAGGGCATCGAACCCGCCCAAAACTGGATTCGGTTTAGGTTCAGGTTAATTTGTTTTTTGAAAGATGGGTTCGGGTGCTGTTCTGGTTCAAGCATTAATAAAATTTGCGGTTTTGTCGCGGTTCAGGTTCGAAATAATGTAAAATTAAATTTTTTTTTGCCGGAATTTTCGCAAAACGCAACAAGAAACGAACACAATTTTCACGAAAAGTCAGCCCAGACAGTAACGCAGATGCCTAAGACGTCGATTATCGGCTGTATTTACTTTTCGAACTAAAAATTAACCTGAACCAGAGTTGAACCCCGAACCTAAATTTTAATATTCGGTACGGATTCGACTCAGGTTCAATTAAAAATATATCTGAGGTTCAGTTCTCGGTTTGGGTTCCCTAAAATGTTACGGTTTGGTTCCGGTTTTGGTTCGGTTCAGGTTCGGGTTCGATGCCCTGGTTACGACTCGGGTTTAATTGAAAAATATATCTGAGGTTCGGGTTTGATCACTGATTTTTAGACTAATAGAAAACGCCATTCTTTTTCCTTACGTTTCTCTTCCTCCTTTTGACATTCCTTTTGTTCACAAAGTAATATCTTCTCATATTCTCTTACTCTTGGCCATTAATTTTCGATCTGCTCTAAAGTCTGGATATTCTTCTCTTTTGGTCCTCTTTAGTCTATTTACAATTTTACTAATTCTCTTCTCTAGTTTTATTTTTCGAATTTCTCTTTCTTTGTGAAATCTTTCTTGACCAACTTGCATTCTTTGTGTTTTTTAAGAGCCCGCATTGTGTAAACTACTTCAACGTCGTTCATTTTTTTGAGGGAAGGAAGGACCAATCGTTGATTAGTTTAAAGGTGAATGAAAAGGCTTAAATGGTCCACGTATGTTGCAAAATTCTTTTTTACGGACGTTTCGGGCTTAAGGCAAGCCCATCTTCAGATGAATTTCATTACAAAATCTTACAGTTGTATTGGACATAATGGCTGGTAGCACAAGCCTTGTTTTAACTAAACGTTGTTTTTTGAACGATTTTTTTTTAATATTTGAGTAAAATATAAGTTCTGCTTTAAAATCATATTTTGATGATTTTGATATTATTTATTTTTGTTATTAAATAATGAAATTTGACATTTTTGAAAACAGCGTTTTAATTAAAACAAGGCGTGAGCTATCAGGCGATGATTTATATAAGCTACGTTGATAAAATTCGGATTTTTTAACCAACTCAAACGATCTTGGTTTTAGCTAAAACTATGTTAAATTTCATTATTTAATGATAATAATAGATACTATCAAATTATCAAAATATGATTTTAAAGCAGAACATAGTTTGTATTCAAACAAATATTTTTAAATAAACCGATCTTTTAACATAAGGGTGAAATTACATTTTGAAATATCAAAATTCATTATTTAATAACAAAAATGAATAATATCAAATTTATCAAAATAAGATTTTTAAATAAAAATAAATAAATATATCATCACGGCATATTACCCATTTCTGGGTGTGCCAGTATCTACAACACATGTGGGCGTCCCCTCACGGGCACTCATAGCTGGTGTGGAGAGTGCACCACAGGGGTCACTTTTGTGCCATTTAAAATTGGAAATATTTGGCGTCTGTCGGGATCGAACCCGGTTCCCCAGGTTCGCGACCAGACACTTAGGCACGCGGCCACGGGACCCCATGATTTTTAAGCAGAACATAGTTTGCATTCAAACAAACATTTTTTTAAAAATCATTCTTTAAACATAAGGGTGAAATTAAGTATTGATATTTTAAGATTTTGTATTAAAATTCATCAATATTATTGTATATTCATCGTTAGCTGAAAATGGGCCTGCCGTATGCCCGAAACGTCCGTAATAAATAATTTTACAACATACGTGGATCATTTAAGCCTTTCATTCACCTTTAAATGCCGTTTATTTTGTTACCAGTAATACTGTTTGAGCAGCATCTTCTAAAACGGCAGTAAGAATGTCGTCAATTGTCTGGCCCTAATACAATAAATTATTTTACTTTTTTTTGCAATTTTAATATTTTACGTACCGGTTTAAATCTTAAGTAAACATGAGCAGAAGATACTTTATTTAAATTGAAATAAATTGTCATCTGAAAATTTCAAAAATACAGGGTGTCTCAATAAGCTTGCTCACCATTGGTAACTTTTTTATTTGAAGAGATACGAGGTTGGTTAAATTAGCAAAATTGTGCCATTTTATATTAGAAAATTGGTCATGTAGACAAAATAAAAATTGTGTCAGCTGTTCCCAAAATTTGGGACAGAATATATATTTTTTAAATGGAACTATATATTTTTTATTATCTTATTAGAAAGAGTATAATTTTCTCTTTCCAATAAGGTAATGTTGTTTATGTACAATTTTTTTATTGCCATTATTTCTTTCGCACATTTAAACTCTTTTGGAAAGAGAGGCGACCGTTCTACGTAACTGGTGTCTAGATATAACTTTCCACATAGCACGATCATATCTAACTTTTCTTCATTTGTAAAGTTATTAAACATTATTAAACACAGACAACTTTACGGAGAAATTATTAAACGTCAAAAAAACAAAGAATCAATTGTTTCCAAGGCTTACTTGACTAAAAAACTAATAAAATAGTTTACAAAATTTAAATTTTTAACCGTAAATAACTCGTTTATTTGAAAAAATTGTACATAAACAACATTACCTTATTGGAAAGAGAAAAAAATACTCTTTCCAATAAGATAATAAAAAATATATGGTTCCATTTAAAAAATATATATATTGTCCCAAATTTTGAGAACCGCTGACACAAATTTTATTTTGTCTACATGACCAATTTTCTAATATAAAATGGCACAATTTTGCTTATTTAACCAACCTCGTACCTCTTCAAATAAAAAAGTTACCAATAGTGAGCAAGCTTATTGAGACATCCTGTATAATACCTGTTAAATTTACTTTCATATTTATCTACTCCCATAAAAATGTTATTTTCAAAATAATGCACCATATTGTTTAAAATCATTGAACAGTTATTAAATATTTTAGCAAAATTTATCCCGACTAATGTCGGATTGAGCTATCTTATCTTATTTTTAGGCTGAGAGAGATTTGCGTGTAGCTCAGTCCGAATTCGACCGGCAGGCTGAAATTACAAAGCTGTTGTTGGAGGGGATAAGCAGCTCACATGCCGGACATTTGAGATGCCTCCATGAGTTTGTTGAAACCCAAGTCAGATATTATGCCCAGTGTCATACCATTATGCAGGATTTACAACGCGAATTAGCTAGGTAGGTTTAATGTGGTTGAAATTTGTGTCGTGTAATTTTTACTAAGCAATTACGAAACTAAACAGTGTTTCCAAATAAATTATGTTTCGTAAATTCTGCTTAAACATCGGAATAAATACGAAGAAAAATTCTGGTTATTATTATAAAAAGAATCTTATCATTTATTTATTGTATTAAATTTTTTATAGTTAATTTTTGAAAGTCCGTATTAGTAAAATGATTTCTAATTTAAAACATTCAGTTGTCGGTACTTGGTGAAACATTGTAATTAAATACTTGGTGTAACTTCATAAAATTTTGTTTATATACATTTAGAAATGCCACCATTGGGATCTCGAGAACTATAAGAGATACGATGTCGGTTGTGTTTTTGTTTTTCCAAGAATTCTCAAGAAGCACTTACTAGATAATGACGAAAAACTGATTTTGATTTTTTTTTTTCAAATAACTACTCGAGAAAGATGTTTCAAATATAAAATAAATTTTTATATCCGTAAATTTTCGAGATATAACACAAACTTATATTTTTTTTGAATGGAACCCCATATCTGATTTTAGCCTAATAAATGTGTTTTTTTTTTCTTTTTTCAATGATGTAAGGGTTATTATGTTTTGTATATTAATTTTTGTGATAATATTTGATATCTTTTACGATTTTGTAATTCATTTCTTCAATAAATATTCAATTTAAACTTATAGTTACATTTGTAATTTTACGTAGATTCAAAATATAAAAATATATAGGGTGTCCTATTTGAAAAATGAAGGGTAATGTCACAACCTGTTAAGCGTAGAAGGATTAACAAAAGGAAAAAAAAAACGTTAAATTTACACTAACTATAAATATATAGTTAGGTTATTTATGTTAGAGTTAATAATAATAGTTCAGCACTGCGGGCCAAATTGACCCATGGCTTATGATGTTACAGTTTGTAAGTGTAAATTTACAATGTTTATTTTTATTCTGTTGGTCCCATGCTTCCATAAGTTCACAAATATTTAAATAAAATTAAATAAATAATATTTTTTAAATAGGGACATATGTTGAAAATAATCTCATTTTTTTTCTTATTTTATATGCTTTTCAACGTTGTATAACAAGTCTATATTCTTTTGTTTTAAGCATGAGTAAAACATGAATTATTAATTTTTTCGAGTGAAAAAAAATGAAATTTATAAAGAAACAATTGAAAAAACTAATTAAAGATCATCATTTGTTTTAGTTTGATTATATATCTATTATTTAAATTCTTAAATTTCTTTTCATTCAATTATTTTCGGATTAGTTAATTATTTTTTATCTGCGTTGTATTTGGCGTTGACACTATTCGAAATATGTGGTATAGTATTCTTTCTGGAGTTTATATATTAGAAAAATGAATAGAAATAGTAAAAATAACGTTAAAAATAAACAAATGATGATCTGTAATTGATTTTTTCAATTGTTTCTTAATAAAATTAATTTTTTTCACCCCAAAAAATTAATAATTCTTGTTTTATTCATGTTTAAAACAAAAGAATGTATATTTGTTACACATCGTTGAAAAGCTTATAAAATAAGGAAAAAGATGAGACTATTTTCAATATACAGTATTGGCCATAAAGATAGCAACTTAAAAAAAAATCAATTGCTCTAATCTAAAAACTTTGATTTCAGAAATAAATTACTGCACATTAGTGTCTTGAACCAAGTTTAATTTACATTAAAATAATTTGCATTATATTAACAAAAATTGATTCACTTGATAACAATTGGAGATTTTATCAATCGAAACTTTGTGTAACTCAAAAAAAAATAAAGACAATGATAGTTCGAAATACTTCTTTTATTCTTAAAAATTGATTTATGTGCAAAAAAATATTTTTTATTTGGACATAAAAATAAAAATAGCAACTTTTATAAAATTAATATAAAAACTAAATTTTCTAATATTTAGTGTAATAACCGGAACCACGAGAATTTATTACTTCTTCTCGTTTCATCATGAATTCAAGTAATTTTGTTATTACATTTCCACCAATTAATCTTAGTTCATCACTAAATAATACTCTTTTCCACATGTCAGTTGTCCAGTTTACATGATTTTCTGCAAAAATAATCGGGCCTTCACTTTCTTCTTCGAAAGAAGTGGTTTCTTTACAGGCCGACGACTATAAAGTTCTCCAGCAACTAATATTCTTCTTCCCTGTCTTGAAGATATTTTATCTTTAACATTACTTAGTAGAAAGCCTAAAATTTTCTTTGATGATAACAACGGATTTTTAACGATATGTGTTTTATCATTCTGTCGCTTCGGTTTGATGGTTTTTTTTTTTGTCTACTAGAAATTGTAGAAGGCTCAATATTACCCTTCCTTCGAAAATGGATTATTATTCGTGCTATTGTAGATTTATGCAAATTAAAATTCTTCGACATTTTATTCCGCGAAGCACCATTTTCATATGATTTAATTATTAAATTGCGAAATTCTTTAGTCAAAGTCTTATTACGTCCCATAATTTTGAAGTACTAATTTATATTTTTTAAACAATTATACGATATAAACGTTGAAATTGAGAAAATAAAGACATTCATTATGTAGTTGCTATTTTTATGGCCAGACAAAAGTAAGAATTATGCAAATTAAATAAATTCTATAAATTTAATATAAATTATTTTAACATAAAATAAACTTATTTTAAGAGGTTATTCTTTATGTAATTTATTTTCAATATTCTTATGTACACTTCAGAGAAATAGAAATTTTTTAAAAGTTGCTATTTTTATTGCCAATACTGTATGATGCTCCAGGAATGGGAAGGGATAGGTGAGAGGAGAGTGATAAGGGTGTGAGGATGAAGATGTTCCTAAATATTGTTTGTTATATCTCGAGAATTATTAAGTTAAAATTTTGTGAAATTTCCACCAAGTGTTTAATTTGAATTGACTTCTCTTCCGCGTGCATGGTGTTGTTCGTAGAACTAGAATCAGCTTTCGTTGGTGTGGAATCTTTGCAATGTAGCATGCGTGTTTTTCAGTGGAATGAGACCCAGCCCAGTGTTACGCGTAAACAGTGAGGATGTTGAGTCTCCAACACAGTGCACTCCTCCAAAGCCTCCCTGCTCTAGCGCTAGCGCTTACACCACTGCTACGATGGTAGCTGCTGATGACTCTAACTTTTCAATTCTTTAAACTCTTTCCTCCTTGCCTATAGCTTCTCTCTAGACTCGAACAAACGCTATGTAATCTATTGTATCTTGTTCAGTCAGCTGTAGTTTTGCACGTTCAGTAATCGGCGATACCTACACGTATTTCTATACTGTTTTTTAAAACGATTTACTCCTAAACTCGACCATTCTAACACAACATTTATCAACATATCTACCGGGTGTCTACCTCAAATCCGCAATATAGGAAATACAATGTTATTTTTTTCATTTTGCTCTAGTTTCAGACCTATTAATTACAAAAATAATTAATTAGAGACAAGTTGTAAATATGGGACTACAATTAATCACAAATTCTTTTTATTTTAAAGAAGAAAACGCAAATTAAAATTCTCAATTTACAATGGACCATTTTCATTGTTGATGTGCGCATGCTTGCGTAGTTAGAGTGAGAGATCCGATGTTCCTTGTGAAGTTCGAGGTATGCTAATATTTCAACTTCACACTAGTTTGTGACAGCTGACAGTTGTCAGAAATCCTAGTAAAAATATTATCCAGCAGAATAAGCATATAAAATAATACGTTCCCATTCTTTTGCGTCGTCACTTGTAAACAGTTGACAGTTGTAACCTTGAACTTTATATCAGGAATATCTTTTAGTTCACAAAAATGTTGATAGAGGTCTCATTGTAACTTTGAACTTCATATCTTAGGAATATAATTTTTAGTTCACAAAAATATTAATAGATGTCTCATTTTCAATGAAATGGTCCATTACTGATGTTTTATTTGTTTTTATTTGACATTTAACTTTTGACATATTATTATAATCAGTAATTAATTTTTAATGTTGTAATAATATACCATTCATGAATAATTTTGCACTTTCTTTTTGTGTTTAATTATACTTTTAATAATTATACAAAATTATTTTTTTACATCTGTTAAAAAAAGTATATTTTTTTTCATTAAAATGGATTTACAAATTGTGTATTTTTTTAACGCTACGGAGTGAAATAATAATACGTTACGGCACTTTTTCACACTTATTACAGACGTAAAAAAAAAAATGTATGCAACTCGAGTAAAAAGTGTCTTATTTCACTCATAGGATTTAACGAACTCGCCTGCGGCTCGTTCAGTCAAACTTTCCTATTCGTGAAATAAGAATATACTTTTTACAATTATTGCATAAATAAGTATTATTGACAACAGTAGAATTATGAGATGTCAAATAAAAAAAAATAATATAGTGTCATGGAGTAGAAGACTAATATAATTAATAATAAAATTAAAAATTGCTCCTACCTTAAAATTAAATGAAAAAATAAACTAGATACAGTAAAATTTTTGAAAGAAGTCCGATCAAGACCATCTACGAATTGCATCTATGAATTAAGATTTTATGCTGTCAAATTTAGTAGTGTCGTTTACATAGTTTTTATGAGGTACACAAGATATTATGTACCCTCATAAAAACTAAGTAAAAGACACTACTAAATTTGATAGCACAAAATTATAATTCATAGATACAATTCGTAGATGGCCTTGATCGGACTTCTTTCAAAAATTTTACTGTACGTATTTTGAGAACAAAGTTCTCATCTTTAGTAAAAATTACGCGAAATCGTATTAAAAAGGTAAAGGGAAAGTAGGATTACTCAACATTTAAACCATGCCAGAGGTCCTAAGAACCCTTTTATTTGAGAGTAGGTTAGGTTTACTCAACATAAAAGGATTCTTAGGACCTCTGGCATGGTTTACATGTTGAGTAACCTTACTTTCCCTTTACCTCTTTAATACGATTTCGCGTAATTTTTACTGAAGATGAGAACATTGTTCTCGAAATACGTATCTAGTTTATTTTTTCATTTGCTCTAAATTGCGAATTTTAATTTGCGTTTTTTCGTAAAATAAAATGAAATTGTAATTAATTGTAGTCCTATATTGTGTAGTTTTTAATTCTGAACAACTTTTCTCTAAAATTAATAGGTCAGAAACTACAGCAAAATGAAAAAAAAATAACATTGTATATTACGGATTTCAAGTGTATGTACCTATTCTAAATTTTTCTCTAGTAATTGGTAGCTAAATCGTAAAATTCTAGCAGCTTAATATTGCTGTTTATGTTGATTTTTGTTGTGTTAGTGCGGTTTTGGCCTCGTGTACATTGTTATAGGACTTATTATTGTTAATCTGTATAAATTTAAAGTCGTTGAACAATTTGAATTTTAGCTTAATAAAATGTGTTCATAATTTCTAGATTTAAGTTTTGAAATAATTTTTATTAGTTTATTATTATTTTTGTATTAATCAAGTCCAAGACTATTTATTAAAGCTTTTTAAAAGTAATCTTCCATTTATATTAATTAATGTGATTGATCCTAGAACTGGTCGAAATGAAAATATGTTTAGTTGTATGAAGCGATCTAAGGAACTGACTTACGCAGGGTTTATAACCTTTTATAGGGGGTCAGGATTCATAAATTATTTGAACTTGAAGGCTATAAAATGGGCCCAATTAAAAAAATTCATACTTCTTCGTTAGGATAATTACTTTTTTCTATAGCAGATGTTAAACTGTGCTTTTATCTACTCAAAATAGTAGATAAAGTAGCACTTTAAACGCAAGGGTAGATAAAATACTTTAATTCTTATTTATTTACGTATAAAATCCATAACAACCCACATACATACTGTGATTTTAAAATTGTGTTCAATTAATAATAACATATAATTGGTATTTTTTATTTTTTCTTTAACATCTGCTATAAAAAAAATATAATTTTATACACGACGATAAAATTAAATTATCGACTCGTGAAAAATAATTCACTCGTGAAATCGCTCGTGAATTAAACTTTCCTCTCGTCGATAAAATATAATTTTATCGTCTTGTATAAAAAATAACTATTTTTTCTTACACAAAAATTGTTTGATTTTCAAAAATCTGTTTTATGTTTTCTATTACAGTCATTTAAAAGTAATAAGATTGTAATAAATAAAGAGAAAATATTAAGAAAAAAGTCACAGTAAATACAAAATTTTAGTATACCGCGAAAAAATATTTATACACAGGGTGTTAAAAAATAAGTGTCCCAAATTATGAGGGCATATAGTACTGACCAAAATGAGTAAAAAAAGTTAAATCAACATGGGTCCGATCTTCAATAGTTCCCGAGATAAAAAGTGTTTACCTCTGCTATCTCGAAAACTGTAAGAGTTTTTGTTTTTCACAAAAAATCGAATAATTGTACTAAGACAAAAGTTGTGGCGCCCTTGGCCAATATTTAGTTTATATATGTTATTGTTTTTTTATAGTCTATTTACTGGCATAGACAAAATTTTTTTTGGCCACTATCTTAGTCTGTTTTTCTTCGATTCTAATACAAAATGGCCTCTTTCTGGAAAACAGTTGAAGATCGGCCCCACGTTGATCAAACTTTTTTACTCATTTGGAGAGTACTATATGCCCTCATAATTTAGGACACTTATTTTTTAATACGGTGTATAACAAAAAAAAAAAACAACACATTATAATAAAATGGAGATTTAGTACAGTATATTCGGATTTGGAAAAAAAATATTATAACTGTACATTTAAAACACATTATTATATAATGACTTTATTTAAAATTTACGTTTAAATGTTTTGTAATTCTTATAACATTTTAATATCTTTTTAATGTTGAAAGAAATACATTTAAAAGCATTATTATTGGAATACTATATTCCAGATTTAATAGTACCTAATTAAGAAATATCTTGAACGCAAATTTCGAGTACGGTCCATGACAGAAGAAACTACCTGAGGAAGGAACCTTTACTGCAAAACCCCATAAAACATTGTAATGAGGTCCTTAAATCGCTTCATACAGCCATAATTCCTACCACTTGTTATAATAATTACAAAAGTGTTCTTATTTACAAAATCAATTTAGTCATTTTGACTACTGCCAGCTTATGACTTGTTACAATCTACGAACACTCCATCAATTATACACATATTCCAAATGAACAATAATTAATAAATATATGAAATTCGCTGCGTTGTTTTTATTTTCCTCTGTCATCTGTTTGCCAGTTTGACTCCCATGCCTGGCGCCGCCCCTTACCGCCCTGTAGACGTAGGCCTCACTAACCGCTCTGACACCATTGCTCTTGATGCCAGACGCGCTAGGGTTCTCTATGATTACGACGCCAAAGACGCTAGCGAGCTCAGTTTGATGGCGGACGAGGTAAACATTTTATTTCACAGATTTTATTCATGGGGTTCTATACCATTTAAGAACTAAGAATTTCAGCGCAAACGCGACTTAAAATTTTTATTAAAGAACTAGAAAACACTATACAGTGTCCCACACTCTATCTTCAGTGTAGCAGAGATAGCCAATGTTATTCTTACGGAGGTTTTCTGTACCAAGTTGCCAATTTTTCAATGTAATGTAATATTGAAACATTCATAAATTTTCATTGCTATACCAAAATTAGTTAACACTGTACAATTTAAGTTTTATGAGGGTCTCTTATTTACCCAAGGGCTTATTGGAATCACCCGAAATTTATCTGCAGTTCTAAATAGTTTTATTTACAGGGGTGTAAAAAACATGCTGAAGCTATTTGTACCTGTAATAAGTAATATTTCAATACAATATTTTAAAAACGCCCGTCATACTAATCGCGATCAAATGCATTAGAGATTAAAATATTATAAATTCAAATTGAAGACTATAAAGAAAGAATAAAGACTTATGAACTATGTAAAATATATGCAGTATTTCTATCAAGCCTAAATATTAGTAAATTATCAAATAAGAAGATATAAATTAAATAAAAAATAATGCTTAATAATTTTAACTCTTTATGAGTTCATCGTATAATATGTCGACATAAATAGCATAAAACATAAAAAAATATTCTTCATCAATATGACATTGAGATAATGTAAGTATCGTAGGAGGAACACAAAAAATTAGGGATTTCAATCAGAGCACAAGTACAAGAAAAAAGGATTTAAGTACAAGTACAAGTACTTTGCTGAAAAATGTTCTTAAGTACAATTACTTTCATTTTAAAAGTATTTAAGTACAAGTACAGTACTTGTACTTACAATTTCAGGTATAAGTACAAGTACATATAAAAAATACAAAAATTGAAAAAAAAACATTTAGTTTATTTTTCTTTGACTTTCTTTAAGAAACATAAATAAATGGTTTATTATTTAAATGTTTTCGTTATCGTACGGAGACTTTTGAATACTTTCAATATTTACCCCATAAAGTAAATAAAATAACTACATTATTTGTTTATTGTTTAATTATAATAAAGTAACATAATGCTTTTGGATTAAAAGAAAATTTAAAATATTAAAAGCCTGTACATTCACTGAAATGAGTATTTTTTCTACGGAACTGCGGGTTTCAAACAAAAAACGCGCGAATCTTGAATTTAAAATCAGGCAATCAATTATTATTATTTTGACTTTATTTTTTCTTTTAGATGGTTAAAAATATGACTGGTATAGCACCCCATTTATTTTACGTTCCTTTTTTTCTGTTTTAATAATAGATGAGAGTTTGTTAGGAAGAAAGTAAGAAGAATAATATTTTCTTTCTAGGTAATTACCGTCCAAGAACTTGGAAACGCTCGTGACGATGATTATTTGCTTGGTGAACGAGGTAACCAATATGGTAAAGTTCCCAAAGCATTTTTGGAAATACTCTCTTAATATAATTTGCTATCTTCCGTGTTAGTACAATATGCAAACATTGTACATTTAATGTTGGTAGTATTTTATGTACAAGTTTGTTAAAATCTGCAATAATATAATGTTTTATCTATCTGGTTACATAATATAAAAACAGTGCTCCTGCACCAAAAAAATACACTGGGTTGTTTAGATTAGTTGTTAGGAATTTTGGCGACTATGGTCAGCGCCTTTTTACCAATTTTGGTATTTATTGAAACGTTAATAATATAACCAAAATTTGTCCAGGGGAGTTACATAAAAATGTTTCTACAGTGTGTCCCATTTAGAAGTGCCACCATTGGGATCTCGAGAACTATAAGAGATACGATGTCGGTTAAATGGAACTTTTTGTGCGCCTTTAAGAGGCAATCTCAGACGTGCTTTTGTTTTTCCAAAATTTCTCATAGGGCACTAGATAATTACGAAAAACTAAATATTGTTGATTTTTTCTATTTCAAATAACTTCTTAACTATTAGTAATTGAGAAAAACGTTTCAAATATAAAAGATAGATATTTTTATTAACTAACCAGTGGTGTACAAAATAAATTTTTATATTCGTAAATTTTCGAGATATAACACGAACTTATATTTTTTTAAATGGAACCCATATCTGATTTTAGTCTCAAAAAAATCAATATTTTTTTCTATTTTCAATGATGTAAGGGTTATTATTTTTATATTTGTTTTGCCCCTAAAATTAATTTTTTTCTCTTTATTTTCCTGAATTTTCTTATTATTTCCCAAAAAAAAAACATTATTAGTTTTATTAATTATATTGTATTTGATCGAAATAATTTGTTTTATGCCTTTATTACTTAATATTTTTATTCCAGACTCATAATTACAAATTACACTGAGCAAAATTTTCTGACGAAATAAATTATTTAAATACAAGGAGTATTTCTAAATAGAAACCTACCAATATTTTCAAAATAATTGTAAATTTAATACAAAATAAGGAAAAAATAATTTTGAAGGCAAAACAAATATAAAATATAATAACCCTTACATCGTTAAAAAGAGTAAAAAATAATGATTTTTTTGAGACTAAAATCAGATATGGGTTCCATTTAATAAAATATAAGTTTGTGTTATATCTCTAAAATTTACGGATATAAAAATTTATTTTGTACGCCTTTGATTAGTTAATAAAAATATCTATCTTTTATATTTGAAACGTTGCTATTAGTTTAGAAGTTATTTGAAAAAGAAAAAATCAACAACATTCAGTTTTTCGTCATTATCTAGTGCCCTATGAGAAATTTTGAAAAAACAAAAGCACATCTGAGATGGCCTCCCAAAGGAGCACAAAAAGTTCCATTTAACCGACAGCGTATCTCTTATAGTTCTCGAGATCCCAATGGTGGCACCTGTAAATGGGACACACTGTATAAAATCAAGTTTTTGGAAATAGTTTTTTTTTTTTCAAGTTTTAGGCCATTTGGCCATAAGTTATAAAATAGCAACGAAAAGCAGGTTGATTACAATATGGACCTTATTTATTTTATTTAATTTGACCAACGAGATATCTACGTGAACAATAATATATCATATCAAATACATTCCGTGTAGTTTCCTGCTTTAAATGTAGTATAAGAATAATAATAATATTCCATGACAATATTATTTAAATGTTCATTGTTGAAGAACTTATTTAATGTTATCGAATGTTTAAGAAATTCAGATATTATGCTCAATATTTATTAGTGTTTTTGGTCTGTGTACGGAAAATATTAATTGTCGCAGTGCCTATTTAGCTCTCCTCGAGTCAATTGAAAGATTAGAATTGTAGTTTGTATTTTCTTGTTTGTAAGACAAGAGAAAATAGTATTACATATCATTTAGAAAAAAAATTGATCATGAATTAATAGATTAGATTAGCTGCTATTTATAACAATATACCGTGAGAATTTTTTAAAGTTAAACATTGGGTTTGTCATATCCATGGTTACGACTTGACATTTGTTTGACAGCAATGTATTTGTCCGTTCCATTTAAAATGAAACATAGGGAACAATTTGACATTTGATAAGACGTCAATAGAGGTTAATTTTGTTTAAATAATTCATACCTGCATTCTAAATTAAAATTAGTTGTAGAAAAAATATGGTGTGCATCTTGTGCCCGAGTGGTTTTCTGACTCGGCTAAATTTCTTACAATATTTAAATATAATACTTCTGTCAAATTCATTCCCCATGTGTCATTTGAAAAGAGACAGACAAAAACATTGCTGTCAATCAAATGTCAAATCATAACTTATAGGAAAATTCAACCTGTTTTCTAAATTTAGAGGTAGAAAAAATACTGTGTGCACCTTGTGCCCGAAATATGTTTTACGCACATCTGCTTTAAAATTGTTTGTTTACATCGTAGTTATCATGGCGGAAACTGAAAGATTACACCCTGCGGGCGGTAAAATACTGAAAGAGCCCGCTTACTGGAAACAAAACATCAAAAATACAATTGGAAATATAATCAAGACTCTTCTTTTTAAAAAATGATATTAGTTCCGCTAAATTTTCACTAGATTTTATTAGAATTGCTTAAGGAATTACTTCAGAAATTGTCTCAAATCTAAAAGTTTGACATTTAAAAATATATTCATATAACCAAATAGTTAGCATTGTAACGCATCGCCTTACTGTTTTGTGACATGGCCACCTGGCCACGTAATATTTTTATATAGCAACAAGCTTTAAATGTATTTAAAAAATAATTTAAAAACATTTCATTTGATTGCAGTTGTGCGTAAAACGTTGTACATACCTTGGGTCGAAAGAAGTTTACACCCTTGGACGAATAAAAGCCCGACGCGTAGCGGAGGGCTTCAAATTTCGTCCGCAGGCGTAAACCTTTTCTTTCGACCCTCTATATGTAAATAACTATAGTGCTCTCGAGTGGTTTTCTGACTCCGCTAAATTTCTTACAATACTTAAATATAGTACCTCTGTCAGATTCGTTCCCTATGTTTCATTTTAAATGAAACGGGCAAATACATTGCTGTCAATCAAATATCAAATCGTAACTATGGATATGACAAACCCAATGTTTCACGTTAAAAAATACGGTATGAGATTTTTTAGTTACTATACTTTATTCATTGATTTCTTACCTTTTAATTATATTTACAAGCGATAATTATGAGATAGTCAATACATGAAATGTGTGCAATTCTAAAGCGTGTCAATAAAATGTATTAGCAATAATATGACTTTAATTTCCCTTTTCCATCTCCTTAACTATTAATATTAAGTTTAAACTTTCTTTGATAAGGACCTTATTTAGAATAAGACTCACTTTAAGAATTTTTGCTCATTTAACCATCTTTGTAGCTCTTACAAAAATGGGGTCCCGTGGCCGCGTGCCTGGTCGCGAACCTGGGGAACCGGGTTCGATCCCGATAGACGCCAAATATTTCCAATTTTAAATGGCACAAAAGTGACCCCTGTGGTGCACTCTCTCCACCAGCTATGAGTGCCCGTGAGGTGACGCCTGGTAAGCGCCCACACGGTAAAATATATCGTCATCATTACCGATGTCTACATATGTTGTAGATACTGGCACACCCAGAAATGGGTAATATGCCGTGATGATATATTTTTTTTTTTTTTTATTATCTTTAATTTAAAGTAATAAAATCGAAGACAACTTTAATTTAAATTTAGAATGTTATAATGAAGACAAAATTTATTATGAAATAGGCCTTAAATAGTGAAATAAAACTAAATTTTCAATTTTTTGAAGGTTTTTATTAAATAAAGATATCAATTAGAATGTTTACTTCTTCTTAGATACACCGACGGTTCTTCCGCGTCTGCCTGTAGTCTTAGTGTGCTGACCACGAACACGGAGACCCCAGTAGTGACGCATACCGCGATGGGCACGGATCTTCTTCATCCTTTCCAAATCTTCACGAAGTTTTGAGTCCAGATATGAAGATGTAAGCTGAAAGGTAATAAATAGTAAATTTTCTATTGTTTAAATTTTAAAAAAATATTTGAAATGTTGCATATCTTTCGAAAAATTAATCTGTAACAATATTTTTCACGACCAAATTGCGTTCCGTGTGCCACAATAATTATATGGACGACCGGTCTACAGAATCGGTGAAGTATAAAAAAAGTTACAGATAAATGCGTTAATATTGCACAGGCTACCAGCTAATCATACATTAAAAATATAAAAAGCCGTTTAACTGTGCCACAAATTAAAATAACAAATATAAATCCATACCTGGTTGTATTTGCCATCAACAATATCCTTCTGTCTGTTGAGAAACCAGTCAGGGATTTTGTACTGGCGAGGATTCGACATAATTGTGACAATTTTCTCGACCTCTTCTTCGGAGCATTCTCCAGCGCGTTTGTCTAAGTCAACATCGGCCTTTTTCAGCACGATGTTGGCGTATCTGCGACCAACACCTTTGATAGCAGTCATGGCAAACATGACTTTCCGTTTACCGTCAATATTCGTACCCATGATACGAAGAATGTGTTGAAACTTCTCTGGAATTACGAGCGACTGTAAAATAATAACACATTTGTAAGTTTTAAAACAATTAACACATGTTTACAAGATGCAGTTTTTGGTTAGAATGTATCACCAACATTTAAGCAAAAGATCACAAAAATATCACATTTAATTCACTGAGAAACAATAATTATAATGATATATAAGTATTTAATATGAAAGTAATTATGGATGATATAAATAATTAAAGATTTTTAATTTACTAACCATTTTCGTTACCGATTGACGCAAAAACGGTATAAAAGAGGAAGATCGTGTCTTGCAGCTTGTAGAGTGTATCAGAGTTGCCAACCTCCAAATCGAATTCTCGTACCGCTCGCGCTCAAAAAACTATGCTCAAATATTTATGAGATTAAAACTACGGAAGCGTATTTTATTTTTAATTACAAATCTTTTTTATTATGACAAACATAGCCGAAATCTTTTTAGTTTAGCCAGAAAATAGATTTTCTCAAAATTATTAATACCAAAACAACACTGCTACTGTACTCTATGATGAAATTAGAGAACTATATTTTTATGTTGTGTTGTAAGAAAGTACGTCGATGTATCGTGTAAATAGGAGAAAATCATTTATGAATAGAAAAAATATTAAATTATTAATTTTAAACAAAAGAATTGTTGTAATATTGATTTAAGCACGTTTTAATTGTTATTATACTGTAAAATTGCTCATTAAAACTGTCATAAGTTGTATTTGCCATCACTGAATCACGAGATGTCTCCACCTGTTAAACAGACAAATTTAACCTTCATGAAAACCAGGACCGTACTTAAACATTATTGTTGTTAAAAAAACTTTTAACAGCTTTTTGGGCTAAAATTTTTATTTCTCTCAACAAAGATATAACAATAGTTTATAACAAATACAAAATAAATGATTAAACTTGTTTTTTGAAAAAGATATACTCAAATATTGGCTAGCACAAAATGTCCTGAATACGTTTTGTGTTATAGTTACAAATTATTTGTGGAATGTAAAATATGTTAGGCGCTGGCGCCTGAATACCAAATAATAAATATTGGTATTTCTTCAAAATTTGACTATGTACTATTATTTTTCAATTAAATATTGATATTATATGCATTACAGATGTTTAATAAATATATTATTGGACACATTATCCATTTTTTTATTTAATAAATTCCATATTTTGTTATATACATTATATGAGTGTACAGAAAGGAACAATTTATAATACTTTATAACCAATAATTATTAGGTATAACGTATTATATATATTGTATTAATAATGTAGTTTACAGAAATAAACAAATAATACAAATTAAATAATAATTTCATGTATAACATTGGCATGACACTTATAATTTTTTATCTTTAATTATCTTAGCTGAATATTTATAAAAAGTAAATGTGTTATATCAGTAAATTCAGCATAAAATGCCGAGTATAAAAATATAAAATTTATAAATTATAACTATAACATATCGCTAATACCTTGTACATTTCATTTGACACACTTGGATTTTTTTCAATTACAAATATGGAACACAAGTGAAATACAAATAGCAAAATAAGACATGCCCTTTGAAATATTTTGATGAAAGTGTGTACACATATGTATTTTAACACGAGGAATCGTTTTATGATAAAATAAATATTCTACCTTGAACCCTTAAATGGGTTGGATATTTTTACCCAAAAATGGGTAGAGATACAAATTTATGGACTCTTTCATTAGAATCTACGGATTTTGTTGTATATGTATACTAGTTTTCAGAAATTTTGTATTATTGGTTTAAGTATAATAAAAGAACTAAGCGTCAAGGGTCAATGACAGTTTAAATTAAGTTTTCAAATTATTTGATTATCTGTTGAAATATTTTAACAAAAATTAGTATACATATGTATTTTAATCCAAGGAATCGATTTTTCATAAAATTAAAGCCGTACCGTCAATCTTTAAATGGGTAGATATTCTCCACCCAAAACTGGGTAGATATAATTAATTTTCGACTACACCACCAGATTCTACGTATCTTCTTATACATATATACCAATTTTCATGTTTTTTTGTTAAAAGGTCTTCAAATAAACACAATTTGAATTTACCGTAGATCTCTGATATTCTTGTGCGCAAGTAACGCATCGCTCGCCCATTGAAATTCAGAAAATCTACGGTGAATACAAATTACGATAATTCGTATACCTTTTAAAGATAATTAACAAAAATTAGTACACATATGTATTTTGTACCGAAGAATTCATTTTTGATAAAATTAGAACCGTACCTCCCGCCAATAAGTGGGTAGGTAATTGCTACCCAAAACTGGGTAGAGCTACAAATTTTTCGATTTTTTCATTCGACTTTATGGGTTTTCTAGTATATATATACCAATTTTCAAAATGATTGTAGAATTGATATAAGCACAGTAAGAAATTCTTTAAATGAGTAAAACTCAAGAGGTCAATGACCTTTAAAAACATTGTGAGTTTTTTGGTCTATTTGTTAGAATATTTTAACGAAAATTGGTATACATATGTATTTTGATCTGTGGAATTCATTTTTCATAAAATTGAAGCTGTAACTTGAACCCTTAAATGGGTAGATATTCACTACCCAAAATTGGGTAGAGGTGGAAACTTGAAAATGTTACTATTAAATTTTACGTATTTTTTTATATATATATACCAATTTTCATTTAATTTGTTCGACTAGTACATGAATTATAAATATTGTTTTGTTTTAAGGATGTCTTTATTTCTGTTTCAAAACCTGCGTAAATGCTCTCCTTAATCGCTTCTTTTACAAATTCAGAGAATTTGTAGGCAAACATCCCGTTTATTTTGTTATAGTTGCAGTACTATTGACAGTTTTGTGTGCTTCTGGATATCAAAGAATACATTATGAATTAGATCCAGAATATAATTATAGAATATTATTCTCAATCTAATGCATGAGTTAAAATTCTTTTCAGTATTCTATTTTATAGATAATATAAGTATTTTGCCCTATTCTAAACCCAATGTATTTCGTATGAGGAAAATATGTGATATTATGCAATTTTTAATTCTGAGTAATTTTTTTCAAATAAACTTTTTTTAAAAATAAGAAATAAAGCCGTTAATATAATACAGTTGTTGGACTTGTGAATATTATGTTATTGATTTTCAGAACTTATTATCTCAAAACTGAGACGTTAAATTGAAAAAAGTTTCAAATAGAATTTGTTCAAAATATCCTATTTTAATTATCTTAATTATATAGTTTGTATTTTTAGAGATTTAAATGCATAGTTAAATAAATCATTTTCGCAAGAACTATACGTTATAAATTAATTTAATAAATTATTATTGAATACTTATTTAGAATTAAATAATAAATAGAGTTTGTTATAAAAGTTATTTTGTAAAAAAATTGTTGCAAGAAATGAATAAATATTTATTTTTCTTCATTATCTCTGAAATTAAAACGAAAATAAAGAAAAGTTTCAAGAAGACTACCTTTCATTTTTAATTGAAAATCTTTTTTATTATGACAATCACAGTCGAAATCTGTTCAGTTTAGCCGGAAAATGGATTTTCTCAAAATTATTAATGCCAAAACAATACTGGTACTGTACTCTATGATGAAATTTGAGAACTATATTTTTAAGTTGTGTTGTAAGAAAGTACGTCGATGTATCGTGTAAATGGGAGAAAATCCATAATTTCGATTGATCAATTGACCAATCAGATTTCTGGAAATGTTATTTGATTGTCGATCAAATTATGAATAAAAAAAAATGTTACATTATTTATTTTAAACAAATTAATTGTTGTAATATTGATTTAAGCACGTTTTTATGGTTATTATACTGTAAAATTGCTCATTTTACTGTCATAAATTGTATTTGCAATCATTATATCACGAGATGTCGCCACCTGTTAAACAGACAAATTTAACCTTCATGAAAACCAGGACCGTAATTAAAAATTATTGTTGATAAATAACTTTTAACACATTTTTGGACTAAAATTTCCATTTTTTTCAACAAAGATAAAATAATAGTTTATAACAAATACAAAATAAATGATTAAACTTGTTTTTTGAAGATGATATACTGAAATATTGGCTAGCACAAAATTTCCTGAATACGTTTTGTGTTATAGTTACAAATTATTTGTGGAATGTAAAATATGTTAGGCGCTGGCGCCTAAATACCAAATAATAAATATTGGTATTTCTTCAAAATTTGACTATGTACTATTATTTTCCAATTAAATATTGATATTATATGCATTACAGAGCTTTAATAAATATAATATTGTCCACATTTTCCATTTTTTTATTTAATAAATTCCATATTTTGTTATATACATTATATGAGTGTACAGAAAGGAACTATTTATAATACTTTATAACCAATAATTATTAAGTATAACTTATTATAAATATTGTATTAATAATATAATTAACAGAAATAAACAAACAATACAAAATAAATGGAAAAAATTATGTGTAACATTGACATGACACTTATAATTTTTTATCTTCAATTTTCTTCACTGAATATTTATAAAAAGTAAATGTGTTATATATCAGTAAATTCAGCATAAAATGCTGAGTATAAAAATATAAAATTTATAAATTATAACTACAACATATCGCTAATACCTTGTACATTTCATTTGACACACTTGGATTTTTTTCATTTACAATTTTCAGTCCAAAATTTATATTAAAATTTAATAAATTATACATCAATAGATTCAGCGTGAAGCACTGAATGAAATGATACTAAATACTTGCACTAAATTACTAAATTAATACTAAAATTAGTAGTCTAATCTATGGTCAAAGTTTTGCATCATATTTTGTTTTCTGATGTCGTTTGTTTGTGTTTTGTCTTCTTTGATTCGTCCCAGAGTTTTTGTCTACATAAAAAACAACCCCTGCAGTTTCGTCCATCGATATTTCATCCCCTGAACAACAGTATTCGTCGCTGTAGAACTCCAAACATTTATAATGTTTGCATTTAGTTGGACATTGTAATCAGCTGACTTGCAGTTCTGTAAAAAATATTTATACAGTAATAAATGATTGTTATATACAAATATACATACCGTATTGGTATAATATATAAAATATTGATATGCCCAATTGGTTTAAGAGGCACCAGAGGAGTTATAAGCTATAGCATCCTTGTAAAAATATACATGACGAACCAGAATTGTTTATTAGTAAAATATGGAATAATTCTTGTTTCAAGATCTACACAAGGGTTAATAAATTTGTTCTCTACAAAATAACCGGTTTTTACCACTAGTTCTTATTTGAAACCAGTTCGTCTAACCGGTTTTTATAACTGGTTCTTCCACAAACTGGTTTTTCATGTTTAGTACTCTTATCAAACAAGTTTATTTACCCACAACTTTTGGAATATTGGTTTAAATTCCTGAAATATAATATATTTACATATCCATTGTTTAAAAAAATGTTTTCTTACCAAATATCTCCCTGTAATAAAGTATAAACTGTCTAAATTTGTTTTATTTTTTGTTCCAATTATGTGCAATCCATTATTTTCAGCTGGCATTTGTTATTAGAGGTTATATATTATTTAAACAAAGATGTTTTAATTTATTCAAATATTTCTTTTGAATATATTTTTCAATTTTATGCATTATAAATTATTAACATCTCACAACAATTGTTAATAACAATATTTATAACCTCAAATAACAAATGATAGCTGGGAAAATATTGGATAAACAAATGCACATAATTGGAACAAAAAACAAAACAAATTTAGGCAGTTTATGTTTTATTACAGGGAGATATTTGGTAAAAAATCATTTATTGAAACAATGGATATGAATATATGATATATTTCAGGTTTTAAATCAATTTTCCAAAAGTTGTGGGTAATTAACTTATCTTTAATGAGAGTACCAAACGTGAAAAACCGATTTGTGGAAGAACCAGTTATAAAAACCGGTTACCCAACCGGTAAGAACTTGTAAAAATCGGTTATTTTGTGGAAAACAAATTTATTAACCCTTGTGTAGATCTTGAGACAAGAATTATTCCATATTTTACTAATAAACAATTCTGGTTCGTCATGTATATTTTTACAAGGATGCTATAGCTTGTAATGCCTCTCATGCCTCTTAAACCAATTGGGCATATCAATATTTTATGTATTATACCAATACGGTATGTATATTTGTATATAACAATCATTTATTACTGTATAAATATTATTTACAGAACTGCAAGTCAGCTGATTACAATGTCCAACTAAATGCAAACATTATAAATGTTAGTTCTCCAGCGACGGATACTGTTGTTCAGGGGATGAAATATCGATGGACGAAACTGCAGGGGTTGCTTTTTATGTAGACATAAACTCTGGGGCGAATCAAAGAAGACAAAAAACAAACAAACACCATCAGAAAACAATATATGATGCAAAACTTTGACCATAGATTAGACTACTAATTTTAGTATTAATTTAGTAATTTAGTGCAAGTATTTAGTATCATTTTATTCAGTGCTTCACGCTGAATCTATTGATGCATAATTTATTAACTTTTAATAAAAATTTTGTACTGAAAATTGTAATTGAAAAAAATTCAAGTGTGTCAAATGAAATGAACAAGGTATTAGCGATATGTTATAGTTATAATTTATAAATTTTATATTTTTATACTCAGCATTTTATGCTGAATTTACTGATATATAACACATTTACTTTTTATAAATATTCAGCGAAGAAAATTGAAGATAAAAAATGATAAGTGTCATGTCAATGTTACACATAATTTTTTCCATTTATTTTGTATTGTTTGTTTATTTCTGTAAACTATATTATTAATACAATATTTATAATAAGTTATACTTAATAATTATTGGTTATAAAGTATTTTAAATAGTTCCTTTCTGTACACTCATATAATGTATATAACAAAATATGGAATTTATTAAATTAAAAAAATGGAAAATGTGGACAATATTATATTTATTAAAGCTCTGTAATGCATATAATATCAATATTTAATTAGAAAATAATAGTACATAGTAAAATTTTGAAGAAATACCAATATTTATTATTTGGTATTTAGGCGCCAGCGCCTAACATATTTTACATTCCACAAATAATTTGTAACTATAACACAAAATGTATTCAGGAAATTTTGTGCTAGCCAATATTTCAGTATATCATCTTCAAAAAACAAGTTTAATCATTTATTTTGTATTTGTTACAAACTATTGTTTCATATTTGTTGAAAAAAATGGAAATTTTAGTCCAAA
The DNA here is from genome assembly GCA_943142095.1 of Ophonus ardosiacus. NCBI lineage: Eukaryota > Metazoa > Arthropoda > Insecta > Coleoptera > Carabidae > Ophonus > Ophonus ardosiacus. The sequence goes on from OW964831.1 coordinate 2,701,906, forward strand.
AATGTGTTAAAAGTTATTTATTAACAATAATTTTTAATTACGGTCCTGGTTTTCATGAAGGTTAAATTTGTCTGTGTAACAGGTGGCGACATCTCGTGATATAATGATTGCAAATACAATTTATGACAGTAAAATGAGCAATTTTACAATATAATAACCATAAAAACGTGCTTAAATCAATATTACAACAATTAATTTGTTTAAAATAAATAATTTAACATTTTTTTTATTCATAATTTGATCGAGAATCAAATGACATTTCCAGAAATCTGACTATTCAATTGATCAATCGAAATTATTGATTTTCTCCCAAAATTGGTATATGTATATAAGAAAATACGTAAAATTTAATAGTAACATTTTCAAGTTTCCACCTCTACCCAATTTTGGGTAGCGAATATCTACCCATTTAAGGGTTGCAGTTACAGCTTCAATTTTATGAAAAATGAATTCCACAGATCAAAATACATATGTATACCAATTTTCGTTAAAATATTCCAACAAATAGACCAAAAAACTCACAATGTTTTTAAAGGTCATTGACCTCTTGAGTTTTACCCATTTAAAGAATATCTTACTGTGCTTGTATTAATCTTACAATAATTTTGAAAATTGGTATACATATACTAGAAAACCCATCGAGTCGAATGAAAAAATCGAAAAATTTGTAGCTCTACCCAGTTTTGGGTAGCAATTACGTACCCACTTAATGGCGGGAGGTACGGTTCTAATTTTATCAAAAATGAATTCTTCGGTACAAAATACATATGTGTACCAGTTTTTGTTAATTATTTTTAAAAGGTATACGAATTATCGTAACTTGTATTCACCGTAGATTTTGTGAATTTCAATGGGCAAGCGATGCGTTGCTCGCGCACAAGAATATCAGAGATCTACGGTAAATTCAAATTGTGTTTATTTGAAGACCCTTTAACATAAAAACATGAAAATTAAAATTGGTATATATGTATAAGAAGATACGTAGAATCTGGTGGCGTAGTCGAAAATTAATTATATCTACCCAGTTTTGGGTGGTGAATATCTACTCATTTAATGATTGGCGGTACGACTTTAATTTTATGAAAAATCGATTCCTTGAGTTAAAATACATAATTATGTATATTAATTTTTGTTAAAATATTTCAACAGATAATCAAATAATTTGAAAACTTAATTTTAACTGTCGCTTAGTAAATTCTTCGCTTTTTGAATTGTTCTTTTACTACACTTAAAGCAATTATACAAAATTTCTGAAAACTAGTATACATATACAATAAAATCCGTAGATTCTAATGAAAAAGTCGATAAATTTGTATCTCTACCCATATTTGGGTAAAAATATCCAACCCATTTAAGGGTTGAAGGTAGAATTTTTATTTTATCATAAAACGATTCCTCGTGTTAAAATACATATGTATACCAATTTTCGTTAAAATATTCCAACAAATAGAGCAAAAAACTCACAATGTTTTTAAAGGTCATTGACCTCTTGAGTTTTACCCATTTAAAGAATTTCTTACTGTGCTTATATCAATCGTACAATAATTTTAAAAATTGGTATACATGTACTAGAAAACCCATAGAGTCGAATGAAAAAATCGAAAAATTTGTAGCTCTACCCAGTTTTGGGTAGCAATTATCTACCCACTTATTGGCGGGAGGCACGGTTCTAATTTTATCAAAAATGAATTCTTCGGTACAAAATACATATGTGTACTAATTTTTGTAAATTATCTTTAAAAGGTATACGAATTATCGTAATTTGCATTTACCGTAGATTTTCTGAATTTCAATGGGCGAGCGATGCGTTGCTTGCGCACAAGAATATCAGAGATCTACGGTAAATTCAAATTGTGTTTATTTGAAGACCTTTTAACAAAAAAACATGAAAATTGGTATATATATATATAAGAAGATACGTAGAATCTGGTGGTGTAGTCGAAAATAAATTATATCTACCCAGTTTTGGGTGGTGAATATCTACCCATTTAAAGATTGACGGTACGACTTTAATTTTATGAAAAATCGATTCCTTGGGTCAAAATACATATGTATACTAATTTTTGTTAAAATATTTCAACAGATA